>OX463227.1:190934827-191534827 GCA_949820135.1 Sylvilagus floridanus
GGGAGCAGTAGTCCAGCATGACTGAAAGAACCATACACATTCCTTCTTGGGAAGGGGAAGAAGGAAGGTCCACAGAAGTGAGGCTGTTTGTGGAAGCAGGTTCTAGTTTCAGGGCCATTGTAAGCAGGTAGGCAATAATGGAAAGCCAGAGAAATAAAAGGCAGAGTTGAACCCTTTCAAAATTGAGATTTATCTGGGAATGTATATGGACAATAAGTAGGGGCCGGTGCTGTGGCGTAGCAGGTTGACGCCTGAAGAGCCGGCATCCCATATGGGCGCTGATTCAAGACCTGGCTGTTCCACTTCCAGTCCAGCTCTCTGCTGTGGCCTGGAAAAGCAGTAGAAGATGGCCCAAGTGCTTGGGCCCCTGCACCCGCGTGGGAGACCTGGAGGAAGTTCCTGGCTCCCGGCTTCAGATCAGCACAGCTCCAGCTGTTGTGGCTGCCTGGGGAGTGAACCATCCTATGAAAGACCTCTCTTTCTCTCTCTCTCTCTCTCTCTCTCTCTCTCTCTCTCTCTCTCTCTCTGCCTCTGCTCTCTCTGTGTAACTCTGATTTTCAAATAAATAAACCTTTTTAAAATTAGGTAAACTATGGGTTTCCTTTCCAGGAAAGGAGCTGTGCTCACCTCTTTGGAATAGACATGAGATATAGGAATTGTTCAGTTATCCCTGAGTTCCTACACTACTTACTTGATCTATGAAATATTTTTTCCTGGGTTGGTTGTTGCTTATCTCGCAAGCCTTGGTACTTTGATTTGAGAAAGGACAAGATACTTTTTATGGGTTTTGTTTTGCAGCTACCCTGAGTGTCAGTGGGACTGGCTGGCCGTGTGGCCCTTTAGCTCCCCATATCCACCCCCACTAGCTAGCTGTGTGATCTCAGGCAGTGCCCTCCTCTGTGGAGCAGGAATGATAATGTTAAGTTTATTGAGAAGATTAAGTGGTTCAAAACCCATTGAACCCAGTGCCTGGCATTTTATCACTGCTTTGTACATGTTAGCTTTCAGTATTGTTTAGATAATCTTTACTTTTCATAAGGTAGGTGATGTTAACTATCCCTGGAAAGTATCATTTCCTGCAAGAGAAATGTTAACATTAAAGAATTTGAAGGGCCGGCACTGCGGCTCACTAGGCTAATCCTCCGCCTGCAGCGCCGGCACCCCGGGTTCTAGTCCCGGTTGGGGCACCAGATTCTGTCCCACTTGCTCCTCTTCCAGTCCAGCTCTCTGCTGTGGCCCGGGAGTGCAGTGGAGGATGGCCCAGGTGCTTGGGCCCTGCACCCCATGGGAGACCAGGAGAAGCACCTGGCTCCTGTGCAGCACCAGCCGTAGCGGCCATTTGGGGGGTGAACCAACAGAAGGAAGACCTTTCTCTCTCTCTCTCTCTCTCTCTCTCTATCTCTATCTCTACCTCTGTCAAAAAAAAAAAAAAGAATTTGAAGTCCAGTATTGTTAATTTTCTGTGTTTCTGATTTTAATAAGTAATGAAGTATTTAATGAAGTAATGAAGTATTTTAAGAAGTAATGAAGTATTTCTCTGTTATATTGCTTAAGTCAAGTCTCAGTTTTGAAGTGAAACTTATTTTGTTCCGACATCCAGAGAACCTGAACGTTTTCCTTTTCATCACCTAGTTAAATGGGACGTGAAATTTGTTTGTCAAAACACTCATTTCCATTTAAGACCTTAGTTTTTCAGAACTGTATTTTGCTTTGAACTGTAATTTCATAATAATTTTGATGAAGTTTATATAAGGTCAGATTCAGCTCATTTATCTTTTCAGCTTGGTTTCCTACCCCTCCTCTCTTTTTCTCTAAAAATCCTTGTACAAACAAACAAAACAAGCTCTAGCTATATCCCTTCTGTAAAGAGAAAGCTGCTAATCTCAAATTCTTAACTACATTATGCAGTTTGCACACATTTTGGCTTGTCTGAAAGTTTGTATTTCACCTGTCTCAGAAAAAGACAGACTCAGCTTTCATTAGCTCTTAGAATAATACCTGTTGTCATGGACTCAGCGTTTGGCAGCCTGCTCTTTCCCTGTATACATGTATTGAAAGTTGGGCGTGAGGGGAAATGAAAACTTTTTTTATTAAAAACAAAACCAGTGCTTCATGCTTTTGGTTTGTAAGTGTGGCATTAAGGTCCTATGCTTCTGACTTGCTGTGACTTTGCTTTTCACACTGAATTCATCACGGTCACTTAATATTTTTATCAAAACCTTTACTGTGTTGTGGAACTTTTGTTTTCCCTTTATTTTTCATTTAAGGTTTTTATTAATACGTTAGATTCCAAGGGTCACAGCAAATGTGTGAAATTACCAACAACACAATTCTCATCCATTCTCGTGTTAATGTGACATTAATGCAAAGTATGGATTCAATGTAGTTCATAGATACAGTTATAATGATACTTCTTCTCTCTCTGTTTTTCTATAAAATGTATTTGTACTTATTAATCACTTTTCTGTAGGGTTTTTTTTTTTTATTTTCCTGAATGGCAGCAAACTCTCATCTACTGATTTACTCTTCAAATGCCTGTAAAAGCTGGGGCCAGAGCCAGGAGACAAGAACTCAATCCAGATCTCCCACAGAGGTGTCGGAGACCCCACTACTTGAGCCCTCTCCCAGGGTTTTTGACTGTTAGAATATGTGAACTTTCTAGAATCCAGTAACTAGGAGAAGATAGCTTAAGTAGTATTAATATTATTCTTTTCATCATCCAAGGTAAATTTTCTCTTTTTAGAAAATAGATATTCCTCTCTATCCAATAAAGCAAAGCATGTATATTTGAGAAATCTGTATTTCAGAAATAACTTAGGTGGTAAACACCAGTTTTGCTGTGTTTAAGTATATATATGAAATTTCTTTTTTCATTAAAATTTATTGTAAGCAGATTTTTCTTTATAATTAAGTAGCAACCTGAAAAATTGGAGCCCATGAAGTAGAATAAATTCTGATCTGAATATTAGTGTTATTTTCTCCATTTTTAAATTAAGAAATGAATATGTATAGCCAAATTTCAATTTAATGTTTCCTAGATTTTTAATATTAGCCTCTAAAGTGGCAAGCAAGTTTGCAATGTTCTCTTCTTAAAATATTTTCATGTTTACCAGCCTTTTTTGGGTTTCGTTCTTTTGGAAAATAGTGTTGATGAGTGCTTTTCTCTTTGGCTAAAACAGCCAACCATGCCTTTTGCAGAAGTCAGTTCCTCATGTATGCCGTATAAAATGACGATGACATTTCTTTCTATTTGAAAGAAGGTCTTATGTGCTTGTAATTTCCCCCTTGCATTTGGAATACTTGAGTCATGCCAAGGATTAATTTTAGTTTGAAATAGACAGAAAATGATTGAGTTAAAATATAGAAGTGTATTCAGCTGCAAATGAACTTACCCAACATTAGAAGGAACACGTCTAAAATAAGTCACGGATTAAAACTGCCACCAGTAGAACTGGAACTTGGGTAGCTGGTGACATAAGCTGATGTTAGGGTTGGCAGCACAAAGGGAGCAGTCTTGACACAAGGAAGTGGGACTAGGTCTGGAACAATTTCCCTTATGTAGCACACAAATAGTCTTTTCTTCAGTATCAGACAGGTATGCATTCCTGTTCCAACCACTTTCTCTCTCTCATACTTACCATGGTTAAGTCAAGATTTAACTACAAAAAAAGAGAGTCCTCTCTTCATCTAAGTTTTCTTCAAGTCTGACAACCAGTAGAATGTGTGAATCTTTTCCCAACCTGATGCTGTTTAGCCTTCTGACTTTTCCACACAGCTGCATGATAGCAGCTGCCTTCTGATTATGTCTGTGCCCCAGAATGCAACACGTTCCAGCACTCGGGATGTGGGAAGAAGTGGCTGCCTCGTGCCTTGTGTTCATCAGGCCACAAAGCTGTTGTTCTGATGCAGCCTCCCGCCGTCTGTCTGCAGTTTCAAATCAAGGAGATATTTTTGTCAGCAGTAGGGCTGTAAGTGTCTGTGTTTGGAAAAGCAGACATGAGTATCTACAGCTAAGCGTGAAGTCACGTAATTATCTGGTACTTTTGTGGAGATTGGCCATAAAACCACCGAAGAAAGGAAGAGGTAGAGTGATGGTAGCTGGTGGGTAGTGGTTGAGCAGGAAATATGCAATTGAACTGTACGTAGTAATTTTTAAAATAATGTTTATAAATTATAGTTTTCCACAAAGCTAGACATTAGCAAAACAATGTTTGATTTTTCTTTTTGATCCTCATTGCATGTTTATGATTTACTTTTATCTCTCTACACGGCAACAACGCAGGTCCATGGGATTGTGCGGCGCTCCAGCTCCTTCAATACAGGTCGGATCGAGCACCTGTACAAGAACCCGCAGGCTCACACTGAAGGAAGTGAGTGCTTTGCTTTTGCTGCCATCTCTTTCCGTGACTTCGTATCTTTGGAGATGTTTTCAAATGTCATTTTTCTCAAAGTCTATCAAGTCACAATTACTTACCCATGAGTTACATTAGTGAATGTGGCTTGCGTGCTTTGAAAGCCTGCGTTGTTTGCTGCCCTAGGCTGTGGTGTCATCTTGGTTTGGCTGTTAGCAGGGTATTGTGTAGGTGACTCAGACAGACCAAGGGCAGACATGCCTTTGATCACCCTCCTCCAGGTGTCCCTGTCCCCTCAAGTAAAAGCAGGTCCCTCCTTTGCTTTTTACGTTTGGTCCAGTTAAACAGTCACTGTTATCCGTGCTTTACAGATATCTTCAGAAGGTATACACATTATTACAAGGTTTTCTTTTTTTGAATCTCCCTGTTCCATAACACAGCTTACACCCTGGAGCCCAAATGTGTGTTAATTGTGTAACATCTGTCATTATGTTAAGATTTTTTAAAAGTTCGTCTGAGTTTACCCCTACAAATCCTTTACAGATGTAGGCAACATGTGCAAATTTCTTTTTACTTTATAGCTTCTTTTATTTATTTATTTTATTTGGAAGGCCAAGTTAGAGACAAAGGTGAGAGAGAGAGAATGGGAGAGAATCTTTTGTCCTTTGGTTCTCTCCCCAACTGGCTGCAACAGCAGGCTGAAGCCAGGAGCCTGGAACACCATCTTTGTCTCCCACGTGGGTGGCAGGGGCCTAAGCACTTGGTCCCTCCTCCACTGCTTTCCCAGGTGCATTAGCAGGGAGCTGGATGAGAAGCAGAGCAACCAGGACTTGAACTGGTGCTCACGTGGGATGCCAGCCTCACGGGGGACAGTTTAACCCGTTGTGCCCCAACACCCACCCCACTCCACGGTTTCCTTAAAGGTGGCAGTACCCTTTGCTGCCTCAGAACCATTTCTATTTTGACCCTGGTTTAAAATTCATATAAAATGTTAGATATTTAAAAAATTGAGCTTATGTCACTTTGTTCTATGTGACGGTATGTTTTTGAATTCTAAAGACATGAAGTTGCACTATGGTGACCTCACTGACAGTACCTGCCTCGTGAAGATCATTAATGAAGTAAAACCCACAGAGATCTATAACCTCGGAGCCCAGAGCCACGTCAAAGTAAGCCATTTTCACAATCATGATCCTCTGGTGTGTTCCTGCCACGTCTGTGCTTTGCAACCACTGAGCGTGGTCTTCAGGGTTAGTTAGTAGCGTTCGTTTATTTTGGGTTGTTCCTACAGACATGAGCCCTGATTGGACGTGTTTTCTGCCATTTCAGATTACATTGTGAATGAAGTGTTTTGTTACAGTTTTGGAAGGGATAACTAAGTAATATTTCCATTTTAATACTAATTTTTGGTATTGGCTCTGTTATCAGCTGTTTTCAGACCCAATAAGAAGTTAAAATAAGTTGAATTGACTTTTTTTTTTCTATTGTGAATGGTTGTCATTATTGGCAAAAAAGTCCTTTTTAGTTTTCTTCCTCAGGTATATAGGAAGTGCTGATTTCTTTCATTTTGTGCAGGTTTTCTGGTAGTCTGTCCATTTTTACTTCAATTCTTTCTTGAATGAATCCCAGTAAACCTGGGAAGGCCAGGGATTCAGTGGCCGTCTCCTGTTGCTCACTTGAGTGAATGAAATCTGAAGCCAGGGTGATATGAATTCTGCTTGGGTACTTATTCAGTCATGGTAGTTAGTAGAGCTTAGAAATAAAAGCAAATACTGAGTTTAAAAAGCCAAAAAAAAAAAAAAGTCCAGAAAAATCTATCAACAATACTTGCTGTTAAGTGAACAGTACAACGGTTTTGTTTCAGCGAGTATTTACTGTGATTTTCTGTTGCTCCCTGTCGCCGACTTTGCGTGGAGTAGAAGCCGTGTGTCTTTCCAGAGACCTCTGCTGATTTAAAGAGGTGTCACTAAGTAGGTGCAGTGCAAGCAGCTGGATATGGTGAGAGAAGCTCAAGCTTGTGATTGATAGCAGATTGAAAACTGGTTGTCTGCATAATGCATTTTTCTCTTAAGTGTTCACCTTGAAGGAGAACCACACATTGGTCACTAAAGACACCATGTATCTGCCTGTGCCATCAGAAAAACAAACAAAAAACCCCTCTCTTAATCTCTAAGGGTTCTCTTCTACATCTAGGCTTGAAGTTTGCTGTGTGGAAGGATCGGAGTCTTCCGGCTGGAGCAGAGCTTGTTGTTGCTCTGTGTTTTCCCATTCGGAAGAGTCTCCTGTGCCTGTCATCCGTCTTCTTTCAGCAGCAGTGACCCACTCATCCCAGGTTGAAGCCTGCAGCTTCTCCTGACTGAGGCCGTGCCTTCCACGCAGCAATTCATGGCTCTGCTGCTTGGCCAGCTGTGAGAGTGTCTTCCAGACGCAATGGAATGCTTCGTAACGAACACTCCGTGACTCAGTTTCCTTAAGATTAAGAAGTCTCCTTTGTGATCCTAGAGACTTTGTCACCTCCGGCAGCTGTAAACTGGCATGGCAGGAGGATGCGGTACACTTTAGGAAGGCTTCCCCTTTCATTTTAGTGTTCAGTGGGCTGCTCCTTTCCTTTCTCCAACACACATTGGTGACTCAGTAGGGTACATTCCTTTTTAGTTGCAGTGAGCATAATAGTGTTGGCTATTATTCCAGAGACTGGCAATGTACTGTAAGTAATGGAAAATTTAAGAGATTGAGTTGATTCCTCCTAGGTTGCTGTGTATGTGAAACTTATTTTGCTTTTATCTTTTTTTTTTTGGCTGCATTTTCTAAAGGTCGGTTAACAGGCATAAATGATGCTCATGTGAGAATTTTGGTTTGTTACGTTCTTTAGTCTCTCTATAAGTATTTATTGAGTGCATACCTCCCACGAGGTTCTCATGCATGGTACAGTGGAGGACAAAAAGGTGTGTGGAGGGTTGCAGTGTTGCCCGTTAGTAGCAGCAGTTTATGGCAAGTAGAGGCTGGCCTGATGCCTTTGTTTGGTAGAGGGTGAGAAAGAACTTCTTTCTGAGGGGTTGTGGAGGTTTCCAGGAGGAATTCACATTGAATCTGGTCCTGGAGTATAAGAAGGACATGGACAGACAGACAGAGTGGGAAACTGAGATTTGAGATGGAGCTGGTAACCTAAACCAAGAGTTGGACGTGAGAAAACTTGCGCATTCTGGATTAGCTGAGCAGGAAGGATGTCAAGGAGAACTGGGAGGTAAGGCTGGGCTATAAGCTGGGCTACATCCGGGCAGCTGCTACATAATCTGAATAGGAGAGGAGTGTATTCAAAGACGAGGCTGAGAGGTTAGGATCTAGAGAGAGGGCTTGAGAAAAGATGCAAAGCTGTTGGATGATGGTGGCATTGGAGATGGGGAGGAGGAAGACGGTGGGCGCCTGGTGGAGCCGACTCCTCTGTGCGCTCAAGTGGTTGCCAAGGAGTTGCTGCAGTGGGGTCAGTGTGCCATGCCCAGGGAAGCAGGTAGTTGATGGAGCCACGGCGCTAGGCATTTGAGGAGGGACTGTTGCAGCAGGGTAGAGAGTGAGAAGTTCTTTTTGGACACTTTTTACTGTCAGTACTTGTACATTCAGGAAAAACTGGTCATGAGGTAGTTTAAAATACATTGTGATGTTCAGAGAGATTTGGGGTACAGAGGTGTAAATCCAGGTTTTGGAGTTCTCGAGGTGCCAAGTAGAAGACTGAAGGTTAAACTTTGGGGACATGCCTGTGGCTAGAGGGTGGTAGGAGAAAGGAGGGCTGATGACGGGAACAGAGGAGATGGGGTGGTGGTGGGTGGGAGTGTGTCACAGAAGTAAGGGGGGGATGGGTCTAGGCAGAGGTCACAGGCCTTCGCGGTTGGGCTCCAGAGAATTGCAGCTTTTAAAAAGAGCATATTGGTGCTGGGACAGAGGAGAGCACCAGAGTGTGGAGGGCTTAGAAGCTGAGCAGTCCCAAGTGGAATGCACATTGGATTCTTCTCTAGAATGATGAGAAAACACGACGGATAAAGCTTAAGTCAGTATCTCCCGTCGATGGCTGGTCCTCCTTGGTGCAGGGCGAGGTCTGAGGCTTGCGTTTCTAGTATGTGTCTAGATAGTGCTGCCCTTGACCTAGGGACCCCCCTTTGAGAACCAAGGCTTTATTCTCTAGGTTTTGTAAATTGGTTTATGCATATAAAATATGTGCCTTCACCACCTTCTCCTTGGAGCTTCTTCATTCAGTATATCAACTTTTGAGTTTGATCTATAATAGTCTTGTTGTTTGCCAGTTCATGGCTGTGTGAGCTCTCAATGCACACGACTACACATACAGTCAAGAATGATGAGAATGGAAGGATCTGACGAGAATTTGATAGATGCTTGTACTAAGGTTCTTCACATTCAGAAGTTCCTCTTTCTCCCCAACCAAGTGCGTATTCTGAGAGGATAAATACTTCTGGGATCCTCCCAGCATTTTAGAGAAGCAGCATGAGTATTGGCCGTTTTTAACATGTCCTTTAAAACTCCATGGTTCATGCCATTATTTATGCTTGACCTAGATGTAGATGGTAGATGCTTAGTCATGGAAAGAGTGGATGTGGGAAGGGGACTGGGCTGGTGGCACTGACTGTGCACCTGCCTGCTGCTGGGCCCTCTGACCTTTCTTGGTTCAGCATATTGCTTCCAATTGTTTGCCTCTGTCCGGAGCAGCTTGTTACGGTAATAGGATGGAAAACACATTCTATTCTTTTTAGTTAATTTCTTTGTAACAATCAGCTTTGTAAGATTTACTGTATTCATAGACAGTAGTTTTTTCTTAAAGGAAGAAGTTCTTTTCTGACAGTGGAATGCTTACAATAAGAGTAATTCAAATAAATTTCTTATTGTTTGGTGCTTTGTTTGAAAAAAGGTTCTAATATTAGCACACTTTGCATTCAATTTTGAATCCGTGACTTGTAGACTGGACATTGTTTGTGTTGGCATCTCTTCGGGAGGGATAAAGTCTTCTATCACTCTCACTTCCAGTTAATTTGATGTGGGCTATGGTATGCTAAAAGTAAGGAAAATAAAATAATAGGAAGTTGGTTTGGTTTCCTGTAGGAAACCAATGGAGATGAAATTGGTTCTTGGAATAAACCCACAGCAGTCTGGGAAGTCCTGACTGAAGACATTTTTCTGAATCATAAACAGAAAAATTATGACTCATGAAATAGGTCATTGAAAGGCTGATTTGATCTTATGTGGGAGAAAGTGAGAGATGACTGAAATGCACTAGTTATTAAAAGCACCTAGACCTTGCTTGATGACATCATATAAGCAGGAACAAATTATTCAGCAAGTACTGCTGCCCATTTTGTTGAAGAAAGTGTTTTAAGAATCTTTCTTTTTTGCTGTTGTTTTTAATCTCTTAACTGCGTAAATAATCGTGTTTCTTATCTGTTCCACATTCATTACTGTCCTGGTCTTGGCTTTGCCCGCTATTTCTCCCAGCTTTCCTGACACTTTTACATCGCTCTTGAAGCTGTCGTGTTCGGTAAGATTTTTTACAGTGTCTTACTTACCCTTTTGTCTCAGCGTCATGTTGAAGTTGCTCTGAGTTTTTTCTAAGAAATGAGAATTATGTAGTTGTGGAATGTTAGAGAGCTGGAAGGAACGTTGAGAATAACGTAGGTTTTATTTTTACAGATGAAGTCACCTGTACGGAGCCAGCCGTCTGGTTATTGGGCAGTCTGGGATTGGGACTTCGGTCCCCACATTCTGTAACTGACAGGTCGTTTGAGGAAAGGGCCCTCTCTAGTACCCTCGAGTACTGCTGACACCTCATCTTACCTCCCGCGTTCCCCTCTTGTCTGGGGGCTCTTCCTGAGCTCATTTGCCCCCCTTGTGTCTTTAGTGGACCCAGACCAGTCACTTGCTCTTCTCTTTATGGTTTTGAGAAGGATTTTCAAATCCGTGCTCGGTGTTTTCTTCACCTTTCTCTTATCCAGATTGAGTAACTCCATGCTTTCTAACCCTATAATTATCTTTATTATTGTTCCTTTTGGTTCTCTATGTTGTTTAATTTTGTTTCACGTCGGTTCGGAGGCCCCAGTGCCCACGAAGTGAACTGGGATTTTCTCACAGCTGTGTGGGACCAGTTAGCAGATTCTGAACGTGGAAGCCGGAGGAAGCTGAACCGAAACAGCCTCACGGCAGGACCGGCCGCTCAGGAAGCTGGTCGAGAAACAGGGCTGCACGGGAGCCAGGGTGTGAGTGTGCCAGCGGCCGTGCACAGCTTAGTATCACCGAGAGACGAAACAGAAAAGCCAGTCCTGGGAGTGAAGTTGGGAATAAAAACAGGCATGGGAGTTAAACCGCTGGCCCCTGGGAAAAGGCCTGAGCAATTTAATGACCATGTTAAAAAATCGTCATCTCCAGTGGTGTGTGTGTGTGTGTGTGTTTTCCTCGCAGTTGCGAGAATTGAAATTTATAGCTTGATAGCTAGCTCCATATTCTACCCAAGGGAGCCTGAACCTCCTGTGGCAGCTGTAATTGAGGAGAGGGTGGTGGGTGACTCCATGCATTGGGAGACTTGCATTATGGTGGGGAAGGGCAGGTGCCTAGTGCTTATAGCTGAACATCTGGTTAGTGCCTGACTAACTCAATTATAGAACAAAACAAAATTGCAACAGTGTGACCCTTTACCATGTAATTATAGCAAGGGTAGGGGGTGGCCCATTAAAACCCAGAGCAAACAGCGGAGATGCACTGTTCCTCAAGCTCTTGCCCATTCATTTGTTTATCTTGGCCCCTGGGGAGCCTCTGGGGAGGTGTCAGTGGAGCAGGAGAATGAGGAGTGGGCAGGGAGCACAGCTGTTGCTGTTGGTGGGTGGGTCAGCGCCTGGCTCTCCAGCCCCCACAGTGGCGTGGCAGAGCTCATCATGGTCGCATCACTGGGTGTGAACAGTCAGCTCCCTTCCCACCCCCATTGCCACCTTTCACCAGGCCTTGCCCACAGGACATGGTGGGGAGACACAGGGCAGGAGGAAGGGATGTTTTCATGAGAAGCTGTAGTACAGGCCAAGCCTCTCAAATCAGGGGTGTGCCTGGGAATTCTGGGATGTGTCTCACATCCAGGTCCCCCCAGTGCGAGGGGTTTTCCCTGGCATCCAGTCCTGGTCAGGTCACACATCAGCTGTGTGACCTTGGCAGAGCTCTCAGCCCTTCCTCCCCGCTTCCATTTTCTCACCTGTGCAGTGAGCTCCTGCCTCTGCTTGGGGTTTCTCTGCATGGTTTTCAGCCGACACTCTCCCCAGATCCTTCACCCACCCTGTGCCCACAGCTCTGCCCAGGCATGACTCAGGTGGCAGATTCTCACTGATGCCCTCCCAAACATTGTGTTTGCAGCAGAAGCTCTGCTGGGGTGGTGGCACCCTCTGCCCTCCCGAGGGAGCAGGCATTGGCTACCCTGCCTCCCCACCCCCAATCCCAGTGTGTTCCCTGCTCACAGCTTTGGCTAACAGGAGGCAGATCACCCCGAGAACCGGGTGGGTGCACTGCGGTCTCATGGCCAGTTAGTTGCTGCTCCTTCTGCCTGGGGTGAAGGCTGCTTCTTGCCTTAGCTGCTGTTTAAAATCATGTGCAGGAATACTTTTCTCCTTCAAATGCCTCTAATTCCTGCCACTGCAATGTTGGCTTGTTGTGACGTAAGGGGGAAATGATGGCTGGGGCCTTTGTTTTTTATTACATGGGCCATAGAATTTGGAGGTGGCAGAGGTCTTGGCGGTGAGCCGGCTCAAGCCCTTCTTGCACAAGTGCCTTCCTGGCCCTGCTGGCTGATGAGCAGCCAAGCTCTGTCCAGCCCAGGAATCAGCTCTGTGGCCACTCAGTTCCCCTGTCCTGCCTAACCAAGAGAGGAGAATTAAGGGAAGAAAGGTGTGGTTGAACTCTGAGAGCAAGAGACCACAGAAATCTGATGTTTGAAGGTTTACCCACCATTGCCTACAGTGAAACAAAATTTCAGTATGCAGGAGGTTGAAGTTACAAACACTGTTTTTCCTTGCTAGAGGCAACTGGTTATAATTAATATCATATGAGAAGTGTTTGCATAGCTAGGATGAACTCCTAAATACAGCAGTGCAAGGTGCAATGTTCAGCACATCAGTGATACTAAATAAAATTTATGTATAGGGAAAGTAGAAATCCACAGTACTAACTCATCGAGAATGATAACTCTTTTTTTTTTTTTTTTGGTTAGGATTGTACAATTCGATTCAATATTTTTTAGGTTGAGTGCCGGTACTATATTAGTAGATAGTTAAGTTTCCTTTAAACTCTGTGAGGATAATAATTGTTGCCACTCATGGAATCAGAAGAATTGTTAGTTTTATAATTAGAATGGGCAATTTGCTCCTGTCTGTATAATTTTTTAAAGAATTTGCCAAGTCAGTTTTATTATTATAAATATTAACAAACCTGTTTTCTAATATTTAAAAGTACTGCTTTAGTTCTACAAATCCATTTTTATCCATAATAAATTATAATTCCAAATGGGTCTCCTAAGGTAATTTACTTTTTTAAATAGATACATAAATTGAAATAGCTTATACTCAGATATTAAGAGATTTAAAATTTTTATATGTAATTCTTAGATGTGTTCAAAGCAACATAAAATCCCTTTAGTTTGTTATCAAATTATGAGTGTTGAAATAATAAGGATTTCTTACGAACAGACTGCTTTACTTGGAAAAGAGCAGTGTGTACAAGTTTGAGAACCTGAGGGTCGATTGGGAGCCTCTGCCTACAGACCTCGCCTCTGTGTGGATAGATGCTGGCTGCCTCGTGTCTGTGTACAAGGACAGTGTCTGCCCTGGAAAACGGGGCTCCCTGGAGGCTCTCAGTGCCCTTCATCTTCAGCACAGATGCAGCGGGTGAGACAGATCTTGGTGCTCAACAAGAGTTGTGTTTGCTTTGGTTCTGTTCCTTCTGATCGGCCCTGCTATCCCCTCCCCTGTGCAGGGACAGCCCATGATATTTAATACAGTTGGTTACCACTGTAGTTTAAGGGCAAAACTGCATCATAAAACTTTTTCCATTTTATAATTTAATATTTCTATCTACAGAGTGTAAACTTCACTGGTGTAAACTAATAAAAGTACAGCTAGCTGGTTCCCACGGTTCTTGGGAAGAAGTTAGCATGTTTGCATCTTCTATTCATGGAGGTGGGTGGGAGTGTGCTTTGTTGGTGGGTCCCTGTGTGTCATCTGGCGCAAATTCTTCCTTGGAGCCTGTTTCAGATTTGAGCAATTGAATTCAAATCTAAAACCACCTAAAAAGTCCTTTATAGTCCATTAAGTATTTATGTGAGAGAGAACACTCTATGAAAGTTCTCCTCTCCCTGTTCAGACAGAGTGTTCTGTTTTATTAGATCTAAGTGGTATTGTAATTTTGATAACAGCTAATAATGTTTGGAATTTTACTTATAATTGGTGGACCACACAAAGGTATGTTTGTTGGATTTTGCACTCTTAATTTACTCACAATAGTAGCTTGTTTATTATATAAAATCTAAAGTAGTATTAATTCGTATTACAACAATTATTTTTTAGGTATGAAGTTCCAGTTTATGCAAACAGTTTGAGGTTTTAGTGCATTTATAAACACAGATGGTGAACAGTTAGTAAGTCAATAAATGTAATATATGTGAGGCTTTTTGTTTATGCTTTTAATGATGAATGAAAATGGTTTTTAGGATTTCCTCTTTTAGAATATGTGATTTGCATAAATTAATATGCAGATATAAATAATACCTTGTTTAAAAGTGTAGTTAGATGTATTTCCATCATCTCCAGCTGTGTGTAAATTTAGGAAATTAGACTTTCATAATTTCTCTTTTTAAAAGATCTAACAACTTGGTGTTAAGTGCAATCTTTATCCTTTTAGGGCAAATAGAATTTATAAAATTTATTTTGTTAAAGTTGGCTCCTTAGAGTTGTTATGGTTAAGGAAATTAAATCTTTTCTAGTCCAGAGAAATTTAATGCTTAAGAAGACTCTTTTCTGTTAATTCTTACTGTAAATCATTAATTGGATAACTTACCAGTGCTAGCAAGAACTAAATTATAAGAAAATTGTTTTAATGTATCAGATTTATTTTTTGTAAATATGTCTAACATCTAAGATAAGTGGGATTCATTGTTACTCTTTTTAAGACAGGGTGGTTAATTAAAAAAATTCACAATGAATTTGAATTTATTTACAAGAAGTTATGCTTAAAGGCTTGGTTTGGCACTTTATACTACGTTAATGAAGATCATCCTTAGAGTAGCAGACTGAGAATGCCCTAAAGAATCCTGCATTTTAAAGTGAGCTCGGCTTGTGAATGGTTGTAGCACTGGTGATGCAGAACTTAGTGTTGGGTACCGTGATGCAGCTGTAAATGGCTGATTGGTGGAGGGGGGCAAAGTTTGAGCTTCTTGTTTTGTTTGGTGTATCCGGGGAAGGCCTTTTCCCCTGAATCTCCTCTCTGCTCCCGTCCCCATACATTTTCTTGCTACCAATGTTTTTTAAGTGAAAAGTCTTTTAGAAGTTAGTGATATTGACAAAATGAAGTTTTATGGGACATTCTTCAGAACTGTTGCCACATCGCTAGTGCTGTGGATTAATCGTGAGGTGGCGGAGAGAACAGCATTCCTTGGTTGGTTTTAACGTTGCCCCGTGGCTCACCCTGGAATGGTTTTCAGTTCGTTTTGTTGACACTGACATTTGTCAGGACAATTCGGAGCCAGCGTGGCCAGTGGCACCAGGAGGCCCGGAGGCTCCTGAGCTCGTTCTGATGGATTGCTCCATCTTTCCCAGGGAAGAAGTGTTTGGGAGTTTGACAGAGGTTTGTTGATTATTACATCACAATTTTTGATGTTTAAGTAATGTGAGTAGATAATATTTTTATCTGTTTACTTTATGTTAAATATTATGACAATGTTTTGGCTTAGTGCTGTTTCGTCCTATTATTTGGCCCAGATAGTTAGATTACAGTTTTGCAAAAATTGTTTACTTGAATGACTTAATATTTTAGCTTTCCTTGTTACTTTTCCTTTGCTGTAGTAACTCTATCAAAATCACCATTTTGAGCACAGTGTGTCGACAGTAGTGGTGGTCTTCAGGTTAGCAAAGTTGCTCACAGAGAAGGAAGTGGAAACCCCTGATAGGCCCCTGCATTCCAGGGAAGAGCTACTCCCCCCCCCCCCCCCCCAGCCGCGGCCTCTCTGCCTAGATGACAGCCAGAACCGTCCCTGGGGCCTGGGAGAGTGTTGTGCTCTTTCACACACATAGATGGCAGCAGAGTGTTGCGGACACAGGAGGTCGGTCTTGTAGTCACAGTGAAAGATGAGTGACAGCGCGAACAGACTTCCATCGTGGAGCTGCCTGTGTGGTGTAGCTAAGCATCAAATAAGAAAGAAAGCTACTATTGATAACATGAGCGTGTAGGAGGAGGAAGAAGGCATGAGACGCTAGAATACACTGAATTTCTGGACAAATCCCAGGTGGGAAAGCTTAATCTTTTAAGGTATGTCACCCACTCCTAAAAGATGATTGAAATCAGCTAAGATAATATGCATGTCAAAATAAAGAGACAGCGAAGGGCTGAGGGCGGCAGGGCAAGAGGGAGGTAAAAGAGAAACCCTACACAAGTTGCAGCAGCAAGTATGGCCTGCTGCCTGTGGGTCCTGTAGCGTTTGGCCTGCATGTCTCCTTTTCAGTTCAGCAAGTTACGAAGAGGAAATGTCAGTCCACGAATCAGGCAAACATTCCATGGGAACATTTGCTCAAATGTCAGCCTTTTAGAAAATAGAGCCGCAGTCTGTTATGGCCCAGTCCCTGGGCTGTTTTGCTGTTAAATGCACAAGTACAAATGTATTTCTTCAGAATGCGTTTGCAATTAGCGAGTCACTTTATGTCTTAATTAGCATTCCTAAATAATGACATAATTACCATAAAAGATGACAGCCATCATTATAATTAATATTTAATATGTGTCTGTTTCTGAAGACCTTTCTGTGGCTTCTCACAAATTTTCAGGGTAATTTTCAAGTTTTAGAGAATTGCAGTTGGTGAAATCTCAGACATGAGGATCTAATGAAGTGGAATCCAAGTTATTAGAATCTGAGGAATGGAAGTGGGTTATAAAAAAGCGATTTGTAACATGTCCTGAACAATCGAATCACCTCGGTGTCTTACACTTACAAACATCATAAGGGCTTCCTGATGCCACTCAAGTCACGCTCGTGTTGTTCAGGAAAACATTCCCCCTCCCCTTTACTTTTTTTCTGATCTACTCTCAGGCGATTTAGTACCACAGACTAATCTCTGTGTCACGAAATTGATTCTAAAGGTGTGTAGAACAACTTGCTTAAATGCAGTATCTGGCAAGTCTCTCTTATGACAGCAACTTATTTCTCACATAATTATTTTCTTAGTAAATCTGATATCTTAACAACCCCTTCCCTCATTTCTGAGTTCAAAAAATAACACTTAATATAATTTATTTCTCATACTTAATAAAGGCTTACTTGAGAGTATATTGCCGTTCACCCCCAAGCTGCTTCCCCCAAATGAGGTTAGGAGGGAGTGTGGTTTGAAGGGTGGAAGGTGGTTTCCAGCATCATTTGCTGTGTACTGTAATGGGCCTCAATGTTGCTTTAATGGAGCATAAAGCATTCTGGCAGCCGCCTGTTACTTATTAATGACTGAATGGCTCTGCTGCGACATATATCAGGAGGAAGACATATTTGTGCACATATATGCATAGTTTTTCTGTGCTAATCTGTTGTGTTAACTTCCATCTGAATGCACAGATAGGTCTGTGTTGCCCTGACTTTTTTAGTAGCATGGGCTGTGTGGACACAAGAACTCAGCAAAGCTTGATTTCTAAATGTGTAATTCTTTTATAATTTTGCAAGGTTTTGATCTAATTAATTGGATGGAATTTTATGAGGTAAATTTTCACCATCCTACATTTATGGAAGCCAAAGTATGAAATGTTCAAATTAGTCACAACTATGCCTGTGCAGATTTCTCTGCAAGTCTTTAGTGAAATATCACATATGTTTGTTTAAGGGGCTTCAGATCGGCCTTTGCTGTTTGAAAACCACTTGTAGCCAGAATGTGGTGTGCTTTGTGCATTCTGCACACTTCCCCACTTTCAGCCCCTCGTTGGCAGTTAGTTGTGGACACTGTGCTTTTTCTTAATGGGACAGTATCATGCAGGTTATTTATGTGACTTTTCCGTTGCCAGAGTTTTCATGAAAAGGACAGTATTGCAACACCACTTCCTCCAACTGCTTGATTTCAAAAGGATCACGTCTCCAAGTAGGCAAATCTCAGTGATTTCTGCTGTTTACCAACAGAAGGACATTGTTTTAAAACTTAGAAAAAGTCAGTATATTGATTTTTTTTGATATGATCACTGGCACACTGATTATCTTTAAGAGTACTTTGTAAATATTCTGAATAAGTAATTTAATATTGAATGATTACTATAGTGTTTCAATTTGTTTATAATCTTTAAAATGGACTTTTAAAAAGGATACATTTTATAAACAATTTTGATGCTCTTTTCAAATTAGAAAAATATTTTGTGTGAGTTTTGGAAGACACTGATAGTTGATTGACATCTTATAACCAATTTTAAATATGATTGTACATTTCTTTACATGACCAAATCTTAACAAAATCTTAGACTTTAAATTTTTTCTGCTATAATAGCTTACTTAAGTAATACGTGCCTATTTATTTTTCTCAGTTATTTTAAGTTTCTTGTAATAATTAAGTAGAATTCATTTGATCAATAAAAGTATGTGCTGTATTGTTTGGAATTATACTATCAAAATACTTGTACTTATAATTCTTGCCTTTTCTTTCTTATTATGCCCAGTGTGTATTTGTTTTTATCTTAAATCTGAAATTTGGAATTTGAAATTTGAAAATATATAAACATTTTAAAATATTTAAGTTGATAGATGAAGGAAACTGTGATCATAAAGTATATTTTCTCTTACAAACATTGTTTTCCTTGAAGTATTAATGCTCTGTGGAAAAATTACTATCAGTGCCCTCAAGGCTATTTTTTTAAACAGGATGCATCTTAATTTTAGGGTTGGATTCTGACCTTCATGAATGAATACCAGTGTTTGCTCTCCTTGAGAGTGATTTTACATAGATTCGATGAGCCCCCATCTTGCAGGAAATTCTTCCGTGTCTTTTGCTTGTGCATGCTCGCTCCCTCTGCCTCTTCCTGCCTCTTTTCTCAGTTTCTTTCCAGTGATTGTAGTTATCAAGTTGAAGCATCTTTCTGATGAGGAGTCTTGGTGGTGCAACCTTGTTGACATAGGATTCAGAGACTAATCCATAAAATAGTTACAGTCTCCAAAGTGTGACATTAGTTGTCTTTTTTTTTTTTTTTTTTTTAGATTTTCTTTTCACAAGCTCACTGAATTTTTTTTTCTTTCTTTTTTTTGGGGTTGGTTTTTATTTTTTGAATGTATTCTTCCATGCTAATTCTGAAATAATTTATAGATACATTTGTTTGGTAAAAGATATGTTTTAACTGACAGCAAAAATATCCTAGTGAGAGAGTTTAATCATAAACCAGTAAGAATTCATTCTTTTAATATAGCATAAATTCATACTAATCTAACACTTAAATACCATCCCTTCTTTAAAAAAGAAATCTCGATGTCAGCTCATATATTTATGAAATACTTAATAGAAATACTACAGGTTAATTGTATTTTTTGTATTAAAAATAGAAGTTGACAAAGTTGTGACATATCTTACTCATTTTTTTGCAGTTGTAAGCTTTTAGTGAGATCAGCTCTCTGGATGAGAATTCCATTTCTGTGTGTGAAACAGCAGCTCTGATGTGCTGGGATCTGATGCTTGTCTTTACTTCTCAGGGACATTGTATTCCCCCACTGTAGTAATCTTCATTCCAGATGTTAACACATGACATTTGTGTAGTCTCCTGTCACGTGTTTGAGTTTTTAATATTAGCTCTATGATCAAATGTTATATATGGTATCTTGATTTCACAGTGATAGAGATTTTGTTATTGTCATCCATATTAGTCACATTTAAATGAAAGACATTTATTTGCTGCCATATGTTAAATCCCTCAGTGAATATTCTGTAGTTTATTTTAATTGCATCATGACTTTGGACTGTTACAAACAGAGCCTCATAAAGTTAAATAAAATAACGTTGCATATGTAGATATCTTAATGAAACATCAGTATAGTGATGATAATGTCAATCGCTATAATATTTAGGACATTAGAAGAACATAGTGTGGCTGACTTCTAAAAATTCATGAGCTGTTTATTTCCAAGGAGTTTGTAATAAATCCAAAAAATAACTAAAAGTTCGACACTTGAACTAAGGATTTCACTACATTGATAATGTATACACATTTATTTAATCCAGTTTAATTGTATAAGTACTCTGATCTAAGCCTCATTTACTTACATCTTATGACCATTATATTGAAATGTAAAACTTTCTAAATACTAGCATGGTGCATTATTTCTTTATGATGAGAAATATAAGGAGTTAAATTTGTCAGAGATTTTATAATGATGCAAAACAAAACTTGTGAACAAAGGGCACAACCTCTCAGGCCTCAGTCTCCTCATGTATAAAATGGGTGTGAGACTTTGGAAAGTGGGGTAATGTTGCAGTATATACTCTCTTAAATCTTTTCAACCCTAATGTTCTGTGATTCTGTGTTGTTTTTGAAGTGGTATTATACTTTTCTATATAAATTATGTATCTTGTCTAATGTAAACATATGTGTAATAAGATCTAAGAATAAAGAGGTCAGTCTTTTACAAACTATACTTTTTAAGAAGAATAAGTTGACCAATTTTAGTATATAATGGGTTTCTCAAAAGATATTTAATGATCTTTTTAAAAGTAGGCTCATACCTTTTGAAAAATTTAATGCAAAATAGTGGAAACGCTGGGATGGAAAAAACTCTATGCCCTGTTTTGTCAGAAAGCACAAATTAAAGTTGAATGCTCTATAAGCCATTGGTCACACTGTTACCGTAAGAATATTTGATCTAGAGAAAGTTAGCACACGAATATTTTGTAGTAAATAGAAATTTAAATGGATAGGTTGGTTTTCTGAATAATACATGCTAACTTTTCTAAAGGATAAATACATAAATGTACATTTCCACAAATTGAATCTGAGGCATATAAATAAATTTAGATGCCAATGTTAATTTGTTTCTACATTTAGCTTTCTTTAAAGGATTTGTTTTCATTTCTTGGAGTTTACATACAAGTGCAGTAGAATCTACTGTGTCCCAAATTGGCTTATTAGAGAAAAAAACACAAACGAATCTGTTTTCATGCTCTAAGTATATTGAATGTGTAGACTTTGATTGTAGAAACTATGCTTCTAAATATGATAAGTAACTCTAATTCAGATACAGCTTTCCAGAAAATTGTATTTAATTAATTGTTGTTGTTTTGTTTCAGGAGAAAGCTGTTTGTTTGGAGAATGAATTAAGTTTCAGTCATAGATTTGATTTGTAGGCTAGTAGACCAGAATTGGCAGCTCTGTTGAAATGTTTGCTAGATGAGAGTTTATAATGTGAAACACAGGGGTCAAATTTAGATGATGATTTTAGAGAGCAAAAAGTGAAAGCTTTAAAAATGTGTTTTTAAGAGATAATATAATTTCCCTAGCACATCCTATATTTATATTCACTGGGGGAGGGGGATTACAAGTTTTAATTTCCAAGTTGTCTATTTTTTGATAATTTTAAAATTTAAATGATGAATTGTTGTTTATCCCTAGAATTTATAAAAGTAAAAAATACTTCATACAAAAAATCTTTTCCTCTTAAGTATAATTATATTTAACTAAGTGAAAGATTCCAGAATTAATTAGCACAGATCCAGTTATTTTTAAGTAATTCAATTCCATTTTGAATTTAGTAGCGTTTTATGCAGTCAAGGTGGCAAACTTGTTCCTAAGTTATTTTTTTAATGTTTATCAGAGTTATCTTAACCCCATTAAGGCATTCCTAAGATAGTCACTGTGAACTTTTATAAAAAGTAGTATGGAAATTTTAAAAGTCTTATGTAGGAATTGCTGTAAGTGTAACTAAAATAGTAATGCAAAAATTACACTTTTCCCACATTTCTTCTATAAAATTTCAATAGAATTTAATAATTTGTTTCTGAATGAAGTTGTAAGTTAACATATAAATCCTTGGATGAGTTTTTCTCGTTTACTATCTATAATAAAAACAAAAAAGGTTGCTTGGTATAAATTTTCATTCTTTGAGGACCACTCACGAAAACCTATATGTAATTTCCTTAGTATCCTAGTTTAGTTTTTCAGTACTGTTTTGAAATATTCATTCATCTTTTACCTTGTGTTCTTATGCTTTTGGAAGCTTGTTGAATGTTTTTTAATCTGTGCTACTAAGTATAGGAAGTTCCTGGAAATTGACTATGCATTGTAATCAATGCAGCAGTTCTTTCACGTGCTCCTTTGGTTGTCACTCCTCTTTACAGTGGAGACTGGGACCCGCCTTCTCACAGCTGGACGACCCTGGTCTGATTCCTCCATCTTGGGTTAGATAACTGAGCCTGCAAGAATTCAAACTCAGCCTGTGTTAGCCTAGGTCCGACAGCTCGGTTACAAGGGCAGAGCTGAGGCCAGAGTGAAGGCTTTCTTACCTGCTCTGCTCAGAGCTAAGTCTCGCCTGCCCACTGCCTCACACTGGCTTTGTCAAAGCATGACATGGATGGATTGCTTGGAATTCTTTCAGAGCCTTTGCTGTGTAATAATGACGGCAAGATCTCAGGCATGTGTCAGGGGCCACTGATACATGTTGTGACAGCAGTTGCAGGGTGGGAAGGTGAATTTATTACTAATAAAACAGTACAACTCTTATATTTAAAGCCAAACATAATTTACATTTGGTTTCACCCCTCACCATTGTACCTGTCCATTTTTGATTTAAGCTCTGGCCCAGAGGCATTCATCCCGTTCCTGGCCATCCCCCACATGGCCACCTTCTCAGTAGACAGATAGGTGGTAATGGGAGGTGGCAGGGGGCTTTGACTAGAACCATCTGTTTCACTCTCTCTCAAGAACAATAGACCAGGCACTGTTCTGTGGGGGCTTGCATATACACTTATCTACAATAATAATGTGTAAAAATACAAAGTTTTCAGATTCCGAAAATTCAGTGGTATGTAATAGCCTCTTTTGAACTACTGAATACTCTTGTAATTCTCTTGTTCATTTCTTACCTGGAACTTGCCAACTGTTACATTTTATTTTTCCTTTTCCTTTCAGATAGCATTATTTTCTTTATGTTTTTGTACACCATGCATCATCAAGATCAGTGAAATTCACATTATCTATTAATGCTTATACATTATATATACAAATCTCTAAAACATTCATGGAAAGCATGTATTAAGAAGAAGCTATGCAGGAGCCAGCGTCATGGCTCACTTGGTTCATCCTGCACCTGCAGCGCCGGCATCCCATGTTGGCGCCGGTTTCTAGTCCCAGTTGCTCCTCTTCCATTCCAGCTCTCTGCTGTGGCCTGGGAAGGCAGCGGAGGATGGCCCAAGTGCTTTGGTCCCTGCACCCACATGGGAGACCAGGAGGAATCACCTGGCTCCTGGCTTCAGATTGGCATAGCTCTGGCTGAAATGGCCATTTGGGGAGTAAACCAATGGAAGGAAGACCTTTCTCTCTGTCTCTCTCTCTCACTGTCTAACTCTATCTGTGAAATTAAAAAAAAAAAAAAAGCTATGCGTGGATTCCAAGATTTTTCTATACCATAGTAAACTTATCTTTTAATTCTGTTTTTCCATTAACTTTTTGAAGTACCCTTGTATTTGTCTTTATTATTTTTTAAAAAGACAACTTATTCCTTGACTCTTAAATATATGGACTTTTCTTACCGTGAAATTTGCAATCGCTAACTTAAGTAGTTGTGAGTGTGTGTGTGTGTGTGTGTGTGTAGACACACAGATACAACCAAAATGTAAGTTGATGTTGGATTGTTAGATCTGGTGCTCCTTGTGGCTTATTTGGGGTTTTAAGGAGCTAACTGTGCTTTAGAACCGTAACCCATCTGTTTGACCTCTGGGAGCCTCCCTTTTTGGCACAGGTCTGGAGATACGTTGACTATTCCTAGGCTATTGTTTTTTCCCCTTGCTTTTGATTCCTTAAAGTTAGCAAGTAATATGTGAATTCCGTAGCTAAAGAACCTATTGAAATATTTGTTAGAACTGACTATGCACCACTCGTCATGATTTTGAATTGCATTTGATCCACTAACAGTGATTGCTCAACTTACGATTTTCCTTACAATGGTGAACCATTGGTGTGAGTTCACTGCATAGTTTGCTTCAAGTTTTTTATTGTTGCAATAGATACACTGAATGTGGACCATGCAGCTCAAAGTTGTGTGCCTTTTTTTCTAATAAAACAAATTCCAGAAAGAAAATAAAAAGTGTGTGTGTGTGTGTGTATGTGTGTATTTGTAGTTTGGAAATCATGTAAAATATTTCTCTATATGGGTATTACCCTCTTTATGATAACTAGATATCTAAAAATCTTGATTTAGAAAACAGTGATCATTTTAAACTATAAAATGAATATTTATTCGTTTCAGAATTCTTTTTACTTCACTTTTTATTGCATGTTAAGGTCTACTGTTTTAACTCTTCAAATTGGAGCAGAGTGTTAATTATATTTCTGATTAATAATGAGACTCAAACTAACTTTGTCGGTTAATTAGCATTCTAGACGTTTCTTTCTGTGAAATGCCTTTTCCTATCACCTTTCTCGAAATTGCTGATTTGTGGGAATTCCTATTAATCTTTTATCAATTGTACGTGTTGCAAATACATTCTTTCAGTTTGTTGCTTCTATGCTAGCTTTGTCTGTGGTGTCCTTGACAGAACATAAGTATTAAATCCCACACCCTCCTCTTTTGGTGGAGCTCCATGTGACTTGTTTGAGAAAGCATAACATAGTCTCCATGCTTGCTGGGGATCTTTTAACTTCTGTAAATGTTGTTGAGCAACCCATTAGATATGTTATTGAAAGGATGCGTTTGTATACTGGATTAACTTAGTCCAAAGGACCTCCAAGTTTCCTTCCAATTCTATAATATTTTTTAAAGACTTTTTTCCTTTATTTTGAAAAACAGAGTGGGACATCTTCCATCCACTGATTCATTTTCCAATTGGCTGTGCAGCGCTCCCTTGTGGGTGGCAGGAGCCCTAGCACTTGGGCCGTCTTCTGCTTTTTCAGGCACAACCTTCCCTGATACAACCTTTCGTTCTCTTTCCTTCTCTCTCAAGCTTTGAGCTGTATTTAGAGTGTCATTTACATTGCTGTTCAGTTAATGGTTGGTTTTTTCTCTGCTGTCTGAAATGCTGGATCAGAAGGGGAGCGGCTGGGACTTGAATGGCTGATGCCAGTGTTGCAAGGGACGGCTTTACCTTCTGTGTGCTACAGTGCTCCCCCTTCCACTCTACAATTCTAAGATTCTGTTATGTTAGATCAGTTAAACATAAGGTATAATATATATGCCATATTTGCTTTAAACAAGCTGCATTTCACCGATTCTACACTGATCTTCAGATTTATCTACCAGCAGGAAAAAATAAGCTTTTGTAATTAAACTGTATGACACATTCTTTCTCACCACTTAGATTCTTTTCTTTTATTCTCATTCATAAACTCATTTAGATTTATTGAGATACATTTGTATCATGTCAAAAGCAGATGAATTAATGAATTAATTGCTTGGCAAGAATATACGGAATTGTAAGCATTCCTCCAGTGAAGATATTTGCTCGAGTGTATATCGACTTTGTGCTGTACTGTGTGTTTCATTTCCTCTCTGTGTGTGACAGCTTCATAGTGTCATTCGACTTAAGGTGTGCAGTACCTGCAGTGTAGCGCAGCAGTGCTTCTGCCTACTGCCGGGGATTGGCAGCTGCAGCGTGATCACCCCCTGGCTGACCATGACTGTAAGGTGCAACCCAATTTCAAAGATAATTAGATTGTGAGAAGATGCTTCCTGTAGAGTGTATGGCATGTCATAAAGCAATAGACATCTACTACATGCTTTCCAGATTACCATAGGAAATAAGCGTGTTTCTGATTGTCAGTGAGAAAAAATTCCATTGGATCCTATTTTCAGTGTTGGTGTGGTTGTGCCTCTGATACTGTGTCTCAGTTGGCTTAACAAATCATGGGTTCTGGCAGCGGGAGGAGCTTTTGCAGGTGTCTAGTTCTTGTCTTTTCTATAGCGCAGGAGTCTTTTCTGGAGCCTCCCTGACTACATTTGGAGTTCACTTATGCTGCTGTCTGATTACTCACCCCAAGTCACGCAGCGGACTGCCTTTGCTAGCAACTCACTCAGTGTTTGACTGCTCTCCGGGAAGAAAGATCTTCTTTGTACAGACCCACTTTTTTTTCTTTCTTATCTCTATGCGCTGATTCCAGCTCTCCCTGACCACAAACTACACCAAAGCTCTCCTTTCTCTGTTGTATAACTTCTACTTAGAAGTTTGAATATGCCCTTACATCTGATGCACATGTTCAGGTTATTGGCATCCTTTGTAGAATGCGGTGCTGAGTGTGGCACACTCTTATTGTGCTGTTAGGATTGCATTTGCTTAAGGTGCTGACAATTAAAATGCCCACTTTTCCCCTCAGATATTGGCCCATTAGCTATTTCCTTTAGCTCCACTTTTATGGTTTAATATTGGAATTTAGTAGATGGCTTTAAATCTGTCCTTTTAAGTTTTCATCTTGTGAATACAAGTTAAATTTTTCCATTCTATGGATATTAAACAAATACAAAAACCATTGTTAGTTATTTAGTGTCAAACAGAATTGTGGTGATTTCCTGCTTTACCATTTTCTGGTGTGCACAGAGTGTTTAAAGGGTGTGTGACTGGCTCACTGAGGCATATGTCCTGCGAGACAGACTGCAGGAGAGGGTCGTCGTTACGTCCTGTAGATCTTCACCTGGGCACGTGTATTGACGTTGGTCTGACGCTGCCATAGGGAGTGGCCATGTAGCCAGTTTAGAATCTCTTCAGTCCCTCACAGGGACCTACAGTTCATTATCCTGTCTGTAAGAATATCATGAAGAGATTTACTGAGACTTCAAGGTTGTTGGGAAACTGTCGCAGGATCGTTTCTTCAGAAATTTTTTCCACTGTAAAGCATTGTATCCTATTTGAGATCTTCCTCAAATTTTACATGGAATTTTGTTTTTAAATTACAAAAGTGGCATAACATTAATGCAAATTTGTGAAACCAAAAAAGGTTACCTAAAATTGTAACACTGAAACCTTTGTTTTGTTAAGGTTTTTTTTTTCATGTTTTCTTTGTAGCCTGTTTTTAAATATTTTAGATGTTTTTGACAAACACATATACATCATAATCCATCTTCAATTGTTACTGTTTTTAGAATTAAATTTTTATAAAATAATTTTTTGCATAGCAACATTTCAATGACTGTTTAATCTTATATGTCTTTCACCTTGAAGAATTATGCAGAATAACGATTTTTAAAAACTTCCATTTAAAGTGAGCATTGTAATTAAAACATTTGCTAATACATTTTTCTTATTTGTATCCTCTTTATAGTAGATGCTATTCTGGTCACTAATTATTATAACTATTGTAACTAGTGTTGGGCATTAGGTGGAATCTGTGCTGATCACATGAAATGCTCTGGATGTTTCTTTTAAAAACAGATTCATATTTTTGTTTTCTAGTCATTTTTTCTTATTTTACAAAAAAATAGAATGCACAGTACAAAAAAGTCTTTGTGCTGTTTATTTGTATGTTTTTCAAGTATTCCTTCTGTTTTTTGAAATATGAGAATATTTTGTGGTCTTGGAGGCCCGTTTTTTAAAGTAGAGATTTCTAAAAATCAGCAAGAATGACTTAGTTTAAATATGTTTGGACTTAATTCTCACTCCATTAATTTACTTATATCTGGAAAGATAGGTCACATTAGAAATATTTGATCTGGTTGTGAGACTGTAGGTTTCCTGCTTTGCCTAATTTATAATTTTGGCATAGATCAATGAGCAGATTTAAAATACAGTCAAGAATATAGCATAATGAGCAATTTTTGTTTCATAAGTTTGTAATCTGATAACTGTTGAATTAATGCATATACCTCTCTGTATTTCCTGATAAACTTTTATTATCTTTCCTTATCTATCAAACTTTCAACTTTATTTAGAATATCATTTATATTGATATTCAATTAATTTTTTTTTTTTCTCTGCTAACTTAAATGTCGAACTTATATCTGTGGAGTTTCTGGATGCCTCTTTTGTTTTACTATGGGAAGAAATGCCCTGGGTTCTTATTTTTGTAAGTGTATGTTCATAGTACTTTTTAAAGGATATCAGTGATAGAGCATCGTCCTCTATGTCACTTCTAAGTGTGGCCTTACACGTGTCCCTACATTGTCTAGTACTGTGGAATCTCTGTGTTTTAAAAAGTTGGCTAACCTGACTCTGCATCTGACATATGAATGTTATTTGCATTGTAAAATGCATCTGCCCTGTATAACATGATAGGCATTAAAACATATTACTACATAGGTGCTAAGAATATAGTCTCTTATCTTCTGTTATACTTCAGTGTAGGCAAACATTGTGACAGAAGAGCACAGACAGAAGATTGTAGAAAGAGCTAGGTTTGAGCTAGAGTTGTATTTTACCAGGTGGTCAGAGAATGGGACTGATTCAGAAGGAACAACTCAGCATGGTTGTATGACTGTCCAAGGGCACTCAGTAAAGATGGACAAACGCACTGTGAGAGAGCACTGTAAAAGTCGTCTACCATAGCTGCTTGTCCATCCTCCAACCAACTGTGCTTGGGTGTGTTTTACATCCATTGTTTCCTGCTGCTCTCTTGGGAACCCATGTAAAACAAACCCAATTATTTTGTTACATTTCTACTCTCCAAATATTTGGAAAGGATTATTCTCCCTATGTTGATACTCCATCCCTTAGTGCTGGCCCTACTGCCTCCATTCAAGGTCATAGAGCTCTATTTCCTGGACTTGTCCTTCCCATTATGTGGGTTCAGGGTCCCCTAACTCTGGTTTGCCCACCACATCCCATTGGTTCTTACCCGTCTTGAAGGTGTGGTGCTCAGAATTAAACACCTTACAGTAGGTGTGATGTGACTGGTGTGGAAAGAAAGAAGACAGTCATTTTCTTTTTCTAGTGACTAAATTTCAGTTTTTTAGGCTAAGTCTGTGAAACCCTGTTTTGGTGACCATATCAAATTGTCCCACTGTCCAGTAACATTAAATCTGCTTAAATTGGACTTAGAGGCTAGGGTTACTTGACATTTATTGAGATCCTGGTAGTCCAAAGAGAACTAGAGAGAATTTGAGTACCTGGTGATGGAAACTGCAAGAACTGAGTTCATTTCTCCTGAAGAGTTTGAATGTGTTTTGATGGGCTGAACTTGTTGAATGTATGAGCCTGTATTATACAGCTAATGGTATTTTGGATCTCCTTTTGATGTGTATTGGTTTCACATCTATCCAAACATCTGGTTGGTGAGGATATTTCAGACCACATTGGGTTTTCTATCAGCATACTTTAAATGTAAGCAATTCCAACTAAACATTATGAAGTCTTCTATACTGTAAACCAAGAAGCAATTTAGTTGGCAACTCGAAAGTGGAATGTCGAATGAAAATGAAATGAGATAGATTCCCCCCCCAGAGGCAGTCCACACTGTACACCCTACAGGGATGGATGCTGATACTGTACATAAAGTGTGCTTTTATAAAAAGCCTGGAATTTCCAAATATTTATCATGGCAGTGTTTTGTACTTACATTACATAATGAATATAGTGTCATTTTTCCTTTTAGTTCTGTTGGGTTGATAGTTTGAACTATTAAGTGATGAGACTTTGAAACATCAACTAAATCATTCTTTGATACTGTAAAGCATATATTTCCCTTCGGTTATGGGGGAGTTGTTCACATTATTTCTTGCCATTATAAACATAGTAAGAGTTCACATATTTTTAAATGCTTGTTTTAATTTGAACTGCTATCAGTGTAAATCAAAGTATCATTCTAACAACTTCTGATTTTTATGTCACTATAATTAAGATTGAGAAACAAGGTTTTTCTTGTTGTTCTAACTTGTGATTGGAATTCTAGAAAGCAATGCAGAATAGGTCATTTTACAAGCCTACAGGTTTTTAAAATCTAATCCTGTTCAGGTTCAATAGCATTTTGAAACTTTAAGAGATTTGTTGATGTTTAGGATGTACATCATTAGGAGTATTTTCTATGTATTCATTGGTTGCTGGCCTAACAAAACAGTTTTTACCAGTAAGTAACTTTGTAACGATCACAAAATATATTAATCTCAGGTTTGCAAATACTTACGTTTTAAGTCTAGGAATGTCTAGTCCTTGTTCGCCCTTCTCATTGCCAGCAGATTTGGGACCAGATATTTCCTTAATTGACCACGGCACTTTTTGTGCATACAGATTTGAATTCTAAGCTAGATTATTTGGATCAAATCTATTGAAAACAACTAAAAACAGGATATAAAGTCCTTCAAATCCCCTTAAAGTAATTGAAGAACTGAGAAGATAGACCTTATCAGGCAAGTATGGGAAAGTAGGGAGCTGAGCCCTGTATCCAGGCCACTTTGATCCCCAGGGTATTTGCCCATTTGGCAAATTGATCTTCATTTTAACAGTCCTGTGTGATGACAGGGACGGAATCAGAAAGGTATCTCCTTAGGTTGAGGGCAAATTAAAAACCCTCTCTTTGTCCCAGAGGGTTTCAAAGGAAAATTATTTTGGTACTAAGCCACACAAGGGTGGAGGGAGATTCCTGAGAAGGTGTAACCACAAGCCAATCCTTAAGCATATAGTAATCCAAATAAATATTTCTTGGGGAGTCCAGAAAACTTTAAGCCCAGGATTCTGTTACAGGAGTTCAGGAACTTGTTGAACTCCCAGGTTCATGACACAGCTAACAAAATTCCGCTTTGGAGGAAGTAGCTACAAATAAGACCCAGGAATAATTTTTCAAAACAATGAGCAGCACATAGTAAAAAATAACCTGGCACTCAAGGAAAACAATTTCAGATGAGAGCCCCTTCTCAGAATCTTCCCCTTGCCTCATCTGCTGCCTTCCTTTTCCCTTCCCTTCTTTTCCTGCCGTCTGCTCTCTCCGTTTTACAGCCATCTGTTGTATTTCCTCTGAAAAGCTATTCTCTGTAGACTCTCAGAGCATTCATTTTCCACCCCCAGTATTGTTCTGGTGAGGTCCTTCCTCATAATCTCACAGTAGGCTATTGTTAGAGCCTTCTAGTTGACTTTAACTTTGTTTTTTCTTCCCAAATTTGATAGTAAATCATGTTCACACTAATTAAGTCCCCTCTCACAACCCTTCAGAAATTTTCTGTGAAATTACTAATGATGACATTTGATTTCCTGTGATCTGGCCTCAACTAAAAGGGCTGAAGTATGCCCGGCACTGCGGCTCACTTGGCTAATCCTCTGCCTGTGGTGCCGGTACCCTGGGTTCTAGTCCTGGTTGGGGCGCCGGATTCTGTCCCGGTTGCTCCTCTTCCAGTCCAGCTCTCTGCTGTGGCCGGGGAAGACAGTGGAGGATGGCCCAAGTGCTTGGGCCCTGCACCGGCATGGGAGACCAGGAGGAAGCACCTGGCCCCTGGCTTCGGATTGGCGCAGCACTGGCCGTAGTGGCCATTTGGGGGGGTGAACCAACAGAAGGAATACCTTTCTCTCTGTCTCTGTCTTTGTCACTCTCTCTCTGTCTAACTCTGCCTGTCCAAAAAAAAAGGGGGGGGGGGCTGAAATATTGCAAGCTGGAGAAATGGTTGGCAGACACTTACGTATGTGATTCTCTATTACATACTTGAATAATTTTGTGTTACAAACTGATCTGTGAACTATGTTAAGAATGGAAGTTCATTTCTTTTGTCTTAGTATTATCATTGACATTTCATGTAGTGACTTGCACATAATAGCTGCCCAGTGAAGGTTCACTGAGTGAATTGAAGACTAGGAGACGGCAGGTAACTTTCCCGTCAGCCGCCTCCCTGGGCACAGGTTGTGTCTTATCAAGGGTAAAGGAAGGAGGGCCTGCTCTGACGTGCCAGCTGTCTCACGGTGCCTGTCTTCTGCCTTTCCATGTCTCAGTGTGTCACCAGGGCCTCAGAACGATGCCTCCTATCAGCTCTCTTGGTTTCAGCTCCCTTGGCAGTAGGATTAGGCCAACAGTGGTGTCAGCATGGCCGTGCTTAGGGAATGGCGTGAAGCCTGGATTGTCTTCTCTTGCCGGGTGGAGTTTTCCATCTCTAGAGTTAAGTTTGTGATTAGAAATTGCCAGTTTTCTCTATATATAATTTCCAGAACCAGTAATAATGTCCATTAAAGCAAAACATATAGAAATTTTGAATCCAATAAAAGAAAAACCAGGGAACTGTTTGTTTTAGATAGCCCAAAGACTTTAACTCGGAAGAATGCGTGAGTTATCTGGTGGAATGAGATAGATAGGAGTGTCCTAAATTTACTAATGCTCCCTGGTTAGCAGAACATTTTTCCTGTCTTTATCTTTATGCCAGTCGTATGATACAGGCAAAGCAGATTTCTAGTATTGCCACTTTACAGGCAAGTTAATGTCTAGCCAGTTTTTCTTTTTGCAAATGAGTCATTTAGGTCGTTTCTATAAGCATTAACTAACACCTACCATATCCCACATACTCCAGTTTTAGCTGTATTTTTTTTTCTGATTCCCGCTGCTGTCACTAATCTAGCCTTTCTTTCTTCCATGAGATTCTTATTTGTAGTCTATTTCTCACTTTGGCTTCCTTTTTAGCCACATTGCTTCTCTTTGCTCCAGTTTTGAGTAGATGGCAACACTTTGCAGACAAGTGAAATAGATGGAGTCTGAATTACTTTTTAATTTGGTTCTTGCAAGATTAGAAAACACAAATTTCTTAATTTTGCCAGCTAAATAAGTCATGATGTCAATAATATACTGAGGACATGAAATTTGGGCATTGTAAATATTCTATCTTGATTATAGAAATCTCACTCAATCTAAGTTTTGGCAAAAATAAAAACTTCTTGGATGTGGATAATATTAAAGAACGAATAGGGACAATTTGTCAAGTCTTGGGGTAATTAAAAGCCCAAGACTTGTTTTCAAGTTACACAGGGGAGGCAGTAGCCCTCTGGGAATCCTAATGTTGCCTGTAGCTTGCTGCTGATAGATGACAGCTCATTTAGCATAGCATTGTTGAGTACCAGTTGTTTGTTTGGGTTTTTTTTTTTTTTGGGGGGGGGAGGCTACTGGGGATAAATACAGCAATCTGCCCTTTAAATTGAAAAGTGAAGATGAGATTGTGGGTTCAAGTGCAAATTCATTCTTTTCTCTTGGAGATTTTATTAGTGAGACTTATTGCTGCTAAGATTAAATTTAGAAAGAATTTATGGATACCCAGAGATTGATTTCACCAATATTTGCTAACGCACTGCTAATTGTAACTTGTTATATTCACAAGGCCAAATTCTTCAACTTGAGAAAATAAATCTACAATTTAGATGGCAGGAATAAAGGAAAAGTACCTATTTTTTTCATGTATAAATGAAATAATTTTAATTTCTTCAAATAGAATCCTAAGGATGGCTATTGGTTTATTAGACGTCCTGTTGTTCAGGGATTGAATCATGACGTCTTTCCTTGTTATTCCAGTTTGTCCTTTCACAGCTCTGAGGATTCCCCCAAGGCACTGCATTCTGCTTGGTGGCATCAGTATTGCTTAATGCACAATACCAAACATGTGCCTATAGTGGGAGTGGAAAAGCCTTTTGGAGGCTCAGGCCCTCGGATCCTCATAAATTACATCTGGGGTAATAATTCTTTAGTATTTTAGCTCAACATTTCAACAAGTTTTTTATGTTAATATTTTATTTGGAGCAATATTGTGATTTTCCAAGTGATTTCTCTTATGGAAACTCTTGAGTCTGTGAAGGACACAGACAAATACTTCAGAGCTTTTTTATTGCTCCAGACAGCAGCAAACACATGGCAACAATAACGTACTCAAAGGAAAACTATTATAGTCAGCCTGAACATTCTTCGTCAAAGCCCTTCTTTCATAATCTTGGCCATAAAGGGCCTGGAAATGCATACTGCCACCTCTTCATTGTGTAATTTTCTGCCAGCACACAGCCCAGAAGGGAAATAAAACACATTTAGCTGATGTGCACAAGCAGAATAAAGTCTATCAACAACTTTCTGGAAAGTGTCTATCATGTGAATTGAGAAGGATGTCAGTGCTGGGGAGCAGCTCTCTCCTCTGCTGGAGACGTTTGGGAGAACCTGAGGCTACTGCAGCGCAGCATCTGGGGAGGAAGAGCAGCTCCGTGCTTGGCTACTCGCCCGATTTCGGGGGAGGCACTACCTGTATGTACCTGGAAAGCTGTGCATCTCAGTCACGTGTGTGTGTTGTAGTAGAGTGTAAGCGCCTGGATACACGGTCCCTGATCTTCTGTTGTGTGAGACTGGGTATGTGGGGATTTCCTTAGAACAAAAGAAGTGTTGCTTCAGTGGCGGGATGAAAAGTGGCAGGAGAGCTCAGGTAGGATTTTCATCGATTCGACTGGCAGAGAGGAAGTTACTCCTTCCAGGTGAGTGGTATCACGCAGACTGCTTCAGACCCTTGGCTGGTCAAGCATTCTCCTAGGTGTCCTTGGAATAACGGCCATGTTCATGCGGGTGGGCTGTCCAAAGCCTTAGGGTGACAGCACCCTCACTGTGGGCCGCACTCTGCTAAGAGTTGCATGCACTCCCGTGTATATAACCATTACTTTCGATATGTAGTGTATTTCTTATTGTTTTGATGAAGAGGCAAGCAGAGAGACTTCCTAAGTGTCATAGGGCCCCAGAAAATGAATATGGGGAGAACCAGGGTTTGAATACAGGTCTAATTCCAAAGACGTCTCAACTCTGTTTTTTCTCCTGATGAGACTGACATGTAAAAAAGTAAGAAAAGTTGCGGGAGCATATGACTGCTCAAAATATTTTAAGGTAAGGAGCATGAACATATAATTGAAGGGTAATGTTCTTAATTCAAAGTATAATAATGGAATCAAAATTATGTGCTTGACTTAGAAAACAAGCTTGATTGATATGTCACATTAGAAATCTTCAGGTGATTCAGAAAAGAAGGGAGAGAACAGTGAGAACAGTGGAATGCCTGTTACAGACACCTGGGAGAGAGAGAAGAAGATATGGGGTCATGTTGCAAAGGTCTGTCGGCTAAGAAGAGCAGTGTTCTCCTGCTTTCTGGGCAGAAGGAATACTTCCATAAATTCAAGGATCCCCATGACTTTGGTTCAGTGTGGTTGAGAAGAGGCAAACCCTTCTAATTGTGCATGTGTTCAGGGTGTTTTCCTAGGCTTCATTTGCTTTGCCTTGTAAAAACTGGTGTAACCTTGAAAAATGATAGGGTTGCTAAATTTTGTCTGACTGCTGCATTGGGTTGTGGTTTTATATCACTAATTGCAAAACTGGTTCTTTCATTTTAGTGGTGTTACAAAGTCCCTGATGGAGAGAATGCCCCCCTCTGGTTTGCTCTAACTATATGTAAACCAACCCTCTTACTTCTGGAAAGTTGAATTCGAGAATTTTATTTGGATTATTATATTATAGCTACTTGCTGTGAAATGAAGGGTAATTGACTAATCTAGGATCTGGGAGCTATTTTAGAGATTGGAAAATTGGATCTCTGTCTGCCCCTTGAACAAATAAGCAGCTTCTCAAATGTGAGCCCCACCAGCTGAGGCAAAAGGGTGTGTTTACCAGGCTGCCTCCTGAGTGTCAGTGTGTTATACTCTGTGTAATTGAGACCATCTCTCCTCTCCCTCAAATCCCCAGACCCAGAAAGGTGGATGTCTCTACATTGTAGGTATAAGGATACGGAAGTGCATGTGCTTGTGTGAAAGATGTCTGTCGGTGAAGGACATGGTTAGGCTATGTATGCTCAAGCGTAACTTTTGGACTCTGAATTGGAACTGTAGCCAGGAAAGTGAATTTGGCATACTATTTTACATATAGAGAGTGCTTGATGAAATTTGTGTTAATTTGCTTTCCTCTATGCAGAACTGTCCTTGAGACATGTAGTTATGACTGACTTGACTCATGATTCATTGTATCATGAACACTGTTTAGTTTAGTTTTGTTGATTCTTTCTATTCAAAATAATTTCCATTAATGTGAGATGTTGGAAGGCCTACTCCCCAATTAACTGGAATATCTTGGTAAAAATAGAGTTCTACTTGAGTATATCTGTCAGGAGTTAATAGCAAATGATAAATACACTATAATTTTAAAATTACTTGATGATGGACTTGCATAATAAGCTATAGTTAGGTTAAGAATACTCAAATGGTGTGGAGACTTTGGAGACAGATCAGGGACTTTATTGTAAAGTCAAGGGAAAATTAGCTTTCTGAGGCTATGACCTTCAGTTTTTAACAGTCCAGAAGGTGTTTGGTCCAACCTTTCAAAGCAATTAGAATTGACTGATACTCCAAAGAAGTGTTTTTCAGTGAGGATGAGTATTAGATTTGATACTTGTTTCCTAAATTGATGTTTTGTATCTAATTTTTATGTTCATTTCATTTAATTTTTATAATCCATTAGGATAACTTAGGTGTTCCTCTTTTTTTTTTTTTTTTTTTTTTTTTTTTTTTTTTTGCTTTTTATTAGGACTGCTGCACACATTTGAAGAGTAGCAGATTTAGATGGGCATGCTGGGCTCCTCTGGGGTTCATGCTGTCTGGATGAGAACATAAAGGAGGCACAATTAAGGAAGAGACTATCATGGCCAGCTTGACACTGGAGTGAAGTCTTTGTTAATCTTGTGTTAAATCAAAGCCACAGCTTGAGCTTCAACCCAGCTCTGATTTCTGTCCTTAGAGCCCAATTTACCAAGTGATCTGGAGAAATTGTTTAAGTTGTGTATACTTTGGGAACTACCTGCCTTGTGTATTTTATAAATGATGATGTTTTGTGTGACTTTTAAGAAAATAATTACGGGCCGGCGCCGTGGCTCAACAGGCTAATCCTCCGCCTTGCGGCGCTGGCACACCGGGTTCTAGTCCCGGTCGGGGCGCCGGATTCGGTCCCGGTTGCCCCTCTTCCAGGCCAGCCCTCTGCTGTGGCCCAGGAGTGCAGTGGAGGATGGCCCAGGTGCTTGGGCCCTGCACCCCATGGGAGACCAGGTAAAAGCACCTAGTACCTGGCTCCTGCCATCGGATGAGCGCAGTGCGCCGGCCGCAGCGCGCCATCCACGGCAGCCATTGGAGGGTGAACCAACGGCAAAGGAAGACCTTTCTCTCTGTCTCTCTCTGTCTCTCTCTCTCACTGTCCACTCTGCCTGTCAAAAAAAAAGAAAAGAAAAGAAAAGAAAAGAATTACAAAAAATTGAATTGAGGTTTTTGAAGACACCTTGCTATAACTAATGATTTGGTATGATTCCATGGCACTAAAATGTTGTGGAACTGTAAGAAAGTCTGTTATCCACTTTGGGGATCAGTTTTATTATCTGTCAGACAAGGATATGAGATGAGATCAAATTTTCAAGTTTTTTTTTTTTATTGAAACCCACTATATGAAATAAATTTTATAAAGAATTCCAATGCACACTATGTATATACATTAAAAAGTTTTGCAAAGTAATACACATTCTTCCACTATGCAGTGTATTCTTTACTGTAAGTGTCATTCACCAAGTCGATTTCATGACCGTCACACCTTCACTTTTGGTTTGAAAAACAATAAATTAGATGTTCTGAGATGACTCTTTCAATTTTAGTTACAAATTTAAAAATTGACCTACAGGATTCAATGTTACTACTATTAACGAAACAAAAATAGCAAGTTGAGTGTGTGGTGATGATGAGCTGCAACTCTCCTGCCCTGATCATAGGCGGCCTGGCCAGGCCGGTGAACTCCCAGTTTGTGTGGTGCCGACCCTGGCCACCAGCACACTGCGCTGCCCTCTTCTGCTGAGTGTGTCTTGGTGTTTGGGTGCCCCACGCCTTGGAGCTGAAGTGATCAGGATGAGAAGCCAGAGAACAGCAGAATGATCAGGAGAGGAGAGATGTGCATCTTGTACTACCTTCATTCTCTGTGATCTTGAAAAGAAAATATTTGAACTAGCCCAGGGGAAGTGGCTAGTGAATGGAACCTTTGATAAAGGCTAACGAAACAGAGTTCTTGGAAAGCACGTGGATATTCTGCTCTTGAGTTTGTGTGAGTGTGTGATGTGTGATGTGTGTGTGTGTGTGTGTGTGTGTGTGTTTATGCTGGGTAGGGAACACATTGTATCATGTCTTCTGATAGCATTACTTTTCTTTAGCTTGAATGTTTGTACTCTGGTGTGTGTGTGTACTATTTTCTTCCTAGGTGGGAAGAACAGTAGAAGTAGTTTTCTGTAAAAACAATGCAGTTTGCCACCATGGCTAAATTTGCTGAAATGTGTGACAGATGTGAGTCTGAACTGGATGTTGGGTTAGTCTCACTACATTCTGCCTGCTTGACCTGCTCCTGGGAGTCAGATACTTCCAAAGTGGATGGTACTTGAGAGCCCTGCATTAAAGGGGGGGGGGGTGTTATTTAATTATTTGAAAGACAGAGAGAGAGAGAGAGAGAGAGAGAGAGAGAGAGAGAGAGAGTGAATGAATATCTTCTATCCACTGGTTCACTCCCCCAAATGGCCACATTGGCCAGGGCTGGGCTAGGCTGAAGCCAGGAGCCAGGAACTTCTCCTGGGTCTCTCACTTAGGTACAGGGCCCCAAGTCCTTGGGCCATCTTCCACTGCTTTCCCAGGCGCATTGGCAGGAGCTGGATTGGAAGTGAGCAGTTGGAACATGAACCTGTGCCCAATGGGATGCCTGCATTGCAAGCAGCAGCTTTACACACTAGGCCACGACGCTGGCCTGCGAGCCCTGCTCTGTGGATCTCATTCTCCTTGGAGAGGAGGAGGAGCAATCTGAGGAATATGCATTTCAATTTTGGAATTTCAGGGACCTCAATAGAACAGACAGAAACGATGGGCCATTCACCTGCCCTGAATGATTCATAATAAATACCCTCTAAAAAGAGGGCATGGCCCAGAACAGCCTTACACTGTTGGAGCCCATGAGAGTGCGAGGGTGCACCGTGGAGTGTGGCCTGTGCTGTCTGGGGCTGTGGTCTTAGTGCTAAAACCCTAGAACGTTTGGCCCTTGAGTAAGCTGCAGGGCTAGTTGATGAATCTGAGTGAGCAGGTTAGGGGAAGGCCTCAGCGAGGACCTTGCAGCACAGAGGGAAGTGGATCACCCACAGTTGGTCTGAGGGGCCCCTAGGAGAGGGGCTGATGCCCACAGTAGCAAGTGTGTTGCCTGAGTGTTCCTGAGAAGGGGATGTGCCCACCTCCTGAGTCACAGGGGCTGAAACCAGTATGCCAGTTACTTCCACACAGCCAGCGTCAGCCTTTATGGAGTTCCTAGCGCCTGTTTTCTGTTCTGATTACATTTTTTATTTTTCCTGCACATAAGTCCTGATTTTTTTTATAATGCTTTTATTTAAAGAATATAAATTTCCAAAATACAGCTTATAGATTACAATGGCTTCCCCCCCATAACTTCCCTCCCACCCGCAACCCTCCCCTTTCCCACTCCCTCTCCCCTTGCATTCACATCAAGGTTCATTTTCAATTCTCTTTATATACAGAAGATCAGTTTAGTATATATTAAGTAAAGATTTCAACAGTTTGCCCTCACATAGCAACACAAAGTGAAAAATACTGTTGGAGTACTAGTTATAGTATTAATTCACAATGTATAGCACATTAAGGACAGAGATCCTACATGATATATATTTTTTAAATTGATTAATTTTCTATGCAATTTCCAATTTAACACCAAGATTTTTTTTTCATTTTTAATTATCTATATACAGAAGATTGATTCAGTATATACTAAGTAAAGATTTCATCAGTTCGCACCCACACAGAAACACAAAGTGTAAAATACTGTTTCAGTACTAGTTATAGCATTACTTCACATTGGACAACACATTAAGGACAGATCCCACATGAGACGTAAGTACACAGTGACTCCTGAAGTTGATTTAACAATTTGACACTCTTGTTTATGGCATCAGTAATCTCCCTAGGCGCTAGTCATGAGTTGCTGAGGCTATGGAAGCCTTTAGAGTTCGCTGACTTCAATCTTATTCCGACAGGGTCATAGTCAAAGTGGAGGTTCTCTCCTCCCTTCAGAGAAAGGTACCTCCTTCTTTGATGGCCCCATTCTTTCCACTGGGATCTCACTCTCAGAGATCTTTCATTTAGGTCTTCTTTTTTTTCCAGAGTGTCTTGGCTTTCCATGCCTAAAATATTCTCATGGGCTCTTGAGCCAGATCTGAATGCCTTAAGGGCTGATTCTGAGGCCAGAGTGCTATTTAGGACATCTGCCATTCTATGAGTCTGCTGTGTATCCCACTTCCCATGTTGGATCATTCTCTCCCTTTTTGATTCTATCAGTTAGTATGAGCAGACACTAGTCTTGTTTGTGTGATCCCTTTGACTCTTAGACCTATCAGTGATAAGTCCTGATTTTAATCATTATCTTTTTTCATCCTTCAGCAGTTTGAAAACCAGAACATGAGTTTCTTGCTCAGAGTCTGTCTGACAGCCTATGGTTAGTACACTTTATAGAAATTTAATGCTCCTATTATTTGATTGAGCCATATAAATTCTAATTTCATAGTTCCTAAATAGTTGAATATCAGTGTGATTGTTCAGCCTAACAACTTACCTAGGATCAGATACCTAGGACCTGATAAAAGTGGAATTCTGTTCAGTTTTGTTGCCCCTTTGGCCCATCTTTAACTGTTTTTTAAAATTTTTATTTTGACAGGTAGAGTTATAGACAGTGAGAGAGACAGAGACAGAAAGGTCTTCCTCCCGCTGGTTCCATCTTTCACTTTTTCCCATTCTTCTTTTCTGCTTTCTTTGTAGAATTTACCTCATTTTAAAAACTTACTAGATGGATGGGGTGCCACAGCCAAAAAATGTCTCATCAGGACAGTGCACTCTAGGTTGGCACCAAAAATCAGAAAAGCAGGTCAAAAGGGACATTTGGTCTGTATAATTATTTTTTGAATAAATGACTATTAACGGATCACCAAGGAATGGGTGATTTCAACATGGGAATGTTTGGATTAGACAGTATAATTATTTCTAAGTATATTTACTGAAATTTTTAAAGAAATAATTAACTTTATTTGAAAGGCAGAGAGCAAGAGAGACAGAGATCCTCCATTCACTCATTAACTCCCCCAAAGCCAGAGCTGGGTGTGGCGGGGCACTCATTCTAGGTCTCCTGTGTGAGAGGCAGGAACCCAGCTGCAGCCATCATCCGTCCCTCCTAGCTTCTTCATTAGCACGAAGCTGGAATTGATGGCAGAGCTAGGACTCCAACTCTGAAACTTGATAGGGGTGCAGGCGTTCCAAGTGGTGTCTCAACTGGTATGCCAAATGCTTGGCTCTACTGAGGGCTTTTTTTTTTTTTTTAATTACTAAACATTTTTAGGATTGGAATCTGAAAATATTTGACGGACACCAAATGGCAAGCTTAAAAACAGCCTTGTAAGCAGAATGCCAGTCTTTGCATGTGTGCCCTTCCCGTGTATCTGTTGAGTGACTTCTCCTATCCTGCCCTCTGGTGCTGTGGCCCTCCCTGTAGGAGCCACAGTGATGGAGAGTCATTATGTATGTCTAGAAGAAAAGGTGCCTCCCCCAGCCCAGGGCCATTCCCAAGGTGCTCTGGTGCGTGTCAGCACAGGAGTGGCATGGGCAGAGCCCATGAGGGTTGTGGCAGGTGGGAGCTGTATTAATTTTCCCTGTGCACTGACTGTCTAATCAAAACATTCCAATGTGAAAACAAAACCGTTAGTTGGTATTTCTAGGGAGAGTCATCGAGCCTGAGGTGGATAAAAAGAATATGTGTAAAAGGAAAACAGAATATTGATGCAGCATATCTGAGCCTGGGATAGATAAAGGTCACACGCTCATCTAATTTGAGCAGATAGAAATTCACAGATGTGTTTGTGATTTTACCAGCTACAGCAATTTCAGATACTGAAATGGCATCTGGAACTGGAAGATAGGGTTCAGATTAGACTGCAGTGAATAACAGTGAGAATGTTGTTATTTTAACAGCTCACAGATACCTCATTGTGTTTGCCTCTGCTAAATCCTGATGAAGTGATCTTGAAAGAGTGATGCCTGTTGTTCTTGGCTGTTATTGATTTTGTTCCACGCAGTGTGAAGATCTACTGCTTGTCCTAAAATGATGAAATTGAAACAAGATTGATTTTGGATGACTTCCAGTATCTTTCCTTAGAGTTCAGTTTGCAGAAATTGGTCACTTGAAAGCAAAATCATAGCTCCCACAATCCATACCCTGCTGGTACGAAACCAAAGTTTACAGTTTGTGCTCCTAATATCTTGGAGAGAACTGGAAACGCCAGAATATTTTGGAGCTATAATACTTCCGTGTTTGATCAGTTCTATTAAAAAGAAGTTTAGGAAAACAGCCATAGATGTCCTACAGCTCCATAGGTACTTAGTGTTCTTCAAGTGAGTCATGAATAGTAATTGTTGGAACCTTGAGGAATTATAGTATTTGGCACGGAGGAAGTTTCTCCCCTTACTCTTTTAGATTTGGAGGATGTAAGTTGTCGACACAAAATAAACTGCTCTTTAAATAAGTTAATAGTGGCTTTGTTCTATGGCATGGATTTCCTATTATGTAAAGAAAATGTGAAATATACAGTGTGTTCATGGCCACACACTTACACAGACATGACACATACAGAGACACATACACAGGCACATGACACAGGCACAGGCACATGACACATGCAGATACACCCTCACAGATGTTCAAGTCCTCGTACGTGGCGTCAGCCCCGACTCATATATCTGTTTCCTCATTAGTAAACAGCTCGTCTGTATGTTGACAGCAGACGTTACCATCATTTTTAGATTTTATCCTTGGCAACCTTGATGGCAGTGTTTGCATTTTAAAGGTGAAGAAAATGAGGCTGGGTGTGTGCTGAGAACTCCAAGATCACACTAAAGCAGCGGACACAGGCATGAGCGTCTTCCGATGGAGCTGTCTCTGGGTTGGTCTTCAGTGCTCAGCGTTACGTGGCATCTTGTTGTCTCCCAGATTTGCTTTATGTCAGTTTGCAGAGCTGAATGAGATGTGGGGTTTGAGATTTAAAAGTTGGCTTCTTTTTGTAAATGTAAGGTTCCCATTTGTCCTTGTTTTTGCTAGAGTTTTCAGTTTAATTGTTGAGGAAGATGAAATGCTTATTTTTTTGCTAGAGACACAGTCTCTGGCGCATCTTACACAGGAGGTTTTCAAAAAACTTCATGGAAAATGTATATTATGAAAAATTATGCATGGATTTCAAATTACTTTTTACCAAAATAAGCTTAACATTTAATTACACTATCCATTAACTTTCTGAAGATTGCATACACCATATTCTTTTTGTTTCATTCCCGGATTCATCATTTTTGGGTTATACAAACGTATGTAACATTGTGTTTGTCATCAAGAATTTCATTATCTACCAGGGCTGATGGTTTGAAGGAAAGGAGTAATTGAGTGTCCCACTCAGGCCTAAAGCTTGTTGCCCTTATGCTAATGGAATAAAAGAGATAGGTTAACATTTCTTAGTTGAATTCAACATAGCACTGTTCTGTGAACCGGTGTATGGAAAGCAGTGAGACAGCTTACCATCCCAGCACACGGCATTTTAGGAAGTTCTGACCTGGCTGCTGTTGATCCTCTGGTGGACAGGATTTGAGCTGTGTAGTTCTGGTTTTGACTCAGGTAGCGTCTTGGATGGTGGGGCGGAGGTGCGTACTTGCTGGAGAATGCATTTCTCCAGAGCTGTGTGTGTGTGTGTGTGTGTGTGTGTGTGTGTGGACAGTGGTCAGGGCTGCCCCTGCTTGGCAGGAATGTGCATTTTGGGTGAAGGGGTCATTTTTGGAGTAAGGGCATGACTTCTGTGGGTAGGCAAGTGAGGAGACTTCACACAGGAGTAGCTGTAGTTTATGGTGGTCGGAGATGAGTACCGATTTCACAGCCGAGAACTGACCGGTTTTCCACAAGGTGCTGTTCTGTGATGCACACTCTGATAGGAAAGCTGTGGCTGCATCTTTTTCAGAAATTGGAAGGAGAACAGCACAAGGAGCAGCAGTGGGAAAGGCAGGGGAGATGCAGCAAGTGTGGGTCTGAGAAGCCCTGGTTGGGGAATTCCTGGGTCCCACAGATACTGATGAGGTCAAATGAATAACTGAATAAAACCTCCAGATGAGAGTCATACGGGTATTCATAGCCGTCTTTGGAGGTCACGTGCCTTTTGTCCTGTTGTATTCTCAGTATTGGTAATAATGTGTGTAAACATACCAGTACATGAAGGTAGTCTATGTTGTAACTTCCTCAAATTGCTAGATCTTAAAGGATATGTATTACTGTGTGATAAATTTTATTTTCAGAATATGTTGATAATAGTTTTTCAGGAATGTCATGTGAATAAACTCACAGAACCTTCCTGTCTCCCCACCAGCAAAGGTGTAATGTAATTAAGATTCAGATCTTTCAGTTACTATAATATTTCAAAAATAACTGCACAGTTTGAGCATGGGTCTACTGGTCTTTCAGATTCTCCCTGGGCAGGCTCCGTTTATCATCAAAAGGCAGTGTTTTCTCTTTCTATTATTAATAATAAAAGCTTTAAAAAATTTCACAGGGGAAAAAAAGAAGAGGCAGTGTGGGGAAGGCCCTGGAGCACAGCCCTCCAGCAGGCCGCCTGGGTCCAGAGCTGAGTGCTCTTTTTCCATGAGTGCTCAGTGTACTCGGACGAGTGTGTAACGTGTTATATGTGTGCAGAATAGGATGGGGAAAGAGTCTAAAAGTTATAGACTCCTTATGTTGTGTGTTTGTGGACAAGACTAGGAGTGGCAAAGGTATACTTTCTGCTTTCTCCATAGAATATCTTAGTTATATAGCATTTAAAATATATTACTGGATAGGAAAGTGCCCATTGCCGAATTGTTGGTAATGGGATTAAAATCACAATTTTTATGGATTAATTTGCTAAGATGGGACTTTATTTTAAAAAGTATGAGAGGCTAACCTGGGAACAGTTGCCTGCCACTTGTTAAAATATAGATGAACTGCAACCTTCATAAGAACCATGTTAAGAGATTGCATAATTGAATAGGGTTGTGTATGTGTAATCTCTTTCATCTGGTGCAAGCTGGATCGCAGTGCCTTGACCAGAGTAACCATTTCCCTGTGTATCTTAAAAACATCTTGCTGGACACCTTAACAACATACAATAAAAATACAAAATTTTAAAATAAAAAAAGTGGCTTCTTATTATAGATGAGTTGAGTAGGTAAGTATTTTACTCCCAAAGGTTCCTGCAGTGCCTTGTATTTGGTAAGTTTTGTGAGAATTGCTTTTGTCTACAGCAGCATTGGATATTTTTTATTACTGGCATTCTACTTTGTATGCAGCCTTTGCTATCAGCAGATGCTTGCGGTACATTTGTGCCTGGGACGCTTACTCGTAAGTCTTAATTCTGGAGTTAACAGTGAATGATTTTCCTCCCTTTAAAATATTTGCAGGGCATCCTGAAGTCTGCCCTCCTCCCTTTCGTGAGCACACCTCCTCCCTTCTGGCTTCTCCCAAAGCCGCCTCCCCTCTCTTGTGCCTGCTGTGCCCCTGTGCCTTGGCTCAGCATGCCTGGGTCCCAGGGCCTCCCTTAATCCTGCACTTGTGTGGCCTGACAGCTTTTTAGCTTTCTAAGTCACCATGCCACCCTGAAATAGTGCACGTGAAGCCCGGTCTTTAACACTTTGACTGCTCTCATCTCCCCTTCACTGGTCGTGGGAAGCCTTGAGACTAGCAATATCTGGTGTCACAGTTTTCCTTTCCTTGTTTTGGAGAAGCCTTTTAAGTCACTTGTTTGATGAAGTAATTAGTCTCCCCGCCCACTCTGAGACCCAGAGAAGTGAAACAACATCACAGCCGCCTTCTCTTAAGAGCCATGAATTTATAATTTTATTTTGTTGGTTTTGCTTTTCTCCTCATCTGTTTATTATGAGATTTGTATCAATCTGTCATCAAATCAGCATCTTAGGAATGTTTAATGACAGTTGTGTACACCCAGATTTTACTGTTTGTGCTTTCTTGTCTGCTTAGCTGCCTCAGGGCTCTGACTAGGGCTTCAGAGGAGGTTCAGGTGGTAGGGCACAGTAGTTCAGATGGTCCTGTCTGGAGCCGGATGGCCTGGCCCAAACTCTGCTTCTGCACCTGCTGGGTTCTCAGACTTTGAGCAAATTCCTTGACCGATATGTGCCTCAGTTTTTTTTTTTTTTATATTTTATTTATTTATTTGAAAGTTAGAGTTACAGAGGGGAGGGGAGGGTAGAGAGAGAGGTCTTCCATCCGATGGTTCACTCCCCAATTGGCTACAGCAGCTGAAGCTGCACCTATCCGAAGCCAGGAGCTTCTTCCGGGTCTCCCACATGGGTGCAGGGGCCCAAGGACTTGGGCCACCTTCTCCTGCTTTTCCAGGCCATAGCAGAGAGCTGGATCAGAAGTGGAGCAGCCGGGACTTGAACCGGTGCCCATATGGGATGCCAGCACTGCAGGTGGCAGTTTTACCCACTACGCCACAGCACTGCCCCCCCTCCCTTTTTATAAATAACATGGAACAACAGCAGACACTTCATTTGGGTCATTGTGACGTTCGTAGGAATAGCATACAATGTGAGTGGAATAGTGTGGCATTCCTAAAGAACCAGAGAAAGTCAGCCTGCCCTGTTCTCCTCATGCCCAGCCCAGGACTCTGGTGAGGAAGTGACCCCCAAGTGACTTGGCCAGAATGGGGCAAACCAGAGAGGCCAAGGAAGGGACTGGGGAGGGTGCTGTGACATCCTGGTGGGGGTAAGACTTTCCCTTCAGATGGACCAGGCATCTCCTGTGCCCAGCCCCAGGGAGGAAAATGATGGGAAGGAATTCAGCAAGTGTGAGTGTGGGTGGCCCAGATGTATGCTTCTCTCTCCTCCTCCTCCCCACCTCCTTCCACTTAGGTCTCTTACAAACCTTCTCTTGGCCTGGTGATTTCCTACCCTCATTTCCAAAATACATTCTTTAAATTTTTTTAAAAATGAAAAATTACAGTAATTTCATGTATACAGTTGTGATTATTAAGTGATGGTTAATTATTTAAAATCTAGAATACTGAGGTGTAGGTCCCTATATCTGAATTGCCTTTTTTTTGTGTCGATTGGTATTGTCTTTTCAGATGATGGAAAACAGGAGGTCCACCCTTTGTAGTTTGAAAATCCTTTCACTAGATGCCATTTGTTGATGTTTTAAATTTGTAAGGTATCTTTTCCACATGGTCTGTAATTAATTATTCGTTCTTGATATCTTTATTTGTACTTCACCTATTTATATAACTCAATTTGTCCATCACCTGGGCATGTAGCTATACTCATAACATCTGTTAATTCATGACTATTTTTGACCAGCAATGTTAGGGGCATTTAGTTTTATTTATTGCTATTCTTTTTTAACTGCTTAGAGTATTTCTAACCTTCAAATAGCTTTCTCCAGCTTGTTCTTTCGACACGTTTGACATGCAACAAAAGTGACTTTTGTCCTGTTGTGGAAGCGGGCCAAGTTGTTTGACATGCTGACAGGTGGGATGTTATGTAGGGCTGCTGAGACGCTGGCCTGCACAAGTGCTTTGTTCCCTGCAGGTTGTGCTTTGACTTGTAGGTTTCTGACAGCCATTGTGGCCACAGCCTGCTCTATCGAGCTCAGAGCATGCCTGCGAGAGCTGGCCTATAAAGGTTTTAACTGCAGTGTTAGCAGTTTTTAAACATTTTATATATTTGTAGTTATTATGGTTTTACTTTAGTATTAGTGTTACACTTTAGTGTGTAGTTTGGTTTGGTTTTATTTGTTTTTACATAGATTCCCATTATGAGAAACACAACCACTGTGTTTATGGTTATGAATATTTGTGCTTTTTGGATCCTTGGCCTTTATGTCCCAAGTGTAGGCTGCTTTGACATGCATTTGTTTATAAAATGAAAAAATGAAACAGATCTCCACTCCACTCGTAAAGGAACCCTGAAGAAATTAAGGATCTTCCCTTTGCTCATGGTATATCTTTACTGTCAGAACTATCAGTGTACTAATACAGCAGGAAGTAATATAAAAATTTCTGCTGATCCCAACTTTAAGGTGTATTAAGATATTCCGCAGAGGTGGTGATTTGTCTCTTCTGCCTTCCAATACAATATATTTATCCAGTACTTTTTAACTGTCAGGCACAGCGCCACGCATGGGGAAGGTAGCCGCAGAGCACACAGAGTTCCCGGCTTCTGGGGCTCGGGTCCTGCAGCTTGCATTTGCTCCTTCCTGGAACAGATGCTGTGTTTGTAGGACCTGGCCAGACACAGATTTCGCAGCATGCTGCTGGTACGGATGGCCACTCTTTGGCAAGGGCTGTGTGTGTCCTGTGTGGCACTCCGCCCGTTGGTGGAGAAGGAGCTAATAGGATCCTCACTTTAGGGGTGAGTGAGCTAAGGCTCAGGAAAATTAATTTATCCCAAATCGCAGAACTACTGTTGGGAATTTGAAAACTCCAGTCTATTTTGTACCAGGTGATCTTTTTTATTATTACTCATTCTCTCTCAATGTAGGTTTTTAAACTAATGCTATTAATTTTTTCTTAAGGTGGACTCAAAGCATTGAGATTTAAAACTTGGTGATTTGGGTCATTTACAAAGAAGACTGTTGTTTTTGTAAACTGATTCTTTAATAAATGAATAGAGGAGGAGAGCCCTTAAAGTGTGACCAGCCACGTGCTTTTCAGTGCAGCTTATGTACCTGCTCACCAACAGCAGGAGGGCTTTTCCTGCTCATGCAGGGTGATAATCTGCCATGGTTCTTGAGATCTCCGCACACATCTCTCTCAGTCCTAGTGACCCTGAGTTTGTGGACATTTTTTCAGTTTTCTTCATAAACAGCAAATATTCCAGGCTGCCAATATAAAACCATGCCCAGTATATTTATAATTGTGTTTTTGAATTGGACCTCTTCATGTAGTTCTGTGAGGTTTCCTGATATAAAGATACAGGTTCTGCATCCATGGATTCAGCCAGTCGCTGATTGAAAGTATTTAAAATGTTGTGTATTAAACAAGTGCAGACTTTTCTTCCTACTCACTATCCCCTGAAGGATTTACATTGCATTTACATTGTAATAGGTATTAGAATTAACCTAGAGATGGTTTAAAGTATGAGAGAGGATGTTTGCAGGTTCTATGCAAATACCAGGCCACTTTACCTAAGGGATTTGAGCCTCCAGAGACCTGGGGATCTGGAACCCATCAAGACAGACCATGAAGGCAGGCTGTGTGTTTGCTGGAAGGGGGACTGCAGGACTTTAGGAGCTGGCGGGGCAGGGTGCCCCCTCCAGTGCTGGACGTGGAGGCTCCTCTCAGCTCAGCAGAGGCTTCCCCTCTGGTGACCACAGATGGGAAAATTGCTTTGGGGCCAGCTGCAGGGAGTACTGCTGGCGGGATGCTTGCTCTGGTTTCTTATGCTGATCTAGGCATAATTGTGGTCAAAAAAATATTGAGTGAATGATTAACATATAGGTCTCAATTTTATTCAGCTGCCAAACTCTTAGCACTAGGAAATAATCCAAGCCAAGTACCTTGCAGTGGCTTAGGATTTCAGGTTTTAAAGTCAAAATTCATAGCTATGAAAACATTTGAAAGCTTTTAATGTATTGTAAAGATAAAGAATGAGTAGTGAGATAGAATTTAAGTCAACACACATATTTCTTCCCCTGTCCTCTTGTCTTCTATTGTTTTATTTGAGGTTGTAATAAACATCTCTAATAATCATCCCTGCAGAGGTAGCTTCAAATGATGTGGGCTGGTAACCACTTAAGATCTTTAATACTGCTCAGTATAAAATGTCATTTTCATTCTGCGACAGAGTAGCACTCTACACTAGGGGATAGATTTTGGGAAATTATTAATTCATTTTAAAGTATTTCCCTCTGTTTCCAAAATACCCTAATGATTTCGTAGTTGATGACCTTCAAGGCATCAGGTTCAGAATACAGGGTATGAGTGAGGATGGGTGGGCGGGGAAGGCAGAGAACCAGCAGTTGATCAGTTCCATGGGGTCTGTAGGGTTTGGCTCCACCCTTCCTGCCCATCCCCTCCATCCGGGACTCACCCACTCTGGACCTCAGCCACCCTGATTGTTTTTTTTTCCCTGACTCTGGGATTCAGCCCTGAAGGCAGGCCATCATGGCTAACTTCCTGCGTTTGGGCATCTCTCAGAGGAACCTTCTCAGTGAGGTGTTCCCCACCTGTTGGACGTGCAGTCTTGTCTTCACCTAGCCCCTTCTCTGCTTTAGCCTTTGTCTCTGCCTAGCATTCTGTTTTTTTTTTTTTGCTTACTTAACATTGGTTAGGGGCAGGCGCTGTGGTGTAGTGGGTAAAGCTGCCACCTGTGGTGCCAGCATCCCATATGGGCACCAGTTCAAGTCCCGGCTGCTCCACTTCACATCCAGGTCTCTGCTATGGCCTGGAAAGCAGTAGAGGATGGTCCAAGTCCTTGGGTCCCTGCACCCATGTGGGAGACCTGGAAAAAACTCCTGGCTCCTGGCTTCGGAGTGGCTCAGCTCCAGCTATTGTGGCCATTTGGGGAATGAACCATCGGATGGAAGACTCTCTCTCTCTGCCCCTGCCTCTGCCTCTCTGTAACTTTGCCTTTCAAATAAATAAATAAATCTTTAAAGAAAAAAGAAAAAAACCACCTTGGTCAGCCTCCCTCTTCCCCTGCTGCAGGATGGGGTGCAGGAGGCATGGGTCTTGTCTCTGCAGACCCTAGAGTGATGTGCAGGAGGGGAGCACTCCCTAGAGTGGTGTGCACAAGGGAGCACTCCCTAGAGTGGTGTGTAGGACTCCCTGGAGTGGTGTGCACGAGGGAGCACTCCCTGGAGTGGTGTGCATGAGGGAGCACTCCCGAGAGTGGTGTGCTGGAGAGGAGCACTCCCTAGAGTGATGTGCTGGAGGGGAGCACTCCCTGCAGTGGAGTGCACGAGGGAGCACTCCCTGGAGTGGAGTGCCGGAGGGAACACTCCCTGCAGTGGTGTGCACGAGGGAGCACTCCCTGGAGTGGTGTGCTGGAGGGAGCACTCCCTAGAGTGGTGTGCCGGAGGGAGCACTCCCTGCAGTGGTGTGCACGAGGGAGCACTCCTTGCAGTGGTGTGCCAGTCCAGGGAGGTACTGTGCTCCTCACTGTGCTCAGGAATCTCCTCAGGAGGACTGCAGGAGGATGTTTTGTGTAATCAAAGAAGCGGAACCCGGCTTCACTTTGATTTGCTGTTTTCAGCTGTCTGTCAAGAACCTGGAAATGAAAGGGGGTGCTTCTTGTTGGGGAACAGAGAAAGAAAGTTGTCAGGGAGCCCTTGTGGGCAGGACGCCTAATGCCCCCTCACGGGGACACCGGTGTGCACCCTCAGTCGGTTTTATATCAGTAGCATCACCTCTGGGTGTCCTGACGAAAGAGAACAGTTTAGAAAAAAAGGAAGACAGTGCAATGGATAAAGGAGATAGGCTTATAGTATGGTGCTTCACAAAGCTCACGAGGAAATGGAATTACAAGATAAATTTAATTCCATGCACAGCTTTTTAATAACATACTTTCCATGAACTTTTTGAAGATCCCCTCCTATTTATTGGTATATTCTTTTGTTATTTTATTTTGAAGATGTAGTTGTATTATTTATTTTCATTTCACCTACAAAAGCTTATTTTATAAATTAAACATATTCCAAAACCCAGACTCTAGTCCCAGTGCTGAAAATGGGACACTTCTATTTTCACTTTATAAAAAGTCCATACTTGATACTATACATCAGTTTATCAGGATAACACTTCTGAGCTTTATGTTATCAGAATTATTTATGATACATTTGGGGTTGATAAATTTACAAAATACTCAAGGATGAAATACATTTTTCCCTTTAGGATTTGAACAGTAGTGCATTTCTAAGACTTGACACACAAAGAATTGGTTTTCTAGAATATCTTAAGGAAGGAGATAATGAGCACTATAAATAAAATGATGAAATATTTTATAATAATCTAAGTGGTCAGATTCTCAAGCTGTCTCAAATTCAAAGAAAACATTCATTCTAATAACTTACCTGCTTTCAGATACACTTAGCTCTTTGTTTGGTTCGTAAAGAAATTCTGGGCAGGGCACTTGCTTAATAGACATCACTGCCAGCGATTAAGGCTGACATGCAGGCCCTGTCAAACTGCTCTCCACGGTGTGAGTGCCTCCATTCTAGTGGACAGAACGGATGGGGCTGGAGGCTCCCCCTGCTTCCGGTACGCCTTTGATTTCTACACTGGGACTGTGAAAACCAGATGTGTTTCTCTTTAGTTGGTTGGTTTCTGCTTGAATTTCCAAGCTTGGACTTTGGTGGCTTCTGCTCCAGACACTGCTCCCTCCCTCCTCATCCCTTCCTAGAGGCCCTGGATGTGATGTGCTCCCAGACATCATTGGTGATATGAGGGTGCTGCCCCTCAAGATGCTCCTTTCCATCAATTCGGTTTCAAAGTTCTACCTCCATTACAAACAAATATTGCCTGCTTTTAACTGTTACCTTGAGAATTTCTTTTTTTAAAAAAAAATATTTATTTATTTGAAAGTCAGAGTTACACAGAGAGAGAAGGAGAGGCAGAGAGAGAGAGGTCTTCCGTCCGCTGGTTCATTCCTTAGATGGCCACACAGCCGGAGCTGTGCCGATCTGAAGCCAGGAGCCAGGAGCTTCTTCCGGGTCTCCCACGTGGGTTCATGGACCCAAGGACTTGGTCCATCTTCCACTGCATTCCCAGGCCATAGCAGAGAGCTTGATGCAAAGTGTAGCAGCCAGTCTCGAACCAGTGCCCACATGGGATGCTGGGACTGCAGTTGGCGGCTTTACCGGCTACACCACAGCGCTGGCCCCAGGAATTTCTTAAAAACTAAATGTCTCTTACTGAATTCTTCCTGGATGTATCAGGATAGGTAACATAATAATGATGATTTCTACAGGTTAAATCTCGCTGGCCTTCTCTGCACGCAGGATTGAGAGCCGGCCAGTGACTATGCTGGTCCTTCGTAAAACCCAAGGCAGCTGGAGCTGACCTTGCTTTTGGTGTGGCATCCTGACATAATTCACAAACCACGTGCAACGCAGCAGTGCGCAGAGGGTGGAATGGCTGTCCCTCCTCATTTTGGAAGTGGCTTGTGGCTCTGGATAGCTGTGATGCCATTAGCTTCTCCGGGTAGTCAGTGCCATGCTGTTGACATGTTGAGCTTCAGTTAAGTATCTTTTTCTTTCTCCTGTTTGTATACCAGTAAACCCACCCCATCATCACCTTACACTCTAGGAAGCTTTCTGTGTGTTTTATTTACTTTTTCTTTGGATTGGTATTTTAGTCTCTTTATATTTATTTTCATTCAATGTGCTAGATAATGACCTAGGCAGCAGCACCTGTTTAGGAACATCATTCCTCTTTCTCACCAGCCTTGCTTTCCAGTGTCTTAGCTTGGTGATCTGAGATTGCTATAAAGATTGAGTGTAATGAGGCTGCAGGTGGCACTCTGGTGTACCCAACGTGCCTGTAAGACCTGTGTCACACAATATGCTGCCTATGAATATGTGAGTATTTGCATTGGAATTTCAATGAACTGGACTTAAATGAAATTAGAAATTTAGTTCCTGAGCTGCACAGCATTGATGGGGAAATTTCTGTTAATGCAGAAGGTTCTACTGGACAGCATGGCTCTGGTTTGCTGTTGATGCCTTGTTACTCTGAAATGTGAAAGGCGGCCTTGAATTGCTTTTCCATATTCCCCCACACTGATTCCTTTTCATTTTACCATGGCAGATGATTGAAATGACACATTTTATTTGAAGGAATCAGACAAGTTTTAACAGAGGATACATAATTTAATTTGTGTTATGGAGCATGAGTATGATTCTGGGAATAGCATTTGGTCTTACCTACTTCCTGGGAAAGCTGGGTAATAACACTACCCAGTGGTGAGGACATAGGATAGAGGCGTGTGAGGTTTAGAGTTAGAGAGATTCCTGAAAAAGGAATTGAGCACAGACACACCAAATAGTGTTGCAGATAAGAGGTGTGGAGGTGTGGAGGAAGAGAATGTTCATTCAGCACTTGTGTTTGTTGAGTTTATGTTGTGTCCTGGCACTGAGCTGTACACAGCAGTCACGATTGTGGGTCTGTCCGGGGGCTCCATGGTGAGTGGGCAGACTCATGGAATCACATCACTGCAGTTTGCTATGTACTGTGACTGAGACAGTGGCCTGGGAAGGCATTACCGGTGCGTAATTCCAATGTCTGTCACAGAGATGGGGATGTGTCCTTCAGGGCACTTTGTTTCACTTCCCACACCTTGCTGAGAACTGCCCATGCTGCAGTTATCCCACCATGTAGTAAATGTTCAGTGGTAATGGTCCCTTTGTGAACAAAGCAAAACCCCAAATTCTGTTTCTCAGCATCACTATTAGACAAACAATACATTTTTATTTTTAAACATACAATGATGTTAACATCATATTAACATCAGAATCCTTTTGATTGGTATACAGTCAGCTCTTTGTTATCTGGGTGTAGATCACAGGTGGTGAGAGTACTAAAGAGTGATGGGGCGGGGGGAGCCATGACTATCAAAACCAAGGCTGAGCAGTCTTCAAGGCTGGCTTCAGGCCGGAGTCCCTGTTAGAGCTTAACAGTAGTGCATTGTGGGATTCCAGCCCTGGGGATTCTCACTGAGTCTGGAGTGATTTCCTGGCTTCTGAGTTTTTCCAAGTTCCTGAAGTGATTCTGATGGGCATAATCCATGGTGTCTTATGTGGAGTTTTGTAATAAATAGTGGGTGCCACCTGTCTGCTGTGACGTGGTGTGGCTTCCTCCTTCAGCCACCAGAGCCTGACAATTGGCTTGTGCAGATTTGAATCCTGGGGCACTGGTGGTCCATTAAAGTTAGAAAGATTTCAGGACTGAAGAAGAACCCAGGCGCTGACACGTGGTGGGTGGTAAGAGCTCTGCGACTAGGCTGCCTATCTTGAATCCTTCCTCTCCATTTATTACCTCTTTTGATTTTGGCCGCTTTTTTTGAGTCTCAGTTACTTCATCTGAAAAAAATGCAGAAAATCGTTATAGGACTTTGTGAAGATTAAAGAGTTAATATATGTGCTTTATGTAATTGATTATAAAATATAACTTGTCAGCTCTTTTTTTGAAAGCTTTTATTTAATAAATATAAGTTTCATAGGTACAGCTTTAAGAATATAGTAGTTCTTCCCCCATGCCCGCCCTCCCACCTCCACTCCTGTCCCACCTCCTACTCCCTCTCCCATCCCATTCTTCATTAAGACTCATTTTTAATTATCTTTGTATACAGAAGACCAGTTCTATTTTAAGTAAAGATTTCAACAGTTTGTACCCACACAGACACACATAGAGTACTGTTTGAAGACTAGTTTTACCATTAATTCTCATAATACAACTCATTAAGGACAGAGGTCCTACATGGGGAGCAAGTGCACAGTGACTCCTGTTGTTAATTTAACAATTGACACTCTTATTTATGATGTCAGTGATCACCCGAGGCTCTTGACATGAGCTGCCAAGGCTATAGAAGCCTTTTGAGTCCATAAACTCTGTCAGTATTTAGTCAGAGCCATAGCAAAGTGCAAGTTCTCTCCTCCCTTCAGAGAAAAGTCCTCCTTCTTTGATGGCCCCTTCTTTCCACTGAAGTCTCACTCACTGAGATCCTTCATGTAGGTCATTTTTTGCCACAATGTCTTGGCTTTCAATGCTCTATTGTCAGCTCTGAAATGAGGAGGTGACATATAAGCCATAGAATCTTCTGGTTCAGTTACCAACATTTTTATTTCCTTATGGTGCATAAAATAAGGGTATATCTTAGAATTGATAATGATTTTAGATTCATTTATTTTGTAAAATGTCAATGATCACAGGTATTAGTTTGTATTTTGTTTCAATGAAATGGAATGCCTTAGTCTCGTCTTTGTATTTAAGGATTGCAATGAAGATATAATTTGAGACCACTATTGGTTGTTTTCTCTGTGAAAGAGACAATGCTAAACATTTAATTTTCATTACAGAGTAATAATAACAGGAATTCTAAAAAATTTTATTTTATTTTATTTGAAAGGCAGAGTTACAGAGAGGCAGAGGCAGAGAGAATGAGATCTTCCATATGCTGGTTCACTTCCCAAATGGCCAGAGCTGGGCCACTCCGAAGCCAGGAGCCAGGAGCCTTTTCCGGGTCTCCCACGTGGGTGCAGAGGCCAAGGACTTGGGCCATCTGCTGCTTTCCCAGGTGCATTAGCAGGGAGGTTGATCAGAAGTGGAGCAGTCGGGACTTCAACCCTGAGGTCCATATGGGATTCCAGCCCTGCAGCTGGCAGCTTTACCTGCTATGCCACAGCCTTGTAGCAAGTATTTTTAAGATAATGATCTTGGCCGGTGCCATGGCTCACTTGGCTAATCCTCCGCCTGTGGCGCTGGCACACCGAGTTCTAGTCCTGGTTGCCCCTCTTCCAGGCCAGCTCTCTGCTGTGGCCCAGGAGTGCAGTGGAGGATGGCCCAAGTGCTTGGGCCCTGCACCCCATGGGAGACCGGGAGAAAAAAAGCACCTGGCTCCTGGCTTAGGATCAGCGCAGCGCGCCGGCCGCAGCGACCATTGGAGGGTGAACCAACGGCAAAAGGAAGACCTTTCTGTCTCTCTCTCTCTCACTGCCCACTCTGCCTGTCAAAAAAAAAAAAAAAAAAGGATAATGATTTTGATTTTGAGGGAGCTAAAACACTCTCAAAAGATTCAAACGCATTTGACTCCAAAACCCAGCCTGTTAACCACTATAATAAACTATACTGAGTTTCCTATACTTGTATTTAATCTGCATATCTGTGCATAATCCCCAGGGTGTGTTAGTTCTTTTTAGGTAAAATGGTAAGAAACAAGTAAATTAAGGGAAAACCTAAGTTGGTGTTCCATTCCGTAAACAACTGTGCTGGCGTGACCACCTCTGTAGCTGAGAGGAGAAATGTTTGAGAGAAGAGAAAATGATTGGACATCCTTGAGGCAACACCTGGACTGCACAGACACCAGAGGTATCCTCCCTAGACGTGACAGCATGTAGGAAAGCTGTGACTGTCAGACAGTAAACAGTGGACAACCAACAATTAGGGAATTGTCTCAACTGCTGGTTTACAGTAGTTTGATTGATGTGCCCCGCTGAGGTCTTCTTTGTTTCTATCCTGCTTGCGGTTTGCTGGCCTTTATGAATCCACGAATTTATTTTATACTATAAAGGAAATGCACTTCTTCTGTTCCCCTTTCTTTCTTTCTTTAGGGAAGCCCACTCTCAGGCAGTGTTGTCTCATAGGTCCCTAAGGTATTTTCATTCTGCTCAGAATATTTTTCCTCCTTGATCTCTAGACCCCGTGGTTTCTGCTGCTCAGTCTTTAACTTGACTTTCCTGTGTCCTCACCAATCAGCAGCCAGGCCCCTTCCCTGCCGAACAGTGTGTTCTTGGTGTGCCACTTCTTACATGAGGGTGCTTCACAAAGGTCTTGGACGTAAAAGGTAAGTTTGTTTTGGTGCACGAATTTTGAAACCCATAGTTTTTCTCAGTATGATTTTTTCAGTTCTAGAATTTTATTTGGTTGTTTTTTTTTTAAATAATAGCTTTTATTTCTCCGAGACTGTTTTTTATCATGAGAATATTATATGTCCTTGCTGGGGGTCATGGTAGCTGCCTGAAAATCCTTATCTGCTAATTTTAGGGTCATCTCAGGGTCAGTTGTTGTTGATGGTCTTGTCTTTTGAGAATGGATCATGTTTTCTTTTCTGGATTCTGTTACATTCCTCCCAACAATGTCAAATTTTTGCTGTTTTGAGAAAAAAATAATAATTTAAGTGGCTCAAGCTACAGACTGTTTTCTGGGTTGTAGGTCAAGTCACACCTCAGTTGTTTCAGATTCAGCCTGGTTTTCAGGACAGCTGGAGATTCGGGTAGAATTCATGAGGTTTATGCCTCATCGCCTGTCCTTCTCTTTTCTGGGAGGGGTGTTATTGCCAACATCACTTCCACAGCAACAGTTGCCCTAAGCTGTGTCTTTGGTTTTTTGTTGTTGTTGTTCTTTTTAAGGGGTGGGGCGAGAAGTGTTGGGCAGGTGTTCTTCAGGAGGGTAAGACAATAAATGTTCACTTGGCAGTTCTGGTACATGTGGGAGTCTATTAATTCATGAGTCAATAGGAAATTCACCTGGAGTTACTCCGTTATCTTTATTCCAAGTATCACCTCTTCTCCATATCCCCTCTGCTTTAGGATGCTCTTACATGTGTTTTGGTGGTTGTTTTTTGTGTTGTTTAGTTTAGTTTAGATGCTTCATGGTGTATAGTTACATGAGGGCAGTACGTAAGACAGACTTTCCCCCTCATTTTGAAAGAAGACTCTTCCGGCTGCTATCTCCTGAACAGCTGCAGATTGTGAAGGAGACACCTGTGAAGGTTGGTGTACTCTGTGGAAAGCCCAGTGGCATTTCTACTTCTGGACATGGCAGAATGGAAACATGTAGCCCTTGTTTCATGGTCCAAGAGAACTGAATATTCTCTTGAGATACTTTTGCACATTTCATGTGTGTGATTTATTCTGGATTTTGAATGAGCATATTGCATTTCTTATAGAAATTAGATTATTTTCTTTGATATATTGAAACATTGGATCTGCTAATAGATAAAGTGTAAACTTTCACACATCGTTGTATAAGCCTTGACTTGTTCAAGTAATTCAATGAAGGGGGCGTACAAGTAATTCATCCTAATGTAAATTATACAGATAATCAGAGGAAGAGTAAATTCTGATTGATTTTCTTTAATAATTACCCAAGTATTTATTTATATAAAATTAATTATTAGTTCATATTCATTAACAGAAGTATTTTATCTTGAGTTATTCTCTGATTATTTTATAATTAAAAAATAAATATTTTTACAAGATCTTTTTTGTATTTTATGTTTATTTATTTGAAAGGCTGGGTGACAGTGTCAGAGAGGGAGAGACACAGAGGGAGAGATGTAGCATCCATTGATGCATTCCCAGATGCACACACAATAGGGGGGGCTGGACCAGGCCAAAGCCGAGAACCAGGAACTCCTCCCAGTCTCCCACCTGGGCTGCAGAAACCCGAACGGTTGGGCCATGCCCTGCTGCCCCACAGCTGCATTAGTAGAAAGCTGGGTCAGACGCGCAGCGGCCAGGACTAGAATCAGTTACTCCAGTGACAGCTTAACCTGCTGCACCACAGTGCTTACCCCTACTAGATTTTTGTATCAATGTGTTTAATATCATATTTTTCAAAATTAGGTGCTGTGAATTTGTAGTATGTTAAGTACCTTGTTAGATTAGAATTTAAATCTGATTTCCTTTGATATGAACTATGATTATGATACAAGTATGTTATAAAAATATTATAAAAATTAGATAACTGAGGATGTGGGAAGTTACCAGGAAATATTCAGAATTAAAGTGTTTTTTGTACTTGCTAATTTAAAACTGTAGACTGTCTCTAACAGCTTTCTTATGAAATATGTCACACTAGCCTTGAGAGAGATGGGAGTGGAGGGAGTTCTCCAAGATTTTAATTTTTATGTATTATTTCTTAATTGTACTTTTCTCATGACTAAATATGGAAACTATATTTTCTGACAGAAGGTAAGACTGTTAATTTTAAGCACTATAGAATGTTTCCTTTTTTTTTGTTTGTTTGTTTTTTGGGGGGAGACAAGGAGAGAGACAGATACCTTCTGCTGGTTCACTCCCCAAATGGGCCAGGGCAGAAGCAGGAGCTCAGCCATGGGTAGCAGAGGCCCAGCTATGCGAGTCTCACTGCTGTTTCTAAGAATCTGCGTTAGCAGGGACTGGAGTCAGGAGTTGAACCCGGTGCTCCTGTGCGGGACGTGGACGGCTTCACTGCTAGGCTAAATGCCTGCTCCTGTGATAACGCCTCTAAGTTTAAATTTCTAAATATTTTGGACTGTCATGTAATGATATATGTATATCAATGTTTTGGTAAAAGGTAAAAGTTGTATTTTCTTGTAAAGATTCGGTTTTTGAAATGATCTTTTCTTCAGCAATCACTTATTTAAAATCAGTGACTAAGAATCAAAAAATGGTGTAAAAGTGTGCATTAGGTGCAAGGAGCAGAAAACCCAACCGGAAGTCTCCTAAGCTGTGGAAGCATATAAGCTGCTGAGCTGGAGTCTGGACACAGCGTCAGCTCAGTGGCGTCATTTGGACAGAGGTTCCTGCTTTCATCTTGGTCTGTTTGCCTTATTGTTTCTTGGGCTAGTTTCTTCATTGCCCAACAGTGGTTGCCACAGCTCTAGACATTCAGATTTTCTTCCATAAATGTCATATTATTCAAGGAGAAAAACTTTTCCTGAAGTTTCCTCCTTTTCTCATTGGCCAAGGAAATAAAATTATCACAATTGACTTCAAGCAGTCATATTTTTACCCTTTCGGTCTATTCTATGTATTTCCTGACCATCTGGGAAAGTGAATACAACAACCAAATTAGGACACTGGCTGCCATCAATGATGGGCGTATGAGACAGAGACTGTTGCTGTTGTTACACACAGGTTTAGATACCAAAGATTTTTCAGTTCTCTGAAAGAGCTGTATGCTCTCCTTCATGTAGTACTTTGCCATCACTGTGTAGAATTTTTCAAAACTATTATTTGAAAGGCAGAGTGAAAGAGAAGGAGGGAGGGAGGGAGATCAGGAGAGATCTTCCATCCACTGGATCTCTCCCCAAGTGGTTGCAGTAGGCCAAGCTGAGTAAGGCTGGAACCAGGACCAGGGACTCTCCATCCTGATCCTCTCCATGAGTTGCATGGGCCCCAGGACCTTGAACTTCTCCTCCTGCTTTCTCAGTGCATTAACAGGACAGTGGATCAGAGGCAGAGTAACTAGGATTCAAGTACTTTGAACTTCTCCTCCTGCTTTCTCAGTGCATTAACAGGACAGTGGATCAGAGGCAGAGTAACTAGGATTCAAACACACACTCCTTACGTCAGAGTCCCGAGTGTTAGTTCAACCTGTGCCACATGTGGCCCCCGTGTGTGGAATTTTTAACCCCCTCTACTTAGCAGACTGTTTTGTGCCCTTTAATTCCCATCTTAGAGATACTTGTTTAGGAAGATCTTCTTAAAGATTGAGAAAAATGGATGCCTTAAACAGTACCACTACAGGTAAAAAGGTATATTTTATATCCTATGATAAAGACTTAATGCCTAGAAAGAGATAACAATTCTAAATTGTTCTGCATTTGCCAAACTAGCACCAAACTATATAAAGCAGTAGTTGACTGAACTAAAAGGCAAAGGGTAGAAATTGCAATCATAGCAGGACGTTTTTGCCTAATTTCGTTGGTAACCATGGAAGGCAGACAGATAAGCATAGAAAATATGGAAGAATTGAACATGATTATAATTAGGTCGTTATATGGCATCAGTCTTTCACATGTTTTCTTAGGGAATATCAAATCAGGCATTCCTCCCAGACTTGTTTTATGAGACACTATAAGTTTGACAGTGCATGTTGGTTGACAAGAGTGTTGATATAAAGGACTTTACATATCAGTCTGTCTTGTGATCCCTTGTATCAAGAAAACACTCCTGTGATCCAAAGCCAGCAATATATAACATTAACTAAATGAGTTTCTACCAGGAATGCAAGGATGGTTTAACATTTTAAATTCAATTAGCATATTTTACCACAATATTTAAATAAAGGACAAAAATCCTATGATTCTTTTACCAGGACAGAAAATTATTTGTTAATAAGGCAACTTAAAACATCTGCTAAATATAAATTGGTTTCCTACTGCTGCTGCAACAAATTATGACAAATTGTAGCTTGAAGCAACAGAAATTTATTTTCCTGCAGTTCTGGAGATCAGAAATCCAAAGCAGGTGGCAGTGAGATACTCAAGGTGTTAGCACAATTGTTGCTTCTGGGGCATCTGTGGGAGAGTTGATTTCCTTGCTTTTTTTTTTTTTTTTTTTTTTTGGCAGAGTGGACAGTGAGAGAGAGAGAAAGGTCTTCCTTTGCCGTTGGTTCACCCTCCATTGGCCACTGTGGCCGGCGCACTGTGCTGATCCGAAGCCAGAAGCCAGCTGCTTCTCCTGGTCTCCCATGGGGAGCTGGCCTGGAAGAGGGGCAACTGGGACAGAATCCGATGCCCTGACCGGGACTAGAACCCAATGTGCCAGCGCTGCTGGTGGAGGATTAGCCTAGTGAGCCATGGCACCGGCCGATTTCCTTGCTTTTTGTAGTTTCAAGGGGCCACCTGAGTTCCTTGGCTCATGGCCCTACATCACCCTAACCTCTGCTTCTGCCATCACAAGGCCTTCTCTGACTCTGACCCTCTTGCCTCCCTTTTTCCAATGAAAGGATGCTGGTGATTACAGTGGGCCCACCTGGGTAATCCGGGACAAACGTACCATGTCAAGATCTTTAATTCAGTCATACGCAATGCCCCTTTTGCAGTTGGAACACTTCCACAGGACCTGGTTGGGCATTAGTTTGCCTAGCATAGTACAGCCATTCTAGACTGCACAGCCCACTGTGGCAGCAGGTGGAAAGTATACAAATACTGTTTGGCTGGACTATGCACTGAGAGTGAGACAAGGTTGCTTGCTAACACCATATGAATTCTAATGGAGGACATATTCAGCGCAGGTAGGCAAATAGGTAGGGAGATAGACAAGTAAAATATGATCCTGAGAAGGAAGGAATCTCTCATTATTTTCAGATAAATGTGATTATAGACAAAGGGAATTCCAAAAGAATACTATAAATAAATTATTAGAATTAATAAATAATTTTAGGAATTAGGAACTCCAGCTCCCATATCCAAACACTATAGACTGGGAGGCTTAAGGAACAGAAGTTTTCTTTGGTGAAGTTCTAGAGAGTTCTAGAGAGTTCTAGAAGGCAGATTCATCTCTTCCTGGCCTGAAAGCATGGCAGGAAGAAAGAGCATGCCCTGTGGCCTGTCCCCCTGTAGGGGTCATAATCCCATCACAGGTCCCACCGCCTGTCCCCCTGGAGGGTCATAATCCCATCACAGGTCCCACCGCCTGTCCCCCTGGAGGGTCATAATCCCATCACAGGTCCCACCGCCTGTCCCCCTGGAGGGTCATAATCCCATCACAGGTCCCACCGCCTGTCCCCCTGGAGGGGTCATAATCCCATCACAGGTCCCACCGCCTGTCCCCCTGGAGGGGTCATAATCCCATCACAGGTCCCACCGCCTGTCCCCCTGGAGGGGTCATAATCCCATCACAGGTCCCACCGCCTGTCCCCTCCACCCTCTCACCTCATCAGAACTACTTACCTCCCAACAACCCATTTGCAGTTAACATAACGTTGGGATTTTTTGAGAGGAGACACTCAGTCCTTGGTAGGTATGTTGTTGCTGGATACAAAGTCCATGCAGTGAATAGAATCATTGTGTTTCTATACAGCTGAAACAAACTGTTATGACTTCATTCATAATGGCATAAAATATCAAATGTATTGAAAAATAAGCAAGTTCACAACAGGAAAGTGTTGAGAGGGAATCTTAGGAGGCCTAAGTAAAAGAGGTAATATCTTGGCAAGAGGTAGGAAGATTCAATCTCATTGAAACGTAGATTGTCCCCTAATTCATCTATGCCAGAGGTAGGGGATCTTTTTTCTGCCTAAGATTATTTGGACATATAACATCTTTCACATGCCATACTAAATCATCAACTTAAAAATTAGCCTGCTATAGTTTTATTGAATTAAAAAAAATTTTGTTTTATTTATTTGAAAGAGTTACAGAGAGAGGTAGATCCAGAGAGAAAGAGGTCTTCCATCCGCTGGTCCACTCCCCAATTGGCCGCAACGGCCATACTTGTGCCAATCCAAAGCCAGGAGCAAGGAGCTTCCTCCAGGTCTCCGACGTGGGTGCAGGGGCCCAGGGACTTGGGCCATCTTCTGCTCTCCCAGGCCATAGCAGGAAGCTGGATTGGAAGTGGAGCAGCTGGGACTAGAACTGGCACCCATATGGGATGCCTGCACTTCAGGCCAGTGCTTTAACCTGCTGTGCCACAGTGCTGGCCCCAGTTTATTGAATTTTGAATCCTACCTGCTGTTTGGCAGGGCCAGAACAAATGATTTTGCAGGTGCTACGTCTATTGCTTGGCTATATGGAAAAAAATCTTGTTCTGTATATAACAATTGTATATAGAGTGTAGTTTTAAGTTTGAAAGACTAATAATCCTTTAGAATATGCAACACTGAAGTATTTTCATAACCTAAAGGTACAAAAAGTTTTTTTTATACAGGACAGAAGAAGGTTAACCAGATTCATTGTTTGATCTTTTTGGATTGAACAATTGTTCTCCTGTTGGCCATCGGATACTAGTAGCAAGTGAGAGTGTGTAAACCTTAAGGGTGGTCATTAATTTCTTGGATACTAGTTTTAAGAGTGTTTATATCATGCACCTGTAGTCCTCTAGACAGGAGTAGAAGCATTGAGAAAACAGTGATACAGCTGTATTGGAACATATCTTGAATGAAATTCCAGTTATCAAATTTTGATACCCAATTTTCTAAAGCTAGATATAGTGGGAATTATAGAATTTTCTTTTTTTAAGATTTATTTTTATTTAAAAGAGTTACAGAGACAGGGAGGAGGGAAGGGAGAGGGAATAGGAGAGGGAGAGCGAGAGAGAGTGTGAGAGAGAGAGAATTGATCTTCCATCTGCTGGTCCATTCCCCAGATGTTTGCAATGGCCAGGTGGAAACCAGGAGGCTGGAGTGCCATCTGGATCCCCTCCTGGGTGTAGGGCTCCAAGTACTGGTGCATTCTGCTGCTTTCTCAGACACATTGGCAGGGAGGTTGATTGGAAGCTGAGCAGCTAGGACTCAGAAGAGGAACTCGTGTAGCGTGTTGGATCTGCCACAATACTTGCCCAGGTTTTCTTTACAGGGTGACTGCATTATTAAAAATATGCAATACATTTAACCTTACTTTATGTAATTCCATTCTTAGAATTTGTGTGAATTATTTGAATATAATTCTATTTTTTAAAAAATCATGCCATGCACTTGGCTGTTTTAGAAGAACCCCATAATAAATCTTCTAAGCCAAAGATCTTCGTGTGACCCCAGTAACCAAACCCTCCTTCTTATTCCGGCAGTTTATTGTTTTGTGAAGTTACTTTGGTTAACCCAGTTTGTAAGGAAACTGCCAGGGTTGTGTGCTCACAGCTGTTAATATAACTGGAACCATGCAAGGCAGCCTGAAGAGAGTTGCCGGAAGATTGGTGTGCTGATGGATTATATCAAGTGTCAATTATAATAAGACTATAATCTAGAGTGTGAATTGGGGATTGGTTTTAGCATATATTCAGACTGCTTCTGGTTTTTTAGTATCTGGAATGTTTCCAAACAAAACGAAGAAGTGAAATTTGTATGAGTATAGTCAGAATTTCTGGCAATCCTGCTGTATGTGTGAGCATATGCGTGTGCTGCACACATTCAGGAGTACATATGAGTAGCAAAATATTTTGGCTTGAATATAAACCTAATTCCTCAAACCAGTGTCCAATGCAAGGATTACGATGGCTTTGGGGATGCTTTGAGTCTTGCAGTCACTGTGTGTATTTCTTTTAACACTCTCTCCCAACAAGCTCGAAACATATGTGTTGGAAATTGAACATACTAGTGCTGCTTTATTCAAGTAATACACAAATATAGAAACCTGGAGGTTGGGAGTAGCCTCTGACAATATGCAAATTCAATGAACATCGTGGAGGAAGTTTTTATCTTTTGGTAATGAAGATAGCAAATTGTAAATGTGTTATCTCTTAGGTTTAATTAATGACTATTTTTCCATAATGATCTAGTTATTCCATGTGAAGATCAACATGAAAATTGGACCCAACAAATGTATTTTCAGAAATCTTGAACTTTAGTCATTTGATCATACAAATTTTATGAAACAATTTGGTCTAGTTTTGGAGAGTTTAAAATTTTCAAAAAGAAAACTGTCTTAATGTATGTGTATTGTGGCTGTTGTTCTGGCACAGGAGGTTAAGTTGCTGCCTTCAATGCCAGCATTCCATGTTGGTGTGCCAGCTCTGTGCTAAAATGCCTGGGAAAGCAGCAGCAGATGGCCCAACTACTTGGGCCCCTTCCACCCATGTGGGAGATCCAGTTGGTAGTTCCTGGCTCCTGGCTTGTGGCCATTTGTGGCTATTTGGGGAGTGACCTATCAGATATCTTTCTCTGTCTCTCCACTCTTCTGTCTCTGTAAGCTTGCTTTTCAAATAAATCTTTAAAAAAATTTAAATATATGCATATTTTTCTGAATGAACCATAGTCTTAAACCATGCCTAGTGATGTTATAGTGAGTTCTTGGAAAATGGAATTGGTTGAAATCAAACTCAAGGTAAAAGATATTTAACCAGGGGCCGATGCTCTGGCGCAGCAGGTTAAAGACTGGGCCTGCAGCGCCAGCCTCCCATGACAGCGCTGGTTCAAGGCCCGGCTGTTCCTCTTCTGATCCAGCTCTCTGCTGTGGCCTGGAAAGCAGCAGTGGAAGATGGCCCTACTCCTTGGGCCCCGGACCTGTGTGGCAACTTGGAGGAAGCTCCTGGATTCGGATCAGCTCAGCTCTGGCCATTGCAGTAATTTGGGGAGTGAACCAGCCGATGGAAGACCTCTCTCTCTGTGTAACTCTGTCTTTCAAATGAATAAAATAAAATAAATAAAATAAATATTATATATATATATATATATATATATATATACCAGAATTTTTCTGACCAGGATTGGCTCTCTCTTATTTCAGAATTCCATCATGATGACTTTTAAGATTACTCTAGAAAAGGCTGATTAAATTCACCTGTCCCAGTACCACATACTCTGACCTCTTTCAAAATATCACCACCCATTGTAATTAAGTTATAAAAAACAACATGTCTTTAACTTTTTGAGTGCAAAAAAAATAGGAACTCCAAAAACTAATTACTTAGACCTTCACAGTACCATTACAGTGATAAATCATGCAGGAATGTTATCATTAACTATGAAAGGATAACAATTGATGGTTAATTATGCAATTCCAGCTCAGGATAGACAAGAAAAAGGAATCTTCCAAAATAGAGGAGAGGATTAGCAAGTATAAAAGCATTAAAGCAATGATGCATAAATGGTTGAGTTAATAAAATATGGTTATTGATTAAGAAAAAGCCAAGAAATGAATATCAAATAATATTAGAAATGAGAAATGAAATATCTTTCAGTGAGGATAATTTTCTGAATGGAGGGGTTTTTAATATAACATGATAAAGGTGTTGAAAATTAGTGAAAGGAATGTACAGGACACTGAATTACTACAATGGACTCAAGCAAATGTGAACAGACGCGATCACATAAGTAACAGCTGTGAAGAATTAGTAACAGGTCCTGGAAGGCTGTTTCTCTCGATGATTCTGTATGGCCTTTCTAGGTGCTATTATGGCATTTACTTTTTGGAAAGCTTTGAAGGAGGTGAGATGGTTCCTAATTGAATTGTGTAGTTAGCAAAAGCCTGAAAAATGCACAAAACAACAATTCTCAAAGTTGAGAGACTATCTGAAGTCATCAGCTCACATATCCAACTGTGAACTGCTTGAAATGTTTTCATTAAAAAGGTCTTTCCAATGTGTTCCTGATACTCTCCTGTTCTGAAGCAGGTTTATTTTTCATCTCCTAGGTAAGGTGTGCATTAGCAATGCTCATAGAAATAGAAGGTGAGCAGCATATGATCTACAGTTTTGTAGTAGCCATATGAAAAAAGAAAATCAAAAAGAAACAATTTTAATTTTATTTCACCCTGCGTGTCCAGAACACTGCTTACTGTGGCACTAGCCACATAGCAAGTGCTCACTGCCACCCACTGCTGGGGGCTCAGTGCTGGGGCACTCAGGGGCAAGCTGCTGGGTGCGGCGCTGCACACCTTGCTCTGCTTACAGCTCTGTGCAGCACCAGTGCTCCCCAGGCTTTGCTCTATTTCCCTGCAGCTCATCAAGACTGCTGAGCGCACACTGGAAAAGCAGCCAAGGGTGCATGATGTACCCTCAGTCATTTTTTCATAAGATTGCTTATATTAGCAAAGGCTTGTAGGAGTACTGTGAGGGTACAGAAACGGAGCCAGGCGAGGTGTCACTGAGGAGCCCAGCCAGCCCTGTGTGCAGGGCTTCTTAGCCTCCTTGGACTGAGGTGCTCAGTGACTTCAGGAAACTGGGGCTTGCTGCAGTACCCCTTTGTCTTCAGGTCAATCTTTGGACCCATGAGACTGGTCAAACACCAGAGAACTCAAGATTCAATTCAGTTCTGTTCTATCCTACCCTGTCCTGTCCTAAATGTTGTCTATTAATATTGCAGTGAGCCAAAGGAATTTATACTAAGTATCACAAGTGGTTGAATTAGCAAGGTGATGGCTAGTGGTGACCTAATGGTATCTGGGGAGGCGTATGCAAACGATGTAAGGAAAGATTCAAGTGGGAAGTAAGTACAGTGATCAGTTGGATGTGTAGTTACCCCTGACTTTAAAAAAAAAAACTGAATTCCCTATGTTTATGATTAATTTTGAAAATGATGAGGGATTTGAATCTGATGGGCTAGGCTTTCTCAAAATAGGTTTTGAAGACCACCTACATGTTTTCAACCAGACTTTTAAAATTGAAATCTCAACTATCAATCCCCATAAATCTTTTAGAAGAAGTTTCCTGTGTAATGCTTCTAGTGCAAAGAAGTGTGTGAAGGTGACTCTGGCCACAGCACAGAGGATGGATGGGGAGTAGGGTCAAGGGCACAGTTCAGGTCCGATGGGGAAGAAGGAGTGGCTTTGAGAGGTATGGAGGAGGGAGCCCAGAGAGGGCCAAGGATGGGTCAGCTATTGGGCATTAAGAGGAAGGAGAAAGTCTGGGATGTTTCCCCATCCATTGCAGATAATTTCTACTGTTGATCTTTTCTGTGATTTTTGAATATTTTAAATTATTTACTGTTCAGGGTAATGATTGTTTTAAGTTAAGGAGAACAGATGGGAGCACTCAGAAAAGTGAGGTCAGGGACATGCAAACAAGTCAAGTTTTTAAATTTTCTTTTACAACCTCATCTAAAATTATGTCATTTTGTCCTGCTTCACTGTTGCTTTATCTGCTGCAGACAGTTGAAAAGTATCTCACTCACTGATCAGGGGTTTTGACCCAGACTTTAGGTGATCTCTCTTCCATTGAGGTGATTGCCTTGGGTGCGGTGGAACACATGTGCTGCGTGTGTGTGTAACGTACCCCTGCTCCTGGGCATGGATATGGTTTTGCAGAAGGTATTCTTTATATGCCTTGTCTTCAGTTTTCTGTACACTGCCACTGTTACCTGAAACTTGGAGAATAGTTCCACATCTGTCTGTTTTTACAGAGTCACACTAAAATGTAAAATTGATGTGTGAAAAAATGAATCAACTGGTGTTCAACCCCTGAGCTGTACTGCATTGCTGACCCCACACCCCCCTGACCTCTGCTCTCCCTGACTCTGTCTCTCCCTTCTCCCTACTTTTCTTTCAGGCTTAAGGATGGGAGGCTGAGGATCAGGGATTAGATCAACTGTCCGTAGTGCATGTTAAGGGATATTGTTTTAAAGTTGAAACAGTTCAGTGGTTTGTTTGCTTTAAGCCCTATCAAAATGGCCTTGGTGTCAAAATAGCTCAGTAAAAATGTCTAAGGCCAAATAGTTTAATTAAATGGTCTGCGATAAATGTCATGGGCGCTGTTATTGTTACTTGTGGTCCATTAGTTCACACTCCATTCTCTAAGCTACCAAAAGAGTCACATCCTCTTGTGATTGAGTTTTCTCATACAGTACATTTTTTTTGGCTTACATATTACAGCACAGTAGGTGTTCATTTCTGTAATCTGTTTCTAACCTTATACAGCATACTAGGCACTTACTAGAAATTCTGTTTTTGCAGGTACACACACAAATGTGCATTTTCGCACACATGTGTACCTGCGCTTGTACATGATATAGCATACTTCTGAGCATGCGCCAGCTTTCCACCTTAAAACGATGGAGCAGAAGTTCCACATGCGAACTTGCCTCTGAAGGGAAGAAAAAGTAGGATTCAAGGCGGAGGCCCTTACAGCAAGAGAGAGAGAGTGAGAACAAAACAGCATGCAGTCTTACTTGACGTTAAGTTTTACATGAGGCGGGAGGCTTCAGAAATGAACACCCAAAGAAGCAGAGAAATCTGTATATTTTTATGCCAGATTTGATGAAGAAGTGGACAAGTGTCGAGGAAGGTGATGGAGGAGGAAGAGTGTGATCTGATACCAAGACACTGGGGAAGGGGGGCTGAGCTTGGCCGCCTGTTTGTTCAGATTCTCCCCAAGAAGCCTGCTCTTGGCTTCAGGGGTTAGGGAAGGTGCCTCTGGGTTGAGCGTTTGTGACCTGCTTCAGGGAAGAGGGAAGAGGGGAAGATGAGAGTGACCTTTTTGCCACTGTTGTCTTTGCAAATGTTTTCTGGAATGTGTCGGTGCCATATATGGAGGTAACGTCACCAAACCTCATCACATCCTATTTATTATCTTCCATTCCATCTCAGAGTCATGTACAGCTTTCACAAGCTGATACGATGTATATTAAGAATTTATGCATATCTCTGCAAGAAAAGAACATGTGAAAAATCAATACAATGATATTGTTATTAAGTGTTGGCTATAAAGAACAATCCATTGTCACAGCAAATAAGCCAAGTAGATCTTATAACTGTTTCCTAAAACATGTTCTGAATCGTAACCAGTCTCTTGTTTCATACTCTGTCTGATTCTGTCTTTAAAAAGCATGCTTAGAAAATTGCATTTCTGGGGCTGGTGTTGAGGCACAACAGACTAGGCCCCACCTATGATGACAGCATCCCATATAAGCACCAATTGAAGTCCTTGGTGCTCCACTCCCAATCCGTCTTCCTGCTGATGTGCTTGGGAAAGCAGTGGGAGATGGCCTGAGTACTTGGGCCCCTGTATCCACATGAGAAGCTTGGTTGGAGGAGTTCCAGGCTCCTGACTTCAGCCTAGTCTAAGGACTGAACCAGTGAATGGAAGCCCTCCCTTTCCCTCTCCCCTCTCCTCTCTGTCTTGCCCCTCTTCCCCTCTACCTTTCAAAAAATTAGTCTTAAAATAAAATTGTATTTCTGTAAGCAGACTTCAGCGAAATGGTTCTGTGCACTGGTTCACTGTTTCAGTGCATGTTCCCTTGGACTCTGTTGCTCTTGAGTCCCTGCCTTGCATCCTTCTGTGGCCAGGGCAGCATGGCTGCTGTCATGTACACCTGTATGACCTAGCGTGTCCTCTCATGTCATGTACACATATATGGCCTAGCGCGTCCTCTCATGTCATGTACACATGTATGGCCTAACATGCCCTCTCATGTACACATATATGGCCTAGCGTGTCCTCTCATGTGCACATGTATGGCCCAGTGTGTCCTCTCATGTCATGTACACCTGTATGGCCCAGTGTGTCCTCTCATGTCATGTACACATGTATGGCCTAATGCGCCCTCTCATGTACACATGTATGGCCTAACACGCCCTCTCATGTACACATATATGGCCTAGCACGTCCTCTCATGTCATGTACACATGTATGGCCTAACACACCCTCTCATGTACACATATATGGCCTAGCATGTCCTCTCATGTGCACATGTATGGCCCAGTGTGTCCTCTCATGTCATGTACACTTGTATGACCTAGCAGTCCTCTCATGTCATGTACACACGTATGGCCTAGCATGTCCTCTCATGTCACGTACACATGTATGGCCTATCATGCCCTCTCATGTACACACATATGGCCTAGCATGTCCTCTCATGTCATGTACACACGTATGACCTAGCAGTCCTCTCATGTCACGTACACATGTATGGCCTAATGCGCCCTCTCATGTACACATGTATGGCCTAGCATGTCCTCTCATGTCATGTACACATGCATAACCTAGTGTGTCATGTCATGTACACATGTATGGCCTAGTGCGTCCTCTCATGTCATGTACACATGTATGGCCTAACACGCCCTCTCATGTATACATATATGGCCTAGCGTGTCCTCTCATGTGCACATGTATGGCCCAGTGTGTCCTCTCATGTCAGGTACACTTGTATGGCCTAGCATGTCCTCTCATGTCATGTACACATGTATGGCCTAACACGCCCTCTCATGTACACACATATGGCCTAGCATGTCCTCTCATGTCATGTACACATGTATGACCTAGCAGTCCTCTCATGTCATGTACACATGTATGGCCTAACACGCCCTCTCATGTATACATATATGGCCTAGCATGTCCTCTCATGTGCACATGTATGGCCCAGTGTGTCCTCTCATGTCAGGTACACTTGTATGGCCTAGCATGTCCTCTCATGTCATGTACACATGTATGGCCTAACACGCCCTCTCATGTACACACATATGGCCTAGCATGTCCTCTCATGTCATGTACACATGTATGACCTAGCAGTCCTCTCATGTCATGTACACATGTATGGCCTAGCATGTCCTTTCATGTCATGTACACATGTATGGCCTAGCGTGCCCTCTCACTTGGTCTGTTTCCTGCTACTGTAACTGAGCAGCACAGACTGGGCAAATTAAGTCAGTAGCAGTTTCTCTGGCTCGCGGTTCTGGAAGGAGCAAGGTCTGGGATCGAGGGCCACATCTGGTGAGGGCCTCCTTGCTGCGCCATAACTTGATGGAAGGTGTCACACGCCAAGGAAGTTTGCTTTTATAGCAGAGTCACTTTTTTTTTTTTTTGACAGGCAGAGTGGACAGTGAGAGAGAGACAGAGAGAAAGGTCTTCCTTTGCTGTTGGTTCACCCTCCAATGGCTGCCGCGGCTGGCACACCGCGCTGATCCGATGGCAGGAGCCAGGTGCTTCTCCTGGTCTCCCATGCGGGTGCAGGGCCCAAGCACTTGGGCCATCCTCCACTGCACTCCTGGGCCACAACAGAGAGCTGGCCTGGAAGAGGGGCAACTGGGACAGAATCCAGTGCCCTGACCGGGACTAGAACCCAGTGTGCTGGTGCCGCAGGCGGAGGATTAGTCTAGTGAGCCATGGCGCCGGCCAAGCAAAGTCACTTTTGCAATAACTAGCCCACTCCATTCTTGGGCCTGGAACTCCCACTCTACTCATCTCTCCTAGTTCCTGCATCTCAGTCCCATCACGTGGCAGTGGCATTTCCGTGGGTGTCTTGGGATGTGGAAACCATCGCTGGGGCCACTGGGCTCAGAGAAGTGTGTTGAGAGGATCTGGACTCGACAGCCCCAAGTCTTCTCAAAGCAAGCGCTCACCACGGCTGGTGTGGACTCAGGTCCCCTGCCCTCTGCCTTTAAATGACAGTGCACAGGTGCTGAGCAGTTGAAACTCCAAATGAACAATAGGGTGTGTTTTTAAAATTTTTTGTCCTTGAAATTTATTTTGTTAATAACAGTTGGAGGACAACATGTGCGCCTGTGTTGCTCGGCAGCCAGTGGGTCGAAGGACATATTCATGGGCAGTGCTTTCGTTAACGCTGAACTTCTTGTAGGACTTCGAATTGGGAAGAATACTTTTGAGAAAAGTTATATGAAGAGGTGTTTTCAAAAACGTGTGCTTGTTTTCAGAATGAGCAGCATGTTGCTTTGCCATAGCAAGGGACTGGCCGTGCTGCTGGCTGAAGGAACACTGCAGCGTGCGTGCCCAGTGGACGGGGGGACCCGTGGTGAATGCCAGTGCCGCCGCCGGGAATGCACAGGCTCCCCGAGGCGAGCGTGCATGGGCTCCTGAGAGCTGGCCTTTGCGGCTGTCTCTGCAGCTCCTGCCAGCATGGCTCGCTTATCAAAGCACTCTATCAGTGGGGAAGGGATGTGGGTTGCCCACGTCACTTAGCTTTAGCCTCCAGCTCCCAGTCTGTCAGCAAGCAGCTGCTTTTCAGCATGCGCGCCCTGTGCTGCGCAGCCGGTGCTGGGGCTGCGGACAAAGCCAGCTTTGTGTCGGGAGTGGCTGGGAGGGGTCGAGCTGCAGTGAAAGTGTCTGAGCACAGCTTCAGGCTTTAATTTATAAGGGTTCTATGGTGAGCCCCGGCCCCCTCCCCCTCTTTATTTCAGGGTTCAAGGTTAGCTTTCACAGAATGGCTCACCCAGGCAGGTCAGCTCTAGACACGTTGTGGTACGGAGTGGTTAAAGCGTTCCTTGTAAACCACATTGTGCTGTCGCTGCCATTTTCTTTTCCTTCTCACTTTCTTGTCTTCAGTTTCTCGTTGTCTCTCTGCCTTCATTTCAGGCTGTTTTATAAATAATGTGCCATTCCCCAGCAACTGTTAGGTCTTGGTAGTCAGGGAAGCCCAGCTGTGGTATCTGTAAACACTGGAGAGCAGCAGTCGGTTTCTTCTGGTCACAACATCTTGGAACTCTGCTATATCGCATATGTGTCATTTAGCGTCGTAGGCGTCGAGGCCACCACAGATGCTCAGGCCCCATGTTCTGGGCTCTGCGCACGAAGCACGCGGGACCTCGGCCTGCTTGCGCTCACACTCGCACGAAGCACGAAGCACGCGGGACCTCGGCCTGCTTGCGCTCACACTCGCACGAAGCACGAAGCACGCGGGACCTCGGCCTGCTTGCGCTCGCACGAAGCACGAAGCACGCGGGACCTCGGCCTGCTTGAGCTCACACTCACACGAAGCACGCGGGACCTCGGCCTGCTTGAGCTCACACTCACATGAAGCACGCGGGACCTCGGCCTGCTTGCGCTCACACTCGCACGAAGCACGCGGGACCTCGGCCTGCTTGAGCTCACACTCACACGAAGCACGCGGGACCTCGGCCTGCTTGAGCTCACACTCACATGAAGCACGCGGGACCTCGGCCTGCTTGCGCTCACACTCGCACGAAGCACGCGGGACCTCGGCCTGCTTGAGCTCACACTCACACGAAGCACGCGGGACCTCGGCCTGCTTGAGCTCACACTCACACGAAGCACGCGGGACCTCGGCCTGCTTGCGCTCACACTCGCACGAAGCACGCGGGACCTCGGCCTGCTTGCGCTCACACTCGCACGAAGCACGCGGGACCTCGGCCTGCTTGCGCTCACACTCGCACGAAGCACGCGGGACCTCGGCCTGCTTGCGCTCACACTCGCACGAAGCACGCGGGACCTCGGCCTGCTTGCGCTCACACTCGCACGAAGCACGAAGCACGCGGGACCTCGGCCTGCTTGCGCTCACACTCGCACGAAGCACGCGGGACCTCGGCCGGCTTGCGCTCACACTTACCTAAAGCCAGAGCTGGTTTTGTGCCCCCAGCCCTGCTGATGGAAGCCTCCGTCCTGGGGCCGAGGTCGAGCAGAGCCCCCGTGGGGTGGCCTGTGAAGGGTGCGCAGGGTCTGTGAAGGGTGTGCAGTGTCTGTGAGGGGTGTGCAGGGCCTGTGAAGGGTGTGCAGGGCCTGTGAGGGGTGTGCAGGGCCTGTGAGGGGTGTGCAGGGCCTGTGAAGGGTGCGCAGGGCCTGTGAGGGGTGTGCAGGGCCTGTGAAGGGTGTGCAGAGCCTGTGAAGGGTGTGCAGGGCCTGTGAAGGGTGTGCAGTGCTGTGAAGGGTGTGCAGGGCCTGTGAAGGGTGTGCAGGGCCTGTGAGGGGTGTGCAGTGTCTGTGAGGGGTGTGCAGTGTCTGTGAGGGGTGCGCAGGGCCTGTGAAGGGTGTGCAGGGCCTGTGAGGGGTGTGCAGGGCCTGTGAAGGGTGTGCAGGGCCTGTGAGGGGTGTGCAGGGCCTGTGAGGGGTGCGCAGGGCCTGTGAAGGGTGTGCAGGGCCTGTGAAGGGTGTGCAGTGCTGTGAAGGGTGTGCAGGGCCTGTGAGGGGTGTGCAGGGCCTGTGAGGGGTGTGCAGGGCCTGTGAGGGGTGTGCAGGGCCTGTGAAGGGTGTGCAGGGCCTGTGAGGGGTGTGCAGGGCCTGTGAGGGGTGTGCAGGGCCTGTGAGGGGTGTGCAGGGCCTGTGAGGGGTGTGCAGGGCCTGTGAAGGGTGTGCAGGGCCTGTGAGGGGTGTGCAGGGCCTGTGAGGGGTGTGCAGTGTCTGTGAGGGGTGTGCAGGGCCTGTGAGGGGTGTGCAGTGCTGTGAATGGTGTGCAGGGCCTGTGAGGGGTGTGCAGGGCCTGTGAAGGGTGTGCAGTGCTGTGAAGGGTGTGCAGTGTCTGTGAGGGGTGTGCAGGGCCTGTGAAGGGTGTGCAGTGCTGTGAAGGGTGTGCAGGGCCTGTGAGGGGTGTGCAGGGCCTGTGAAGGGTGTGCAGTGCTGTGAAGGGTGTGCAGTGTCTGTGAGGGGTGTGCAGGGCCTGTGAGGGGTGCGCAGGGCCTGTGAGGGGTGTGCAGTGTCTGTGAGGGGTGTGCAGGGCCTGTGAAGGGTGTGCAGTGTCTGTGAGGGGTGTGCAGGGCCTGTGAGGGGTGCGCAGGGTCTGTGAGGGGTGTGCAGGGCCTGTGAGGGGTGTGCAGTGTCTGTGAGGGGTGTGCAGGGCCTGTGAGGGGTGTGCAGGGCCTGTGAGGGGTGTGCAGTGTCTGTGAGGGGTGTGCAGGGCCTGTGAGGGGTGTGCAGTGTCTGTGAGAGGTATGCAGGGCCTGTGAGGAGTGTGCAGGGCCTGTGAAGGGTGCGCAGTGTGGGCCAGCCTGTTTCCGTGGGAATGTTTTATTCGAAGGCCATTGTTGCCATATCTTAATATAGCTTTTTGACTGACTTCACAGAGTAAGAAATCAGTCTGATTGGCCTCCTTGTTGCTCATGTGTATTTCTCTTTGAGGACTCTCATTTCTTCCCTCCCCTCTTTGTTTTTTGTTTGTTTGTTTTAGCAAAAATCAGTGTTGAAATGGCACCTGTGGCAAGGACTGAGGTGTGAGAGTGCGGTTGAACGGCACATTCAACCAGGTGAGAGCATGAAGTATGCTAAGTGTTGGCATCAGGCACTGGGACCGACTGACCCATGTCCCTAGCTGTGCAGAGGGGGCCGTTCTGCTCGAAAGATCCTGTCAGCAGTCCTGATGCTCCTCTCCCCCTCATATCCCATTCAGCTCAGCCCACCTCGGCATGGCTCTGCCTCCAGCAAAGAACTCTAGGCGCAACAGAAGTAAAACCGGGGCCTTTAGTGTCTCCTTCCTACATGTTTTACGTTGGAAGTGTATTTTCTGGCTCACTGTGCCCCCATGAGTGTGGGAATACTGCCTACTTGACAGGTTTCATGGTATGTGCTGGCACATCTTTCACTAAAGTAGCCCATGCCCCTTGGTTTGTATTTATTTTCCTATTGAATGCTCTTCATAGGAGAACTGCTTACCCTTAGTATAGCCTATTTTTACTTCTTAACATTTGTAGGAGGAGCATGATCACCCATTGGGATACACAGTCTTGTTGTTTAATAGTCGTTTGCCTGCAGCTCTGCTTATTTGATATAGAAAAATCCCACAGTGGGTAGCTCTAGGAATATCTGTGTACTGGGTGTGGACAGCCGGAGCCTAGGACAATCAGCATGTGAGTTCTAAGAGTCTCGGAGACAGATCTTCCCACACCGGGCAGAGCTTAGCTTTCAGGACAACAATACACGGCAAGATTGTGAAAAGCAGTGGTTACTTAATTTAGTAAACTTATTAAAGAATCATTAAACTAATTTATTCCTGGGATGTGCATTTATGACAGAAACCTTCATAATCTGTTAGGTTTATATATGTAGATTCTTATCCAGCCAAGTCCTAACTTATCAACTCCTTGTTATCTTGAATGCTTCACACAGAAGGGTCATACATCCTCCTTAAAAGGGCTTTATTTCACCATTTAATTAAGTCTCCCTGATTTCCTCCATTGACTTTAAAAGGGAGTTCAGGGTTGAGCTGATTTTCATTAGACACACAAATTCTTACATTAAATTAAAGTTGGGTGACAGGAAAACACTGTCATCTAATTCTTAGTGGCACAATTAATTGAAGACTGAGAATCCCCAAGGCCCACAGGCCCATGCCCTGAGAATTTTCACAGAAAGAGGGTTTCTGAATACTTCCTTACTCCATTGTTCTGCGTAGTGTTTTCTGTTTCTTAGAGAATGCAACTATGAGTAGTAATGTTGGCATACTTGGCAAAACTCGAGCTAAAGTGTAACCTATTACGATGAGTGTGATGGGGTTACAGAAGTAGGTAAGCAGTTTAATGAAATTTCAAGAACAAAAAATGAATAAAATGTAAAATGGAAAGGAAGCGTTGTTTGAGGCACAGATACGGGAGGTAAGAGTAGCGGGCAATTCCTTGGGAAATGAAGGAGATCACTCATTGGCTGGATTGGCCAACTGTGGCAAACTCTGGCCTGTGGGCCAAACACAACTCTGAGGAAGAATGGGTGTTACCATTTTTCAAACAGCTTTATGAACATATAATTCACCCACCATGCAATTCACCCATTTAAAGGGTAAAACTCAATAGCTTTTAGTGTATTTACAGGGTTGTGTAGCTTTAGACACAGTGAACTCCAGCACATTGTCATCAAGCCCGGAGAGAAACCCCATAGTCCGGAACATTCCCTCTCCAAGCTGTCCCACCCCCTCAGCCCCTAGCAACCACTAATGTACTCTGTGGACCCGCCCATTCTGGACATGTCCTATAAATGCAGCTATACTGTATGGCATCTTCTGTGACTCATAGTTGTTACAGTTCAAGGGTTATAAAGGAAAAGCAGCAAAGAGTAATATACAGCAGAGGGGGTAGATAGTCTGGAAAGCTTAAAATACTTACTGCCTGGCCCATAACAGAATAGATGTGCTGATTCCTGTTAAGGAAAATCACTGCACATTTTTTATGGGACGTATATGTTTAACAGGTACCTCCACATATACACAAAGGTGTATGTGTATGTGTATATGTATGGATACATTTATATCTATTTGTATGTGTATATTTATAAATTATATGCCTGTAATCTTATACCAGTGTATTTTGTCTGTTAAAAAGCATTCAACTCAAAAATTAAAATGGATGAGATAAAAATTAATACAACTGTTGAGATATTTTTCCAATCTTTTAGGACGTTGTGTACCTCTCAAGAAGTATATCTTCTGCTCCAGGCCAGTGATTCTAAAATAGTTAATTTTAATGGGGCAGTATTAGAAATATCTTAACATTTATCAAAAATATGTGAATTCATTGAAACAGACTGTCTAGAGATTGAACCCAGGTATCTGTGGTTTTTTTTTTATTATTATTATTTAAAAGCAAGGTTTATTTAAGTTAGAGACCTCCAGCCAGAGTTGCCTGGAGGAAAAACCCAAAGGCTGATGGTGCTGGGATTTTTAACACAATTTTGTGGAAGAAGCTACACAACGGGGACAACCCCATCAAAATACCTGATTTTTAGTGTTTTTGCTGTTTCTGGCTTGCTCACGATAGAACAGGAGAGCGATGAGAAGGGAGGGATACCTGATACGGTTTCCAGTGAACTGGCAGCTCAGAAGCAATCACCACTTTCTTGCTATTCTCGTGGTAAAATTGGGAATTCCTAAGAATGGGCAGACACTTTCGACTTTGCAAAAGATAACTTGTGGGGGAAGCGAGCATTTTGCACCCTCCATTTCTTTCTTTCTTTTATTTTTTAAGATTTATTTATTTATTTGAAAGTCAGAGTTACACAGAGAAAGAAGGAGAGGCCGGGGGTGGGGGGTGTCTTCCATCGATAGTTCACTTCCCAATTAGCCGCAACTGCCGGAGCTGCACTGAAGCATGGAGCCAGGAGCCAGGAGCTTCTTCTGGGTCTCCCACGCAGGTGCAGGGGCCTAACGACTTGGGCCATCTTCTGCTGCTTTCCTAGGCCATAGCAGAGAGCTGGATTGGAAGTGGAGCAGCCGGGTCTCGAACCAGGTCCCATATGGGGTGCTGGCATTTCAGGCCAGGGCTTTAACCTGCTGGGCCACAGTGTGGACCCCTGCACCTCCATTTTTACCAGAACCACCCTGACTGAGTAGCTGCAAAGTAGGGACCGGCTGTCAAGACAGGGTTTCAGCAGGAGGTGGCCTCTTGAGGGGGACGCAGTGCCAACTTGCAGACACTGCTCCCACGGAGGTTCATGTATGTGGCCGTCTGGAGTAGGAATCTGCGTTGTAGTAGTTGCCCCCGGCGATTCCAGTGAGCAGTCTGATGAGGAACCATGCTCTGTACCTGTGGGATCTCGGGGATCACAGACATTAATGCACATTAGAGGGCAGGTGACACAATCAAAGCAGAAGCAGTCAGTGACACCTGATTGTTTATCCCCTTAAGAAATCAATTTCCAGAAGCCTTTTACAAAGGTTTAAGAGACCTTGGGGGGCCACCACTGTGGCATAGTGGGTAAAGCCACCGCCTGTAGTGCTGGAATCCCGTAAAGGCACCGATTTGAGTCCGGGCTGCTCCACTTCCAATCCAGCTCTCTGCTGTGGCCTGGGGAAGCAGTGGAGGATGGCCCAAGTGCTTGGGTATGCACAGGGGAGACCCCAGAGAAGCTCCTGGCTTCGCATTGGTGCAGCTCCAGCTGACACAGCCATCTGGGGAGTGAACCAGCTGATGGAAGACCTCTCTCTCTCTGCCTCTGCCTCTCTCTAACTCTGCCTTGCAAATAAATAAATAAATCTTCAAAAAAAAACCGTGATCTTGGGGCCAGTGTTGTGGTTCAGCCGGTTAGGCCAGTGCCTGCAGTTCCAGCACACCATGTGAGTGCCAGTTGGAGTCCTGGCTGCTCCACTTCCCGTCCAGCTCCTGGCTAATGTGCTTGGGAAAGCAGCAGAGGATGGCCCAAGTGCCTGAGTTCCTGCACCTGCTTAGGACACCAGATGCAGCTTCTGGCTCCTGGTGTCAGCCTGGCCCGTCCCATGCTATGGCATCCACTTGAGGAGTAAACCAGTGGTTGGAAGTTATTTATTCTCTCAATCTCTCCCTCTCTCCCTCTCCTCTCCGTCTCCCTCCTTCCCTCTTCCCATCCCTCCTTCTCTCTGCCTCTTCCCCCGCTCTCTCTAATTCTGCTTTTCAAATAAATAAATAAATAAATCTTAAAAAAAAAAAAAGAGAAAGAAAAGGGATCTTCTGGTTTGGTGATAAAATGGACCTGACCACTTTGAATTTGTATGTTTTCCAGAAACCCTAGAAAGATTTCCTTGGGCCCTAGAACAAAAACAATTGAACACCACCTCATCCATCAAATAGTACAATAAATGTTTGAGGGAAATATTGCTCTGGCTTATCAATTTAAGAACAGTATACTGTGGGGCCAGTGCTGGAGCATAGCGGCTTAAATTGCTGCCTACAGTGCCGGTATCCCATATGGGTGCCAGTCGAGTCCCAGCTGTTCCACTTCCAATCCAGCTCCCTGTAATATACCTGGGAAAGCAGCAGAAGATGAGCCAATTATTTGGGCCGCTGTACCCACGTGGAAGACCTGGAAGAAGCTCCTGGCTCCTGGCTTCTGTCTGACCCAGCCCCAGCCATTGCGGCCATCTGGGGAGTGAACCAGTGGATGGAAGGCCCCCCTCAGCTCCTCATCATGTCTCTCTCTCCCTCCCTCCCTCTCTCTCTCTCTCTGTCTCCCTCTCTGTAACTCTGCCTTTCAAATAAATAAAAATTTTTAAAAAGTATAAACATAATACTTTAGGAACTTCTGATTGAGTTCTTTACTCTTAATCATATGGTTGAGTTTGTGGTACCTTTCAGTAATTATTATTCAATGATTAATGAATCATTGAATTGTTGGTTCAGTGGTTATGCAGTTAATATTCCATTGGTCATATGGTTTGGCTCAGACTACAAATGAAGGACGTATCAACTGAAATAATCCCGAAATAGAAACTACTTGAATTGCAAATACCTCAGTCTTTTCTTTTTCTGCAGCTGATAATTCATTCAACTATTTGCCTGATTTTATACTTTTTTCTTTGAATAAATGCCAGTAACTTTGTTTAATCACACATTACATGGTTTTTATTACATTTTATTTGCATTTTATGTCTTTTAGGTTAAGATTTTTTAATGAAATTTTAGAAGTCCCAAATTAGTGTCAGATTTTTTCTTTGCGCCTTCTTAGAGCAATCAATGAATTCCACAGCACATCAGTAAGAGGAACTATACTGTGTCTGTAAACATAATTTGTATTTCAAATGCTGCCTCTGTGACTTTGTGAATAAAATTTCAGATAGCTAGGAATTTGCAGTTTTATAATGAAGAATGCAGATACTATTAATAATTATGTTGTTGGTTAAATGAGATTTCTGTGAGCAAGTTACCTTCTCTGCGTGTGTGCGTGGTTGTGTGCGTGCACATTTGTAAACCTTCTGATGGCAGGGATCCTTGTTTTGTTCTCTGATATACACCAAGACACCTAAAATAATACCTTCCACAAAGTAGGCACTCAATAATTATTAAATGAATGGGTGGATTCCAGACCTCCTCTTGAAAAGGATTTAAGGAAACTTAATGATTGTGAGGATACATTCAGTATGTCAAGACAAAATAAATTTAATGTTGGGAAAGAAGCAAATGAGGCAATGGGAAAGTATAACTAGAAAAGTAAGATGGTACTAAGAATGATATAAATATACACAGTGCATACATGAAGTTCTGCAGATTTCCCCAAAGGGTTGCAGATTTGGCCCTGAGATTTCCAGCTGTACAGGATTCTATATCAGGAAGATAAAAGGCAAATTAGATTTACTGTCTCTTGAGGCATCCTTGACCTGGGCCACTTTCCTTTCAAATGCTTGACACTGATCACAGAGAGACTGAGGAGTAGCCGCAGGTCTCCAGCACAAGCCCATCACCAACGCCAGGAGAACTGTCCCCGGCGTACGTCTCCCAGATGATAAACTAGCGGCAGCCAAGTCACAGGTGAAGGACAACTGAGCACTATCTTCTCTGTGATCGGATTCCACCCTTTGAACTTGAGAGGTCCTCACATCTGCACTTGTTCTTTGTGGATATTTATGTCTGGGCATTTTCAATAATGAGTTCTGATTACACAGTTCTATATTTTATTTTTTAAAGATTTATTTATTTATTTGAAAGGCAGAGTTACAGAGAGGCAGAGGCAGAGAGAGAGAGAGAGGTCTTCTGTCGGCTAGTTCACTCCCCAAATGGCCACAGCTGCTGGAGCTGCATTGCTCTGAAGCCAGGAGTCAGGAGCTTCTTCCAGGTCTCCCAGGGGCCCAAGCACTTGGGCCATCTTCCACTGCTTTCCTAGGCCATAGCAGAGAGTTGGATCGGAAGTGGAGCACCAGGTCTTGAACCGGTGCCCATATGGGATGCTGGCACTGCAGGCTGTAGCTTTATCCACTACACCACAACGCAGGCCCCAACCATGTATTTTCAATATAATTTAAAAATGGAAGAAATTAGGCAGTGATAAAAATTGACTAATAATGTTTTCCTAAAGCATTTCACCAAAATGTTCACTATATATTCACACTTTAAAAAGGCCCGGAAGTGATGACTATGGCTCTGCCATTTTCTAATGCTGTGACTTGGCCGTCAGCACTCAGAAACCTCGAGAGAGCAGGTGAAGCGTGTGCGAGCTGACGTCGCTGCGGCTCGCTCTGCTGCCTGCTCCCCAGCCTGCACACCAGTCCCTCTGCTTCGCTCTTCCCCTGCATGTCCTCACAGGTTTTTTTGTTTTGGTTTTCATTTTTCCTCAGTGTAACCGTTTTGTTCACCCTACAGAAAGTTGTACTGGGCTCCCACTCCAACAGGCGCAGCCCCACACCCCACTCACCACCAGCTAAGCATTCTGTTTCGTCATCTCCTTGGTGTCTTTCTCTCCCGTTATCAGCTAAGGCCATCAGGACATGCACGTGCACCTGCTGCACCCTCAGTCCCCAGAAGACCAGGCACACAGATGTGTGAGGGCATTTGTTGAAAGAGGATTTCTTGCTTTTGAGAAATCTTCAGCACTGAGCCTGGCGGCATTCCTGTGTGGAGATGAGGCACACAAAGAGCTCTCGTCTTTCCCTCTCCGGGGAGCGTGTTGGAAGTGCAAGATCAGGTGTGTGTCTGCAGAGGGCGATTCACATGTAAGCGGTGGGGAATCCCCCACCTGCACCTGCCCTACCTCACTAGTTCACGTGCTTGCCTCAGTAGACATTTGGATCCGTGACCCTAGTAGAGAGGGGAATGTGGTCATTTTTACATGTGAGAGAGTTAACATAGTAATAATCGGTTTTGTTTATAATAAAGCAATTGGAGGCAGTCCTTGTTGTTGTCTCAGTGTTCAGTCAGGAGGATAATCCTCATGTTCCGTGATTTCCACATCTTAGTGAAATGCTGGCTTTATATTTCTGTGACTCCAAGTAGGACGTTTCAACCTGCAGTCTATTCACTTTTTAGTGGACCACTTTATGGTGGTTTTACTATGTTTGTCTAATGTGCACGGTCTTGTTTGGAGCCAATACGTATTTTGGCAAGTGTACTGCTTTTTAAAACTATCTATTACCTTCACCATCAGAAAGTAATAGTTCCAAAGGAGCTGTTACATTGAATTTTATAAATTCTTCTCTGCACACATGTCATTGATCCCCAGAGAAGAGTTAGAGCCTGAGACTTACTGTGGTCAAGTCTGTTGTGCAAATGCAGGCTGCGGATCCTTGGGAAATTTTACAGAAGAAAGCATTTTGTGTGCATTTCTATATGGAACCAGGTCCCTGTAAAGTAGAAATGGCCGCAGTAGTTGAAGTTGTATGCCCCCTCTTAACCTCCCCCTGCACATGCTCAGATGCTGAAGCCAGGAGAGTGGGATATCCTTCAGGTACTTTATAAAGGCCGAGTTTATGTGTCTCAGTCATCTCTTTCTCAGCTTTCCAGCTTCACACTTTGGGTACATTCCCTTGTACCACCCACACGTGTCCTTTCAGCAGATGCGGGTGTCTGTATGTTCTGATTCACTCTCTATCTTGATATGTTCTTTTAAAGAAATCTAGGCAGGCTGTGGCCGGTGCTGTGGGTTAATCTGCTGTCTGCAGTGCCAGCATCCCTTATGGACACCAGTTCATGTCCCAGCTGCTCCACTTGCAATTCAGCTCCCTGCTAATATGCCTGGGAAAGCAGTGGAAGCTGGCTCAAGTCCTCGTGGCACTGCACCCATGTGAGAGATCTGGAGGAGGTGCCTGGCTCCTGGCGTTGGCCTAGCCCAGCCCTGGTGTTGAGTCCATTAGGGAAGTGAACCAACAGATGGAAGATCTATTTCTCCCTCTGTCTACCTGTATGTGTGTGTCTGTGTAACTCTGCCTTTCAAACAAATACATAAATCTTGCAAAAAATCTAGAAAGTGGCCAGTGCCACGGCTCACTAGGCTAAACCTCCGCCTGCGGTGCTGGCACACTGGGTTCTAGTCCTGGTTGGGGCGCTGGATTCTGTCCCAGTTGCTCCTCTTCCAGTCCAGCTCTCTGCTGTGGTCCAGGAGTGCAGTGGAGGATGGCCCAGGTGCTTGGGCCCTGCACCTGCATGGGAGACCTGGAGGAAGCACCTGGCTTCTGGCTTCAGATTGGCGCAGTGCATTGGCTGTAGCGGCCATTGGAGGGTGAACCAACGGAAGGAAGACCTTTCTCTTTGTCTCTCTCACTGTCTAATTCTGCCTGTCAAAAAAAAAAAATCCAGAAAGGCAGAGACTCTTGGAGAAGAAAGTTGCAGTAGCTCACAAGTATGAGACCTCTAGCCTGGTGGACAGAGAGTGCCATTTGAGTGATGTGGATTGTCTGAACTTATGTGTGGGCACCCCTCAGGTCTGTCTGTACTGTCCCCACAGCACTCAGCAGTCGGTAGACAAAGCTTGTCCTCTGTTTTGTAGAAGAGGTTTTACTAGGACTACAATAAAATTCTTACAAGGTCCAGAGCATAGAAAATAGTAGCATTCTGTGATGCCCATTCACACTCAAATGTGATGTGCAGAGAGACACAACAATTAAACTCATATTTAAAGTAAAGTGGCTTCTTTGAAATGTTCCTTAGCAGTGCTAGGTGGTTGAAGTTCTAGGTAAATGTGTTAAGATACATTTTTATGGAGTAGCACGCAAAACTTCATCCTGCAGGGTGTCGGCCTAGATTCCTCCAGAACACAATTCAAAGTTATTTTTATAGTAAAAGTGAGGCTTGAGGCAGACCTTCCAGAATGCGCCATGTGTCCTCCAGGCTTAGAAAGTTTGCCACTTTCACTGTGAGGAGAGGTGGGGCAAGACTGCAGGTGCAGTTGGTAAACTGCCCCCCTTCATCATGGGGCAATTATTGGAAATTATCAGTATCCTAGATGATTTGGGGGGATTTTTGCCAGGTATGTGATGTATCTGCTTTTGCGTGTCTGTCTTTTGAGGTGCTATGAACCAGACACGTGTCCCGAGTCTTTATCAGGAGGCCGTGAGAGGCAAAGGGAGGGGAAGTGGAGGCAGGGAGAGGTGACAGATTGGACAGTCCTCTGCTGAGAACTTACAAAAGGTTAGGATTCATTTTCTTAAAAATTATTTATTTGAGAGGCAGACTTAAAGACAGAGAGAGAGAGTGAGCTTCCATTTGCTGGATCACTCCCGAAATGGTTGTAACTTCTGGAGCTGGACCCATCAGAAGCCAGGAGCCAGGAGCTTCTTCCAGGTGTCCCAGGTGGGTGCAGGGGCCGATGCAGCTGGGCCATCCTCCACTGCTTTCCCAGGCCGTTAGCAGGGAGCTGGTTTGGAAGTGGAGCAGCTGGGATGTGAACTGGTGCCCATATGGGATGCCAGTGCTGCACATATAAGCTTAACCTTCTGCGTCACAGTGCCAGCCTCTATGATTCATTTTAATGTAGTTGAAAAAATATATGATTATGTTTATGTATGAGAGTACTTCAGAAAGTTTGTGGAAAATGAAATTAAAAGATACACTTATTTTGTGCAAAAAATTTTGGAATTCATGCATACATGAATTCAAACACTTCAAAAGTTCATGAAAATGTATATTAATAAAAACTGTGCTTAGATTTTGAAAATTGTTGTACCAAAATAAACTTCTAATTTCATTTTCTGTGGGTGTTTTATTTACGTTTTTAAAAAGTATTTGAGAGGCCGGCGCCGTGGCTCACTAGGCTAATCCTCTGCCTGTGGCACCGGCACCCTGGGTTCTAGTCCTACTTGTGGCGCCAGTTATGTCCCGGTTGTTCTTCTTCCAGGCCAGCTCTCTGCTGTGGCCTGGGAGTGCAGTGGAGGATGGCCCAGGTGCTTAGGACCTGCACACACATGGGAGACCAGGAGGAAGCACCTGGCTCCTGGCTTTGGATTGGCGCAGTGCTGGCTGTAGCGGCCATTTGTGGGGTGAACCAACAGAAGGAAGGCCTTTCTCTCTGTCTCTCTCACTGTCTAACTCTGGCTGTCAAAAAACAAAAAGTTGTTAAAAAGTATTTGAGGAACAGAGAGAGCTCGTCATCCACTGGCTCAGTCTGAAAGCACCCACAGGTGCAAAGCTGGAAGCTGGAAACGCCGTTCAGGTCTCCCACGTGAGTGGCAGGAACTCAACTACTTGAACTACTTGTGCCTGCCTGGATCTGTGCTGGCAGGAAACCAGAGTCAGAGGCTGGAACTGGACATTGAACACAGGAGCTCAGATGCAGAATGCAGGTGCCTCAACTGGCCTCTTCATACAAGGCTTAACCACCTGTCACTCCACGAGCTTTTTGAAATGCCCACCATTTGGGTGAGAGATTGATGGGCAGATGGACACATATGGAAAAAGTCAAAAGACAATAGCCAAAATTAAGTAATATTTGAGTACTGACTGGATTTATTTTCTGTTTTGTAGGGGATCACGCTTTAACCAAATGCTTTACTGTTCTTAAAACATTTTAAAATAGTTCGTATAACTATTTTTTAAAGTATGGTAAAGGTTTTAAGAAGTCTCTTCCTTCTATTCCCTCTGGTTAAAAAAAAAATTGCACAGCAAAGCCATCTATCTTGTATAATTATCCTTATAAACTTCTGAAGTATGCTTGTCTCCCAAAAACATTATTGGCGTTGAGCCTGGCATAGAGTCATCACACCAGTAATTACAGCTCTTAACTGGAATAGAGTCGTCAGTATTTACTAGACTCCATTATGAACACATAAATCATTCAATAAAACGGCAAGTGGACACATTACTCGTCATTTTGTTTATGTCAGCCATTCTCTGCAGGTATTCAACATGAAAGCCAGCACAGTCCGAGGCTCTTTTTGTGCACTGTGCTTATCGTTAATAGAAAGCAGCGTGTGTGCATCCTGCAAGCCCATTTCCGTATTTAAAGTGGGCATCCTTCCTCTCCTGAGAGGTGCTTCCTCTTGTGTCCAGGGCTGCAGACCAGGCCTTTGTGAACTCCGAGAGGCACATCCCTTCCAAATGACCTTTTGTCCCAAGCCACTAAGATGTATTGTTTCGTCCACTCAGAATTACATGGGGTGTCCTAGGAATTTTTGTTTTGGTTAATTAAATTTGGAAGTGTGTCATTTTTTTCCTGTTACAACGTGTAAATGAAAGTGCAGTCAGGTTGATTTTGGAATTCTGGCAGCTGAGATAATTGCAGAGGGTAAATGATTTAGGGTTTAAAGATATACTTACTTCTTCTCAACTCGGAGAATCTTGAAACATATCTAACTTTAATTAAGTGATCTACTTATCTGCCTTCTTTTCCTCTTAATAAGGGTGTTTTACATCCATGTCATACACTGAGCAACCTTATCTGTACTAAGTATGCTAGACAGAACGAGACTACTTGCTTGAATGAAAGGATTTATTTTACGCTTAGATATTTGCGAATTGTAGATTCTAAAGCTGAATCTATTGAAACATGTATTGTTTTACAAGTTAGACTTTTATGTTTGGGCTCCTGTATAGGAGCTATCCTAAAGGGTGTTCTTTTGTCAGGAATTATTTGCTTTTCTTTAAAGATTTGGTCAAAGAATGATAGATGTTAGAATTTTTTAAGAGTCCAAAAGTGTAGTAGAAAAGAATAAATGGTAATGAGTGTATATACTGTATCATGTTATAAAGCCCGTTTGGTTAATATGACAAAAACCCTCAATTTCCCTCTCCATGTTCAGATCATGCAGATAATTTTCTGAAGTATTTAGTTGTCCCTATAAATCTGCCTCTAATAGGAACTGTTTTCATAAACTTTGTGACATGAATTTGTAGCCTCTTGTTATGCCTGAATAATGATATGCCATTTATCCTGTTTTCCATGAGCTGTCTTGTACTCTGCCATTTTCTTACTTCCTTACATGTGTTTCTGGAAGAACCCTTGTTGGCTTTTAGTTGTCATGTTCAGAAATTGGTAAGTTTTGTCGTTGGTCCTTCTCACTAATAATGCTGAATGTGGTGCCATTATGTCGACTGTTCCGTTCCTGTTCCAGACCCTCCCACTTTTCTCTGGTATTTACTGTGTCCTTAGAAGAATTTACCCTCCATTTTTGCCTATTGTGTATCCAACTAAAAATCATTTCTAGTCCCTTGTCTTTTAAGAAATTATCTTAGCCCCTTTCTCAGCATACTGAAAAACTAATAAAAAATAATGTAATAATACCAACACCACCACCTAAGCCCCGCAGCCTCTATGTGCTCCTCTCCAAACAGGGCTGCCTGTCTCTCCTAGTACCTCTGGCTGGTGTCCCGCTCAGCCGAGCTCACTGGCTGGTGTCCCGCTCAGCTGAGCTCACGGGCTGGTCTCCTGCTCAGCCGAGCTCACGGGCTGGTCTCCTGCTCAGCCGAGCTCACGGGCTGGTCTCCTGCTCAGCCGAGCTCACGGGCTGGTCTCCTGGCTCAGCATTTGCTTGCGCCCTGCGCCCTTGCTACTGCCTCTGGGTTGTTCAGGGCAAACAGCCCCCACCCCTGCACGAAACAGTCTCTTCTTCCTAGAGCAGAGGCCCTCAGCTTCTGACGTGGAGCGAGGTGGCTTTCCATGCAGACATTTCAGAATACCTTCTCTTGCTTCATGCTGTGTTCGCCTCTGGTTCGAATTCCTACTTTGTCATTACATTTTTTGCTTATAGGTGTGTTAATATGTACACCATAATTTCTAGGGGACTCTTTGGGTTAGGTTTTCTTTGGTCTCATTGCCATCTTACTTCTTGTATGATCCCTGTCCTTCCTTGGAAAAATGTATTTACTTCATTTCCTGTTTCCTGATGCCATCTGGGAAATAGTGCAGAGCCCTCCAAGCAGACAATATTCAGTGCACTAATGAAGGGGTTACATTTGTGGACAAAGTAGCCCCTTCAGACTTGGTTAATATAATATGCACTAGTGCCACACTCACCTGTCGGCCAGGTAGCTGACTGTGTCATCTGCAGACTGGGTTCTGTGAATCTCACTTTGCTGTTTTCGTAGGTGTTATCTAAACCAATCACTGGGGGGGGGGGGGGATACTGAGAGTGGCTGTGAGCAGTTTAAGAAATGTTAATTGTAAGATTAAGCATTCTGCTGATAATTTGTCTAAATCATACATGGACAAAACTGAGGTTCATAAGACAGCTCAGATGCTGCTGGTTTTGAATGTCATGTTTTCATGTGCTGGGAAAAATGGTCTGTTCGTTAAACGTGAACACTTTTTAACAATTTTTAAAACAAATTTTTTTTTTAATATGAAAGGCATAGAGACAGGGAGACAGAGATCTTCCATATGCTGGTGCACTCGCTAGGTTCATTCAACACCTAGCACTAGTCCAAGCCAAAGCCAGGAGCCCGGAGCTCAATCCAAATGTCCCATGTGGGTGACATACTCAAGCATTTGAGTCATTATTTGCTGTTTCTCAGTGTGCCCGTTGACAGAAAGCTGGGGCTTGAACCAGGGACCCTGATACAGGATACGGGCAGCCCAGGCAGCCACTTAGCCACTGTGCCACCTTCCTGTCCCTAAACTTCCTCACTGTCTTGTATGTAAGTTGCCAAGGTCTTTCTGCCTGAATCCATCTTTGAGAGCTTCATATCCTTGTTTTCCACGTGGTTAAGCCTCTGAAAGTACTGAAGACCCTCGTTAGCGGACTGGGTGTGCAGAACGACCGGAGCTGGTGAAAGGGACAAGGAGGGGTTCGCTGGGAGCCACGTGTGGTGGGGCTGCTCAAGTTCAGAGTGACATACGTGGGGAGGCTTCCATGCCATGAGACAGCGCCACAGGCCAGAAGGCCAGGCACTCTGCCTTGGGACCAGGTGCAGCACTTGGGTCTCCCTATGCCTTGTAGCTACTGTTTTTGATGGGTAGGTATTGAACCAGCATGACTGGTCTGAAAATTAAACATTTTACATTAAAAAAATGAGTATTTCAACAAAATGCACTAAGTGATCTTAAGATTAAACAGTTATTTTTTTCATGCTAAGGAATTCTAAGAAGCACATAGCAGGTAAAAACCTTTTTTAAAAAATATCTATATAAAATGTCCTAGATTAAGAGAGAACATGTGACATGTGAGTGGTAAAACCATCTAATTTACACAGCTGATTATTCATTCAAGCAAATACCATTTCCCATGTAGGTTTAGGAAATAATCAGCCCTTTTTAGAAAAAAAAATCATCATGTGTTCTCCAAACACTGGCCACACAATTTGAAGTGTGTGCTAAGATTGCCAGAGACCATCTTGACATCTGGCTGCACGGTGCACGTCTTTATCCATTCCTGTGTGGACCCAAGGGTGAGCGTGCACGAAGTAGAAAGTGCTTTCTTATCATCATTCACGTAGCACTTCAGTTTCCCTTACTGGGCTAATCATAGGAGATATAATGTTGTGACGTGAGTGCTTGAATACTTCTTCGAGTACTGATAGAAGGAAAATCTCATGTGTGTGTTTGTGCACCTGTGCTGAGACTTTTGAATGTTTCCCTGAGCCAGGCAGAGTGGCGCAGCAGATTCAGCCTCTGCTTGGGATGTCTGCATCGCATACACAGTGCCGGTTAGAGTCCTAGCACCTGCGCTTCCCATCCAGCTTCCTGCTCAGGAACCCTGGGAGGCCACAGATGATGGCTTGAATGCTTGGGGCCTTGCCACCAGGGTGAAGACCAGGATGAAGTTCTGGGCTCCTCTCTTCTGTCTGGCCCAGCCATGGTGTTGCAGGCATTTGGGGAATGAACCAGCAGATGGAAGATTTCTTTGTATCTCCATTGTGTCTGTCTGTCTCCGTCTCTCTCTCTCTCCATCACTCTGTCTTTCAAGTAATTGACAATAAATATATAAAAATAAATATTTCTGGTAGGTTCTAAATTCTTGATACAGCCATTTTATCCTGATTATTTAATAGACATTCATTAAATATTTATTAAACAGAAAAACACATTCATATACCTCATCAACATCAGATTTAGAAAATTAAACTAATAGTTTTGATTTTTGAATTCTTTATCTTTTTGTGTCAGATCTAATTTATGGGATTGAAAACATGTGACTACAAATAGAAACACTTCTTTTAATAAAAATAAAATAATATTCTTTCTTTGGGTCATTTTCCCTCCAGTGAGTGTTAAGTTTATTTATTTTAGTACTTTTTTTTTTGTAATGATTACATTGAAGATTCTAATAATCCCACAAAGTATTAAAAATCTTTATCATTTTGAATTTATTTTTCCATGTTGCATGATTAGAGTATCTTGCTGGTGGATGGTTTTACCAGTATTTAGAATACTTTTTAAATTCCTGATAATACTGAAATATAAAGTGAAAAAAGACTGAGATTGTTAGACAAGCTTTGTAACTAGTGCTGGGAATTTCTTTTCTACTGTTAATTAATATTTTCAACCACCAATGTCCTTTTGCTTTCAATGTATATTTAAAAGCAATAAATAGTTTTTTAAAAAAAAATTATTTATTTATTTGAAATTCAGAGTTACACAGAGAAGGAGAAAGAGAGAGAGAGAGAGAGGTCTTCCATCTGCTGGTTCACTCCCCAGATAGCTGCAACAGCCGGAGCTGTGACAATCCAAAGCTAGGAGCCAGGAGTCTCCTCCATGTATCCCATGCTGGTGCAGAGGCCCAAGGACTTGGGCTATCCTCTACTGCTTTCCCAGTCCATAGCAGAGAGCTGGATAGGAAGTGGAGCAGCTAGGACTTGAACCGGTGCCCATATGGGATGCCAGCCCTGCAGGTAGTGGCTTTAACCAGTATACCACAGTACCAGCCCCAATAAATAGATTTTAAACTTCAATTTTATTATCTTTTTATAGGGAATTAGTACATTTACACATCATTTTTTTATAAATAGGTACTTATGCCTGAGTTGTTAATTTGTATTTTTGTTGTTTTTTTTTTTTTTTGCTTTTTTTTTTTAATTTCTTTTTTCCTTCCTTTGGTTGATTTGATTGAGTTTTCTGCTTCTTCCAGTTGGTTCAGAATTTATACTTTGTGTGTTTTTTTCATTCTGCCACATTTTAATGTACATACCTTATGAAGTCTGGTCCTCATTGCCTATACACAACGCTTTAATTCCAATCTGCTGCTGCCCATAATTCAATTTATTGTTTTTCAGTATTTTCTACTCTATTTACATATCTTTCAAATCATTGTTATTTTTGCTGTTTTTTTTTTTTTTTTGCAGTATGGCTGGTGACTTTTTAGGCTTAGCTATATATGTTGACCAATCTGTTTACTCTACTCACCATTATTTTCTTCCATACTGCTCCTGCTTCTGGAGTTGCGCTTCCTTCTTGTCACAGTATGTGCTTGACAGATAGTTGTGGTACAGATGTGTGTTATAAACTCCTTACCTTTGTCTGAAAGTATGTTGCCGTACTTTTGAGTGGTAGTTTGGCTAGTTACAAAATTCCAAATTGGCACCAATTTCTCTTAGCAATATGAAAATATTTGTATTGCATTTTCTCTTGCTATCTATTTTAGCTGTTTTGTGTAATTGCTACTCCTTTGTACGTTGTCTCTCTTCTCTCCTTGTGAGAGTCTTTTCCTCTTTGATTTTTATCATTACCATGGATTAATCTTGGGTGGAGTACCAGGTCTTCCTTTAATCTGAGTGCTTATGGTTTCCTATGGTCCTGGGAGATCCTCAGCTATTATCTCAGTGACTCACCTTTTATCTCTTTCCTGTGTGACTTCTGTTAGGCACATTCCGAAGTCTCAGCCTCCCTTCTGTGTCTTTTTTTTAAGATTCTTTTTGTCTATTTTTAACTCTTTGGGCTTTCTGCATGCTGTTCTCAGTTCTGTCTCTCAGATCATCATTCATTGATTTGTTAGGCCTACTATTCAACTTGTCCTTTGATGCCTTTTGTTATTTTAGTAACTGAAGTTTCTAGGTAGTACATTTTTCAGTCACCTTCTCTTACCTTGTGTCTTGACTTCCTTCTTTTATCTTTTGAGTATTTCAAATAGGATATTTGAGAGTCTTTCATATTCTCCTGTTTCAGTCCTCAGAGTATACATTCCTCTTTGTGTTGTATCTCTGTTCTTTCTGTGAAAACCTTGCCAAACTTGGGTTATGGAAGGACCCCAGAAAACAGTTTTCACCCTGGGACTGCCAAGGCGACACAGGTTCACCAGGTTAAAACCAATGCTTTGTTTGTTTGCTTGTTGACTTCTGAAGACTGTAGAACATAACAGCTTATGCAATAAATATGGTAAGAAAGAAAAGTTGTCCTATGATCTTGTGGCTTGTGACAGCTCTAATGAGTAACACATTTTAAAGAAGTTCAATATGCAAAAACTGTGGGAGAAAACTTATTGTAAAATCTAAATAAAATGAATTTTAATTAAATAATATAAAAACATGTTCAGGTAGTTACTGCTGTTTTAAATGTCAGTGTAATTCACATGTCAGTTTGAGGATAGTTCTTGGTGTCATGTAAAATGAAGTTTATGTCAGCTCTCTGCAAAGTTGCTACTGGGAACACAGTTTGACCACCATTTACTTAGACTCCAGGACCCACATCAACGTTGCCTAAACCTTGTTTCCCTAGGAGGCCCCAGATCTCTATCTTTAAGGAAATAAATTATAGAATTCAACTATAAACAGTTTTTAAAGCCCTCTATTGATATGTGAATTTAAATTGAACAATTTTTCTGTTAAAAGGGTTCATTTGAAAGGTGGACTGACAAAGAGAATGGGAGAGAGAGAGAGAGAAATCTCTCCCCTACTGGCCCCCAACAGCCAGATGTGAGCCAGGCTGAAGCCAGGGGCCAGGAACTTTATTGATGTCTCCCACATGAGTGGCAGGGACCCACGTACACAGGCCATTGTCTGCTGCCTTCCTATGTACAGTAGCAGGAAGCTGGAGCGGAAGTGAAGTGGCCAGGGCTTGAACCAGTGCTTCAGTGTGTGATGTAGATGTTGCAAGTGCTGGCTTAGCCCACTGTACAACAATACTGGCCTGAAACAAACAATTCTTGAAAGACAAGTACCTTAATAGGTTTATTATTCCTTAGATGGAAAGCTTGTTAGAATTTTGGATTTTTCCTTGTGTGTTTTGAGCTTAAATACTGTGTGGCCAGGTTTCTTCCTAATCCACTGGTTTCTAAATTATTTGCATATAAAGTAAAATTTACCTCTTTTTGCAATGTTGTCCTCCTGTTTAGTCAAATGCACAGTGAAGAGACTGAAATCGAAAGTCCACATTGTATTCTAAAAGCTTCCTATGCACCAGCATCTAGGTGTATATATAGTAGGATGTAGCTAGAAGTTCAGTTTTGTGCTGTGTTATGAGTACTGATTATTTTTATTTTGTAATGCGCATTATTGCTAGGAGGTTTAACATTTAATCTCATTTGTGGTTTCCCTCCTTCCTTTCTTCAAATGTAAATCTTTAAAAATTATGGCAGACTAGTATTATTTTTAATGTTGTGCAGGATCACTATGCTACTGTTTTTCTCATGCATCCCACAAATGCAAAAGAAGGCCTGAAAACTGCCACAAAGCTGGCACTTGACTTTTCAAGTGTGTGTAGATGCTCGTTAGGAATCCAGAACCCCTGTTTCTGTGCTGTGCCCTATGTCCACCTGTTGACATTCAAAGCCTTGAAGATTTGTCCTTGATACTCTTGCAGATCTATTTTCTTTGAAATTTTCCCCAGACCTCTCTCCTTAGGAAGTTTTGTTTAGATGTTACTTCACTTTGACTTCTTCGGCATGTCCATCTGGCATGCATCTTCCTGGTTCGGATAGTTTCCCTGTGTTGTCTGTGCCATCTTGCCTTCCTAGTCCTTCTGCTGCCTTCCTAGTCTTCGGGAGCCCCTCAGACTGTACAGCTCGGGAGTCAGTGTGAAGCATTCCCTCCCTCATCCCAAGTCCAGCTCTTCTTTAGTAGGATTACAGAAAAGCCGTTTGCACTTGGCCTTGCTGTGGTTGAGGATACAGTGGCCAAGTCTTATTGAGACTGCCATTTTGCAACCTGTGAATGAAGACCATGCAGCTAAGGAAGACTAGCTCCTTGCCACCTACCAGGTCAGCGGAATATGCATTTTAGTGTCACCTTACATAGTGGCAGGAGGTCGGGATGGGGGGTGTGTGGTGCTGAGGGGAGACGTTTCCATGAGCAGGTGGGGGTGGGAACTTACTTGAAATGCCGTTAATGGGTATAACTCTTCTACCTATCCAAGATGCTGATTAAGTTCAGTACTTTATGTCTAGGATTTGAGGAGTTAAGGTTCAGACAACATCTGGAGACTAAGAGAACATAAATATTTTCCTAATTTATATTAACTTCTGGATCCTTTATTTTGTATTTACTGTTTTGAGTATTGACTCCTCAAGGTTTTGGGTAAGCCTTTAAATATGTGTTCTATGACTCTTGATCATCCGGAAAAAGACGCTGGTTCTCTTCGTGTTAATGCACGATTTTGGTCATTTTAGACCACTACGATGAAGGTGTCAGCTCTTGATTACAGTTTTTACTTCAGCCTTAGGTGGCTGTCTCTTCCCTCTTGCATTCTAAATCGCAAGCCCAGTAGATAGAGGATCAGCATTTGGCTCCTAGGAGTGACCAGGTTTAAACAGAGCGGAAAATAGTCGCTAGCGGGGCTGCTGGTTCACTGATGGCCCTTTCCAAACACTTGAAGCAGATGATTCATCACATGGAATCACCAGGAGCAGAAACCTGCCAATTGGTAGAACTTGACTCCTCCTAATCAGAGTCGGGAACAGGATGTTGAGTTCCTGCTCTGCACCTGATTAAAGCCAAATGCGGGAGGAGCCGCTTGGAGCAGGAGGAAGCACAAGACCATCTCAGCGGGGGGTGGAACAGCTACAGAAATTTAGAGGAAAATGATTTTTAAAAAAACCTTCCACATTTGTTTTATTTTCCAGATATGCTTAGAAGATAAGCACATAGCCAGTCTCAAGCTCTGCAGTTTTTAAAGTAACATTCCGTGTGCTGTTTAAGGGAAGCAGTCAGTCTATTGACGTGTGGTTTAAGCAGAGTTTCTTCCTCTGCAAGTAGATGTGTTACTTTCAGATAACTCTGTATTGTTCTGATTTTACCAAATTCTCCCTTTAGGAATTTGTAACTATTGAAATAACAGCCGCTCTCTTCACTTATGTTCATAATTTTTATTGTGCTTTTTTTTGTACAATTAAGGGCTCTCTGATTTTGAATTTTTTTAAAAAGAATATACATCTGGGTCCATTGTACTTTCCTCCTGACTTAAAACAGCACTTCAGAGAGTTCATGGAAGATGGAATTAAAAGATAAGTTTATTCTGGGATAAAATTTTTTAAATCCATGTATATTAGAGGACTTCAAGAAGTTTATGCAAAATGCTTATTACACTTTCGACAGATCAATTTTATCTCAAAACTGCTTGATTATACTGTTTGATGTATGAATTTTATATGTTTAGATACAACTTAGGTCATGGAATCATCTAATTATAGTCTTTTAAAAATATTTATGTATTTGAAAGGGTTACAGAGAAAAAGATATAGAGAGAGGTCTTCCCATCCACTGGTTCACCCGCCACCCCCACCCCCAATGGCCGCAACAGCTGGGCCTGGGCCAGGCTGAAAGTAGGAGCCAGGAGCTTCTTTTAGGTCTCCCATGCGGGTGCAGGGGTCTGAGCCCTTGGGCCGCCTGCCTGTGCCTTCCCAGGTGCAGCAGCAGGGAGCCAGATCTGAAGTGGAGCAGCTGGGACTCATATGGCACGCTGTGCTACAGGCAGCAGCTTCACCCGTTACACCATAGTGCTGGCCCTTATCCAATTCTATTCTAAAATCTTTATAGTAATCCTTTAAGACAGATTATGTGTCAAGTTTACTTATGTATCGATGGTTAAAATTAATATTGTAAAAAAATGAAAGTGATACAAAACTGTAGCTGACAGTTAAATAAGGAAACCGAACCACTGTAAAGGATTTTATGGCTGATAAGCAGGGTAGGGAAGGCTATGGATGCATGGCAGGAATGATACTATGCATTAAGTTAAACATCTTACATTTAAGTATTCATGTTGTTTTTCGAGCTTTATTTATTTATTTGAAAGGCAGAGGAGAGGGAGAGGGAGAGAGATCGTCCACGTGCTGGTTCACTCCACAGATGGCCACCACAGCCAGGGCTGGTTCAGGCTGGAGCCAGGAGCCTGGAATCAACCTCCACTTGAGTGGCAGGGGCTCATGTCCTTGGGCCATCGTCTGTTGCCGTCCTGGGCGCCTTAGCAGGGGGTTGTAATGGAAGCAGAGCGGCTGGGCGCTCATAGGATGCTCGTGTCGCAGTAGCAGCTCAGCTCCTGAGCCTCAATCCTGGCCCTCAGTTTTTATTTTTTAAAAAATATTTATTTATTTATTTATTTTCGAAGTCAGAGTTAGAGAAAGAGAGACAAACTCACACACACACACACACACACACACACACACAGATCTTCCATCCATTGGTTCACTATTCCGATGGCTACAACAGCCTGTGCTGGGCCAGGCTAACGCTAGGAGCTTCATCTGATTCTCCCACACGAGTGGCAGGGACCCAAGCACTTGGGCCATCTTCCACTGCTTTCCCAGGCCATCGCAGGGAGCTGGATTGGATGTGAAGCAGCCAAGTCATGGGCTGGTGCCCACATAGGATGCCCACAAAGCAGGTGGTAGCTTTTACCTGCTACACCACAATGCTGACCACTGCGTATCTTTATTTATAAACATAAGAGAGATAAGCTTAATTATTTAACAAGTATATCTTCAGCATAAAGCAGTTTTATTCAGCAGTGTTTGAATAATGACCTAGTGATAGTATAGCTCATGGTTAGCCTCAGATTTTTCAAAAAGTAGGGATACCTCTTTTACATTTTATATCGGGGACCTCAAGCTTTGATGTGATGGCCCTGGTGGACTTCACGTAGAACCTCCTGCTTGCGTGTGTTGCCTGGGAGCCTGTGTGTGAATTCACAGTTCCCCGGAGTGATTTTGCTTTGCTGCCACCCTTACAAGTACACGCCCTCTTCCTTCACAAAATTGTTTCCTGATATCCTTAATGGGAAGTAACAAATTATTTTCCATATTCAAAAGATATTTTGTTTGTGCCTTTCTTCTTACTGTCGTTTAAATAACTTGCGTACTTCTTTGAAAACCACAGGGTTCTTTAAGGGATACACTTTCTAACTCACTGTTAACATATGATTCAGCTCCAGTGTCTTTATAAGTTTGTGCTCAATAAATATTTATGGAAATAATGAATGCATAAATGAATCAATATAATAAATACCAAAAGTGTCATTTGTCCCTGTCATGCCCTTTTTATTGTGTGTGTTTCAGTATGTCATCTCAGGGTTGGTGTAGCATGTGATGATCCTGAACTGAGTGATAAAGAAAACACTGCACAAGAATAAAGAGCTTATTCAGGCAATTTGTATGCGGAATCCCAGACCAGAACTGGCAGGTGATCTGGTCAGCAGCTGTAGCAGGATTTTTTCTGCCTAGGGTAGTAGATGCAGGAAAGATTAATACCTTTTCTACTTTCTTTCTTCCTTCTTCCCTCCCTCTCTCTCTCTTTTTCTTTCCCTCCCTATCTCCCTCCCTCCCTCCCTCTCTGCCTCCCTCCCTCCTTCCCTCCTTTTCTCCTTTACCATCCTTCCTTCCTTCCTTCCCTCCTTCCCTCCTTCCATATGGGTGCCAGTTCTGGTCCCATTTGCTCCTCTTCCAGTCCAGCGCTCTGCTGTGGCCCGAGAAGGCAGTGGAGGATGACCCAAGTGCTTGGGCCCTGCACCCACATGGGAGACAAGGAGGAAGCACCTGGCTCCTGGCTTCGGATTGGCAGCGCCAGCCATAGCGGCCATTTGGTGGGTGAACCAATGGAAGGAAGACCTTTCTCTGTCTCTCTCTCTGTCTATAACTCTACTTGTCAAATAAATTAAAAAAAAAAAAAGATTGACTTGTTTATTTGAAAGGCAGTGTTAGAGAGAGAGAGAGGTGTCTTCCATCTGCTGATTCACTTCCCAGATGGCCACAATGCCGGAGCTGCGCCAGTCTAAAGCCAGGAGCCAGGAGCTTCTTCCAGGTCTCCTATGCAGGTTCAGGGGCCCAAAGACTTGGGCCATCTTCTACTGCTTTCCCAGGCCATAGCAGAGAGCTGGATGGGAAGTGGAGCAGCCATATGGGATGCCAGCACCGCGGGTGGTGGCTTTACCGTCTATGCCACATCGCCAGCCCCAGTACCTTTTCAAATTTAATGGTGAGGAAGGGAGTCCTGCTGGCTTTTCTGATGTTATTAGGAAGACTTTCAGTGGCACCTGGGCTTTGATGACCAGGAAGTCTTGTCAGCTAGGCCGGCAGGTGGTCAGTACCCTCCCTAGGTATGGGGCAAATCAAGAGGGTGACACAGGACGACTTCTCTATGGTTTGCTGTCACAGCTGTGTTCCTTTGCCCCACAACACCTGCCCCTCCTGCCGTTTTAAATGTGGAATTACAAATAGTTTACCTAGAATGTTCTAGGCCAGTGCTGTTTTGGACTAGCAATTCAATCTCATTTACTGTTATACTAAATTCCATTATTATACCAGGTGTAATAAAATTTTGAATATTGCATATACTGGGTTTCTTGCATATACAGCCACAAACAGTTTTATTTGTTCCTTTCCAATCTGTATGTCATTAATTAATTAACTATTGTTGGCTAGGATAGCTAGCAAAATATTGAAATAAAGTTATTAAAGTAGTTAGAGGTCTTTGCTTCATTTCTGGTCTTAGGGTGAAATTATTCACCCTTTCACCATTTTGATATTAGTAGGTTTTTTTAGATTATTTATTTATTTATTTATTTAACAGGTCGAGTTAGAGAGAGAGAGAGAATAGTAGTTTTTTTTTTTTTCAGATTTATTTATTTATTTGAAAGTCCGAGTTACATGGAAAGAGAAGGAGAAGCAGAGAGAGAGGTTATCTGTCTGCTGGTTCATCCTCAACTGGCTGCAATGGCCAGAGCTGCACCCATCCGAAGCCAGGAGCTTCTTCCGGGTCTCCCACATGGGTGCAGGGGCCCAAGCACTTAGGCCATCTTCCACTACTTTCCCAGGCCATAGCAAACAGCTGGATCGAAGTGGAGCAGCCAGGACTCAAACTGGCACCCATATCGGATGCCGGCACTGCAGGCGGTGGCTTTATCTGCTACGCCATAGTGCCAGCCCCAGTAGGTTTTTTATTATTGCCAAGAACCAAGTTCTGAGAGAATTTCTTTCTAGTTTGTAGAAAAATGTATTAAAATGTAGGATGAGTATTAAATGTTCTCCAATTCCTTTTCTGCATCTATTAAGAATTTTGAATGGTTTACTTTTTTTTAAAATCTGTTTATATGGCACATTGATTGATGTTAAACTAACCTTACATTCCTGGGGTAAATTCCTTTTGGCCCAGATGTAGTATCCTTGTTACATATTTTGGATTCAATGTGGTAATAGTTTGTTTAGACTTGGGAATATATTCATGAAAGATTTGAGTCTGTACTGTTCTTTTAATGTCTGTCTGCGTTTGATTTTGCTCACCTAATAACATGAATTGGGAAATGTATCCTCTTCCTCCTCCCTGTGAAATATTTTATGTGAGATTTTTATTGTTTCTTCCATAAATATAATATGGAATTCACCAGTAAAGCCATTCAAACTTGGAGATGTTTTTCTGATTGTTTTTAAACTGTTGTTGAGAAAGTCCTGGTCATTTATGACTTCCAGGGTTGTCTTTAACATTTATAAGATCTTCAGGTCATTTGTAACCCTTCATTTCTGTTATCAATTATTCTGTGTCTTTTCCCCACTTACTCCTTTCTGATGTTTATTAATTTTATTGATCTTTTCAGTGAGATAACTTTGGCTTTATGGCTGTTTTTGTTATTTATTTCTTTTCCTGGTCAGTAATTTCAGCATTTATCTTTATTTCTTTTCATCAGCATACTTGGGGATTAATTTGTCTTTTTTCTGGTTTCTAGTTTCTTGAGGTGAAAACGTAGCTTATTTGTTTGGGGTCTTTCTACTCTATATATGGCATCTAAAACTATAGATTAATTTCTCAGTGCCACTTTACCTGATTCAAAATTTGGATGTGTTTGTGTTTTAATTTTCCATCAGTTTAAAATATATTCTAATATCTTTTATGATACCCTCTTTGACCAAAGATTTATTGAGAAATATGTTCTTTGCATTCCAAATTCTTGTGTATTTCCTAGAAATTAGTTTTTATGGTTTGTATCTTTCTTGTGCTTAGATAATATTTTCTGTGTTATTTTGATCCTTTTAAGTTTATAGAGACAAAATTTTGGAGCACCCCACAGGCTGTCAGTAAGTAAAGAGTGTGTAGTTTTGTAAAGAGTGTGTAGTTTTCTGCTGTTACATGTAGTGTTCATAGAGTGACCATTAGTCCTTTCCTGTTCCCTTGCTTAGCAGTTACTGTTAAACAGAGATACTCAGTAACGACTCTAAATTTGATTATTTCTGCTTTTAGCAGTGGCAAGTTTCACATCATATGTCTTGAGCTCTGTTACTAGGTACATGCAGATTTATGATCATTATGCCCTCTTATTAATTGTCTGCTTTCTCACTGTCATAGCCATCTCCATCTTTAGTAATATTCATCAATTATTCTTTGTTTCCATTCTGGTTCATTGTCTGCTATTAATGTTGATACCCAACTTTCTTCTTTTTGTAACTAGTAGGCTTTTTTGTAACATCTTTAGAAGAATTGGGCAAATCATGCAGAGTTCTCACATGTAATCCCCCCTGTCTAGAAGTTTCCATCTTTCATTAGTGCCCTGTATCTGTTACAATTAAGGAACCCATATTGAGATTTTGTAATGAACTGAAGTCCATAGTTGATACTAGCGTTCAGTCTGTTATTCAGTCCGTGTGTTTGACAAATGCATCATGTCATGGTTCCACCACTATAGTATCATCCAGAACAGTTTCACTAACCTGAAAATACTCCATTCTTTGTATATCCCCTGACCCTTGGTGCTCACTATTTTCACTGCTTCAGTAGTTTTGCCTTTTCCAGAAAGTGGTATGGTATGAGTCATATACTACGTGGCCATTTCAAACTAGCTTCTTTAAGATTTCACCAATCTTTCCCTGTCTTGAGAACTCACTTGCTTTTTATTGCTGAATAATATTCCACTGTGTGGATGTCCATCCTTTGTCAATTAACCTATAAAAAACACCTTGACATCTCTGATGCTTCCCATTTTTGTGACTCAACAGAAAGCTGACCCAGAAGCAGAGTAGCTGAGGCTCAAGCTGATATGGGATAGCGGCATTGCAAACAGTGCTTGACCTGCTGTGCCCCCTTGGATTACCGCTTAAAGCTCCTGGGTCAGCAGTGATTGCTTCTGTTCCCTTTATCGTGTTGGGATTTTCTGTCCTGTATTTCTTTTAGAATGTTTGGCTACAGGCTTAACAATTTCATTGCTCTTTTCCTAAGAACTAGTTCCTGATTTCATGGATTTTCTGTTTTTAATGTCATTAATTTCTTCTCTAATTTTTATTATTTTATTCCCTTTGTTTGCTTTTGGTGTATATTGGCTTTCTTTCTCTACTTTTCTAACACCGAAGCTTACATTTTTTATTTTATTTATTACCTGTTTACTAATATTGCACTGAATTTAAATTTTTATAAATGTAGAATTTCATAATTTAAAATTTTGTAAAATTATAAATTTTCCTCTGAGCATTGCTTTCATTGCATTTCACAGATTTTGATACATTGTATTTTTATTTTCATTGGTTGAGAGGTTTTTTAAAGCTTTATCTATTACTCTGAAAATCTGAGTTACAGAGAGACAGGAAGAGAGAGACAGGGAGGGAGGGAGAGAGAAGAGAAAGAAAGAGAGAGAGGGAGAGAAAGAGAGAGAGAGAGAGAGAGAGAGAGAGAGAATCTTCCACCACTGGTTCATTCCACAGATGGCTGTAACGGCCAGCGCAGAGCTAGGCTGAAGCCCAGAGCCAGGAGTCAGGAGCTTCATCCAGGTCTCCCACATGGGTGCAGGGGCCCAAACACCTGGACCAGCTTCTGCTTCTTTCCCAGGTCATAAACAGGGATTTGGATCCGAAGTGGAGCAGCTGGGACTTAGACCGTCACCCACATGGGATGCCAGCGTCTCAGGCAACGGCTCTACCCTCTCAACTGTAAGGCTGGCCCCAATTAAGAATACTTCAATATTTCTCTTAATACTTCTTTGACATATTTATTAGTTAGAAGCACATATGATGTTTAATCTCCAAGTATCTTCTTTTTCAGAACTATTTTCGTTTTATTTAAAAGGCAAAGGGTGTGTGTGGGTGGTTCTTCCATCCACTCCTTCACTCCTCAAATGCCAACAATAGCCTGGGTGGGCCAGGCCAAAGGCAGGATCCTGGAACTCAACCTAGGGGTCCCATGTGGTAGCAGGGACGTAGGTACTGGAACCATCACCCTCATGCCTCCCTGGATGCTTGTTGGCAGGAAGCTGGAATTGGAAGTGGGGCAGGGATCGAACGCAGGACTTCTGGGGGATGTAGGGTCCACGCAGCATCTCAGCAGCCACACTGCATACCCAGACCAGCTCCAGATACTTCTCAAAGTTAGTGTCACTGAAGCACACTTTGATTTCTGTTCCTTTGTATTTGTTGAGGTTTATTTGATCTCTTTGAGGTTTATATGATCTCTCTTGGTACGTATTTTGTGTGAGACAGAAGGGAATGGATCTTCCACCTGCTGGAGAGAGTGTAGCTGTCAGTCCGCTCCTTCTGGTTGGTTGCTGCCGTGTTCTTCAGTTCTGCCTGTGCTACTTGCAGTCTCTGGGTGTGTGAGTTACTTGCAGAGGGGCGTGGTCTTCACAGCTGGCAGTGGGTCTTCTCACTGGGCTTGCAGCTCATGCCTGAAGATTTATCCCTCTTCGGTCGCTCCGTACTTGTTACAGATTGTTATGTCTTCTGGGAGAATTCATCCCAAATTTCTGACCCAGATCATTTTCCATCTCTGAAGAAATTCTTTTAAACTCCATGCCAGGCCATTCTGCTGCTAACAGATTTCCTCCGTTTTGATCATCTGGGACAGTCTTTATTTTTCTTGTAGGGGAGTAATTTTGCTGTCTGTAAAGTTTTAGGTTGTCAGATTTTTTCTTTCAACACTAAATATTTCACTGCTTGTGTGGTTTCTGACAAGAAGCTTCTTTCAAGATTTTGTCCTTGTCTTTGGTTTTCTGCAATTGAAATATGATGTGCCTGAGTATAATCTCTTTTTATATTCGTCCTCAATGTTATTCTCTGAGCTTCCTTAATTTTTGTTTGGGATTCTTAATTAAGTTTGGAGAATTTTCGGTCACGATGGCTCCTAGTATTTCTTCTGCACAGGCCTTCCCTGTGTCTTCTGGTGTGTCCACTGCATGCGTGTCTTCTGGTGTGTCCACTGTGTGCGTGTCTTCTGGTGTGTCCACTGCATGCGTGTCTTCTGGTGTGTCCACTGCATGCGTGTCTTCTGGTGTGTCCACTGCGTGCATGTCTTCTGGTGTGTCCACTGCGTGCGTGTCTTCTGGTGTGTCCACTGCATGCGTGTCTTCTGGTGTGTCCACTGCGTGCGTGTCTTCTGGTGTGTCCACTGCGTGCGTGTCTTCTGGTGTGTCCACTGCTTGCGTGCTGCACCTCCCGTAACTGCCCACAGTTCTTGGAGCTTATATTTCATGTATTTCATTTCTTTTTCCTTGTACTTCAGGTTGGGATTTTTCTGTTGACCTAACTTTAAGCTCACTGCTTGTTTCTGGTTATTTCAAGGGCATTCTTTACATTATTTTGACTGACAGGATTCCTTTTCATTCTTTCTCCTGTCTTTGGAAATCTGTTTCGTTTCTCTTGCTTACATTCCCTGCCTGCCCTTGTATGTTGTCTGCATGAAAACTCTTGATATATTAATCATGTTATTTTAGGTCCTATTTGATATTTCAGAAATCTGTGTTCTTGTGTGAATTTGCCTCTAGTGCTTGCTTTGCTTCTTTAGAAAGTTTTTCTTGCTGTTTTAATACTTTGTCATTTTTCATTGCAAACTGGACATGATATATCAAGTAACAGAAACTGGGAGGTTTGGTTTTAATACAAAGTTTTTTGTTGATCTGACCATGAGGAGCTGTGGGCAGTGGTTCCAGAGGATTGAGTTTCCTCGGCCTTCTTTCTTCTTCCCCTCTTGTCTTTGGGGTTCCCTGAGAACTCCTTCTTGAATAGTCTTCAGCTTATTGCTTTTTCAGTTGTAATGCACTCTTCTTATACTGACTCTCTACTGATGAGTTGGTAACATGTTGTGCAAGGGAAGCAGTCTATAATCTAATGATTAACTCTCATTTTAAAATATAGGGATTTCTTTTTTCTTTAAAAAAAGATTTCTTTATTTATTTGAAAGACTTAAAAGGAGAGAGGGAGGGAGGAGGAGAAGGTGGAAGAGGAGGAGGAGGAGGAGAGAGAGAGAGGGAGAGAGATCTTCCATCTGCTGGCTCATTCCCCAGATGGCCACTACCGCCAGGCTGCCAGGAGCCAAGACCTTCTTCTTAGTCTCCCACATGGGTGGCAGGGGCCCAGGCACTTGAACCATCCTCCGCTGCTTTTCCCGGGCCATTAGCAGGAAGCGGGATCAGAAGTGGAGCAGCCAGGGCACGAATGGGAGGTGCCAACATGGGTGGTGGTGTCTCAGGCAGTTGTTTTACCCGCTGGGCCACAGCTCCAGCCCAGGGCTGACGTTCTGGCCTGTGGCCTTGACAAGTGCAGTTTCTTAGCAGTGTTTGTTTTCTTCTACATGGAAGACAGGAATCCGAGCAGAGGGGAGGCTGCAGTTGGGTGCCATTCCACTGGCTCACTAAATACTGCTGAATGCTCTCTCTCAGAAGGCACGTTTCACTGAGACCAGAATACTCCGTGTACAGAGTCCCCCCGACGGACATGAGTCAGCCCAGGATCCTTGACTTCACCGTGATGTGGAAGCGATAGGCATTCAGTAGGAAACGTGCTTCTGATTTTGATCTGATCTTGGTGATACGCAGTCTGATTCTCTCCTGTGACGCCGGACAGAGACACAGGCTCTCACCCTCACGGGCAGCGGTCCAGCGCCCCGAGTTGCTGCTAAGCTAGGATGTAGGGTAGCTTAGGTGTCTGAGATGCAGTCTGGACTTGGGGTGCTTTCAACTTTGAAGGATTTGTCAGCCTGAACCCCGTTGGAAGTTGAAGACTGGTGTTCAAAGTGGTTACTCTCTCTCTTCCCTTCACTATCACAAGGTGGAATGTTTTCTGATCTTCGCCATAAGAATGTCAAGGAGTTCCTGATGATAAGATCTCAGACGTGTGGGTACCACTGTAGGGGCTCCTAGGACATTTTAAGTCCAGCGCTAGTACATACTCAACCCGCAGCCTTTCACCCAAATTACCACTTGAGTTTTCCTGGTAGTTTATGGTCCCCATGCTTCTGCTTCAGGTTAGCCTACCTCAGCCGCAATTCTCTGTATTCACCCATCTCTGCGGATTTTAGGGCCTTGGCTTACTCGGTGGCCTCATTTTTCTGATGGAACTAAGAAAAGTCTTTGGTTTTCTTTAGCTTTTCTCATATGAGAATATGGATGTTGGTTTCCAAGCTCTTTGAATCTTGGAGAAAGCTGACACCAACTAGCTTTCTTTTGATTTGTGTTTGCAAGATGAAACTCTGATGCTTGTTTATGTTTTAAAAAGTTTTATTTATTCTTTTTTTTTTTTTTTTTTTTGACAGGCAGAGTGGACAGTGAGAGAGAGAGAGACAGAGAGAAAGGTCTTCCTTTGCCGTTGGTTCACCCTCCAATGGCCGCCACGGCTGGCGCGCCGCGGCCGGCGCACCGCGCTGATCCAAAGGCAGGAGCCAGGTGCTTCCTCCTGGTCTCCCATGGGGTGCAGGGCCCAAGCACTTGGGCCATCCTCCACTGCACTCCTGGGCCACAGCAGAGGGCTGGCCTGGAAGAGGGGCAACCGGGACAGAATCCAGCGCCCCGACCGGGACTAGAACCACGGGTACTGGCGCCGCTAAGCGGAGGATTAGCCTGTTGAGCCACGGCGCTGGCCTTATTTATTTATTCTTATTTATTTAAGAGAGAGAGAGAGATCTCCTATCTGCTGATTCACTCTCATAATACCTACAACAGCTGGATCAGGCTTAAGCCAAGAGGCCCAAATGCAATCTGGATCTTCCGCATTGGTGGCAGGGACCCGAGTTCTTGAGCCATCAACCTGCTGCCACCTAGGGTGCACATCAGCAGGAAGCTGGATTGGAAACAGAGAGGCCAGCACGCAAGCCAGGCACTCCACTGTGGGATGCACCACACACCTGCACCCACATCCCTTGCTTTTAATCTATCTGTGTCTTTATACTTTAGTTATGTTTCACATTAAAAATCTATGTGTATAATTGGGTCTTTCAATGTTATCTAGTCTGACAATTTTTTTTAATTGAAGTGTTAGGCCATTTGTTTAACGTAATTACTCATCTGGTTAGTTTAAGTCCCTTAAATCTTTTGTTTTATTTTCCTGCATTATTTGGGTTGAATTTGGTATTTTTAAAGCATCCTTTTAAATTTCTATCTTATTTTTCTATAGTTTATTTTTTTATAATTGCTCTAAATTTTATAATATATGCATGCATCTTATTACTCTCTTCATATAAACAGTATATACTACTTACCATATTATGTGAGGAATTGTATATCTTTATTTCCTTATTTGGTCTTTATTCTGTTATTTCCATAGATTTTATTCCCACATGTTTGTAACAATATCTTTTTAAATTTATTTATTGACTTATTTGAGTGGCAGAGACAGAGGGAGGGAGGGGGAACAGGAAGAGCTCCCATGTGCTGGGTCACTTTCCAGATGCGTACAATCGCCCCAGATCCGAGGACTGAAGCTGGAAGCTAGGAACTCACCCCAGGTCTTCCACAGGGGTGGCAGGAACCCAGTAACTTCAGCTGACACCTGCTTCCTCCCACATGTGCTTTAGCAGGAAAGCAGAATTGGGAGGGAGCCAGGCCGTGAACCCAGGCACTCAGATATGGGCTGTGGGTGTCCCAAGTGATGGTTTAACTTCTAGGTCAAATTTGCCACTCCATATTTTTGCTCCGAACATTTTTTAATGAAAATTTTATATGAGAAAAAAATCTAATTTCCCCACTTCTTTGTTATTTCTGACATTCTTCATTTCACTGAACAGTTACATTTTATGTAGAATCTACCTGCTCCGAGTGACTTTTCTGAGCAAAATTTTTTTTTAATCTAAATCTTCATTTTTCCTTCTTTTATAAAAATTATTTGCAGTGGACATAGACTATTATGGACTTCTATTCTTCCTGTTGGCTGGCATTGTGGCGTGGTGGGTAAAGCTGTTGCCCACTTGGCTGCCAGTTCTAATCCCAGCCGCTCCACTTCCAATCCAGCTCCCTGCTAATGGCCTGGGAAAAACAGCAGAAGATGACTCCCATATGTGGTCCCTGCTACCCATCTGTGAGACCTGGAAGAAGCTCTTGGCTTCAGCCTGGCCTCTTGCTGGCCATCTGGAGAGTGAACTGGTGGATGGAAGATCTCTCTCTCTCTCTCTCTGTCTCTCCCTCTGTCTCTGTAATCTTTCCCAATCAATCAATCAATCTTATTTAAAGTCTTCTCTTTATTATATTCTGTTTTATATTGTTATCTCCAATGATTCTTTTCTTTGTTTCCCATAGGTCCCTTTCCCTCTGTTTATGACATTTTCTGTGTGTGACTACAAATTACTGCCTTACAGTAATTGGATTCTGATTTGCTATTTGATTTTCTTGGTGTTTAGCTGCTCAGGGTTCATTTGAATTGTTAGATCTCAATGATTATAATCTGCCAAGTTATGACAATTTTCTGCCATTATATCTTGAACTACTTTTCTACCTTGTATGTTAGATCATTGAATTTTTTTCCATTTGTTATTGAGGCAGTGTTCAAAATAAACAAGGACCATTTTTTTCTAGGGAGTACAGTAACATGCATTTTTCAGTACTTTGTAGAATCATGCTAAGGCAGATGAAAACCCCATTCTTAGTTTTCCATTACTAATTGACATCAGCAACTTTTATCAAATTCTAATACTGATTTTCCCTCTCCCTATTTAGTATCTTCTGTTTACCAATTTTCATCTACTATATTTTGATTTTTTGGTTCAGAGTAAATTTTTGCTGCTGCATTTATTTCTTAATTAGACCTGACTTATCCCCCCTTGAACACATGCATGTCTTTTATAAGAACTTCACTGTCCTTTGAAATTAAACCAGACATTACCAAGCTTTGCATGAAATTCTCCGTAAATGCTCTATTTCCCTTTCTCTCTGACTCATTTTCTTCTGCCCTCCTTCCTTGCTGGATGCCCTCTCTTGGTTTCTACCTGACATGTCTATTAGAAGACGAGAGGCTTCATGTAGTCTCTGTTTTCCTGGTTGAGTCAGAGCCAGTCTCTCTCTCTCTCTGTCTCTCTCTCTCTGTCTCTCTCTCTGTCTCTGTGTCTGTCTCTGTCTCTCTCTGCCTTTCAATTCCTGTTTTGGAACCTGTCTCCTTTATTCATTCTTCTTTTTCAAAAATATAAAAATTGGGATTCCTTTTGGAAAATTAGAACCAGAAAATCCTTTGGACTCTCTGAAGTTGTTATTTGTCCTTTTCTTGAAATGTGAACGCTAGAAAAATAACTTCTTTTTGCTGTTATTTCAGGAGATTAAGCTTAACATATTCGGGACAGAGATCACTGTTTGTAGTTGGATCCCATGGATGTCTTTACTTGGATTTTGACCTGTTAATTTCTCTCTCCATATATGTACAGCTATATGAAATATATAATTTACATATATGGTATATTTATAACTAATACAATACATATTTTCTCTATATGGTATGTGATGAAACGACATACATGCATATATATGCACACATGAATCATGTGAATGTGACAATTTCTTTAACAGAGATGATTTTAAAATCACTGTGGCCACACAATGAAATAGGTTTCTTACTTTCAATGAAAAATAAAATAAAAGTTGTGGAAATCCCAGCCGTTGAGAGGAGAAAGCTGTCTGCTACCTGGTCGATGTCTGTGTGCAGCCCTGGCCTTTGGGTGATTCATGAGCATTCCGAGCTGCAGCACAGTGAGGAACCTGTGGAGAGTGAATGCGGCAGGCAGGACGGAGCTGTCCTGTGCTCAGATCCAGTGCATTTGTGAAACAGCTCCCGCCCGCGCTCTGCAGGTCTGTGGCTGTGCTCAGAACCTGCAGGGTGTGAGTCGGCCGTCTTGGATTCTAGTCTGGCTTTGCCTGCAGTTAGTTACGCAGAGGACCTGAGACCCCTGACGTGCAGTTCTCTGCGCCGTTGGTTCTCCAGCTTGTCCACGCTTCTGAACACAGTGTTTTATGCAGCTGTGCTGTGTCCTTCGGGTGGCTGGTTTCACAGGTCTAGCATGGGACTTGGGAAGCTATATACAGATTATACAGAGAAAAGAAATCAGTGAAGAGGCGCCCTTTCACTATTGAGAATTCGGGCCACGTCTTCCCACAGCGTCCTTGAATGTTGGTGAGTGTGCTGTCCTCAGGGTATGTGAATGTAGGTTTGGGGACTTTGGAGGGAAAATGTGACTGGTCCACCAAAAGAACGGAAAACAGATCTCACAAGTTTTCTCCTCTAAATTAGATTAATAGTATCTACCACACTGGATTGCTTTAAAGATTAAGTGGATATAAAATAATGATTAATGACAGTAGTAACAGCTAGTACTTGTGCCTTGCTTCCTGTTTTATTTCTACCAACTCAGTTACCAATTAGACACCTTGGAGTTGATAAGATAGAAAGCTAAATCCAAAACCGGAAGATGAATGGCCTGTTAGGATTTGTAACCAGCCAAGATCTGTGCCTTGGAGTGTAGAAGTCTGTGAAAGATCTGTGCCTGCACCATCGCAAGAGGGGAAAGGTCTTCCCGCAGGGTTCCCAGCACTGGTCCCAGACGGCGGACAGCGGTCCGCGGGCTGTGTGAGGCCCTGCCAGCGCGACTGCAGGCAGGACTCAAAAGCCAGTCAGTCTGTAACAGGCTCACTTTTAACTTCATAATTTTGTATGGCCTAAAAGGGGTGTTATAAATATCCCTTGGCAGAAAAGGGTTCCCTGCCCTAGCTCTGGCTGACCAAGATGCACTGAAGATGAAAACTGTTTTTTATCTTTTTTGAATGAGCCCTTTTCTGTATTCCTGGCCTATAGACATGGCTTGAAGAAAATGCTGCCCGAGTTCTTACCATTTAGCATGTTGCCTTCCTGGCCGTCAGTGACTTACAGTGAACTTAGGCTGGGCCGCTCACAGGGGGCGGGGCAGAGTATTCTTGGAAGAGGCACTGGCAGTGTAGTAATGATGCCGTCACTAGATCACCTCACCCCAAAGTGCACTCCATAGCATGACTGCACAGTGAAGGAGAAGAGCCCTCATTCAGCACCAGAGGTATTTATTGAGAGACAAATCAAAGTTTTATGTTTTTGCTGTTTTAAAGGTTAAAAATCAGTGAAAGAAACAAAAACATTTTTTATATTCATTAAAGTGATGTTCAGAATATTTTCCTGCTGAAAGGTGGTGCCAAGAAAGTGTTTCTGCCTTGTGCAGAATTGGTATAGCCCTCATGAACAATGGAAAAAGTGATACAGCTTCTAACTTAACTGCTATAGTTCATCTCTAGAGTAAAATAGGGTAATATCATAAATATTTTAAGGAGTTTTTTGGAAGTACATGAAGTAAAAATTATAAATGTTAAAATATTTTCAAAGAAAGACAATAAAGTGAGATCATAGTAATTTCCATTGTAATATACAGTAATATCTCATCTTGATGATTAATTTATGTAAGTACTGGAAAATAGTGATGGGCAGGCAATGTAGAATGATGCTGAACAGTGTTCTCTCAGTTACACGTAAATAAAACCATACATATAATATACCACTCACTTTTATTTACTTATCAGTACATATTCTGTTCTGGGACAGTTGTAAGAAGTGTGTTACTGTGAGTAGAGATCAGAACTCAGCAATTTCTCCTTGACCTCTGAAGCCGTTGGGTTTGATGATTTCCGTAGTTCCGTCAGCACAGCTGGTTGAATGGAGGTGAGGCAGTGGCCACGCTTGGCTGGAGCTGAGACGGCGGCTGATGTGGAGATGCGGACTTAGAGGTCACCGTGACTCTTCAGTGACAGAAGGTGAAGGCGTCAGTCTGAGAGCCATTCTGTGGGAACAGCGGGGAATTAGTGGTGTCGTGGTGAGGAGAGCCTCGCCAGCGTGACCAGAGGAGTAGGAGGATCATTAGGCCTCCAAGCCCGCTGAAATCAGAAGCAGGAAGGGATCTCGAGAAGCGTGGCACATCACATCATTCCCAGGGAGGACCAAGTGTGCTGAGCACCAGCTGAATCGCAAGTCCAGCATTCACAGTGTTGGCCAGTCAGTGTCTCCCTGGTTCTCTCCAAGAGGCTGAGCAGGCTGACGCAAGAGTAGAGAAGGCAAATGGTTAGGCTTAAATTGTATTAATGGAAGATCAAGAGGGTGAGGTGTTGGTCTTGATAGATGAGTAAAATGATAGACTATGGGATTTAAGTTTTACTCATTTTTACTAAGATTTCTGATAGAAAATAGGCCAGTAAAAGCTAAAAGTGTTCAACTAGATTTCACATGTCAAAATGTCAGCTGATTTAGGATAGAACGCTAGTCTCTGTCTATTCCAGGACACATAAATTTGTCTCTACGTTTTCCCTCGCAGAGTTGAAATCATAAAGGAGCAATTGTTTTCTGGGGGGTCAGTGGCCAGTAAAGCCTGGTTCTGACTGGGGTTTTCTTACCTCCAGCTTGGACCATATGATTGAATTCCCCGAATCCTAGTGATACTTAACATCCTACATGAGGCCTTGTATTTTGAGGTAATTTAAAACCTTATTAATCCAGGCCCCATTGAGTCGGGATTTGAGCTATTCCAGACACAAGTCTTATTAAAACTCACCATAACAGTCTCTGAAAAAAGTTCCACTAAGCAAACTAATAGTGCAAACAAGATTTTAGCAGGAATGTTCAAACTGCTTAAAACAGGACTTTGTTTATAAGTACCCTTAAGTACTTCTTAAGTATTTGAGAAGCTCCCACTTACTTATAAACTATCTATACACTCATTGCAAAACTCACCCTTATCTGGTTATTGAGTCCTTGCATTGATAATGCCCAAGATTTTATTAGTTTAATTCCAGTTGCTGAATTATATAGTTTTCAGCAGCTAATGTCAAACAATGTTTTAAAGCACAATATTAAATCCAAACATCAGAAATCCACTTAAACTTGCTTAAAATGAGGGTCTGTCTTTGTACTCCCTGCTACTTGATCCCACAGTTCTTACTTCCATCACTTCTGCTCTCTTTCCAGTGTTTTTTTTTTTAAAGAGTTGGGTGGTGCTTCTTTTAAAAAGATTTTTTTTTTTTAATTTTCAATTATTTGAAAGATAGAGTGCACTCTCCTGTCCCTTGATTCACTTCCCAAATGCCTACAACAGCCGAGACTGGGCCAGGTTAATGCCAGGAGCCCAGAACTCCATCCTGGTCTTCCCATGTTGAGCGGTGGGGGGCCACATGGGTCATCACCTGCTGCCTCCCAGGGTGCGTTAGCAGGAAGCAGAGGGGCTGGATCTTAAACTGACAGTGAAGTGGGATGTGGGCATCTCAAGCATCAACTTAGCCTGCTGAGCCACAACACCTGCCTCTCTCTGCAGGTTTTCATTTTTAAAGATTCATTTGTTTATTTGAAAGAGTTACAGAGAGAGGGGGAGAGGACAAGGAAAGAGAGATCTTCTGTCTGCTGGTAAACTCCCCCAGGGTTGGGCCAGGTTGAAGCAAAGAGCCAGGAGCTTCACCTGGGTCTCCAACAGGGTGGCAGGTCCCATGTCCCTGGGCCATCTGCTGCTTTCCCAGGCGCATTAGCAGGGAGCTGGATTGGAACTGGAGCTGCTGGGACTCCAGCCAGTGCCCACATGGAACAGCAGCCTCACAGGCAGTGGCTTAAACTGTTAAGCACAACCCCAGCCCCTTTGCTGGGGTCAAATGTCAGTGGATGAAGTGTCCATGATTTCTTTCCCATTTCCTTACTGACTGTACCAGAAGTCTGGAAATCTGGTATCAAGCATGAGGCCTGTTGAGAGTCCAGAAGGCTCCAGTCAATAAGAATATCAGATCATTCCTGGAGGGTGACAGCTTATATCAATGCCCCCGTGTCTCACGGCTCCTGGACTGTCAGAGTTCTTGGTATCATATCTGATATCATCTAGAAGGATTTAAGATGAGAAAACCTTTTAATTTTTAAATTAGTTATAAATTACTAAGTCAACTTTAAAATTTGAAAAATGGCCAAATTCTGTTCTCAACTGTTGAGGTGCTTTGAAGTAGTTAACAGGCAACTATTTTAAGAGAGGGATGAAACTAGAGGCCCTTGGTGGCCTCCACAGCTTGTGGTTCCCCCCGAGCCTCTCCCAGAAACCCTCTGGAAACTTTGCTGTTTTACATCTTCCTGGCCTTTTAGGGAGGAGGTGTTCTTTGACTAGCAAATGCGTTCTGCATTGTTGATCGAGGGAATGAGTTGCCCTGTATCCTTTTAGTAATGGGCACACTCTAAGAGGTTTAATAAATTACTTTAAGTATAGAGATAGACTCCCACATTAATTTTTGTTTCAGTGACTTCCAAATGCTTTGTGTTCTCTCAAAAAGAAAGGCCTTTGTGGCAGCCACGGAAAATTTAATTAGTGTATAGTGCAGGGTGTTATCCAAACATTCCATCAGGCCTTAATTTAACATGTGGTAGATGTCTACATGTCAAAACATAAATACCTACATTGGCTGTTTACCAGAAATTTAGGTCAGAGTAATCTTCGTGGACAAAGATAGGGCTGGAAAAGGGATCCTAACAAACAGGATTTTGATACCAGAAGCAGCTTTAGATGAAGCCTGGGTCTGGGGTCGTGCTTTCCCTGGCCTTTGATGTCAGTAACTCTTGGTATTTTCCCCCTGCATTGGAAGAGAGGTTTCAAAATCCAAGAACTTGCTCAGTTCTGTTTTATGATGTTGGAAATTGTAAGGCAGACATTTTTTGAAGGAAAATGAGCAGTCCCACGCAGCTCCTCCCTCCTAGCAAACCTTACTCCAAGAATTACACATGAAGTTTGCAAGAATGCTTGAGCTGGCCATTAGTTTGAAAGTGCTTTGACTTTGAATTTTAAGTAAATTATTTTACTTAGGGTTTCCCAGTTTCCAAAATTGAAATAACGTGTGTCTTTTCCTCAAAGGACTATAAAGGATATTAATAAGATAACATCTAAAACTTCAATAGGTTTCCCATGCTGCCTAAATAATATGGTACCATCATAATCTGTCAGCATCCTCATCATCATGGCTTTCTGTGTACTACATTAATTATGACTAAGCAGTGACTCATTCATCCCAGGGTTGGATTCTGATTTCCCTCTGATATTCCTTAACCAGAATGTCAGCTTAGGAAGCACACACTTTGTCATCGTGTACACTATTGTGGAAGATGGTCTTTTGTTAGTTAAGGTTCTACGTGCCCAGACATGTTAAATGTATTCTGATTGCTTTCCTGAGTTTGTGTAGTTAGAAAATAGGATCAGAACAATCCTAGATTTTTAAAATAATGTGTACAACAAGAACTTTTCCATATCCACGAAAGAGTGATAGATTTTTGTGGTAGCATTTTAGGGTACTGATTTGTGAAAACAAGAATAATCTATTGAGTTTGGGATCCATTTTAGATATAATTCTTTCAAGGTGCTACACATTTAACAAGTAGACGTTGAATTTAATTTTATTCTCTAAGTGTTATGCTTATGATTTCTGTTAAACTATGTAAAAGAATTCTTTTGGGGCTGATGTGGATACAGCCACTGCCTATGAGGCTGGCATTCCACAGGGGCACAGATTCGAGTGCTAGCTGCTCTTCTTCCAATCCAGCTCCTGCTAATGCACGTAAGAAAGCAGTGGAGGATGCCTCAAGTGCCTGGGCCTCTGCACACTCACACATGAGAGAACTAGAAAAGGCTCCTGGCTCCAGCCTGGAGCAGCCCTGGCTGTTATGGTCATTTGGGGAATCAGCAGATAAAACATCTCTCTGTAACTCTGCCTTTCAGATAAATAAATCCTTTAAAAAATTCTCTCTTACGTGTGGATTTTGAGCTCAGAAGACTATGATGTAGTTTGAAATGATTATGAAAAAGAGCAGTTTTACCTAGAACCCTCTTTAGCACTGAAGTGTCTAAAGCTGGTGTCAGGCAGGAGTTCATAACAAGATATTTGCCGTTTAAGGAGTAAGTAAGAGTGACACTGAAAGAATTGTTCAACTTCAAATTGATGCCTTTTCATTATATAACTTGTGAGTTTCTAAAAGATCTCTCAGTGGTACGGAAACAAAATTATGTGGAAAACCTGGAAGTTGGGTCAGTATCTGACAGTGTTTCCATTTCTAACTCAGTCTCCGTATCCGTCATCCATCCCGGCTAATCTCCACGTCTTTCACCAGCTGCTCTACAGTTTTGGATGGTTATGTATCACCTTCCAACAAGGCGGAAGAGCTGTGAGGGCGGGGACACTGTCCTTTTTTGTCACTACAGTTGAACGTGTAGTAGGCACTCAGCAATGTTTGGTTCCAGGAGATGGTGGAGGGAAAATATGTCATCCTAGAACTATGTATAAATCCAATTTTCCCATCAACACCATTTTAAAACAAAAAATTTTAAGAGCCAGTTTTAAATAGAATTCTTGTTATTTAGTGCCTATGCTCTTCCTTTAAGAAACCATTTAAGAATGTTATTCTTGGGCCGGTGCTGTGGTGCAGCTGGTTAAGCTGCCATTTTACAGTGCCAGCATCCCACCTTGGAGCGCTGGTTCAAGTCCCAGCCTCTCTGCTTCTGATCCAGTTCCCTGCTAAGCGCTGGGGACAGCAGTGACAGATAGTGAAGGTGCTTGGGCCCCTCCCCATGTGGGAGAGCAGGGTGAATGCCCTACCTCCTTGCTTTGGACTGGCTCAGACCTGGCTTTTGTGGCTATTTGGGGACTGAAGCAGTACATGGAAGATCTGTCTCTGTCTTTAAAACCAAAACACACGTTATCCAGCCTACAAATTGGTAAGCCAAAATTTTTAAAAAATGGAAACGCTAAAAGCATAGGACAAAGGCGCAGGCATTGTGGTGCAGTGGACTGAGCCTCTGCCTGAGAGGTCTACATCCGCGTTGGCGTGGTGGCTCCTCAGAAACGCTAAAAGCATAGGACAAAGGCGCAGGCATTGTGGTGCAGTGGACTGAGCCTCTGCCTGAGAGGTCTACATCCGCGTTGGTGTGGTGGCTCCTCAGAAACGCTAAAAGCATAGGACAAAGGCGCAGGCATTGTGGTGCAGTGGACTGAGCCTCTGCCTGAGAGGTCTACATCCCGCGTTGGCGTGGTGGCTCCTCAGCTGCCCATCTGGCTTCCTGTTAGTGTGCCCGGGAAGGCCGAGATGATGGTCTAAGTACATGGTTTCTTACCACCCCTGTGGGAGACTGAAACAGGGCTCTGGGCTTCTGGCTTTGGCCTGGCCTTGTCCAGCCCTGGCCATTGCAGCCATGTGGGGCGTGAACCAGCAGATGGTCTCCCTCTCTGTAACTTTTCCTTTCAAATAAATGAGAACATTTTTTTTTAAAGTAAGGCTGCTGCATTCAGGTCTCTGATCCATTTAAGTTGTATATGTAGTATCGGGCCAAGGTTCCTGTTCCATTTGTTGAAAAGACTTCATTGGTTAGTGTTGTCACCCTAATTGCAAATCAGTTAATCACAGACACACAGGCTTCTTTCTGGACTCTCAGTTCCAATTCATTTATTGTTATATCAAGTCCTTATGCCAGTACGGCCAGCACTTTATTGATTAATGTTGCTTGCTTAGTAAATTTAGATTTTGTGAACTTTGACTCTTCCAGTTTTGTTGTTTTTTTTCATTGTCTTGGCTATTCTGGATCCTTTGTGGTTCCATATGAATTTTCTAAGTAGGTTATCAGTTTCAAAGATTGAATGTAAGAACTACTACTGGAAAGCTGTTTAAAGAAAACATAGGAGTAAGTCTTCAGAATCTTGGATTTATCAATGGATTTTTTAAAAATTTATTTGTTTATTTGACAGAGTTACAGAGAGAGGGAGAAACCTGGAGAAAGGTCTTCCATCCACTGGTTCATTCCCCAAGTAGCCACAATGGCTGGAGCTGAGCCGACCCAAGAGTTGTCCTCAGTACTGAATGAATTAACATAGAGTTCTGAGAGCGAGGCCTGGCATGTGGTCAGTATTCTGTCACCCAGGGCTCCCCCTGCCTGACTTACTGTGGATTGCTTGTTGTCTGCCCTCCCCCGCTGCTTGCCCCTTCTGCATTGTGGGGTGCCTCTTCACGGCCTGCTCATTTTATACAGGGAGGTGTAAACTGATCGATGCTGGTGGTTAACAAGGACCCTGTCACAGAGTTGAGGAAGCCTCATTTTGCTCTCACTGCGGGTGCCTTGCCCACCAAATGGTCAGTGGGGCTGAACTCCACAGGAGTCCCCAGGCCAAAAGGTGTCCTTCCCCTGCAGGTGTTCACGCTTGGAACAGACAGGGAGGCCATGACCCCACTAGGAAGACACCACAGGGTATGCGGTTTCTGCATACTGATGATTTGTGTCCAACACAGAGATCCTAGAACCAGGAAGTCTTCACATTTTTAAGAAACCCAGCAGCAGCTGTACCTTCATTAACAAGTAACATCAGCTTTGCTTTCTTCCACCAGTTTCTCTCTCTGCACCATGTCTCTGTTGCATCTGTCAGAGCAGATTGAGCAGGAAGCAAGGGGAGAATCGTAGGGACAAAGCACTGGCCCACTGGGGAGTACTGTGGCTTGGCCCTCCCCTCTGCATGCTCAGTGTGTGGGCATCAAAAGACTTTCCTGGGAAGACTGGTATTGCTCCACACCTTCTGCCTCTGCCTCCTCCTCCTGGTGGTGGAAATGCAGACAGGGTAGCGCTGGGCTCATGGGTCGCCTGTGTCCAGTTGGAACTGTAGCCAGCAGGGAGCGAGGCTGAGAGGTATGCAGGGGTGGGGTTCAGCAGGTGTCTCCATGTATCCCAGCTGCTGCACCGCCTCCGTGCCCCAGGTGTTCAGTGAGCTGCTCTCTCAGGTGTCACATGGAAGTCCCTGCCGCTCTGCTGCCCTGCTCCTCCACTGGCTGTGATGCAGTCAGGTCACTGATTTTACAGACATTCAGGTTTCTGCAGGTTTGATGGTGACTTCTTACGAGGCTTCCGCCTCTGCCTGCGTTGAGGTGACCCTCTGCGGTTATTTTGGCCTGATCACTCTGATCATACATGCGTTAGAGTATCCAAGAGACTATGCCCGTCTCTTTTTCCTAGGTTTGCTGCTGATGTTTTTCTTAATTTTATGTTGCATTGGTAATTTCAGTATGATGTCTTTAAAGTAGGAGAGGTAAACGAGAATGACCCCTTCTTTAAAGTTCAGTTTTTTTCTGTGCCCTTGAATACTGTCTCCTCTGTGTGTCCCTCCCCTGGCCTGCTCAGTCAAGATCTGGCTCATCTTGAAGGCCACCTCTCCTAGAGCCCCAACCCCAGTGCATGCTCACTGTCTCAGATCCAGAGTTCTGGGTGTGCACCAGATAGATTGTGTTTTGGGTATGTATGTCCCAGATACATCACGGGTTCCTTAATGGCAAAGTCTGTGCTTTATTCGTCCCTCTGTTTCCAAATGCTGCGTGCTACCTGACCAGCATAAATGGTCCATAAATGTTTGTTGTTGTGAGTTGTTATTACTTATTTTCCTGATACTTGGTAAAAATCATAAACTTTCAAATTAGGGAATATATAGCATATCTGGAACTCCATGAATTATTTTCAGATGTGACAGTAATGTCACCTAAGAGTGTAGCCTTCTACTTCTACATACTAACTGTATACCGTTGCTGTATCCATATTTGTTTTGGTTGAGGAGATAGTTGGAAAAGTATGTGATTATGTAAATGCTTGTGTGTGTGTGCCTGTGTGTGTTTGAAGGCATGATAATCGTAACTTCTGTTGTGTAAAAAGAAGACATTGTGAGTTTGTGTCTTGAGAGCCAAGGGATTTGAGTACAAGCGCAGTACAGGCCAGTCACTCGTGTGCTGCCCTCGGTTGGGACCCCTGGAACCAGCCCTCAGAGTCCTCCTTCACTGTTGCTGCTCGGGAACACGTGCGGCACGGTTCCTTCATGTCTTTCACGGAGTGCAGAATGGTTTTGAGCCAGGATCTTGGGGTTACCATGACAAGTAGGCGGCTGGGAATGGGAGGTGTGGTGTGGATGATCAGAGACGGCCAGAGCTTCGTGGAGCAGTGATGTTCCTGTCAGTCTCGCTGGCCTTGAGAAATTACAGGAAAATGGCAGCTGGAGTCAATTTTGAAAAAAAGAATCCACTCAGATTTGACACACAATTAATAGTGACTCTGGATTTTAAAAAGTGATAAGTTCTTTTTGAACTTATATAAACCTCTTTACCCATGTTACCCCCCCCCCTTTTTTTTTTTTTTGAGAGAAAGAACCATTAAAATTGAGATCTGGTGAAGCAAGTTAAAGGAATACTCTTAGGTTAGTTAACACTTACAAAATGGAGTTTTCATTTGAGAATGCAGGACAAAGAAAGAAATAATGCAATGTGGTTCTGAAGAGAGAGCTGTCAAACATCCCCATCAGTGTTTTTCTGCCTTCTGGGAAGGTCAGAGATGCTGCACTTAGGGAGTCCACAGAGCAGGGTGGGGTCTTATATTACAACAATGTAATACCAGAAATGATAGAGGGGGCCAGCGCTGTGGCGTAGCGGGCTAAGCCTCCGCCTGTGGCACCAGCATCCTATATGGATGCCGGTTCAAGTCCCAGCTGCTCCACTTCTGATCCAGCTCTCTGCCAATGAGCCTGGGAAAGCAGCAGCAGATGACCCAAGTGCTTGGGCCCTTGTATCCACAGGGAGTCCTGGAAGAAGCCCCTGACTCCAGGCTTTGTCTTGGTTCTGCCCTGGCTGTTATGGCCACTTCGGGAGTGAACCAGCAGATAGATCTCTATCTCACTGTCTCCCCCTCTCTCTGTAACTCTGACTTTCAAGCAGACAGGTTCTGTGTGCTGTGGGAGGTAGTAAAGCCCTCCTTTAGACCCAGGGGATCAGGAGTGCTGGGTCAGAGGTAGAAGAGGCCGTGGGTGATGGCCTTTTTGAGCACAAAGTTGACTGTAATAGAGGTTGATAGCCATGGAAGTTCCTAGGGACGAAACTTTTCAGGAATAAGCCATACGAAGCCCTGTCTGGGTCAGGAATGTGCCTTGTGTGTTGAGGGACAGCAGGAAGGCTCGCATGGATGGACAGCAGGGAGGCTTGGCATGAGACATGCAGTGGGGATGGAGGAGACTTGAGGTTTGAGGCGGGAGCCAGGGAGCCAGGTGGCAAGAGTGATGTCACTTCTTCAGGTGAGGGCAGGGGTAGTGAGGTGTGGAGGGGTCAGCAGGTCAGGTAAATGAGGTTGCAGACAAACTGGGATCGGAGAGCTTACAGGGTCCAGGTGAAAGGCCTGTCTGTTGCTCGCCGTGAGTCTGGAGCCCCACAGGGGTGCTGGGCTAGAACCACGTCTTGGGAACCCTCAGAAGCCTGGGTGGATGGAGCCGTGCTGGTGGTAGAAGCACAGCATGAGAAGAGAGGGCCAGAGTGCAATCTCGAGAGCACTGGTTCCCTGGGGCAGCTGTGGAAATCCCACACACTGCTAGACCTGCACAGAGGAAGGCCATGGTCACATCATTCTGGAGGTTGGGGTAGGCAGGGTCATGTTCCCTGTGAAACCTGCAGGGATCCTAATCTCGCCTCTTCCAGGCCCCTGGGCTTTGCCGGCAATCTTGGGCATCTCTTGGCCTGCAGCTGCATGACGGTGGTCTCTGCTCTTGTCACCACATGGTGTCTCTCATTGTGTCTGCTTTCCTTGTCTCATAAATCACAGTTGATTAGAGGCCCAACCTGTTTCTTTCTTACTGTGTCAAATACCTTGTTACAAAAAGATCACAATTGAGGTTCTGGGGGTTAGGACTCCATTCTCTCTTTTGAGAGGTGACAGTTCAGCCCCCAGAATTAGGAAATGCAGAAGAAGCAGAAGACCCACCAGAGCCATGGAAGAAAACAGAGAAAGAACAATCAATCCAAAGTCACGGAACAGTTTGGCCAAAAGAAGTCACGAGGACAGAGGGGAGATTCCCAAGGATGTCCCGAGCATGCAGCAGGAGTGGTGGTGGCTTTGGCAGTTGGGACTGTCACTGGTCACCTTCCCAAGGGCTGGGTCACAGGAAGCCAGCAGCTGCTGGGGGTGTAGAGGACCAGAAACAAACTCTGTTCTTCTTAAGGTATTTAGTGATGAAACAAAGCAAAGATAAGCCTGAGTGAGCAGAGCAGGCGTGTTCAAGGGAACGAGGTGGGGCCTGGAGCATGTGTGTGAGGCTGGAGGAGGAAGTGGAAGGAGGCAGAGTAGAGGCTGACTCAGGGCGCAGGTTGGCCCTGCAAAGGAGCAGGGATGCAGGGACGGGGCAGGCGGGGGAAGCTGGGGCAGTCCCTGAGTGGACTAAGGCCTTGGAGAAAACCTGGATGTGATCGCTGGGTGGGGGTGGGGGTGGGGGTGTGTTCTGTAGGCCAGTGCAGGAAATGGGACGGGGCAGGAGCAGGGACAGAGGTGCCAGGGAGCCCAGAAGGGAGCTAATGAAACCGCTGAGGGGTGAAGTGCCCTGCGCCCTGCTTCACTGACAGTGAGGTCTGTGAGTGCACAGTGCAGCCAGGCGGTCAGAGCAGAGGCAAAACAGACAGCTGGTATGAGATGTGTGAGGGGCTCTGCTCCAGCATGGGTAAGAATGTATGTTAATTAGTTGGTCAGCAGGGAGCCAGCCAGATTACCAAAAGGAAGTAAAGACAGCATTTGAGCAAAAGGTTGAATCAGGGGGGAATTCCACCCCCCCAACCGCATGCCATCTCCCCCAACCCCCCTCTCCCACTGCCCCCTACCCCCTAATGTGCCTCAGAGGGGTCCGAGTGGGAGGTGGAGAGAAGGGGCTCAGCTGGACAGAATGGGATGGCAGTGGTGAGCAATCCTCCAGCCCTCCCTTTTCAGGTTTCCAGATGCTCACAAAATTCCTTGTCCCCCCACACTAGGCCCAGAAGAACCCTTTAAACCCCTCCCAACACTGAACAGATGAGCTGCACAGGGACGATGGAATCAGACAATGGGAGACCTTGGTATTTAGAGGGAAGAATTTAAAACTTACCTTGAAATCTGTACGAAAGTACCGGTAGCTTCAGAACAAAAACAGATCTTGGCAACCACTTGTGGACATGTATATTTTATGTCCAAAAAGGAAGAAACTAGGCTGGAGGGAAATCTAGGAGGAGTCTGTGTAATGGCCCTAAGATAAGGTGTGTTGGTAGTTTCGGGAAAGGCCCTGGTGAACGCACGTGTGTGCTCTCCCGCTAGGTGCCCTTCCCTGTACATTCTCTGAGCTAAGATGTACATGAAAGCAGACCTTCATGTGTATTATGCAGTATGTAAGGGACCCTCAGGGACTCTGCTGAGTAGTTAAGCTCCAGGACAGATCACAGGGCAGGACAATGCTGTCGGCTGTGCTTTACTGCAGGAAAAGCAGAGGTGGAGGCGTAAGTCAGAGAGCTGCTCCCTGGTACGCAGCCCACTCCAGTGCCAGGCTCCTGCATTCAGTTCCCTCCCTATAATCCTTGATGCCAGTAAGTGCATTCGTGTTCTCCTTTCTCCACTCAAAAGTGTTGCCAGCTGCCCCATTTCTAACCCTAGGGCAGTTGATGGGGGCCCACTGTTGTCAGAAGGCAGGACAAAGAGCCATGGTGTGAGACAGAGGTTAGCCTCTCCTGCGAGGAAGCCACAGCAAGGCTGACTTGTGCTGTGCCTGCTGATGGAGAGCCACTGGTGTCTCAAGGCCACAAGTGCTAGTCTCCACCATGCTCGTAAACTGCCTCTTCCGCATTGTGACCCTGCTGCATGCGCACCACGCCCACCGCTCTTACCTCCCTCCCTCCCTCCCTCCCTCCCTCTCTCTCTTCCTCCCTCCCTCCCCCTCCCTCTATTCAAATATCCAGACAGAAGTGAAAGTTTTTTTTAATTTTTTTGTTATTTGACAGGTAGAGTTATAGGAGTGAGAGAGAGACAGAGAGAAAGGTCTTCCTTCCATTGGTTCACTCCCCAAATGGCCACCATGGCCAGCACGCTGCGCTGATCCCAAGCCAGGAGCCAGGTGCTTCCTGCTGGTCTCCCATGCAGGTTCAGGGCCCAAGCACTTGGGCCATCCTCCACTGCCCTCCCGGGGCCACAGCAGAGAGCTGGACTAGAAGAGGAGCAGCTGGGACTAGAACCCGGTGCCCATATGGGATGGAGGTGCCGCAGGTGGAGGATTAACCAAGTGAGCCACCGTGCCGGACCCTCTTACTCACTTTTCAAAGTTAGAGATCTTCCATCCACTGGTTCACTCCCCGAATGGCTGCAGTGGCCAAAGCTGGATCAGGCCAAAGCCAGGAGCCAGGAGCTTTATCCGTGTCTCCCACAAGGATGGAAGGGGCTCAAGCACTTGAACGTTCTGTGCTGCTTCCCAGGCCATTGACAGGGAGCTGGATTAAAACCGAGCAGCCAGGACTTGAACTGGCACCCAGATATGGGATGTTGTTGCAGGTGATGGTTTAACCTCCAGCGCTGCAGTGCAGGCCCTGGTATTTTCTACCATGAACTAATGAAGAGAGTATACACAATATGTATGGGGTCTCCATGATGGCCAGCACCCTCCTGCCCTATTGTCACCTGGGGTCTCATCACGGCCAGCACCCTCTGCCTCCTGCCCTATCGTCACCTGGGGTCTCCATGACAGCCAGCACCCTCTGCCTCCTGCCCTACCGTCACCTGGGGTCTCCATGACGGCCAGCACCCTCCTGCCCTACCGTCACCTGGGGTCTCCATGACGGCCAGCACCCTCCTGCCCCCTGCCCTACTGTCACCTGGGGTCTCCATGACGGCCAGCACCCTCTGCCTCCTGCCCTATCATCACCTGGGGTCTCCATGACGGCCAGCACCCTCCTGCCCTACCGTCACCTGGGGTCTCCATGACAGCCAGCACCCTCTGCCTCCTGCCCTATCGTCACCTGGGGTCTCCATGACGGCCAGCACCCTCCTGCCCTACCGTCACCTGGGGTCTCCATGACGGCCAGCACCCTCTGCGTCCTGCTCTCCCTCCCCTGCTGGCTGTGCCAGGACCCCTGAAGAAGCATCAGCACCCCTTGCCCATTGTTTTCTCGGCACTCAGCAAAGTCTACACAGAGTCTCCTGGACCCTCACAAGTTTGCAAAGTGAACTTTTCTAAGGATAAAGTGTCACTCTGGGTGAAAGCAAACCTGAACGTCTCTGCTTTCCCTGGCTTCACACAGCAGCCTGGCCATTTCAGTGCACATGTAGCCCCTCTTCCACCATAGCCTCTTTCCCCACTCTCTGCCCCTCTTCCTCACACCACAGCACGCCTGCTTCTTAGCACCTGGACTCTAATTACTCAGCTCTATGCACTTCTCGTCCATTTTGGTTGCATAAGACTTCTTAACAAATACTGCATTAACCACAGCCACTGGATTGTGACTTGTAGGCTTCGCCTGAGGCCCGGGTCCTCTGGCCCTGTCACTGTGCCCTTCTGTCTGACAGAGCACACTTTGATAAACTGTCTCTGGTCCCATTCTCAGGAGCGTTCTGAGCGTGCGCCCCCCTCAGTCCTTGCTGAGCCTTGCAGCCCTTCCTGTCCTCCTTGTCTGCTGCCCTGTGTCACAGCTTGTGCAGGTTCTTTGTTGTTGTTCACCTGTGTTGTCTGCTTCTGATCCCTTCCTCAAAGCTAGTCAGCCAGTAGTTAAATATTTCAAAAATCTGTTTCTCATTTTACAGCCTTGATTTATTTTTGAATATTGATCACCTTTAAGACTATTCATGCAGTCATTAAACTCATTGCATATTCATGAAGGTTATTATTAAGCACATAGCACATGGCATTCTTGCAGATGGCATGTGTGTAGCCGTGTTCCTACATGGAAGCCATGCTTTCAGGGGAGGAGTGGGGAGCCCTGGACTTGGAGCCCCCCGAGAGGGAGTGGCCAGCGAGCTCTTTCATCCTTGGACTTGGAGCCCCCCGAGAGGGAGTGGCCAGCGAGCTCTTTCATCCTTGGACTTGGAGCCCCCCGAGAGGGAGTGGCCAGCGAGCGAGGCACTGCAGTGCAGATGTAGGGTCACCACAGCTTCTCCTTTTAGCAGTTGCCTTTGCGTATTTATGTAGCTGCGTTCTGAATCACAGAGGCTTATCTGAAAACCAAGCCACTGTTTCAGTATTGCGTCTGTGAGAAAATATACTCCGAATTATGAAAAACCATCCTAAAGATATACTCTGAGAGGCAGCCTGATCCTAAACCAGAGCCATCCTGCTTTTGGAGAAAGTGAAGCATCATGTTGGCATTCCACTGCACAGAAAAGTTAGGCTACCGGCTCTGCATGTCTGATTTGAGGTGTAGAAAATGTCATGTGTCACAGACGATTTTAATGTGCAGGACGCACGTGGCATGTGTGAAGAGTAGTGGTGGTGATGGTGGTGGTGTGGTTCGTTCCCTGTGTTGTTTTTTTTTTCCCTCATGCTAATCCCAGCTCCACTACTTATTAACTGTGACCACAAGCAAGTTCCTTAATTGCTGTGAGCTTCAGTTTTTCCAGATGTAAAATAGATATAATAGTAGCCCCTGACTCACAGACTTGTCATGATGCTTACATGCTGGCGTGCTGGTAACGCGCTTGGCCCGGTGCCTGACACATGGCCGTCCTGACGCTCGCCCCACTAGGACTCGTGCTGCAGCTGCTGCTCCTTGTGCGCCCGCAGCGTCTCTATCATTGCTTTCCACTCTTTGTCCGGCGAAGCCTCCTCTCACTCCCCAGTCAGTCCACAGCCCCATTTGCGTTCCCTGCTTCTCTCCTTTGTGTCTCCTTGTTGAACTCACTAATCCATTCTACATCTTTATGAGGTCTGGTTCCTTCCCCATTCCAGAGTGTGAGCTCTCAGAGCAGGGGTTTGGGCTTGCTCAGCTCACTGCCGTGTCCTGGTGACTACGGCAGTGCCAGGGACTTGAGAGGTGCCCTGTGCGTGCACGTTCACCGGGAGAGCAGCAAGGAAGTGCGCGACACGGTCATTGGATTGTTTCTCAGATACACAGTACTCAGTACGCACACCCAAAGCAAAAATGAAAGTCAAATAAAATGAGAGAATGCCATACCAGTCAGACACTACAGCTTTCAACGAGGTTGAAATTTCGACTGTTTTTTAAACGTATGTATATAAATAGGAACAACAAAAAAAAAAAGGAGTTAAAAAGGGCTTTGAAAATTCCTTTCCCACATTTAGTCTCCATCTTCTCGTTTCCCTTGACACAAATAAGGAAAAAATGAATGGGCTATCTTCTTACATCTCCATGCTAATGCTCTCTGGTGATTTCTCAAGTCCCTTTCTGCTCCTTAATTTCTGAGTAGCAGTGAAGCTTCGAGCACAGCTGGGTCTGGCTTGTGTAAACATGCCGGAGTCGCGCCCTGTCACTCACAGGGAGGGTGCCACACTGCTCCCAGCAGTAGAGCCTTCTCTGCATCAGCTGCAGGCTTAGTGTGCGTCTGCATGTGAAACAGAGTAGTGCTGACAACATCTGCTTTGAAAAAGTGTCCTCTGTTGGTGCTTTGGTTACTCACCGTCTTTCCTACTTTCTTTCTCTACCCCTCCCCCTTACTCTCAAACTCTGTGCAGTTTAAAGCTAAAAATGTTTTGAATAATGGCTTGGAGATTATCCTGAAAGATAAATTGCTTTTACCAAATATCCCTGACAGCTCCCCAGACCATTAAATTAATAGCAATGAAGGGAGAGATAAGCAAAACTAATGGCGAGATTAAAGTTTTGTGACAGAGGTTTAGAGTCATCATGATTCTGGTGGTCTCGTGAGATCACTCCTACACTCCTCGGCTGGTTTTCACGACGCAGTGTTCGTTGATGTCCAGTCTACCTTCCTGTGGACGTCTGAAGGCTAGCTGGTAGTACAACTGTGTGATTATGTGGCACCACATTCTTGGGAACTGAAGACGACTTTCTTAGTGACTCAGTTCTTCATGTAATTTTTGTTCTCCTTAAGTCGTGAGACTGGGTTTCAAGGGGAAAGCCACAGGGAGTCACTGACGCTTTTCACAAATTCAGGGCCTGGGTATTGTTGGTAGTAAGTTCAGAGCCTCACTGGGTTCCCTCTGGCCCTGTGCAGCGTGCCTGTGTTGGCAGTGGTAGAAGTGTGCTCTTCCATGTCACACCTTGGTGCTTGTCTGGGTGGTTAATCTCGGCAGAACCAAGAGCAATTCCAGTTAAGGAAAGCAGGTGACAACATCTCACTGGACACTGGCAAATTTTCAGGGAAAGGGTGCCCACATCCCATATTGAAGTGCCCTTTGAATCTCGGCCACTCAGCTTCTGATCCAGCTTCCTGCTGATGGGCGCCCTGGGAGCAGCAGGTGATCTAGCTCAAGTAGTTGGGTCCCTACCACCCATGGGAGAGACTCAGAGTTCTGAGATCCTAGCATCAGCCTGGCCCAGCCTTGGCTGTTGTGGCCATTTAGGGAGTGAACCAGTAGATGGAAGATCTCTCTCCTTTTCTCTCCCGCCCCACTCCCACCCCCTCCCACTGCCCTAGCTGCCTTTAAAATACAAAGAAAATAAATAAAAATTTAAGATAAAATTTAAAAGACATTAAAAAAAACTTTTAAGAAAGACCATAACTTCAGTCATTTTTAATAGCACAAAGAAAATCCACAGGTTATTTGTGATTTAAGACCTCATCTAATTGTAATAAATCTTAAGGGAAAGTGATATTCTGTTGAATAAAAGAAATGTTGCAACTTGAAATTATGGGCACTCACTAGTTTTTCAGGTCGTTCATTTTCTAAGCTGTCACAAACATACCGTCGTACCAAACTAACCTGTGTGCATCGTGAGGTCTTGGAGAAACAGAGAGGTCCTCCTTGTAATACAGAGATGCACCTTCCTCAGGTACAGAGGAAACTCTGACCCGCCCATCTCCTTCCAAGGATTTGTCCATTTCTGCCACTCTTCGGTTCCGGAAGATCTTTGACTGCCAGTCATCCTTCCTTCTGCTCCCTCCCTTCACTGAATCCCCATCTGCATTCTGGGTGTGGATGCACCGCTGACACTGTGCTGGTGTGGAGGCCTGACACACGTCCTCAGGACACGCACCCGTTCTTTCGGCGTCCGTCCTTGCTGTGAGGTTCCCAGGTACGTTTTCTAAAGGCCTCTGCCTTCCTCCTTGCGTCTTGGGTTTTGATGCCTGATCTAGTTTATTTAGATTTTTACTTGATTCTTTCTCAAATCCGTTCTTGTTTCATTTTGACCTGTTTTAAGAAGAAAGTCTCTTCTTCTTCTCAGCTGATGTTATTTTCCCCCTCGGTCTCTTGAGATATGTTTTCAAGTCATTTTCAGAATGCTCTCTTGTTTTCATTTCCTCTGAAGTAAATTCTTCCTGCCGTTGTAGATCTCGTTGGCTCTCTTTCTTAACATTATGTTTTTAATAAAAATTTTGGTTTGCAAACCTGTGCTAAGCAGGAGCCCTCCCCTCCCCTCCCCCCCTTATCCCGTGTTGTTAGTGGTTTTGTGGTTGCCACCACCCAGCCTCTGGATATCCTAGCCCAGAGCCAGGTATGCGCTGGCGGCTTAGGGTTTCCAGCCGGCGCTGATGTTGGGGATTTCACAGGTCTGTTCAGTGGCGTGGATGGCACTGATCTTGGGGCAGATTCTCACACGAAGCCTCGTCTGTTGCTATTTGCCTGTTGTAGACATTCAGCTTTATATGAAAGTTAACAAAAAGTCATAATTTTAAGCTTTCATCAGAAGCAGCCTTTTGTGTCTTCCTTTCCTGGGCTGAGAGATTCTGCCTCAGCCCTGGATTTAAGCAGCAAGCCCAGCTCAAGGTCTGTCTGCACAAGGTGCTTCTAGTGCCACAGTCTGGCTGCTTGCCAGATCGCGTGTTCCACCGCTGCCAGTTCCAGCCTTGCGGCCCAACAGCTTTGTGACGGCGACTTCACTTGCTGTCCTGTTTCTGTCGCTGTGTCCCGTTAAGCTTCATGGTTGCAGTGCTTAGCACAGCAGCAGTGTGGAGTTGTGGCCCTAAAGGATGACCACATATTTACCAAGTTGACTTGAATTATTTATGCTAAGTAAGGTATTTGAACTTCATCCGTAAGCTCTGGGGAGCCATTACACTTTCAGAAGGGTGAGCCCTGATTAGATGTTACATTTGAAAATGGGGATGGTGGCAGCATGGAGGGTGGAGTGCAGAAGGGCCAGGTGAGTGCCAGGAGAACTGTGGTCTCCAGGGCAGAGCGTCGTGAGTTCTCCATGGTGTTAGGGAGGCAGGTTTATGAAGGAGACCAGGGCTGCCAGGAGCAGGTGCAGCACATGGGCAGGCCCCCGGCGTTGGCCTGTGCGTCCTCGCCTCACAGCCACCCTCGGGCTAGCCCGCCTTGCAGTCGTGCTTCTCTTCGTGTTACGATTTTGGGTAGAATATTGGACGCTACTTTTCCTTGCTTCTCCTGGTCCTCAAAGAAACATTTGATAAAAACGTGTGTGTGCTTTCCTCAGTTACATAGAAGAATCAGAATTAGAAAGGACTTTACTACATAGATGAGAGAAGCTGAGGCTGAGACGCTGGTTCCTTTGCCTGTTGGTTATTGACAAAATAAGAGCTACAGCCCAAGAGTTTTAGTTAATTGGCATAAATAACTCCGGTGTCAGTTTCTTCTTGTTTCTCATTCATCAGTCATACGTACGCAAGCATCTTTTCCCTTACCCAGTGGAATTACTGTCATGGCGAATTAGAATTGTTCTGCCTGTGAGGGTTCACAGGTTCTAACTCTCTGCAGGTTTTATTCTCAGCTGCAACTTGGATAGTGATTATTCTCCCCCTTTACTTTGCAATTAATTTTTTTTCTCATTTCCTCTGGTTGCCTACAGTGCTGTAGGTACAGACATCATTCTCGTCCACCCCCTTGTTCTCACGACGGTTCTCAGATCCCAAGGAAGTAGACATTTACCTACACTGCAGCCGTGCAGTCTGGAGCGTTCTTCACAGTAAAGTTAGATGAGCATCCTGTCCAGCGTGACCCGTGTTTTCCTGTAAACCTGAAGTGTGTATTATACAACAGTTCCGATGTGAACAGGCTGGAAAACACGGCATTTCTATTTTCCATTTTGAAAATATATGAAAAATACCTTATTGTGTACCTTTTGTCGCTAGAGAATGATTCCGCTTTAAAAATAGCTGTTGTGAGTAAACATTAATGGTAGAAGCTTTGATAGTGACACTGTACTACTAATCATGTTTTCCTCTTAGAGTGTGCTTTCATGTTTCCTGCTCAATGGCCCGTCCTAGGCCTACACTGACTTTGTTAACTTCATTGCCTGCTGTTCTGGAAATGATTCCTCATTAGGATTCAAGAACATGGAATTCAGACAAGGTGACCAGGAAAGGAGCTGTGCGAAGTCCGTCTTCTCTGGGGAGAACCACCACTTTGGGTGGGAATCTTCTGCCATTGTGTTTTCCATGCCTGAGAAATTTTGCTGGCTGCCTGTTATGTGCCAGGCACTGGGCTAGATGCAAAATGGTGAGCAAGGTGGGGCTTCTTGACTTTGACCCTGAAATTCATGGTGCTGTGGATGGTGCATGTTAAACCCATTGCCCTTCAAATATCACTCAGTTGACAGTAGACTTAGGGTATTCATTTAGTATTGAATCAGAGACTTCATTCAAGTCTTCTGGGCTCTTAATGAGCTGGTTTATGATCTTTCTAGCCACATCCTTTATTGTTTTACAAAACATTAGTCATCATACCCACTTCCTGGCCTGGAGTTCACAAATCTGAGAAGTGTAACTTTTTAACCCTGTCTGTGTGCACCAGGGGCTCTGCTGCCGGGGAGGCTTCCCTGGTGCTGCAGGTATCCTTCCAGTCTGGTTCCTGTCCGACAGTCCCGTGACCCACAAGAACCAGGGCTTCTACACAGGGACAGGGCTTTCTGCTACGCTTGGTCTGTGCTTTGTGCCCAGACTCCACATTTTCCTGACCTTGTAGCATCGAACCAAAACCTGATGTCTTCAGGAGACTTTGAGATTTTACAGTTAATTATTCCTAATTTCATATTCCTGTTTTCTGGAAAAACAGAAGGACCTTTAGAGATTTGCAGAATACTCCCTTTCCCAGATTGTTTTTAAAACATTAAATGAGAACTAACCTTAAACTAACCACAGATAGGATCTATTCTTTTTTTTTTTTTAAGATTTATGTATTTGAAAAGGCAGAGTGACAGGGAGAGATTGTCCATCTGCCGATTCACTCCCCAGATGGCCACAACTGGCTGGGGCTGGGTCAAGCCAAAGCCAGGAGCCTGAAGCTCCATCCAAGTCTCTCACACAAGTTGCAAGAGCCCAAGCACTTGGGCCATCTTCCACTGCTTTCCCAGGAGCTTTAGCAGGGACCTGGATAGGAAGTGGAGCAGCCAGGACTCAACCCAGAGCTCATGGGGATGTTGGAGTTGCAGCCGGCAGCTTAACCCACCACACCACATTGCCCACCCAGGATCCATTCTTGGTGCTTTCATTCCTAGTTTTGATTGATTGTTGTGGTGGGGGTGTGCTGGAGGGTGGAGCAGGGAGCGTGCTGTTCAGTTAGGAGATGGGATGCTCTTCCCGTGCCAGAGTAACTGTGATTCCATCCATCTTTGCTTCCACTTTGTTGTAGTGTTTGCCCAGCCTCTGACAATCAAGGTGAGTTAAATCCATGGATTTCTCCTTCACTCTTCCTTGCCCAGGTGTTTCAAAATTTCCCTTGAAAATTTTGCAAAAATTGGCCAGGCAACATCAAATCTCTCAAAGCTGCTTTCCTTTCTGCTGTGACGTTGTCTATATATTGATTCAGACCACTGCCATAGCTTTTGTTAGATTTTTCATTATAAAACACAATCCAACCACAGCCTGGTGATTTGATTTCCCCTCCAGTATGACTGTCAGCTGCATTTTCATGGACTGAAGTTATATTAGCAATCTGTTCAACTGTCTCTCATGACTTCTTGCGTGCCAGTCAGTCTTAGTGATTTATATTCATTTTAGTTTGTTTGTTAGATCTAAGTAGCTAGAATTTATCACTATTTCTACTTATTTCACATAGCTTCAGAAAATTAGAACCCTCCCCCCCCACCCCCCACCCCCCACCGAATCTTCCACAGCAAATAGACAGAGGATGCTCAGGGCCATGTGTGCCAAACCTGCACATCCCTCCTGGGCTGCACCTGCCAGCAGCTGCCAGCAGTCTTCTTTGTCTGATTGCTCTTTTTAGTCACTTTGGGTTCCTGTTCTTGAACTCTGCCTTGTTCTTTCTTGAGCTCATTTTAATTTTATTGCATTTTGATGAATGCATCTTTTTCTGTTTTCTCTCTATTGCCTGACATTTTTGCCACACAATTCTTACTTGTTTTTGAGTCTTATTTTCTTTCCAAGGGTTGCAGTAACATATTTTCAACAAAGCATCTAGGTATCTCATGAGGGGTTACTTGTCTTTAAAAACTCCTGTACATTCCTCCTGCAACTTCGATATTTTCCTTAATATTCCTTCTAAAATCGATTCTCACGCTCTTTTTAGAATAGAGAGACCAACACAAATGCAGGCGTGAAGGAGGGAGACGACTTACCGTGCACATGATGTGGTGTTGCTCTGGCCACTCTTGTGGTTTCCTCATAAACAGTCGCATATGACAGTCGGCCTTTGGGGTTGAGAGCTCCCTAACTCGAGGGTTTTGCCCTGCCGAGGAGCTGTATCTCAGCCTCTGTCTTCATGAACACGCACGCCTCTGTGAGAGCCGAGACCTCTGTCGTCGCAGACTTGTGCCCCACTGCAGCTCTCAGACTCGTTGACCAAAGAATGCTTAGCTGCTCAGATGCCACGGTAAGACTGTTCCTACTTTATGTAATGTTACAGTAGTGGCGACTCTAAATGTAATTGTAGTAGTTATAAAAGGAAATTGAAGTTTGATAACAATGAAGACTTTTTGGGGTATTTGCTGTGTTTCAGTTCCTTTATGTAAAACTGAAGTAGCTTTTCATTATTCTGCCTGTACTAAGAGTACCCCAAGCTACTGTAGTCTGGTAGCAGACATTCGGTCCTGCAGTTACATACTGTAGTCTGGTAGCAGACATTCGGTCCTGCAGTCATTTTTGGATTATCTTCAATAAATATTTTTAATCCCATGGTTTAATATTGTAAGGCTCTTGGCTGAGTATTCCTGATAGAATGTGTTTTCCCTGTTCATTGCCGTGCCATCGCCCTCTGCCAACAGTTTGGGGAATGCTCTCTTGTCTTGGTCCACGTGTGATCATGATAATTCAGATTAATGTTATAAGAATTATAAAGTGCAGTCACTTTGATTTTTGTGTACTCTTAGAGCTCTTGTGTTAGAAAGTCACAGCAAGCTTAGGCACTTTGGGTTCTTTGCTGAGGGGATCCGTAGTCTATGCATTGTGTCAGACCACAGAATGATGGATTAGATGACAGTCATGCTTTGTATTATGTACCTCCCAAACCGAAAACTGCTGAGGAGAGCTTAGGAATATGGCTGGATGCGGGTTCTTAGAGAAGTTCAGCAGCTTTTCTTCTTTAAACACTTTCAAAAATACTGAAACTGTCACCAGCACTCAAGAGAGCAGACGTCGTTAGCATCTCTGCCGTGGACTCTTTCAGCAGCCTGGTGAAGTCTGTGCGAATATTGTCTGAATAATGTTTGCAAAAGTACAAGATAAAACACTTGGGGTCACAAAGGACACTGATTCTGTTATTCATATATTTAAAAGCCAGCTTGGTGACACAGTAATATTTTGCATACTATAGCACAATCCCTGGTAGTGGGCTTTCACCACCTGAATTTCCTTTTTTTAAAGATTTTATTTAGAGAGGGAGGAGATGTACAGTTCGCCACATGCTCACTCAGACTTACCCCTAATGGTAGAGCTAGAAATGGGCCAAGGGATTCCAGTTCAATCCATCAAGGTGGCATGTGCCAAAACCATCTTTCTGGTCAAAGTGATCAGTTTCAGTTCATAATTGATCATAATGATAGGATTAAGTATCAAAGAGATCACATAAACAAGACTAGTGTCTGCTAATAATAACTGATAGAATTAAAAAAGAGAGAGTGCTCCACCAGGGGAAGCGGGATACACAGCAGACTTATAGAATGGCAGATATCCTAAACAGCACTCTGGCCTCAGAACCAGCCCTTAAGGCATTCAGATCCAGCTAAAAAGCCCATGAGAGTTTCTCAAACATTGAAAGCCAAGACACTATGGAAAAAAAAAAATGACCTACATGAAAGATCTCTGTGAGTGAGATCCCAGTAGAAAGAACGGGCCATCAAAGGAAAAGGTACCTTTCTCTGAAGGGAGGAGAGAACTTCCACTTTGACTATGGCCTTGTCTAAATAATATCAGAGTCGGCGAACTCAAGAGGCCTCCATGGCCTTGGCAGGTCATGACAAGAGCCTCAGGTGGTTATGGACATCAAAAATAAGAGTGTCAATTGTGAAATCCAACAATGGGAGTCACTTTGCACCTACTCCCCATGTAGGATCTCTGTCCTTAATGTGTTGTACTATGCGAATTAACAGTAAAACTACTACCCAAACAGTACTCTATACTTTCGTGTGTCTGCGTGGATGCAAACTGTTGAAATCTTTACTTAGTATATACTAAGTTGATCTTCTGTATATAAAGATAGTTGAAAATGAATCTTTATGAAGAATGGAATGGGAAAGGGAGTGGGAGATGGGATGATTGTGAGTGGGAGGGAGGTTATTGGGGAGAAAAGCCACTATAATCCAAAAGTTGTACTTTGGAAATTTATATGTATTAAATTAAAGTTGAAAAAAATGTACCTTAGAAAAAAGAAAAAAAGATTTTATTTATTTATTTGAGAGGTAGAGTTACAGACAGTGAGAGGGAGAGACAGAGAAAGGTCTTCATTCCATTGGTTCACTCTCCAAATGGCTGCAACGGCCAGAGCTGCACCAATCCAAAGCCAGGATCCAGGTACTTCTTCCCAGTCTCCCATGCAGGTGCAGGGGCCCAAGCACTTGGGCCATCTTCTAGTGCTTTCCCAGGCCACAGCAGAGAGCTGGATTGGAAGAGGAGCAGCCGGGACTAGAACTGGTGCCCATATGGTATGGTGCCATAGGCAGAGGATTAACCTATTTCTCCACAGTGCAGGCCCCTCACCACCTGAATTTCTACGTGGTGATGGGCACCAGTGACACTCTGAGGCTCCTGTAACAACTCTGTACCTCAGTGTTAAATGGGTATTGTCTGTATCGATAACAAGGTCACTGTTGCTGCTGAGGAGAGTGGCTTACATTTAAAATTGAAAGAAATCTAAAATTTCAGATAGAATTTAGTAAAATTAAAGGTACATATTTTTCCTGAAATTCCATCCCTGGACCCTGGTGGATTCTTGGGTTAGTATGATTTAATTCATAGTTAATTCCATTACATAAGCGGACTTGTTACATTTGCTTATCTGTAAAGAATCTCTATGAATCATGTTCTAGAAAAATTTCATAGTTACTTCCGGTGCAGTTTTCTCATATGGAAGTCTTGGCAGATTATACTGTGTTCATCAGCAGCTGATATATATCTGTACAGTGAACAGAGAAAAGATGTCTGATGTGGCTAACTTGTAACAGTTGTAGCCACAAAGTGTTTTAAGTTAAGATTTTCTAGGAAAATAGGTTTAGTGGGTTTCAAACTCAATTAAAACAAATTAATATTGTTTTAAATTTAGTATTTTAAGTTTTAAGTGAGAAAGTGAGAAAAGACTTTAAGAAATGGGACCAGAAATTCTTAGAGCATATGGAAAGTGGTGAGGACTTGTGGCCAGAGTTACCACTGGATAGAGGCGAATGGATCCCTAGGATTTGAGAAACGAGGATTCTCAGGCTCAAGGAATGCCGCTGGGGAGGCTGATCTTGCTTCTGGTGCCAGTAATGAGAAGAGCCAGCAGATTTGGTAAGGTGTTAGAGCAGGGTGGCCTTCCCCAGCAGGCTTCCGTCTCTTGAAGACTACAGCAGCCTTTATCTTTTGTGCTCTGCTTTTAGGAAAACAGACAAGGCGGTGTGGATTGCAGAGACTGCCAAAGTCGTTAGGGGGGCGGGGGTTTGCAGAGCATGGCTTTGTCCTGTGAGAACAGGGTTCTGATTGCCTTTGAGAGCCCTTCCTTACTATTTTAAAATGCTTAATGGAAACTACATCTTAATTTACCTTTGTGCATACGAAGGCAAACAGTGATATCCCATTTGTTTGGGCTGCCTAGAATTCATCACTGTGGTAGAGTAACTCCCTTGTGGTTGTTTCAAACTGTGATTATAAATGTTTTTGAATAAAAATCTAATTGCAGAAGAATAAGGAAAAGTTATACACAACTGGGTTTGTGGGTGTGAAGAACGGAAGTTTCTGAATGACAGAGTTGGACCTGTGGGTACCAGGCTAGGGGCACCTAACCTGTGGCTGAGACTGTAGCTTACGGGAAGCAGCCATCGGCGGCCCCAGTGCTCACTGGACAAGCGAACCGTGACTGGCATAGGCCGCTTGTTCCAGAAGGGCTGCTGCTCACATGCACACAGGTGGGGGCCCCTGTGGCCCCCCGAGAGAGCCAGTGCCTTCCCTCCTGCAGCTCACGCCGGCTTCTCCCTTGCCCATTCCCACTTCCTCATGCAGCCTTCTCTGTGAGCCCGTAGTCGCTGTCTGGCCTCGTGTAAAGCGCTGGGCCCTGCCCTACCCCAGCGCTGGCATCCTCTGGAGCTCGTCACATGCTGTCTAGCCTACACCGTGTGGCAGGTGAGCAGCGCCTCAGCAAGGGCGCGGTTCTGTTCCTTCTCACTCTTGTCTTTCCTGTGCTCAGGGCTTGTCACCTGCACCACCCGCTCTCTGAATGCCCTCCCTGCCCGCCGCACTGGACCCGCACCTGCTGGCCTGTGCCAGCCCTGCAGAAACAGATTTGCATCTGCCCAGCCGCTAAGTGAACGTCAGCTCTGCTGGGCTCCTGCTAAGAGGGAAAGAGTGATTCAGGATGGAAAGTCATGTTTTATTGTTGCTCGCGCTGATTAATAACTTTCGCTCACAGAGGAGTAGTAAGCAGTGCAGCTGCTTGTGTGGTCTCAGGCGCTGCCAGCTCGCTGGTGTCGGGTGCTTCCTCACGCTTCTGTGAAATCGACTGTTACGGAAGCGTTTTCCTGGGCTGTGGGTGTCTCTTACCACATTACTGCTTCTGCAGACACATCTCTCTTTCTGAGACGGCATTTGCAGTCTGGGAAGCTTTGACTCATTCACTGGTATTTTAAAAATGGAATTTTTTCCATATATAAAGTCTATTCCATTATTAATGGTATAATGTGGTCATTGAAGAATTATATGTCTAAACTTCAAACTTAATGCACCTTTTTCATTCGGGTAGTATTTCTTGAATCCCTTCTTTGGATGGAACTCTGCTAAGAAGTAGGAACTTGGAGGAAAAGAAAGAGAAACAAAACCCCTGTCCTTGTGTAGCTCCCTCCCTGACTAGACCGAGGACGTGGCGGAACCTGACCAGTGCTCTGCCAGCCCGGGGAGGGAACCTGGCAGGCTGGTCCAGGGAGGAAGCAGCCGAGGGAGCCGCAGACAGGAAGTTGTGAGCAGAGGGAAGGGCTAGCCCCCAGGCTGAGGAGGGAGGGAGCGAGGCTGGAGCTTGGCGGCTGCACCACTGAGCCCTAAGGGAACGGAGAGGCCAGCACATGTGCCACTACTCAGCCCATCTTTGAATTCCTCCGTGGATTCTTGTTTTGCCTGAAAAGCCCTCTGGCCGCGTTCATCAGTCTCTTAGGAAACTTAGTTCTGCTGTGCTTTGAACATGTTCTCATCAAAACTGTTGCTCAGACACATTGCTCCAGTTCACCTCTAGAGGTATTAACATTATTAGACTAGTTAAATCCATATTTTCCTTGATTTATTACGAACACATGGAAACTTCTTTTCCAATGGCTTTGCATTAGAAGCACTTCAGGTGAGTGTGGACATCCGTGGCCCACTGGGGCATCTCACAGTGAACAGATGGACTCATCAGAGCCCCGCTCCCGTGGACAGTCCATTGTCCAGTGTCTGCAAGGGCTGAGGGTGCTTTGATTCCTTTCCGTTTGCCTCAGCTGTAGTTTTCAGTAGATTTCAGAATTTTGTATGTGTGTGTGTGCTCTTTGGTCAGTCTTTTGAGTCAAGAGTCCACTGTGTGAGGACCAAGAGTGAGGGCCAACGTGGAGCAGTTCCAGGACACCCCACAGCCTGGAGCCACTCTGAAGATGAGAGCCATCATCTCTGCCTGGACCCCCAAGTGAAAATCTCAGACTGTGGCTTGGCACAGTGCTGCTCTGCCAGGCTTCCCACCATGAGCAAGAGGACTAGGTCGGGTGTAGCTGCCTGAGGGATTCAGGTCTCAGCTGGGAAGGAGCAAGAACACTCAGAAGCCCCTGAGTGGGGGAGTTGTGAGCCGCCTCCCCTCCCACTCCAAGAGCTCCTCAGTGGTCTCAGGGCTTGGGAACTGGAGTGTCGTGTGCTGGGCTTCTTGGTTAAAGAATCAAACGTGTGGCGTTTCTGACCTCTAGCATTCCTTTGAACGATTGATCCATTCATTAGGATGTGAAATGCTGCCATGCCCACGTTCCACGCCTTCCTCCTGGGAGCTGTGTTTTCCTCAGTTGTCGTCCCTGTCCTGCTTGGTTAGGAGGTCCTCTGTTCAGCTCTCATGCAGCTGTAAGCTTAATATGTAGCTGCAGTGACTAAGAGGAAGAAAGGATGTTGCAAGCATTATTTGCTGTGAGGCCTAGCTCAGGCCGTCCATAGTGGCGGTGTGATCTGATTTTTAAAAGGTCTGTAACTTGCATTCCAATCTGTAGACTGTGCAGCACCCATAGCTAGATCCTCCACAGTCTCTTTAGGGAACCATTCCTTATTTTCTGTTTGTTTCTTGAAAGGCTGTGATGTGCCATTCATAAAAAAAAATAAGGATAATTATTTGGGCATATTTGAATATGTCTTTGAATCTTGATAAGAGAAATTTGCTTTATATTTGAACATAAGTATACTGTTCTACGTGGAATTTGAATCCCCTGGTTCCTCAAGACCTTACCTCCGTCCTCCGTGACTGCCCTGATGGTGTCCCCTGGACGAATGTTCCTCACATGGCCTGGGGACATTTCAGGGACGAGCTTCCCCCACCGCTCCATCATTTAGGGTCCAGGATGCTGCTTTGCACGGTGTAGCTGTCGAGACCTATGTCCTCATTGTTATGGTAAAGCTATGACATTTCTGTAGCCTTTTCTCTGTCTTGTCCTCTGAAATTTTGCCCATCATTGCAATACAAATAAATTACCAAGCTTCTGTAATTCTAATAGCCTGTGATCTTTTCTACTAGTTGTCGTTGATATTTGTATATCTGACATTTAAAGTCCTGTCCACTTTACGTGCTGTCTTCATTCATTTAGCCCGTGCCATGCCAAGCGCTGTTTCAGGCATGGGAGACCATGCTGAAAGCAAGATAAGACTCAGCCCTCACACAGCTTCCGTTTTAATGCGGGAGACAGAGAGATAATAAATAAGTAACACCTAAAATAAAAACATTACGAAGAAGGAGAAGTGACGAAGTGCTGCAGGCTAAAGGGGCGTGAAAAGACGGAGATGACAGCACTGGGGTTTTTTAGAGGGAGAAACCGATCTGATAGGGAGGAGAGTGGTGAGGAGCTCATGTACTGGGCAGCAGCCGGCAAGCAAGCCGGCGCCATCTTGGAAGCCACTGTGCCAAGCCCAGAAAGGCGGGATCATCAGGGAGGAGAGAGTGTGGGACCTGTCGGCCACGTGGGGAGAAGCTGAAATTGGAGTTGTTGAAGCCACTGCGGTAGTTCCCCTGTGTGGTGCAAGGGTAAACAGAGCATTAACTATGAGGATATTTTGAAAAGGTCATTGAAAAATGAAATGAAAAGGTAAGTTTATTTTGGTAAAATAAAAAAAAAAGTTTTCGTGTATTTTATGTGTACTTCGGCTAGGCTGAAGCCAGGAGCCCCAAACTTCCCCTGGGTCTCCCACATTGGTGGCAGGGGTCCAGGCACTTGGGCCATCTCCTGCTGCTTTCCCAGGCACAATAGCAGGGAGCTGGATAAGAAGTGCACCAGCACCCCTATGGGATGCCAGCACCCAGGTGTTAGCTTACCCTGCTATACCACGATGCCAGCCCCTTACATGAGCTTCTCGAAGATCCTTCAAAAGCATGAATTTCAGAGTGTTTTCAATCAAAATTTGTCTCTCACTTCCATTTACCACAAACATATTGAAGTGCCCACGTATGATGCCAAAAGCACAAGGGACAAGAGAGAAAGATAAATTGGACATTTTGGCTTCATAGCACACATTTAATAATGGGAGGAAAAAATAGAATTATATACCTAAGAGCTTGTGTCCAGAATATATAAAATACGTTTACAGCTCTATTAAAATGACAGATAGTCCAATTTAAAAATGGGCTAAATATCCAACTATGCACTTCACAAGGAAGATACATAATCGGCCCATAAGCAGTGAAAAGATGCTCAGCATTGTGTCATCAGGAGAATGCATATCAAAACCACAGTAGGACACCACTTCACACCAGGACAGACCGCAGTGAGTGGTGGGGGCGTGTGCAGAAAGCAGAACCTTGGGTATGGCCAGAGAGTGTGGTGTAGAATGGTGCCCCCCCACCACAGCAGTCTGGCAGCTCCTCAGAATGTGGAACAGAGCGCTACCACGTGATGCGCGTGCCACCCGGGTGTGCGTCCACGAGAAAGGAGCGCGTGGAGAGTGCGTCCACGAGAAAGGAGCGCGTGGAGAGTGTGCGTCCACGAGAAAGGAGTGCGTGCAGAGTGCAAGAAGCCAGCAGTAAGGTTGCACTGGCATGAAGCGTCCAGGCAGGGAGGTGATTCCGGTCAGCAGGCAGAGGAGCCGGGGCTGGGGAGTGACCGGTAGCTTCTACAGGCTTCTCTCGGGGTAAAGAGAGCATTCCTGGAATTAGATGGTGATGATGGTCACATAATGCTGTGAATGCATTAGAAACCATGGAATCGTAAACTTTAAAAGGGGAAATTTTATGGTATGTAAATTATACATCAATAAACTTATTAAAAAGGAATAAAATGGTACCAAGTTTGCTTTATTAGCTTTGAAAGGTTATGAGTGAAACACATGTTCTTTTTAATTTTGTTGCTACCACATGAGCTTAATTCATAGGCCTGAGTGGCTGAGCTCAGTGGTCTGAGTCAAGTCTCCGGGCACAGTCATCCCTTCCTGAAATACTGTGTGGACATACGAGGCCACCACTTCTGTTCAGGCAACACTCGGGACAGGCAGTGACCAAGGCCATGCAGGTGGCAGCGAGGAAGCCAGTGACAAAGACTGTCCGTTCAGTTATTTGAGGGAATTTAGTATTGGTTAATTTGTTTATTGTGTGCAGACATAATTTAAGAAAAAAGTATGTTAATATTTAGTTTTTTATAATAGTGTACAGACCTGTAAAACATGTACACATTTCCCAGCACCTTCTTAGAAGTTGTTGAATTCATACATACGTTAGCATCTTCCTGTCTGTGCCTCAAAAAGCAAAAGACTGATAGGTTATAGTCATTCTTGTGTATGAACTTAAAAATAGAAAATGAAACAATCCCCCCCAAAAAATAAACTATAGGGGCCAGCGTCGTGGTGCAGTAGGTTAATCCTGCGCCTCCAGTGCCGGCATCCCATATGGGCACCAGTTCAAGTCCCGGCTGCCCCTTTTCCAATCCAGCTCTCTGCTATGGCCTGGGAAAGCAGTAGAAGGCGGCCCAAGTGCTTGGGCCCCTGCACCCGCGTGGGAGACCCAGAAGAATCTCCTGGCTTCTGGCTTCAGATCGGCACAGCTCCAGCCATTGCGGCCATTTGGGGAGTGAACCAACAGAAGGAAGACTCGTCTCTCTGACTTTCTCTCTCACTGTCTGTAACTCTACCATTCAAATAAAGAAAGAAAAATCTTTTTTAAAAAAATCAGCTCTGTTCTCAAACTGATGTCTTTTTGTAAAACACCAATTAGGATCTAGTGAAAGTGGGAATTTCTGGGGCTCCTCTCCCAAGAGCTCAGTGCAGTGAGAATTTTTCAGGAACGTGCGCAGATGATTCTGTGGCTCAGGATTCTGTCCCATGATGAACTGTGTCCTGAGGACTCTGGCCTAGAATGAGGAGGCGCTTTAGGGTGGCTGAAGTGTTCTTCACAGAGGGGAGTTAGTGGGCAGTAAGATACTTCCCAGCCATTTGATGGTAGAAATAGGTGTCACCCGGACTCCTGCTCCGGCGGCAGGTACTACTGTTTCCTCACCAGGATGCCATCTCAGTGTGTGAACCCGGAGCCCGTCTCCCTCACCGTTGCTCTCTTCCTGCAGATTTCCTTCGACTTAGCCGAGTACACCGCAGATGTGGACGGGGTTGGCACGTTGCGGCTGCTGGATGCCATTAAGACCTGTGGCCTCATCAACTCCGTGAAGTTCTACCAAGCTTCAACAAGCGAGCTGTACGGGAAAGTGCAAGAGATACCGCAGAAGGAGACCACCCCCTTCTATCCTCGGTCGCCCTACGGTGAGCACACAGCGTTCTCCGTGGACGCAGGGGAGTGTGTCTGCTTTCATTCTGTTCGTGTCTCACGGCTGAAGTCATCTGAGTGTGAGATGAACGCTGAGCTGGGCTGCGGTGACCAGACTTGTTGAGAAGCATGCCTTCATACGCTGTGAACTCCATGTATTTGCCATCGCCCCCGGGGTGAAATTACCGCCTCGCTTCGCCAGTCCATGTTCACTCAACCTCCCGTGCAGATCACGTTAAAAGGAAAATTAGACCCAACAGGGTTCTTTTTTCTGAACTGTTGTGAGATTTACTGAAGTGATAAGGCTTCTGAGATTCTTTTTTTTTTATTTCCTTGATGAAAGCTCCCCTGAGCACACTCTTAAAAAAAAAATTAAGCCTGTCACATGTAATACATTATATATAAGCCTATCACATGTAATATATAAGCCTATCACATGTAATATATTATATGTAAGCCTATCACATGTAATATGTGTAAACCTATCACATGTAATATATGTAAGCCTATCACATGTAATATATGTAAGCCTATCACATGTGATATATATAAGCCTATCACATGTAATATAAGCCTATCACATGTAATTTATTGTATATAAGCCTATCACATGTAATATATGTAAGCCTATCACATGTGATATATGTAAGCCTATCACATGTGATAGATTATATGTAAGCCTATCACATGTAATAGATTATATGTAAGCCTATCACATGTGATAGATTATATGTAAGCCTATCACATGTAATATATGTAAGCCTATCACATGTGATATATTATATGTAAGCCTATCACATGTAATATAAGCCTGTCACATGTAATTTATTATATATAAGCCTATCACATGTAATATATGTAAGCCTATCACATGTAATATATGTAAGCCTATCACATGTGATATATTATATGTAAGCCTATCACATGTGATAGATTATATGTAAGCCTATCACATGTAATAGATTATATGTAAGCCTATCACATGTAACATATGTAAGCCTATCACATGTGATATATGTAAGCCTATCACATGTAATATATTTGCAATGAGAATATTCATGAAAGACTTCAGTGATGCAAGTTCACAGTAGTTTGAATGTTAGGATCCTCAATTTTTTCTTTAATTCCTTAAAACTAAAATAAAAGTCACCGTCAGCTTGCTGTATTATGTACACTATAGCGAATCGATTAGATTCTGAAAGGACGAACTGTGGGAATTACAAAAGCAAGACAGTCTTAACTGTTTCCTTGTGAGCTGATTCGCTGCCAGGGTGACATTTACTTTGTCATTAGCCTTTGATTTTTTTCTATTTTGATATATTATGAATTATAATTTTTAGAAGTTATTTCTTGTCTGAATTGAGTGAAAAAAACCACTGTCTTTTATAATAAAATTCATTTGCTTTTAAAAATTATTCCAATAGGGGCAGCAAAACTCTATGCTTATTGGATTGTGGTGAACTTCCGCGAAGCATATAATCTCTTTGCAGTGAATGGCATTCTCTTCAATCATGAGAGTCCCAGAAGAGGTTAGTAAATGTGTGACTGGAAAGGAGATTTTAAGATTTTAACCCCACAACAAAAGTTGTATGGATCCTCTGTGTATGTACTGTGGACTGAAATTTTCTACATCTGTTTCTAACTCTTATGACTGTCAGAAGTGGGGAATGAAGAGATTTAAGTCCAGCCTTGACGTTTATTAAGTGTGTGTGTGTGTGTGTGTGTGTGTGTGTATGTGTGTATGGGGGGATGTGAAGGAGGGTATTCAACATGAAAAACTGGACTGATTTTGCCATTTTCATTAGTAGGTCTTACCAAACATGTTTTCCACTGAGGTGTTAAGAAGTTTCCATATGAATATAAGGAATTAGTCGTAATTCATTAGTTCTTTCTGGAAATCATTCCTAGTCATATAGATTCAACTTAAAAAATCTGAATTATTTTTTATTTTTAGTTCGTTGAATTATAAACTATTTTTACTTTACTTTACCTTCCATTAAACAGACAGCCAGAAGGTACTATGCTCCTAGGGTGTATTCAGAAACAAATTGGAAACATTTCTTGTATTTAGAAGCGTTGTCATTTTTTCCCCAGAAAAGCATTTTGTTAGTGCATTGGCTGTTGAGACTGTTAGCCACTTCAGGTTCTTCCACTCTTCGCATTTTGATTTTAAATGAGCAAGTGTGTACCTTCATCATTACTTCTGATTTACTGAAGCATGAGAAATATTTACAAAGTACATGCAGCCTTACAAAGCAGTTTTATTAAATTTAACTATCGTTTAGCCTTCTGGTCTGAGAGCAGATGAGACATCCATCCAGTGTTAAAAGTTGTTTTGTGCTCTGCAGCTAGTCATGCTGATGTGACTGCGTAGCCACCTAATTAACCCAGCAAGTCATGAAGAAAGATTTAAGTGACAGGTTTATTAAGGCATCTTTAGCGTCAGTACACTTTTATTTTATAATTGCTTGCATTAAAAATTCCCATGATGGACTCTCAAGCACGGGAGCTCTGTCTGGGTGATGTTTGTGGCGGGGAGGAAGGTCTTGGCTAGCCTGGCCTCAGCATCTGGCGTGTGGGACCCCCGAGGACTGTGTTCAGTGAACAGCAGTCCCTGCCTCGTTCCTCACAAATGGGTCTGTTCACATGGTTTGAGTTTCTGAGTACTACCCCCTCCACTTTCTACCTGCAGAAAGCTAAATACAGAGTGGTTATTATGGATCTGGTTGAGATGGGGGGAAGCATTCCTGGCTGTGGAGTAAAAGGATAAATTCAAATACGACTTCCTTCTCAGTCCCCTACTGGTGTCCTCATAATGAGAATTAATTTTTGTCTTTTTCAGTGTTAATGATTTTCTTTTCCTAAAAAGCATTATTTATAAGCAAATACTGATTCTTTATTTAAAAGTCGAGAATACAGGAAGAAAAGAAGAAGTTTAATCCCTCAGACTAAATCCCAGTCATCACCAGACCCTCTGTCAATGTTCCTTCAGAATCTCCCATGTATCTTCAGACGTGAAAAGAGAGTTATCCTGTATGTGTTTTTCTGCAACTTAGGGCCTCTCTTCAATCTTTGTTAAACACTTGAAATGGTAGCATATACCATTTTGTCTTATTGTATATCCAGAAATCAATTGTATCACATTTTCCACTTCATTTCTATAACCAAATAATGAAAAACTCTAAAAGTACATGTGAATTGATGTTGATACTTTGGTAAAGTATCTAGTAGTAAATATTTATAGAATTGTTCAAGATTTGAAAATTGGGCTAGTGCTGTAGCATAGTAGGCTAAGCCTTCTCCTGTAGCACTGGCATCCCATATGGGCACCAGTTCATGTCCCGGCTGCTCCTCTTCCAATCTAGCTCTCTGCTATAGCTTGGGAAAGCAATGGAAGATGGCCCAGCACCCGCATTGGAGACACAGAAGAAGCTCCTGACTCCTGCCTTCAGATCCGCACAACTCCAGCTGTTGCGGTATTTGGGGAGTGAACCAGTGGATAGAAGACCTCTCTGTGTCTCTCCCTGTAACTCTGCCTTTCAAGTAAATAAATAAAATCTTTAAAAAAATTGAAAATTACAGATGGACTTTTTTGGATATTTATTTCAAAGGCAGAACTAGAGGGAGAGGGAGAAGGAGAGAGGGAAAGAGAGGGAGAGAGGGAGGGAAGGAGGGAGGGAGGGAGGGAGGGAGAGGGAGAGAGAAAGAGAGAGAGAGAGAGAGAGAGAGAATGAGAATCTGCCATCTGCTGGTTCACTCCTCACACAGCCAATGAAACCAGGAGCCAGGAGCTTCTTCTGTTGTCCCATGTGGGTGCAGGGACCCAAGGCCTTGGGCCAGCTTCTGCATGAGCAGGGAGCTGGATCAGAAGTGGAGCAGCCAAACTGGAACTGGTGCCCACATGGAATGCCAGTGTTGCAAACAGGAGCTTAGCCACAACACTGGAAGGTGGTCATTTAGCTTGGTGGTCAAGATGCCGGTAGAGATGCCTGTGTCCCAGATCAGAATGCCGGGATTCAATCTCCCAGACTGCACCAGACTGCAGCCCCAGCTGGGGGCCATTGAGGACATTTGGGGAATGAAACGTTGTATGAGATCTCTGTGTGTATCTGTCTCCATCTCTTTCTCTTCCTTGCCAAATAAAATATTTTATTTTTCAAATTAGATTAAACTGACACATTCCTTAATTGGTAGGACTGTGTTGTCTTTAATCCAGTTTCTGAAGTAGCAGTAACTGCTGATAAGCCTGCAGTGAATACCTCTCAGTGAATGGATAAAACTTTGCTGACGAAAGGCCTGCGTCTGGCCTAGAGGTAAAGATGCCCGTAGGTTGCCCACGTGCGAGGGTTCAGTTCCCAGCTCTGGTTTCTGGTTCCAGCTTTCTGCCACTGCAGGTGCGGGCAGGTGGTGTGATGGCTCAGGTAATTAGGTCTCTACCACCCAAATGGGAAACCCCGATTGAGTTCCCAGCTCCTGCTTCCGCCCAGGGTCCAGCTGTTTTGGACATTTGGGAAGTGAACCCGTGAGTAGGAGCTTTTTCTGTCTGTCTCTGCTGGGCCACTGCTGCGCGCCTGGAATTACTGACAGAGACCCAGGTGATCACACCATCCTCCTGACTCCCAGGATGTGTGTTAGGAGGAGGCTGGATTGGCAGTGGAGCAGCCGGGGCTTGAACCAGGCTCTCTGATACGGAACTCAGGTGTCTGAAATGGCGACTGAATTGCAGTGCCAAGTGCTGAACCCTGCGGTATAGTTTTAAGTAAATGTTGTTTTATTGACTTTATACATATACAAATTAAAGCTAACTATTTTGAGGTGAAGATTCAATCTGATGTGTTTTAATAAACAGGTAAAATTAATTTTCAGTCCATCTTAATTTGTACACCTACAACTTGCCATGATATGTTAAGTGACTTTGCTTTCTAAAATTGGTTATTTATACATCAGTCCTCTTGTGTGCTGTAATCACAGGGTGAAAACACTGTTTTTTTAAGATGGTCCATTGGTAAACCTCAACCTAGTCCAAGGTATACAATCAGAAATGCCCAATTAGTCCAAGTTAATGTAGTGTGTAGGGAATACACACTTTTTTCCCAATGAAAAATAATTGGCATGATCTCTTTTGTTTGCATGAGTAACATTCTAAGATAATTTTTGACTTTAAAAAGTGTGGGAGATTTTTTTTAAATATAAAGATATTCTAAACAAAAGGTTGACAAGCATTGGCTCATGAACCAAATCCTGCCCAGGGGCCTGTTTCAGTAAATAGAGTAAACAGGGCTTTATTGGAACATAGCCAGACTCATTTGTGTACACGTTGCCTATGGCTGCTTTCACACTGCCGAGTCCCAGAAGCTGCACAACCTAAAATCTTTACAGTCTGGGCCTTTAAGAGAGGAGTTGTTGACACTTAGATTCTCCTTCATCCAAGAATGTCCAGCTGGGTTTATTGCGGGTTTTTCCCAATGTAGCGTGATAGTCTTTTAGAAACATTTGCAGGGGTCAGCGTTGTGGCGAAGTGGGTAAAGCCTCTGCCTGCAACGTTGGCATTCTGATGGGCAAAGCTTTGTGTCCCAGCTGCTCCACTTCCTACCTACCTCCTTGCTACTGCATTGGGAAAGCAGTGGAGGGTGACCCAGTACTTGGTCCCCTGCCGCCCACATAAGAGACCTGAAAGAAATTCTTAACTCCTGGCTCTGACCTGGCCTTATGGCCATTCTGGGAGTGGAAAATCTCTCTCTGTGTTTCTTTCCCTCTCTCTGTAACTCTGCCTTTTCAAATAAATAATGAATCTTAAAAAAAAAAAAAAAAAAAGATTTCCATCAAAGATAATGGGCAAAGAGTTGATAGTGATAAGTCCTGCAGCAGAATTCCTGAAGTCAGTTGAGCCCTGTGTGTTGTCCTTCTCTGCTATCCTGGAGTGACTGAGTGCTCTCGAGGAGAGACTTGTCAGTGAGCCGCGGAACCCAACAAGCCGGTTAGCTGCCAGAGTCTGACAGAGTTCGTCACAGCAACTCCAGCTCCTGAGTTTTGACAGCTTTGTTTTGGACTCTCATGTGTGTCTTGTCTTTATTCTAAACTTTCTTGCTTCCTTTTCTCTCTCTCCGCCCTCTCTCCTCTCTCTTCTCTCCTCTCTTTTCTCTCTTCTCCTCTCTCTCTCTCCTTTCTCTCTCTCCTCTCTCTCTCCTCTCTCTCTCTCTCTCTCTCTCTCCTCTCTCTCTCTCTCCCTCCCTCCCTCCTCTCTCTCTCTTTCTCTCTTATTTTGAGAGAGAAAGCAAGCTCTGATCCTCCATGTCATTCCCCAGATGTGTGCATGGAAGTGAAGCCTGGAGGTTGGAACTCTCAATTTGTGCTGTCAAGTGGGTAGCAGGAACCCAACTGTTTGAGCCATCACCACTGCTTCCTAGGGTCTCATTAGCAGGAAGCTGGGGCCAGGAGCCGGGACTGGATATTGAGCCCAGGCACAGTGTGGGATCTAGGCATCTGGAATGTTTATCTATAGACTCCTGCCTGTTTTTCTTTTAATTTAAAGACTTGTTTTATTTAGGTTTTCACTTTAAATATTTTTGTTTTGTTATGAGAACTTTTACTGTATCTAGAGAGAGAATCAACTGTGGTTATCATAAAATAAAATCCAGGAAATCATTGATCTAATTTGTAAAGACTAATTCAGTTTGGCCTGTTTGTCTCAGTCAGCCATGTAGTCAGTCTTATGGTGGAAGTGAGATGATCGATACGTTCTTGCTTTAGGTTTCTTTTTATAAAGTGAAGGCACTTTAGTAATACGTGAAGTGGAAATGAATAATGGTTAGAATTTTAGAATCACAAAGTATGAAAATGTTAGCTTGTTTTGTGAATGACTTTCTATATCTTGACGCTCTCAGATATTAACAAGAAGCTTTTCGTTAATAAGCACTCCAGTTTGTTGAAAATATATCCAATTTTTAAAGAATAAGTGTTTTATTTCATGAATAGCTTGCACAAAACTATCTGTATCTGAAAAACTTTTTCTTCGCATACTCTTTCTCCACACTTGAAATTCTGTATTTATCTGGCTGTTTCATTTGCATATCTCTACACTTATATTTACATAAATACACTATTCTGTTCACCACAAATTGTATTGGTGATAACTTCCTACTGGAAATTGCTGATTTTTATATTTTCCATTTAGAAAAAAAGGTTTTATTTATTATCTAGTGTCATTTAGTTTCTGTGAAGAAATTTACATATACAAACTTTTTTTTGCTATGGTTGCTAAATTTGAAACACAAGACAGTTAATAAGACTGTGATGTCTTATGTGAGTTAAACTATGGGACAAATACTCAGATTTTTATTTACTGTGAAATAGCTCATGAATACTAGAAATTCTTTCAAATATATTATCAATAATCTATTTTTTAAAAGATTTATTTATTTATTTGAAAGTCATAGTTACACAGAAAGAGAAGGAGAGGCAGTGGTGGGGATCTTCCATCAATAGTTCACTCCCCAGTTGGCTACAACAGCCAGAGCTGTGCCAATCCAAAGCCAGGAGCCAGGAGCTTCTTCTGGGTCTCCTACGCAGGTGCAGGGGCCCAAGGACCTGGGCCATCTTCTCCTGCTTTCCCAGCCATAGCAGAGAGCTGGATCGAAAGTGGAGCAGCCAGGAGTTGAACTGGAACCCATATGGGATGCTGGCATTGCAGGTGGCGGCTTTACCTGCTGTGCCACAGTGCTGTCCCCAGGAATCTACTCCTCATTTTAAAGTAATTCTCCCAATTGGAACATTAAAAGCAAGACTGTTTAGTAAAGGTAATAATATTTCTAATTCTTTTTTTAAAAGATTTATTTATTTATTTGAAGGGCAGAGTTTCAGAGAGGCAGTGACAGAAAGAGAGAGAGAGAGAGAGAGAGAGAGACAGAGAGAGAGAGAGGTCTTCTATCCACTGGTTCACTCCCAATATGGCCGCAACGGCTGGAGCTGTGCCAATCTAAAGGCAGGAGCCAGGAGCTTCTTCCAGGTCTCCCATGCTAGTGCAGGGGCCCAAGGACTTGTGCCATCTTTTGCTTTCCCAGGCCATAACTGAGAGATGAATCGGAAGTGGAGCAGGTGGATCGCAAACCGGTGCCCATAAGGGATGCCAGCATTGCAGGTGGCAGCTTTCTCCCACTACACCAGTGCTAGCCCCTGTAATTAATTCTGATTCTTTGTTTCATTAGAATGTAACATAAGATTACCCATGTTCATTACCTGAGTAATCTAACCAGCTTGCTGATTACATCTTAATTTTCAACACATTGCTATGCTGTGAATAAAATTTGGTGACCTTTAAAAAATTATTAATAACTCAAGTATATCCCAAATGAAATTATGTGTTTTTCATGATAATTGAGAGACATCCAAACATAGAAATAGAACCTAGCATCTTGTTCCAGAAGATGACAATAAGATTAAATGACTAGAATAAACCTGACTTTGATGACTGTGGCCATCGTTACTAAGTGGTGATCTACACCACTGAATGCTCTGGTGGGTCCTCAGTTTACAAGCTACGTGGGGACTTGAGCCTTAAGCGTCCACAGCTAAGGAGTGGCCCAGGGTTCTGCGCGACTTCCCAGGCTGGCTCACGCAGGGGAAAGGTTGGGCCTGGAGTGTGCTTGGTCACAGCTCTCTACTGCCTCGTGTGGGCACTCGAGGGCGCTGCAGAGGGCTCCGGCTCCGAAGACACCATCTTGGCAGAGCAGGAGGCACACTTATGGTTTCCAGTCCTCCAGTGAGGCTGTTTTTCTCCAGGTTGACTCATGTCCATCTTTCGGTCATTAGGAACGTCTGGGCAGCGCAGGGACTGCTGCTGCAGGCTGACCGAGGTGGTGAGGTCTGGCTTTGGAAATCCACCTCGTGGGCCATTAGTTTACCGGCAGTGAGTCACGGAAGTGATTGGCTTCATCCCTGGATACCTTTGGCCTGACTAAGACATCACTCTGTGTCGACAGTGTGTTTCTTCCATTCTCCTCCCACTCTTTTCTCTCTCCCTCTCTCTCTGTCTCTCTTTTAAGTGTTTAAGAATAGGATGTTGATTCAGCTCTGGACAAAGCCTTCCCTCTTCCCAGTAGGGCTTCTCCTTCTCCTTCTCCTTCTCCTTCTCCTTCTCCTTCTCCTTCTCCTTCCATCTTCGCTTCACTGCCAGCCCCTGCTCTTCTCCACTGCTGCCTCTGGACTGTGGTCCCTTGTAGCCTGCTCCCTCCAGGAGCTCCTGCGTGGCTGGACTCAGTTTTCTCTGGAATTCAGCGAGAGCCTGGTGAGCACCACGGTGCACCTGGCACGTGCGCACCTTTATACTTCATTCCCAGTCGAGGAGTCCTTATCCTTCCCCAGCTGGAGACTCAAAGTAACCTGGCTTTATCATCATCACCAAATATTTCGATAGCATAAAGGATTATACCCTTCATCTTTTTATTATATTTGACTTAGTAGTTCAGTACTTACAGAGACAATTTTTACTTGGCTGTTCTTATTACTTTTCTTTATGTGTATATAGAAACCCATACATCTGTTTATTCTAAGTTTTTCCTGTGTGTTTAGAAATGTATACTAATCCATTAGATGCTCTTCTTTCCTTGGAAGAACTCCTGGGGGACCCCCGTTGCCATCCACCAGTGTTCATTCCCTCAAAATACTCTCTCAAGATGAAGCAGAAAGGAGTTGAAGCTCACTCCACCCCCGTCCTTAGTCAGTGAAGAAGTGGAAGCAGTCTGAGACTGAATCGCCTGCAAAGTCCTAAACCCAGCAAACGCCAGCGCTGAGACTGGGGGCAGTCCTGCAGGACAGGTGTGAGCATTGTTCTCGGTTGTGGGAATAGCGCATCTGTGAATCTGAGAGTTGGCACTGGGCAGGAGCAACCCCTGTGAGTCAGAACGGGGCGCGTGGTGAAGCTGGATATTTAAGGCTCAGCCGCTCTTACCTTTTGTGAAAGACATTAATTAGTTTTGTTAACAGCAGTATTCCTTTCTGATGTTTAGCAGAAATAATCACAGTGCAACAGTGAGAGTTTTCTAATAATAAAATGTATAATGCAAGTAACTTGCTTTGGGTATCATCAAACCTTGGCAATGAGAAGAATAAGAAATAATGACAAATACATTTTAAAAAACCACATTGCAATAAGAAGTAACTACTGAAAATAAACACATAATTAACAGTTTGCGACTGTCACAAATGGATGATATGCTACCATTGTTTAGATATTGGGCCATTTTTAGAAGATACAGCACATTCCTCTAACTGTGGATTCATAAGGAATCATATATATCAGTCTAAAAGCAGTATTTACCCGAGAGAATCTCAGTTAGGTTCATGAACTTTTGTTTCTGCATTTTAGTTTGGAACATTGTTTTTAGTTTCTAAGCTTTGCTTCATAAAATACCTAAATGCATTTATTGTCATGATTTTAATCTCTAGAATTTTAAAACTAATTAATGTAGAAACTACCCACATCACAGTAAAGGTTTAGGTATTTTTTTTCCTTTGTTTTTTCTAAGGGTTGTTCTTTGTTGTAAAAATGAGAACCATTCAGCTGGGCACCAGGAGGCTAAGGGGCGAGGAGAGGATGAGTGTGCCCCGTGTGGCAATGTCTGGAGATGCTTCCGATGCCACAGTGGGGGAGGGGTTGCTACTGGCATCAGTAGACAGAGGCTGGGGACACAACCCAGCACATGATGTCGACAGTGGTGAGGATGAGAAAACCTGCTCTAGAATTAACCAAGGGTTGTCTCCGAATCTGGGTGAATGTCACCTACAGAATGGGATCTCATTTTTCTTTACATGTCACTTTTATTTTTCCACTAAATCCTTCCTAGAGCTTTAGCAAATATTTACCTGAACACAGGAAAAATCATTCTGATTAGTAGAACTCCAGGGAAGGTCTCAGCCTTAGGTCTTCTGGTCTCCAGGTGAGAGCCAGTTCAGGGCACTCAGAGAGCAGGGCTGGCAGTTAGGGACCGTCTTAATCAGATCTGCCGCCCACTGCTCCACAGAACCATGTTGCTCACTTCCAAAGTCGTGGGGCATGTTTGCTTTAGTTATTAGTTCCAACAAGAACAAATCTTTTCCTTGGGGATAAGCTGTGGAGTCCATGTTTTTAAAAGAGATTGGACTTTATGTTTCAGCGTGTAAGATTATAGTAATATCTCTGTGACAGGTTCAGTGTATATAAGAATTTTCCTTTAGAATTATTGGAATTCATATGTATTTCATTGTTTTAGGAAGTAATATAATTTATGACACAAATAACTAACTTATTTTTATTTAATCACACTAGGCAGAAAGCATTCTATGTATAAACTATATAGATATATATGCATAGTATATATATAAATAAAGTAATATTTCAGAATATTACTTAGTATCTGCCATTGTGACCAGCAAATTCAAATCATGCAGTTATAGATGAATCAAGAAATGAGTGAGCCAATACCAAACAACTCAATATTTTATTTATATTTCTATCTATCAAAGGTGCCTTGTGGTTTCTTTAGATGAGCATCAGTGTCATAACTCACCGAAAAAAACTCAGTTACCTATTGTGAAATCTGGGGATGAAGTAATTCCCTGTTTGAGTTCAGTAGAGCATTATGGATTTTACACAATGCCATTTTGTGTGTTCGTAAATGGTGAGATTGTTGACCATGACCCTTGGGCCCACCAGGTTCTGGGTGGCCTTTCTGGTTGGGGCAGAAAGTGACATCATGTGGTTTACCATTGCATTTGTAGACTATGACACTTCACAGATGACATTTATCCTTGGCGCTCGCAGCGCTGTCTGGTCCATGTTATTCTGTGTGGAGAGATGAGGTATAATTGCTTAAACATGAAAGACACTTGGAGCAATACTTGGTCTAGTGGAGGTGGTTGTTACCACCAAACAGAATGGATTCCCTGTCACCTGCTGAGGTGAGACTTTGGGGGTCGTTAAATAGAATTCAAGGATATTTTTCAATGTTTCATAATTTATGTGGCATCGGCACTGGAAGCCAAAACCAACAACTGTCTTTATCTCATGCAACACAGCTTCCCACACATAGCCAGCCAGTGTCAAAGGAGAACGTGGCTGCGCACCAGCTGTGTGCATTGAGTCAGATACCTCGGTCTGCAGTTTCCTCACCTGCACGTGGAGCAGGGGCCATCGTGAGCATCACTGTGCGGACACATGTGATAAAGATCGAGACAGTGCCCGTAGTCTTTGAGCATGGGTTGCCTTGTCCTTCCTCTTTTCTTCCCTGTTCCCGTATTTTCCTCGCCAAATCCTTGAGCGCTGATTCCTTTACCCTACCCTTCCCAGGTGAGAGACCCTAGTGCAGCCAGTTGTTTTAGTGGGTTTCTTGTGGCTAGTGGTGTTACTGAGGGAGTGAGGAATGAATGCAGCAGAGCTTGCCAGCTGGAGAGCATGTCACCTGAAAACAGAATATGTAGGTGATGTTGGCTGATGAGCTGGGGCGGCCTGGAGACCTCCCTGACTTCAGAAAGATAAAATGTAGCTAATGTTGAAGAGAAGCTGCAGTCATAGGAAAAGCCTTTTACATGTGAGATTCTGGCAGGAAAACCACTTAACATCTGAGTTAGGGAAGTCAGAAAATATGAATGAAGGGATTATGGGTAAATACCAAAGGCCTATGAAAGACCCTTGAGAAAATTAATGAAACCCTCAAGTATTTTTAAAAATGATTCATGTATTTTTATTAATGGCCCTATGAAAATCTTACATGAAGTACTAACGTTTTGCCAAATAAAATTACAAACCCGAAGTCATCCACTTTACATTTTGGCTGTGCTAATAACAAACACATAGGTGCAAAAAATACATTTTATTAGATAAATTGCACATTATTTCAAAAGAACATTTTGTGTTTTCTTCAGAATTTTTTAGTTTAAGTCAGAAGTTTCTTTTTCACCATTTGTTACAAAATTCTGTTGCCCTCTCAGTTGGTTCAAGTAAGAATCAGATGTATTCAGCTGCATGGATTGAGTCTAGTTCTGCCACTCAGATGAGTGACTGCTGACCAGGTTCTCCACCTCTGAGCCTCATCCTTCTCGTCCGTAAGATAAGATGATAATAGTTTTCACTTAGGGTTGTTCCGAGCTAAAGAAAATAGTAACTAGCATGTTGGTTCCATGACCACTACCACTAATGTCCTACCTGGAGAAGTGGGTTCTGTTTGCACCACCTTACCATTTAAAATGTAATAATAAAATAAATAAAGGGGTAGATGGCTTGTTTTCCTAAGCACTTTGGAGCTAAGCATGCGGAGGTAGGTGAGTGATAATTACAGTAGATAACACCCAATAAAGCAATTCACAGGATATTGGGCATGAAATGTTAGAGACTGGTGGTTTGTGGGATGTTTAATTCCCAGTTATTGTTATGTAGAGGTTAGTGGTGTGGAGAGAGCCTAAGGATGAGTGGAGTAAACAGTTCCCAGAATGTGCAGAATCGTATGTTCAAGCAGGCGTCTGCTCTTGTCTTCTCCCGCTAGTGAGGTTGCAGAGTTCTTAGAAGATGCCGGAAGCTGAACGTACAAGTCATTAACCAGTGAGGGAACGTGATCCAGCAGGGCAAACACGGGCTGATCACAAGGGTTCCCTCCTGGCCGTGAGAAAGGTGACTTTCTCACCTTTCCCCAGTGGGGTGGGGGAGCCCCTGTGCCCACAGGAGGAAAACCAGGTAGCAGCACAGGGGAGAAGCTCCGCCTGGCCCACAGGCCGCTGAACGATCCTAGGAGTTAGTTTGTGCCAGGGAGCAGTTCTTTTCTAAGAAGGGAGAGGCATTTCTCAGACAAGCACAGATTAATTTTTTTTTTTGGACAGGCAGAGTGGACAGTGAGAGAGAGAGAGAAAGGTCTTCCTTTTGCCGTTGGTTCACCCTCCAATGGCTGCCGTGCACCACACTGATCCGAAGGCAGGAGCCAGGTGCTTCTCCTGGTCTCCCATGGGGTGCAGGGCCCAAGCACTTGGGCCATCCTCCACTGCACTCCCGGGCCACAGCAGAGAGCTGGCCTGGAAGAGGGGCAACCGGGACAGAATCCGGTGCCCCGACTGGGACTAGCACCCGGTGTGCCGATTAATTTTACTGGAGGAAGACCAAGTTATGTATGGTTAAGGGCCTTGGTACCAGTTCATCCCCGTCTGGGAGACCACAGACTAGGCATGCTCAGAAGATGTTGAGGAAGGCTTCCTAAAGCTGTAGACACAGGGAGTTATTCCTTCCAGCCACATTTTAGGACAGGGACACACATGCAAAGAATACCATCTACCTGTGTATGGCCGGCAGGAGAATGAAATAATGCACTTCTTTTTTTTTTTGGACAGGCAGAGTGGACAGTGAGAGAGAGAGACAGAGAGAAAGGTCTTCCTTTGCCGTTGGTTCACCCTCCAATGGCTGCCGTGGCCGGCGCGCTGCGGCCGGCGCACCGCGCTCATCCAATGGCAGGAGCCAGGTGCTAGGTGCTTTTTCCTGGTCTCCCATGGGGTGCAGGGCCCAAGCACTTGGGCCATCCTCCACTGCACTCCTGGGCCACAGCAGAGGGCTGGCCTGGAAGAGGGGCAACCGGGACAGAATCCGGCGCCCCGACCGGGACTAGAACCCGGTGTGCCGGCGCCGCAAGGCGGAGGATTAGCCTGTTGAGCCACGGCACCGGCCCGAAATAATGCACTTCTTGAAAACGGACGTGCTTGCTTCTCTGTTCCGTGAGCAGAACTCGGACAGCACTGAATGCCGCTGTGTGGATGACGACTCATGATTATGAAAATACGATTGCTTTCCTGGGCTGGGTTTGGAGTGGGGGTGCAGGGATGTGCGCTCCCAGGAGCCCAAGAGGGAACAGGCTGTCCAGGGCCACCCGAGCATCCCTGGGGCTGGGGCTGCTGCGACTGCTCTCTGTGGAGTAGGACCCGGTGGGTCTGTGGTGGCTCTGCCTGCCACCCAGTCCTCCCTCCCTGCAGCCCTGCAGCCACGTCCCCCAAAGCCTCTGCTGGGTTGTTCTCAGCCTGTTCCTTTTTCCAGTCTGATTCTAAGTGCTTCTAAAAGTTGAAGTGTAGACACAGATCCCTCTTGAGAAGCTGGGTGCTCTGAGCTGTTAGTTCACATTTATAGAAACCTGTCCTCTGATAGGACTGTTAGTGGTGCTTTCTATAATAAAGATGACACAGCAGCTCACCTTCAGTTATTCCTGGCCATGTGGTAGGCACTGTTCTCTCTCCTCTCTTTTAATTCTAATAATAAAGCTATTAGGTAGATAGGATTATGTCTGTTTTATAGGTGGGGAGACTGGAGTTTAGAGAGCTTAAACTACCTTTCCAAAGTAAGCCAAGAGTTTAGGATTTGAACCCACACGCTTGCCTCCAGCACCATACAGCCAGCCATCCGTGACATCACACAGCTCCTACGCTGGCTGCTCATCTACCTTGCTTGTTTTCCAAGATCAGCTTCGTCCATCATCCTCTAATCGTTCCTGAAGACATTTACTCCTGTTTGGCATTTTGCTGGTTCTTCTTTCCTTTCTGTTTTTTTTTTGTTTGTTTGTTTTAAAAATGTTTTTATACATTTTTAAAATTTGAAATAGGGGGGGTAGACACACACACATACACAGAGAGAGAGAGACAGAGGGACAGAGAGAGAGAGAGAGAGAGAGAGAGAGAGAGAGACAGAGATCAATCTTCCATCTACTGGCTCACTTCCCAAATGTCTACATCAGCTGGGGCAGACCCAGGGCAGATCCAGGAGCCAGAAACTCCATCCAGGTCTCCTTTGTGAGTGAAAAGGACCAAGTACTTGTGCCATCACCACTGCCTCCCAGGGTGTGCAGTAACAAGAGAGTGGGTCAGCTGTGGAGGTGACACTCCAGCCCAGGCCTTCTGATATGCAGGGTCCCAAGAGGCAGTTTAACCCTCTGTGCCACAATGCTTGCCCCTCCTGGTTTTTTTTTTTCTGGGTTTGCTAAATCCTAAATTTGATTAGTGAAAAAGTGAAATATGGAAGCAAATCTTTGACCTGAGTTTTGTCACATAGTTAACATAAAAACTGAGACCAAAGGCTGGCGTTGTGGCACAGAAGGTTAAGCCACTGCCTGTGACTCCAGCATCCCATAAGGGTGCTGGTTTGAGACGCTGTTGCTGCACTTCTGAGCCCTCTCCCTGTTGAAGTGCATGGAGAAGCAGTGGAAGAGGGCCCAAATGCTTGAGTCCCTGCACTCATGTGGGAGAACCAGAAAACGCTCCAGGCTCCTGGCTTCATCCTGGCATAGCCCTGCTGTTTGGCAGCCATTTGGGGAGTGAACCAGCAGATGGAAGACCTCCCTCTGTCTCTTCACTCTCTCTAACTCTGCCTTTCAAATTAAAAAAAAAAAAAAATCCTTAAGAAAAAAAAAATCCTGGGACTAAGCTCTGCTTTACCTCAGCTTGTTTACTTGCAGAAACTATGCTTCATCTGCTTCATTGTGTTATTTAGTTTTAGAGGCTATGCAGTGAGTTCTGTGTCAGTGATACTGCGGAATGACAAATATCTTCATTTTTTAAGAATTCTTTATGTTGTTTGTCTTATGTGACTGTTAATTTTGCTTTTTGTGGTTTTGTTGACAGTTTGTTCCTAGCTGATTTGAAGAGTATTGGGTTTTGTAGCTCACAAATTACATAAGGGCCACTGGAACCTATGTGTGGACTCTAACATTCAAGACGGTTTTCCTAGGACCAAGAGGAGTCCTTTGGTGAACCAGTTTACCTCCTTGCATGCAGTGATCTGGTGTCAACAGGGCTTACACACATCTCGTGTGGCTCCTACCACATGCTCTCTTGCTTAGTAGCTGTTCTTTAGAAAATCAGCCTGTGCCTCGCTTCCTCCCATCATCACCATGCTGCTTCCTGTGTGCTCACCAGTCTCCTCTTTGCAAGCCCCAGAGAGCTGAGGGTCCTGCAAGAGGCAGGCACGTTGCTGAAAGGGAGCACAGGGGTGGAGCAGAGAAGTCACAGCTCCCCTCCGTTGGTGTGGCACGTGGACTCCGTAGCAGCAGTCGTGTCAAGGCTCACTGACGGACACCGTGCCTGGAAATCACCCTTTGTTCCTAATCGTTCTTGCTCTTGGAGTCTGACCCTTCTTGAAAACCTGTTTGAAGTTGAAATGCAGTATTCGTGACAGCGATGACAGCGGAGGCAAGGTCACTCACTCCCCTGGGTTGGCAGCTTTCGTCCGCATTGTTTTCAGGGTCTGGCGTGTGGAAGAGCAGAAACTGTCCTGAGAGCCAAATGAGACGACCGTGCAAGGCAGCACACTTGCCTCATTTTCTAGATCCCTGTCCTGTCCTGGTTTTCTGTCAGATGAAGAATTGGAGGTGAAGACTTTAGAAGATTGTCTTGCTCTGCAGCCTTTACGCAGCGATGGCTAAAAGCCAGTACTGTTTTGTTAAAGTCTCTTTGAACACTGGATTTATATTTCATAAATGTCCCTACACTTCTTAGTCCAGATGTGTGCTAGAGAAGTCTGCATCTGAGAGGCTTGGGTATCACTGTTGGCATCCGTAAAGCAGCTGCTGTATCAGTTCTGAAATGAAGCCGGAGTCTAGTAAAGGATGATGGAAATAGGGCTTCCTTTTTTTTTTTTTTTTTAAATGCTGAAGTCTTTTCTACAAAATGGAGTTACTTTCAAAAGATGAGACCCGTATTTCTACGTTATCCCCGTGAGTTTTCATTGGACGTGTTGACACTGACGCTCTCCCCTGACATCCTTCTCTGTTATGAACCTCTTTCCCCTACCTCTTATTGTGAGGTTAATGTAGCAGAGTGGTCCCTCCAACAGGAGGGCGGAGCAGACACTCAGAAGTTAGAGGAGAGACAGCCGGTGGTGCAGGGTCAAGTCACCCCTGTGGCTCCAGCATCATGTTGGAGCGCTGGTTCCGGTCCTGGCTGCTCTGCTGCCAGGCCAGCTTCCCTGCTGCCCATGCTGAGCCCAGGGTGGAGCTCCGGCTCCTGTCTCCTGCCTGGCCCAGCCTGGCTGTTGCCGCTGTTTGCTCTTCCTCTCGAATTCAAGCCTCCCAGACTCACCCTCTTCTCTGTCCTACGGCAAAGCCCTCAGAGAGCTTGTCTGTGCTCTCCAAAGCCTCGCCTGCACTCCTCTGACGCATTCTCCCCGAGCTGTGCCATGCCGGGCCCCGGTTGCCTTCAGCCGCTGTGCCTCCTGGCTCTGTCCTTCCTCCGGCAGTTGTCCTTGTTACTCCCTGGGATCCTGCTGCGTTCCCGCTGCACTCTGGCCTCCCTGATTTCTGCTTCGCCCTCTGTCTGACCTCCGAACGTGGTAGTGTTTGTGGATTTGTTTCTTGCTCACTTCCCTCTCTTGGTGGTCTCGGGACTTGAAACGCCATCCACACGGATGACTCCCAAATGTGGGCTTTCCGCCTAGACCCTGCTTAGAGGCCAGGATCCCAGAGCCACTCTGGCCCCACGGGAAGACTCCCTAGTCTCCTCATGACGTAAATACCGCGTGGTCAGTAGTTCTAGAGTCTTCCCCGAGCCCCTTGTCCCAAAGGAACAGAGAGCTTCATGCAGTGCACCTGTGGAGCCAGGTTAGCGTCTACAGAGAACGCAGTGTTGACTTCGTGGCCATTCTTGTTTGGCCACGGTTCTCAGCTGCGGCACTGATGTCTCCCCAGCAGGAAGTTGGGGGGGTATCATTTCTGAGGGGGTGTCGCTGGCATCTAGTGGGTAAAAGGCCGGGATGCACCATATACCCTCACAAAAAGTGGAAGCGTTATCCAGCCCCACAAGTCAGCAGTGCCCAAGTTGAGAAACTCTGAGATAAGGATTTGTGAGTTTCAGTTGTCAGTCAGTGGGAAATGCATTAAAATGCCTGGTTGCAAATACCAAAGTAGTTTGAGCCTTTCTCTTTAAACCCATATTTGTAAATACTTGCCAAAAGGTGGAAGCTGTCCCCGACAAACCCACATTGTGAATTGTCCTCTTTCAAGCCTGCGATTCCTTTAAGCGTGCCTGCTGGATTCTGAGTACCTGCAGTTAAATAGTGTTGCTCTTGGCAGAGCTCGGTGAGCAAATGAGGTATGATCTCTCTGATCTCAGTGGTCTGCTCAGTCAGCCGTGACCTTCTCCGTGTCTCCTCTTTCTACACCCTGTCTGCACTGAGCCACGGCCCAGGCACTTCTCAGTGGGGTGGCCAGAGATTACCACAGGGGAAAAATGCAGGGCCCCACAGCGGAGGTTCATGTGGGGTTCAGAATAAATTGGAATGAATTCTGTTTTGCAATGAATATCGTCCAAACTGTCTTTGTACTTTATCTAACTCCAAAAAAAATCTTTAAATCAAGAACTTTTGGAAGAAGTATTGGGCAACGGAACAGAATTTCTATTACAGGAATTGTGGTTACTTCAAATACTATCTGGCTACATATTACATGTGTATATGCATGTGAATACACAGTCATGCACACATACAAACAGCAAAAATTGCTACACACACAGAGTTGTGTTGCTTCTTAGGAGTTAGTATAATTTGAGAGCCACAGAAATATACCCTTTAAAAAGTAGTAATTTCGTGTGATGAGCAGAACTGTCCCTAGTAGAACTTTGTATACTTTTCCTAGCGTTTCTTCCCCGACTTCCACTGTTTAATAGGATGCCAACTATTGCATTGTCTTTAAAAACAAAATTCTCTGTTGAAGTAATACATTGTGAGAAAGATTGTGACTTAGTAGCTGATAAAATTCTTCACTTTCAGCGAGTGTGCCACTATCCATTGTCTAAAAGGCAATTCCAGTATCTAGTTTAATGCTGGTAATTTAAGGTGCATGTTTTATACATTTCATCCATTCTTTTCTGCCAGCTGTTGTTTTAGAAGATATTTAAATACAAGGATATTATATTAAGACAAGATAGAAGAAAGTTTAACAAGGATTGTGTTAAACTGCATGCCTACACACATGATGTGAGGACCAGACAAGGACAAAGCCAGGAAATGGAGACCTTGGCTGTGAGTCTGTGTCTGGGCCCCTCCTGCTGGGGCCCCTGCAGCCACCCCATCACCCGTCCCTGCAGGAAGGGAGGTGTGGGCGATGAGGAGGGACCATGGAGACAAGATGATCTGATGGCTCCGAATTTCTTAAAAAAAAAAAAAAAGTAGTTTGCCTTGGATGTGAAAAACAAAATCATTAAACATAACTTATTTTAGTGAGGCAAAATTGGAGGTTAATATGTATATTTTTATATGCATATACTCATGGTACACATATATTCCACATAAAATACAATGTAAAACTGAATGTTTTCTGACTGTCTAAAGTGAAAATTAAAATAAATACGTGTCAGCGTGGCACAATTACTCACATTACATCCAGATGTGCAGAGAAAATGCAGTTTCTTTATTTCTCTAGGTCCCTCGTCATCTTTCTGACAGTTCCTCTCCTGCTGGTTGAAGGGGAGACTTGGCATGCCAACGTGGTACCCCCCATGGCCACTTACTGAGAGATGGCGACTGTCCAGGCCTTCAGGGAGGGCCGGCAGCGTGGCAGAGCAGCAGACCCTCACTGGCGTGGGGATCCTGGAAGGGGAGGACCTCAGGGGTCAGTGTCCCTGGTTCCCAAGGGAAGCAGACACTCGCCCTGTTAGGGGGAAACCATCATTTGCATGAATGTCCTCTGGTCTCCTGCAGTCCAGACTGTTCAATATAAACCTTTAGCAAGGGGACAAAGAAACAAATCACCATCAGTCACAGTCAGCAGAAATAATAAATAAGAAATTAGTCCCCGAGGACCTCCAAGTACTGCTATGATCGTATTCAGGAGATAAAATTACAAAAACACATAGAGATAAAGTGATAAATCACAAAACAATGAGCAGGCCACAGAGTTTTAAAATGTCCTGGCAGGTTTGAAGACATCATGGTGAGTGAAATAAGCTGGACACAGGAAGACAGACACCACATGTTCCTCCTCATATGTGGGAGCTGAAGTTAAACCAACAGCAGCAACACAAAACAAAAAAATAAAACCAAAACCAAAAAGAAGAAAACATGCCTGTGTGTGTCGGTATTGCTGAAAATACAGCTGTATGAAATTTTATTTTATATCTTTGTCACACCTGTGGTGAAGAGTGTTATACTACTGTGGTTTTAATGATCTGGGATTATTTTAAAATTTACTGTATTTGGATTAAATGGTTGTTTTTCCATTCAGGTACTGTTGAATGTAGCTGTGTCTACATTCCCACTAAACTAAGGGTCTTTTTGCTTTTTACTTGTTAAACTTCTTATTTGGTGAAGTTTTGAGCCTTTTTACTATAATGTAAATTTAAAATGTATTATCTCAAAAACTAAAAAAATACAGAAAGAAAAGAAGGAAAACGGATGGGAAGGAAAAAAGGAGAGGGAAGAAGAGAATATTATATTTTAGGATTGTCCCTACAAACCATATTGAATCCATTAAAAACTAATTAAAATAAAAATGAAAAATATTAGTGAACTTTAGAAATGCAAAAAATAATTATTATTTAAGTGACTGACTTAAGTATTAAATAAGATTGCTGAGGGAAGATCAGATGAGTCTAAGGAACTTACCCAAGATTGTGGAGAAAAAAAGATTGGAAGACAAATGGAGGAAGTGGGGCCGGCACCCTGGTGTAGTGGGTGAAGCCTCCGCCTGCAGTGCCGGCATCCCATATGGGCCGGGTTTATGTCCCGGCTGCTCCTCTTCTGACCCACTTCTCCACTAATGGCCGGGAAAGCAGTGGAAGATGGCCCAAATGCCTGGGCCCCCGCACCCACGGGGGAGACCCGGATGAAGCTCCTGGCTTCTGGCTTTAGATCAACCCAGCTGCGGCCATTGCAGCCATATGGGGAGCGAAACAGCAGATGGAAGACCTTTCTCTCTGTCTTTCCCTCTGTCTGTAACTCTGCCTCTCAAATAAATAAACAAATCTTAAACATAAAAGACCTACATTTAAAAAAAAAAATGAGGAAGTGTAGCATTCTCAGGAGAAAACAGAGTGCGAGGTAGTATTTAAAGAGAAAGCTGCTTTGAAAAGTCCAGTCTAGATGAAGTAGCCCCTGCAGGGGAAACCCTGTGAGCACTGAGCAGGAAGGGTGTCTGAGACACTGGATGGACACTTCGCTTCAGCAAAGGGCAGAGGGCATCCTGACACCAGCAACATTACCTATAAAGCACTGGCAGTGCCACCAGCGGCAGTCGCCTCTAGCGCATACTGGAAACCAGGGGACGGTGGGCAGATGCCAACAGCATGAAAAAGAAAGTCATTTTCAACCTGGAATTGTGCTCTTAGCAAAACTGTTTCAGATATGAGCTAGATGGTTTCTCTGCATTAAAGGAACATCGAAAGAATGCATTTTAAGAGGGCAGCCTATACTATAAGAAAGACACCAAAAAGAATGATGAGAAGTGGAACTGATACACACAGGAACACACATAGCACAGCGTGTCTGGTCCAGACTTATGAATCGACGCATGAGTGTTTTCTGAAGACAGCGACCCTGTTCACTTGAGGGAAGCTCACCGACAAGCACAAAGGAGGGAAAACTTACTCATCACCTGTGAGCTCGTCCTGTGGAAGTGGAGACCCTGTTGACACTGTGCTCATGAAAGCTGTAGGAATCACCCTTGTATTGGTATTTAAGTAGTGCATTCCCCATTTATGTTTTATCACATATCTTAAGTATTCTGACCCTTGATTCTAGGAGTGGGTTGAGTGGTAGCCCAGAAGAAAAATGTCCACTTTCCAATTTCTAAAACCTGTGAATGTGACCTCCTTGGAAAAAGAATCTTTGCAAATATAATTAAGTTCAGGCTAGGCCTTAAACCCGGTGAGACGTGTCCTCAAGGGAAACAGGAGTGAAGACACTGGCATGCAGAGAAGGCCAAAGTCCGTGTGAGGCCGGAGGCACAGAATCGCTGGATGCAGCCCTGTGTCAGGGAATGAGGTTTCCTCCGCTGGAGCTCCGGGAGCCTGGCCCTGCTGGGTTTCAGACCTGCAAGCCTCCAAGAGCGTGAAACTAACGTGTTTGCTGTTTTCAGCCACCTAATTGGTGGTAGTTTGTTTTGGTAGCCATAGGAAACTGATACACCCCTGAAAGATTAATTTATACCAACACCCTCCAACCCAGATTTTAAGTTTGAAGATAGTTCAGTGTCTGCTCTAACATAGTGTTGAAACTAGTCTTTCTAGGAATGCCACATCCCTGGGTTCTCTTCACGATGGCATCGAGGTAAAGGTGGCACAGGTGTGGCTTGGTTGGCCTTGTTCTGGCTGAGGGGCACCTAGTGTCATCAGGCTTACATGGGACCCTCCGAGTGCCTCCTGGCGTGGGCTGCAGAGTTGCTGCTCAGAGCTGCCCCCTTTCCTGGTGGCCACAGAGGAGGAACTGGGCCCAGGCCTGCCTCTCCCTGGCAGCTGCTGCTAGCAGAATTCACAGGCTTCTCTGTCCTGAGGCTGCTGGGGGAGTCAGCCTCACGCCTAGGTGGTCTACCCCCAGCCCTAACGACAGGGCGTCTTTTCTCCACCTCTGCACCACGCCCAGGCTGCCACTACTCGTGACTGGTGGGGTTCTTACTTCCTTGGCTCGCGTATCCTGACTCAGCTGCCCTACGCCTACATAGGTGGCTTCGAAGGAGAGCTCTTCAGATTCTCAAGTACGAAACAGGGTGAAGGTCTTTCTGCATGCTGTCTTATTCCGTAGGCTTGTGCCCATAGAGGAAAACGGAAATGCCAACAGCTCGCCTGTCCCCACTCTACTCAGGTCCACCTGGGAGCCTCTCCTCTGGGAGGACCCCAGGCCATGCACCTGCCATCGACACCCACAGGGCATCACCTGTGAAGGAGCCGGCCGCTGTGACAGGCTTGACCCTCGATAGGTAAAGCGATTTAGGAAATTGTTGCTCTCCGTGAACGTTGCTGTTTTGAATTTCCCGTGTAGCCCTTGCAGCCTTTGCTCACCCCTGGGCTTCCCATGGAGAAGGTCGTGCGAAGAGAAATCAAAAGCAAGAGAGACCTTATTATTTTAAAAGGTTTATCATGTTAAAAATGTCCAAGACGGCAAGAATTTATAACTAATAAAAGTGCTTTGTGCTGGTGCATGTCCTGCAGCCTCTGAAATGTGGTACTCATTTGGGCTTCAGAGCAGATTATGAGCTCATTTCATAGAAATGACAACTGAGGACTTCAAACACCTCTTTAAGATGCTAGCCCTGATAAAAAGCCACGGGATCATCAGTAACTAATGTGCTCTGTCAGTCCTGGTCCCTGTGTCCTGCCTCGGATGTCTCCCACTTTGTCTCTGCTTGGACGTTGAAGGTGGCCTTCTCGCCCGTCAGCCACGCTCTCCATCAGAGCTCTGGGTTTCCCTTGCACGCGGGGGCTTGCCTTCCCTTTATTTCTCGGAGGCCAGCTTTGGATTTAAAGGAATAGTAATAATAAGATTGTATCCAGCATTTATTGGTGTTTCTCATGTTTTCTATGTCTGCTGTATTGCCTGAACAGAAGTTCATTTCTTTTCATTTTACCAGTGTTAGTAAAACTCATGATTATCAACCTTAGAACCAATGTTTAGACTGAAAACTCCTAACTGCTATTTTTCTTATGAATCTGCATTTGTGTGGGCACTCTGTTCTCCCGAGGTGGAGCGGCCTGACTCCAGGAGTGTTGATGGGTGCTTTTCTATGTGCGAGTCCACTGGCCTGCTTTTGGTGGTAGTTGTTTATTTAGATCAGTTCTCCTTCTCAGACTGTCAAAATCAGAGAATTAAGAGACATAGTCATAAAAGAGCTAAGAGATCTGAACTGAAACTTAATTACAGATACCATTAGCATTTTAAAGTCATAATTATAATAATGATTAACTTTTATTGTATATTAACTAATCATATTACCTGGCTTTTCTGGTTTAAACATCAAACCTACCTGTTAAGTGCTGTTACCATCCTTGTTTTACAAACAGGGACGTGGGGATCATCTTTATGTTTTTGCAGTGATTTGTGTTCTATAGCATCACTCCAGCTATGTTAATGTGACCTGTGGTTTGGCATGGAAAATATTAATATACAAGTGGTTTACGGACAAGACCGTAACTTCTGAGCTGTACAGTGGTTTGTGCAAGATAAAGCAGGTGGTAGCTAAGAGAGCTAGCCTTCCTTCAGTTCTTCAGGCAAACTTTTCTTAGTCCTCTTCCCATCAAGGGTCTTGGAGTTCGAGACTCTTAGAAAGCACATGTGTGTTTGAAATAATTATCAGGGCTCTGTTGTCCACAAGTGTCCCCCTCACAATCATGAAAGTCACATCCTGTGAGGAGAAGCAGGTGCTGCCACACACCGTGGGCTGGGGAGAGCAGCCCAAGGCGGAGAGCAGCTGAGGCAGGCTGGGGCACCCTGGGCTGCTTGGTCTCCCTGGGGGCTGCGTTGAGGCTCTCGGTGCCTCTCCGTTTACCTGTGCATTCGGGATGATGGGACAAAGTGACCTCTTACATTCTGTGACTTTATATTTTTCACAGCTTTGTGAAATGAAGCAGGAAAAATGAGAATGAATTCAATAAACAACAAATAAGTTTCTTCTAAAAACAAACCACTAACACATGGTTACAAAAATGTTTAAAATTAATCTGAGAGTGCAATTTTTTTTTAATTTTTTTTGACAGGCAGAGTGGACAGTGAGAGAGAGAGACAGAGAGAGAAAGGTCTTCCTTTGCCATTGGTTCACTCTCCAATGGCTGCCGTGGCCGGCGCACCGCGCTCATCCGATGGCAGGAGCCAGGAGCCAGGTGCTTTTCCTGGTCTCCCATGGGGTGCAGGGCCCAAGCACTTGGGCTATCCTCCACTGCACTCCCGGGCCACAGCAGAGGGCTGGCCTGGAAGAGGGGCAACCGGGACAGAATCCGGCGCCCCGAACGGGACTAGAACCCGGTGTGCCGGCGCCGCAAGGCGGAGGATTAGCCTGTTGAGCCACGGCGCCGGCCAAGGTGCAAAGAGTGCAATTAAGAAAACAAACTGGGAACAAATTTAACAAAAGAGATGGATACTTTCTTCTAAGAACTACTAAACACTGTTGAAAGAAATTTATAAAGTCCTGAAGTAAATGGATAGACATCCTGTGTTCGTGGATCAGAAGATGTAATACTTGTAGGACAAAAGCAGTCTTCATATTGATCTGGAAATTCAGCATAATTCCTATCAAAATCCCATGTGGTGTTTTTGCGGAAATCAAGAAACTGATCCTAATATGTGGCAATTCAGGGGCTAAGCTAAAACAAGCTTTAAGAAGAACAAAGTTGAAAAACTCGTACTTCTTGATTTTAAAACTAGCCACTGTAGTAATCATATACAGGTAAGTCGTCATCTAGTGAGTCTGTGTGGGATGCACTTGAAGGACAGATGTGTAGAACAACAGGATAGAATCAGAGGTGAGTGTCTGCCACAGCAGTTACTTTGCTGCATGAGATGCCACGTCCCATCAGGGTGCCTGGCATGTGTCTGCGTTGCTCTGCCATTGATTCGTCTTCCTGCACACCTAGGAGGCAGCAGATGATAGCCCAAGGACGCGGGTCCCTGCCACATATCTGGGAGACCCAAATGGAGGTCCAGGCTCCTGGCTTCCACCTGGGTCAGTCCTGACTGCTGCAGACATCTGGAGAGTAGGAGAGCAGATGGGAGACATCTCTGTGTCTCCATGCCTTTGTCATAAAATGAATTTTTTTTAAAGTATAGAATTTAAAATCAGGGGCTGGCGCTGTAGCACAGTGGGTTAAAACCTCGGCCTAAAGTGCCAGCATCCCATATGGACGCCAGTTTGAATCCCGGCTGCTCCACTTCTGATCCAGCTCTCTGCTATAGCCAGGGAGAGCAGCAGAAGATGGCCCAAGTCTTTGGGGCTCTGCACCCATGTGGGAGTCCTGGCTTCAGATCAGCTCAGCTCTTGCCATAGTGGTCATTTAGGGAGTGGATGGAAGACCTCTGCATCTCTCTGTAACTCTGTCTTCCAAATAAATAACGTAAATCCTTAAAAAAAAGAATTTAAAGTCATAAATTACATTTGTGATTAATTTGTCAAAGGTAGCAAGACAACTCAGTGGAGAAAGAATAACCTTTTCAACAAATAGTGCCAAGATACCTGTATGTCCACATGCAAATGAATTTGGATCCTTTCATCAATCTGTAAGCAAACTTTAACTTACAGTGGATCAAGGATCCAAATATAGGAACAAAACCTATGACATTCATAAAAGAGAATGTAGAAGCGACTTTTTAAAGACCTTTGGTTAGACAAACCTATTTGAATATAACACCAAAATTATAGACTACAAAACAAACAAATTGGACTTCAACAAAATTAAAGGCTTTCTGTGCTTCAAATGGCATTATGGATAAAGTGATAAAACTGCCTTTAGAATGAGAGAAAATATTTGTAAATCCTATTTCTGATAAGAGATGTGGATTCAGAATATGTAAAAAACTCCCATAACTGCCTAATAAAGACATGCAACCCAGTTAGAAAACAGGCAAAGGATCTGAATAGACATTTCTGCAAAGAAGATAACAAGTCACCAGTGACACACGGGGAGACAGGTGCTTGAGATCGTTGGGCACTCCAAGGCATTCCGCTAGATACTCACCAGGACTGCTGTAGTCGAAAGGGTGTAACCAGTGTCGGGGAGAATGTGGAGAAACTGGAACCTGTGTCACTGCTGGTGAGAATGTAAGGTGGCATGGCTCCTTTGGAAAGCAGTCAACAGATCCTGCATAAGTTAAATAGAGTTACCATGGGACCCAGGGAGTCCACTTCTAGGTATATACCCAACAGAAATTAAAACAAGTCTGCAAGAACACTTGTGCCTGAATGTTCATAGCAGTGTTGTTCACCATAGCCTAAAGAAGGAAAGACCCAAGCGTTTGCTGATGAAGGGATAAATCAATGTGCTCTGTCCCAACAATCAAATATTATTTAGCCAGCAGAAGGAGTCATAATAATAAATAAATATTGGCTGGTGCCTTGGCTCACTAGGCTAATCCTTCATCTGCAGTGCCGGTACCCTGGGGTTCTAGTCCCAGTTGGGGCGCTGGTTTCTGTCCCAGTTCTCCTCTTCCAGTCCAGCTCTCTGCTGTGGCCCAGGAAGGCAGTGGAGAATGGTCCAAATCCTTGGGGCCTGCACCCACATGGGAGACCAGGAGGAAGCACCTGGTTCCTGGCTTCCGATTGGCACAGCACGCTGGCCATAGCAGCCATTTGGGGGTGAACCAACGGAAGGAAGACCTTTCTCACTGTCTAACTCTGCCTGTCATAATAATAATAATAATAATAATAATAATATTTAGCTAGCAGAAGGAATGATGTCTCCTTTTAGCCACGAAATGGATAACCTTGAAAATGTTATGCTAAGGGAAAGAAGCCTGTCCCCAAAGACCCCAAACTGTGTGGTGCCATTGATATGAAGTGTCCAGCACAGGTGAATCCATAGCAACAGGAGTCGATCACTGGTGGCCTAGTTTTGGGGCATGGGGAAGAAATAGCTAGGGACTGCTGAGGGGCACCAGGTTTCTTTTGGAGGTTATAAAAGTGCTCTGAAAATGCATTGTGGGTGATGACCATAGAACTCTAAATATACTAAGTGCTATCCAAGTGTAGACTGAATGGGTGAGATGTATGATGTGTGAGTTAGATCTCAAGATAGCTGTTCCAAATAATAATGTGTAAAATCAAAATTTTAAGAACTAGAAATTTGGACTAATTATCCAAGATAACTTCTGGACCCAGACAAGAATGGATATACAATTCTAGCGTGGCATTCAGAGTCCTGGTACTTGAAGTAAGAACTTGAGCATTGGGAATTACATAGGTCTTACTCTGACACCCGTTTTAGAGTGGCCAAATTCCATAGTCTCTGAATCTCAGCTGCTTCATGTACAACATCAGGATATTAGTTCTTGTCCTTGGGTTGCTCTGGAAATTCAGTGAGTTCTCCATGTAAAGAGCTTAGCGTGGTGCTGATGGTGACAGCCGTCTTGAGATGGTCATCATCCTGGGATTGTGGTGAAGGTTGGAAGAGAAGGACACTTCCCTGTCCTTGCATGTGCCGCTGCTTCTGCCCGGAGTGCCATCCCAACCTGACCCCCCTCCCAGGCCTTGCCAGGACACTCAAGGCAGGCTCCTTTCCTGGTGAGCACTTCCCACCAAGTCTGGTCCCTGAGATGCAGCCCCCGACTTCATCCCCGCTGCACGCCTGTCTTTCATTAGTACTCAGGACTGGTCTGTCAGCCTCCCTTCCACCCTGTGTGCCGCCCGAGGGGCTGCTGCTTGTGTGTCCAGCTCAGCGCGTGGTCAGCTAAGCGCAGGGTCAGTGCTAGTTAAAGGCAAGTAAGTCGTTTGGCAGCATCAGATGCTTCTGTTTGACTCCTAAACGTTAGTTTATTGGTCAGCAGGAAAATCAGGACTGTTCTGTACTGAGAACTTTGTCTAATACTTCGGCATCACTAGGTAATGTATATACTTTGAGATCATAGAAGAGCCCTGAGTCTGAAAGACACACAGCAAAAATCCTGAGTTTAGTTATAAATTTAAATTTGCCATGAGTTCATAAAAAATAGAAAATTTAAAACTCTTGTCATAGATTTAGAATAATTTTTCTAATAATTATATCTTTATTTTGAAAGCTTATGTTGTCATTTTTAAAAAGATTTTATCTATTTGAGAGGTAGAGTTGCAGCAAGTGGGAGAAACAGAGAGATCTGCCGTCCACTGGTTCATTGCCCAAAAGACAACCGCAGTGACTGGAGCCGAACCCAGCCAAAACTGGGAGCAGGAGCCCAAGGACTTGGGCCATCTTCCACTGCTTTCCCAGGCCATGGCAGAGAGCTGGATCAGAAGTGGAGCAGCCGGGATATGAACCAGCGGCCATATGGGATGCCTGCGCTGCAGACTGAGGCTTAGCCTATGATGCCAGAGTGCTGGCCCCAAAAGCCTGTTTTGAATCTCCATGTGGCTTATTAACTCCCATGAAAAGCTGAAACTTTGATTTCTTTATGAATCACAAAGGGAAATTGAGGATTTGGATTTTTTTTAATGATATGGCATTGATATAAATCTGTATACCAAGTTGTGTAGTAAGTGAATCTGTGTTTCAACGTGCAGTAGGCCGTATTCTTGCCAAAACTTAGCAAACGTGTTTAGAAATATTCTCCTTATTCCTGTGCCAGTTTCTCCAGGAGCTGAGGCTTTCATCATGTTCGCCCCTCTGCCTCATCTGCGGAAGTGCAAAGAGAGTTACTGCTGTGTGATGAGCAATCGTATTCATGTCTCTTACCTTGCAGGAAGGCGCTGCTTACTGGTTCAAGTGTGTGTTCCTGCCTTGAACATCTGTCATTAAATGTTCTCTGATAACCTTGCCTAGATACAGGGGCTTATATAAAGTTGTCTCAGAGCATCTTTAAATGTGGTCATTGTCTTTTGGAAATAGGTATGGGATGGGTGTTGTGGCACAGCAGGTTAAGCCGTTTCTTAGGACACCATATTCCATATTGTCACACCACTTGAATCCTGGCTACTCTGCTTCTGACCCACCTTCCTGCTAGTGCACCAGTAATGGCAGCAGAAAATGGCCACCCACCGGGGGGACCTGGGTGTGGAGCTCCTTGCCCCTGGCTTCAGCCTGGCCCCATCCTGGCCCTATCCTGGCTGTTGCTGCCGTCTGGGAAGTGAACCAGTGGCTGGAATCAATCAATCTCTCCCTCTCTCTCTCTCTCTCTCTCTTTTTCTGTCACTCGGCCTTTCAAATAAATAAAACAAATAAATCTTGGGGGAAAAAAGTAGAAAGAGAGTGTCATTAAACACCAGAGAACATGAAAACAATTTCAGAACTTTCTTCGGCTTATGGCACCTTTCATCAACTCCAGAATGCCTACGGAGGACTGGGCGCCCTCTGTGGATAACTGAAACAGTGGGAGGAGCCACGGCAGCCAGTGCAGGGCAGAGCCCTCCCCCTTGGAGCCAGGTCCTACTTTGTGTTTGGGTGGTTGTGCGGATTTTTAAGCAAGAATGATCACTTGTTTTGTTAAGAAGAAGGCAGCCAAATAAATTTCTTTTTTGTTTCCTTTAACTAGTTCTGCCCTGTGAACTAAGTTACTTTCCCCCTCCTCTCCCCACAGACCCCAAAATAGCTTTATTAACAGGAATATATGATGTTTGTGTTCTTAAAAAAAAATCAGGGTGGTCTTAGATGTCTGTCTTCCATTCTGGCATTTCCTTTTATACAACTCTTTTGAATTTTCTGTTTAAAAACTGGCATTCCAATAGCTTTTCTTTGGCCTCATGCCTGGGTTGCATATTGAAGGAGCAAATTAGGAATGTTAAGACATCCCCCAAAGAAAAATGTCTGTTATGAGAGTAGAGCTGATGTGACACTTAGAATTAGGACTTCTTAACTTGTCTAAATGACAGTTAATGATCTTTTCTCTTTCTCTCTCTCTTTTTTTTAAAAAATATTTTGAAGGGGATTGAGAGGAATGAAAGAATTGCCCAGAGGCCAAGATTGGGTTTGGTTCACCAAACTGTTAAATGTCAAATGTACTCCACTGATAATACATCTTTTGTCTCTTTTTAGGAGCTAATTTTGTTACTCGAAAAATTAGCCGGTCGGTAGCTAAAATTTACCTTGGACAACTGGAATGTTTCAGCTTGGGAAATCTGGATGCCAAACGAGATTGGGGCCATGCCAAGGACTATGTGGAGGTAGGAACTGATTCATTACATTCTTAAAAGTACTGTGTGTTGATGCTGAAATGCCAGCCTCCAGTGAAACGCGTAGCCTAGAGGTGGTGGCACACAAGCGTCTGCTAATGCCGGCATGGTCCCAGTCACGGTGCTTTCGCTTTAAGACACAGTTCTCCAGGAGTTACATGTAGCTCACTGATTGTTACCTGAACAGGGACATCTTTTATAAGTGCTCATTTAATTGTTTGAGACACAGGTGTTGATCAGTACTTTGGATGATGGATGGGTAGATAAATGAAAAAATGTTCGAATCGTGGGCTTTGCTTTCGAGGTTCCTAACTAACCCATCCCCCTTGTGTTGCACTTTGTCCTTCCTACCCAGTACTCACATCGTAGGACGTGTTTCATGGAAGATACTAATTCTATGTAGTTTCCATTTGTAGAATCAAAGACCTTCAGATTTGCAAAATTATTCCATTACATTCTGCTAAGGGTAATGTTACTGCGGGACTTTCAGCTTCTGCCACTGAGTCTGGTTTATCCCTCTGTGTACTTCTTACCTCGCATACCTGTGAACTGTGTCCATCACATAGAGACAGATACCGAGATCCCAATAATGATGCTGTGACGAACAGTGGATATAGCTAAAGGGAAACCCAGACTTTGATTCTTGCGATTCCTAGACAAGGTGGGGGCTTGGGTTACACGTGCATGTGGTGTGGTGTGAGTGTGCTTTGCCCTGACTCGCGTGCCTTCAAATCTGCGTGTTCCTTCTGTGGTCTCTCAAGAAGGATCGCGGCGGCGATCGCGTCCACCTCCCTGGCGTCCTTGTTGGAGAGTTCCTGTGCTAGTGTGCTCGCTTCTGCTCTGAATGACTGCTGTCTGGGAAGCAGGATCCAGCTCCCTCGTTCATGGATGAAGCTCCTACAGCAGCTTGAGCATTTACAAGAGAGTGAGCAAGTAGTTGACTCGCTAAGGCAGAGGCTAGGTTCCACCACGTCTTTGTTTTTGTTTGTAACAATTAAAGCTGCATGTGTGCTTGAGCACTTAATACTGAATAATATGAGCACAAGATCATTTCTGGTTTTAAATTTTGAACAGAGTAACATTTATATCTTTTAAATATGCTTTTCTAAATTAAAGTTACAGGAAACATTTTATGACAATAGTCCTTGGATATATTTTAAGAATTTTATATCAAAAAAGGTAGAAATTATTAAGAAAGTGGAGAAAAGGAACTGATGGCAGAAGCTGACTTTTTGTCTCATCCAAGTAGCTTAACCTACAGAGAAATGTGGGACAGGTTGCTAAGAGTGAGCATGTAGTTTTCTCAATCATCCCATGTTAGCATAGTCTTCACACCATCTATACATGCTCAGAGTTGTGTAGAAAGCTATGTAGGTATCCCTCACTATCCAAACTTGTCTTCAAATTCAAGCCCAAATAGATTAACTTTCTACTTTTTTGATTGATTGATTGATAGTTGCTTGGACAGTAAAGACGTTTGTGTTGAGCTCAGCGACCACACAGATTTGGATTGTGAGGGAAGCGTTGTGTCCCAGTGTTGCTAGTGCTTGTTATGGGCCATGATCTTTTCTTCTTTATGCTTTGTGTATTTCCCATGTTATTTGAAATCAACGCATGTTAACTTTGCGCTGGGGCATGGGGTGAGAATAACATTTTAAAAATAAATTTAAAAATCCAGCCAAAGTGATTGGGACTGTGAAGTAGGCACAGAGGTGATGAGAAAGGCTGTTGTGGCCCCTGGTCCTGCTGGCGTCTTCCTCCCCAGACGTGAGGCACAGAGGTGATGAGAACGGCTTTTGTGGCCCTGGTCCTGCTGGCATCTTCCTCCCCAGACGTGAGGGCTGGCCCTGCTGCCCGAATAGCCCAGATCTTGGCACAAAGGGCCTACATTTGTGTTCATATAAAAGGAAAAGATTTTGGTGCAAATATTTGAAAAAGGTTGTCTCAAATGAAGTCATTTTCATAAGTTGCTTGACAAGACGATGTCTGTACAGCATGCCCAGGAGCCGAAATACCACACAGGAGTGAGGCACTCGGGCCCTTCCATAGAAATGTGAGATTGCTGGATCCCACAGGGAGCGGTGCACACACATGAAGGGGATTCATTCTGCTTGGCACCAGACTTGCTCTGTCCCATGAAACCAGTGGGTTCTGTGGACGCAGGGTTCTCCTGGGTTCTAATGGCAACATGTGTTGATGATTGATGGAAGAAACATTTTACAGCCCTCATTTATGTGTTCCGGAAGAAATCTAAATGTCTTGATTTCTAAAAAGGTACCATTATTAAGTAAGAATTCATGACTTTGCTACTCTGCATTTTGAGAATTATTACCATTCCTTGAGATTCTCAATGTATTGAATGAAGTTCTCTCAGAGATTTATGATTAACAGTAAATTTTTTGCAAGAGTTAAATCATCAGTCACAAAAATGAAAGAAGAGAAGCTTTGTTTGAAAGACACGTGCATCCTGATACTATAATCAACTTTAGAATAAAGTGTTTGCAAATACAGATAAAAAAACCCATAATAATGTCTCATTTGTGCACATTTAATTGTGTAATCCTTCTCATTTATACGCAAAAATACTGGTATATATTTTGGGTAAGTGACTTATACTTTTTTACTTGTAGATAAATTTTTCTGACTAGTTGCCTTGTGCTGGCAGACAGGGTGTGGCGCTCCCAGCCATGCCAGATAATTGCTCTTCAGCATTAGACAGGTTGTGGTATCTCAGTTTACCCATCTGTGAGAAGGACAAAGTAATAGCCTGTAAAAAATCAGCAGTACTGTGAGGTATATATACATGGAGCACACCTCTGTCTTGTAAACACTGTTGCAACAACTTGTACAAAGTCATTTCCTGTTGCTGATAATAATTCATTAACATAATTTACAATTTTGCTTCATAGATCAAAATGTTTTAAAATGTAAATAGCTAAGAAGTATTTCAACCTGAAATGAAGAAAGAATATAAAAACTATATTAAATTATATTGTACTTCAGAATCAATAAGTCATAGGCAGTTACATATTTTCCAGTCTTTTATTAAGTATAGAATGGAGTAAATTTGATTATGATCACCACCCATTTACCCATCACCAGATTCTCTATTAGTATCTTCAAATACTGTTGTAAGTTTAAAAAAAATACTATTTAAGTCATTATTGTAGTGCTAATGGCTCACAGTTGTAAATATCAATTTATAGAAACACAAGGTAGCAAAAATTTGCATTTCTTTTTGGTTGTAGTTCAATTCAAACTTGTAAAATATTTTTGTCTGATTAAATATTCTTTTAGTTTGTATTAATATAAAGAGAACAGGTGTCATGTATTCATAGATTGGGAGAAGCCATACTTCTCCCCCTCCTTCCTTTCTTGCCGTCTTTTCATTTAATTTTTGCAATAGCATACTTTTAATTTACTTTGTAATCACAGACTTCATGTACCACCAACCATAATGTTCAGCAGGTAAAAAGTGCAAAGACCATTGTTCACAGGAATATCAAAAAGGAATATAAAATAATCAAGTCATAAGATGCCAGTTTCTTTCTTACACTTTTTCTATATTCTATATTTACTACTGCATATCAGAGAAAACACGTTTGTCTTTTTGTGACTGTCTTATTTTACTAAGCATAATGGTCTCCAGTTGCATCTACTTCATTGCAAGACAGGATTTCATTATTTTTTATGGCTGAAGAGTATTCCATTATGTACATACACCACATTTTCTTTAGTCATCAGTTGATGAAATCTGGGTGAATTCCATGTCTTAGTTCTTGTGAATTGAGCTTCTGTATACATGAAGGCACAAGGAACTCTTTCATATGCTGATTTCTTTTCCTTTGGGTAAATTCCCAGGAGTGGGTGACTGGGTCATATGGTAGATTTCTTTGCAAATTTCTGAGGAATCTCCATGTTGTTTTCCATGTGGTTGTCCCCGTCACAGCCTGTTTTCCTGCCTCCTTTCTTCCATTTGTGTGGAAACAGCTCCTGCCTTCATGAACACATCCTGGGGGCCCGCAGCACACGTTCAGGCAGACACAGCAGTCAGCTTCCAGCAGTGGGGCGCTCCGCCTTCTCATGCCCTCGTGCACTCAGCGGATCTAGAGCACCGGCCACCAATGGCAGGTGTGTAGGCTTCTGCCAAAGCTGACGAGACTAAAAACAGGATATACTGACAAAGTCAGCCAGGTTTCTTAATGAAAGGATCAAGTTCTCACAACTTGTGATAAAATTATAATATATGAATGTGTACTATTATCAGCTAAGATTGGTAGATTTCCCAAACTTATTGGCCTGATAACCCTTTTTTTAATAAAAAAATTTCATTTATTTATTTGAAAGGCAGAGTTAGAGAGAGAGCCAGAGATCTTTGATCTCACTTTCATGAATGTCTAGAACATAGCAATAGCCAGAAAATATTGAGAGTTAAGTTCATTGGTAAGGGCCAGACCAGTTGTATCTTCAAGCTTTCACCACACCTAAGGAGGTCACTTGCTTTGGGGACACACAGGTAGTCAAGAGAACTAAGTCCCTGCTTTGTGGAAGGCTCAGCAAAAGCCATCCATAGAGTGGTGAGAGGCTTTCCTGCCCAGGCCTGGCCACGCAGGTCCACAGGCAGCCCTGGGCTGTCACATTGTTTGCAGCAGGCTTTGAAGGTCCTCAGGACCAAAGACTGGATAACAATTAAGCTATTCTTCGAATCAGAATTACTGAATGGTAGACACTTTTTCCGTGCCAGAAGCCTTACTGGGGACTCTACGTAGGCTGTCATATGTAACAGGTGCAACATTCCTGTAAGGCAGACAGCATAGCACATCCTCACTGTGCAGAGGGAGGAGATAGAGGGCTTCAGTGATTGTTCAAAGTCATGGCCAGAGAAGGTGCGTGAAGCCAGTCTCCAGCCCAGAAGGATATCTGAGCCATGCTCGTCGATGCTGATGTAAGGAAACCGGGGTTGGAAGCAGCAGGACTTGGGTAATCTTCCACTTGCTGAGAGACAGAAAATTCAGCTTTTCTTCCTTTTTCCTTCCTGCCCTTTATGATCCAAGGAGAGCAGAAATATCAGATCTTACAAAAACCCATGGTGCTGCGTATATCGGGCGAAGGTGCTAAGGGTGTGTCTGGGCAACGTGTGTGCTGAGATTTGCATCCCCCTCTGTCCCTTGTCCTCTGACCAAGCTGGTGAGCCTACATTACAGCTGATACCGAGGCCTGTGGGAAACCTGGGAGCCCTTGGCCGACAGATGTAGACCACTGTCCCCATCTTTTCTTCCCTGTCCATCAGTTTGCTGCTAGCATTTTGCATCCTGTGTTGTGCAAATCTGCAAGGAACAGATACCATTTAAATTTCTGAAACTTTTGCTTACTGCAAGTTCGTCATCATCAACAAACTGTGTGTATGTGTGTGCACGTGCACGCGCACAGGGAGGAGCAAATACAAGTAGCATCTTTTTGTGTTTCGTTTATTTCAAGTGTTACTGATGCCCAAGTCCCTCCTTTGGCAAGGTCTCCTCTACCTGGTAGGGTAAGGCTGTGTTTGTCTCATAAAGTGACCTCGGTTCACAAAGAGGAGGACTCGGTTGAGCTCAGCTTACCAGCATCATTCCTGCCTTTGTGGTGCACTGGGAGGTGACAGTGCCTGCAGAGTTCTCAGGGGTGTTTACCAGGAGACCTGTTCTAATAGAATCCCTGTCACATGAGGTCAGTAATGGGTTTGTACTGACCCTGGGGGCCTCATCCTTGCTTGGAAGAAAAGTATATCAGTACCTCCTCCTTCAATGTGCTGCAATACTCACTGCTGTTTTATTTTGACTTCTTATTGACCAGTGACTGTTGCTTCAATTCGAGAGAGAAATCTCCTAACCTTTTGAAGGTTATTCAGAAAATAGTCAAAGTGCTTAAGTAGACTCCTTTACCTGCATTGAGAAGAACAGGCTGTGTTCTGTGGTCAACAAACCAAACATTAGAAAGGCAACCCAAGAACCTAATTGAATGCGGAAGAGGAAAGAACGGCCATTTTTGTAGACACAAGAAAAGTTTGTCCAATTTCCAGTATCTTTGCAACCTAAAATGTTTAGACTAAGCAACCTAATCCTATCACAAAGGAGTGAAGAGAAACTATTTCTGTGAGCTGGCTGTAGAAAGTGTTCATAGTTGTCCCTCAGTCTCCATGGGATACTGGTTCTAGAGTCCCTATAGACACCAAAATCCACAGATGCTCAGTGGCCTACAGTGTGCATGTAACCTCCACTGTTCTCCTGTATGGTCTAGATCATCCCCAGGTTACTCATAAAACCAAATGCAAGGTAAACGCTATGTAAATGGTTGATATCTTGTATTTTTTCAAAAACAAAAACAAGAAAAAAGTGTCTACAGGTTCACTGCAGACACAGTGTTGCCCCCTGCTTACTCTCTGTCCCAGCTGGCTGAACCCGTGGACGGAGCACCATGGATAGAAAGGGCCAGCTGAGTCACAAATACAAGTGACCATGGTCCCGTTTCTTCCTTTGTATCCTGTCATCTGTTGGTTGTTCCTTCCATGATTTACAGCAAATTTTTTAAAAGATTTTTTATTTACTTAGTTGACAGGTAGAGTTACAGACAGTGAGAGAGAGAGAGAAGAAAGGTCTTCCTTCTGTTGGTTCACCCCTCAATGGCTGCTATGGCCAGAGCTGCATGGATCTGAAGCCAGGAGCCAGGAGCTTCTTCCTGGTCTCTCATGCAGGTTCAGGAGCCCAAACACCTGTGCCTTCCTCCACTGCCCTCCTGGGCCACAGCAGAGAGCTGGACTGGAAGAGGAGCAACTGGGACTCGAACCAGCACCCATATGGGATGCCGGCGCTGCAGGCAGAGGATTAACCTAGTGCGCCACGGAGCTGGCCCTAGCAAATTTTTAACTTCTCAGTGTGTTGTTTGAAATAAGCCACAAAAAATGGAAAAATTCATAAGTGGGTATTTCATCTGGTCAGATCTTTGCAAGATTAGGAATGACATCACAGCAGTAGCTGTGCCCCAGATCAGAAACAGTAAGCCTTGATAAACCATTGTCCTAACAGAAGACACCCGCCGTGATCCTTATTTCAAGGACAAGGTATTCATTGAGTGTTCATCCACAGATAATTTAGAAAAATGAGGGCTATTTTCAGCTTGGTTCTAAACGTATAAAATTGGACACGTGAGAAGAAAAGCAGTTCTCGGCAAGTCCGTGTGTGTGTGTGTGTGTGTGTGTGCGCGTGCGCGCAGAGGTGAACATGCACGTGGAATGGAGTCGCAGGTTCTGTAGGCACAGGCCCTGTGGACGTGTATTATGAAATTGTGTAAATGCCGTTTGGTCCTAATAGGTAGCAATTAACCACATTAAAGTGGAAGCTTGTTCCCCACCCTTCAGTCACTCCCACTGAGTCAAGTGTCATCATACGTTGTGGATCATGAAGAGATCTTGTAGCTAAGAAGGTCACAGCTCTAATGCTGAGAATAAACGACTGAAAACAACGTTGAGATGGTGCTTTGCCCGCTTAGCTTACTTGCTGGGAATTACTCTGAAGACGGTGTTGGGATGATTCTTTTCCCACTTGGTTTACTTTCTGCACTCTTTTACATTCCCTGAGTTCATGAGACCCTGCAGGCTTCCTCCTTCCTCCCAGCTGGGCTTCCCGGTTGGCCCTTCCTCTTCCTCTCCGAGCATGGTCCTCCTGCTCCCTCTGCCCCCACCCTGCTCCTCAGCCTGCTCCTCTTTCACTGGTGTCTCCCACTTTATGTCGGTTTCCACCCATGAATAAAAGCTGACTTTAATTTTAATGACAGGACCATTCACATGATATAGTTATAATTGCCTCATAAAAATGACATCACCTAAATTCAGTGATGATTTTGCTTACAGATGGTATATATTCAATGCTTCCTCCTTACACAAATGCACTCTGGAACAGGCAGGAGGTATTTGTGACCAAAGCAGCTTCCTTATGTTCCTTGTCTGCAAACACCATACGTTATTCTTGCTCTTTCCTGCTTATTACATGCTATAAAACGTCTCTTCTGCTTATTCTTTCTGAATGAATCCTAGGAGTGAAGCCTCAAAAAATTCTTCTTACTCTTTGGTCTTAGATAAAGAAAAAAATGTGTGATCGCCTCTGTGAGTGTTCTGTCGTTTGCATTTGTAAGATCTATTCTTTTCCCTACCTGTTGACTTCAAGAAAACTAGGATAATTGGTGGCTTTTTGTAGCCAATTTGATCCTGAAATCTCTGGAGTTGGTGTCGTGGGGATCTGTCCCACTCAGCGATGACCAGACCACTGGTCTGGATATGGAATAGGTATGACAGGAAACAGAAAAAGCTATGGTGCAGAAATAGGATGTTGGACACTTTGGCTAGTAACTTAGTTCTGGGACCTCCTGTCCTGTGGGTTATTGCAGTTACAGAATATACAAAAGCCACGGTTGGGAGCCAGCGCTCTTGCTCTGGTTAAAGCCACAGCCTGCAGCACCCGCATCCTATATAGGTACCAATTCAGGTCCCAGCTGCTGCACTTCCCATCCAGCTCCCTCTACTGTGCCTGGAAAAGCAGTGGAGGATGGCTCAAATGCTTGAACCCCTAAACCCATGTGGGAGACCCAGATGAAGCTCCTGAATTCTGGCTTTGGCCTGGCCCGGCCAGGTCCAGCCCTGGTCATTGTGGCCATTTGGGGAGTCAACCAGCAGATGGAAGATCTTTCTCTCTGTGTCTCCTTCTATCTCTAAATCTGCCTCTCAAATAAATAAATAAATAAATCTTAAAAAAAAAAAAAGCCACTGTCCTCTTGAATCCAATTTCCAGAGAGTTTCCTGTGTTGCTTCAGAAACTGTGGAAGTAGCTAAATATGCCACAAAGGGAAAAAGAATTTGGAAAATAGTTAAGTGAAGGTCGCCTTTTTATTTTAGAAAAGAAAAAGAATTAAACTACCACTAAGCCCAGCTAATCCATAAGTTTAGTTTTATAGAAGCAGAATTATCTAAAGGCAAAGCTGAGAAATCCTTTGAGAAATTGTCTTTGTGTTGTTGGTTGAAACCTCATATGGAAATTATTAGTAAAGTTGTCAAAGACAGAGGTGAAATTACTCCTTATGGCTTCCCTAAGTAGTCTCAGAGTTAGGTGAATTATTCACATCACTTGGGCTTCTTTCTCTCTACGTGGAGAATGGCTGGGCTTAACCCATCACTGTTCATTACTTCAAGCAGAACCTGTAAGGCAAGAGACTCCGAGGGTGAAGGCCGCCCCGGGGACCCTGGGCTGGGATGTTGCTAGTTACCTGGTGCGTCTCTTCAAGGAAGCTCTTTGTCTCAAGGCCTTGCACATGGCAGTGGTCCAGTGAGTACCCGAGCTGACTCTCCCTACCTGACCGGTTCTTTACGCAGTTGGCATGATGAAATGCGTATATACTAAATGTGTTTTGTTCCCATCAGAAAATGTTTTCTTTACATACCCAAAGAGATTTCCCCCCGAACGTGCTCTTCGCAGTCGCCTTGGGCTGTGGTGGATTCGCTGGACTCCAGGAAAATGTTCTCAATCATGTTGCTCTCTGGATGGAGACAGTCGTGAAGGAAGCCAAGATGTGGCCATGTGTTCGCTGCTGGTCAGCTTCTCATTTATCTCTGGGCTTTCCTAGTTTTGACTTTAGTCCTCTTTTTCAAAAGGAGGATATCTGAGCAGGTGCAGCCACAGAAAGAATGATCTAGTGGCCCTGGTTCACAAAACAGCATTTCACAGTCACAAAAGTAGCATCAGTGCAGAGACCAGGTGCCCTGGGTATGCCAGGTGGCGTGGACAGCAGCTCATGCAGAGGCCTGTCTTTCCGAGCGTGATCAGTTTCCTCAGCAGTCTCCTTTTTTAGAAGATCTGTCTAGTAACTGCCCGAGTTCCGGCTCAGGTTCTGTTGGTAAGGAGAACCTTCAGGCTCCTCCCCTCCCTGTCCTGCATCCCAGTCCATAACCATCCCCCACCCCCAGAATATGCCTGCAAAAAGTAGAAGAGCACGCTTTCTAACAATGGGGTTTTTGTTCTTCAACACATGTAAAATTTTACACGAAGATTCTCGTAGGAAGTTCTTTGACGGTAGCTGTAGAAAAACTGCTAGTCGAACAGTACTCTCTATCTTGTGTGTGTGGGTGCAGTCTGTTGAAATCTTTACTTAGTATATACTAAGTTGATCTTCTGTATATAAAGATAATTGAAAATGTATCTTGATGAGTGGAATGGGAGAGGGAGTGGGGGATGGGATGGTTGCAGGTGGGAGGGAGGTTATGGGGGAAAAGCCACAACAACACAAAAGTTGTACTTTGTAAATTTATTGATTAAATAAAACAAAGAAAAACTTTGCAAACTGTGCAGGAAAAAGAACAAAAAGCATCTGTAGTGTCACTTCAGGGTCTTTCGTTGTGATTGCATTTCCTCCTGGCTGCTCCACCCAGGAGAATAGAGGATGCGCTGAGCCCCAGGTCTGTGTCCCAGGCTTTGCCTCAGAGAGCAGAGCAGCTGTGTGGGCACCTGTGCTAGAGGGGCCGGGGTGCATTCTGGGAAGGTGACTGTGACCTCCTGCCCTGTGCACCGTCTACCACCACATCCACAAGAAGCGGGTAGTCCTCTGAGGTGGGACAGCTGTGCCTTCCTCCTCACACCAGAAGGAAGCAACCAGGAACTCAAGCACTGTAAGGTTTCCTGGTTTTTTTTTCTTTCTTTTTTAGGTTTTATTTTATGTATTTGAAAACCAGAGTTACATAGAGAGAGAAGGAGAGGGAGAGAGAGAGGTCTTCCATCTGTAGTTCACTCCCCAATTGGCCACAATGGCCAGAGCTGTGCCAATCCAAAGCCAGGCGCCAGGAGTTTCCTCCAGGTCTCTCACGTGGGTGCAGGGGCCCAAGCACTTGGACCGTCTTCCACTGCTTTCCCAGGCCACAGCAGAGAGCTGGATCGGAAGTGGGGCAGCCGGGACTCGAACTGGTGTCCATAAGAGATGCCGGCACTGCAGGAGGCAGCTTTACTGGCTACACTGCAGCACTGGCCCCATGTTTTTTCTTAAAATTGCTTGCTGATTTTCACTGAATCTTAAATTTCAGGTTCAAAAACAAAATATAAAACCTTTGCTAACACCCAGAAGGTCATCATCTTATATTCGTATAAAGCTTTATGTCATTTGCTTGTTTGGATCCGATTCTCCCGCGGAGAGGAGAGCAGGAATCACGGCTGTGGTTCTCAGAGGGAAGGGCTGCCTGCACCCGCCCGGACGCCCCTCGGCCTCTGCCCTGGGCTTGGTGTTAGCCGTTCCTCAGAGGCACTGAAACCTCAGTAAATGTGGACTAGTTAGTGAACACAAGCATCTCACTGAGAAAGTACAAGTAAGCGAGTGTGTCCGTTGCTGGCCTTCTATGCTTTCTCCTCGCCCAGTGAAACAAGTCCAGTGGGGCCCTGAGAAGGAGCCGTGAACCTCGGAAGGGCCGGGAGAGTCCACGTCCTGTGTCCTGATAGGAGACGTCCTCTGCAGTGCGTGGTGCTGTCAGGGTTGTACGGTGGCACAGTGTGAAGAAGTCCGCCTCTTCATGCGGAAATGCAAGTCCAACAGAAATCACTTCACTTGATCCTTATCTTCAGAAACACTGAAGTCAGAGTTTGAAGAAGTGGCAGAAGGCTTTGCATTCCATCACCCCTCGTCAGGGTGCTGGGAGCTTCATTGTCCTTAACTATCTGCTAGGGCCTTTGGGAAACTAAAGCATCGTGGACCGGGCTGGGCCAAATGAGTCATCTATTAAAATTATCCCTAATGAATTACAGGTTTGCGTGTTTAATTGTGCGTGGTGTAAGGCTTTGGGATGTTAGAAGTCTGGTGGCGCTCAAAAAAATTACATTAGCTTGGTTTAGTAAGGTCTCCACTCCTCCCCTTGACCCTCCCTCCCTTCCCTCCCCCTCCCTCCCCTTCTCCGTTGAGCTCCGCTCCCCCGCAGCCTCCAGTCTGCTCCCTCCCAGGCAGCAGGGATGGGGATGGCGTTAAAGCTCTCTGGCACGCTAGCGCATCCTGAGCGTCATGCTGTGACTGTCCAGGGCAGGGTCCCTGAGAGCTGGGTGAACCCCTCATGGCACCCCTTTTACAGGGTGCCTGGTCCACACCGGCCACTGTGCGGCCAGTGTTCCGCTCTGGGCTGCTCTTCCTTTCTTTTCCCTGCAGCTGTGTTTTCCACATGGAACGCAATAGCAAAAGCATCCCGAGAATGAAGCAGCAGCTACATGAAAGCCACAATTGTACTCGAGTCATGTTAAAGCATGACAGACACGACAGTTCTCTCAGCACCGCGAAGGCCACCGGGGGTCCTCCAGGGAGGAGGCTGGGGGCCTGAGTGGCAGACTCCCTGTAGCCCAGAGTGGGCCTGCATTTGCCACTGGCTCGAATTGGCAGTTGTTGCTTTCAAGCAAAAGTCTCCCTGAATCTGAAAATTTCCCAGTTAGCCTTCATTTTCAAATGTGAGACCTGGCAGAGGGCTGAAAACGCGTCAGACTTCTTGACCCTCCGCAGCCCTGTGAGAGCCGCGCAGGCCTCCCATTCTTCCCTTCGCCCGCAGGGCCTGCAGAGCTGACGTCCCAGAGTTTGCCTCCTCTGTGCTCCTGTTACTCAGGGCCCTGCGCTGTGGTGTTCTGTCCGCCTCCCGCCCCACTACCTGTCCTCACTGCGGAGGAAGGCTGGTGTTGGGGGCCTGGCGTTGCAGTTCCTGGCAGAGCTAGTCCGGGTCTGCCCCCGAGGAGGGGGGGTGCTCTCTGCTGCAGCTGCCCTGACCCCCACTGGAGCTTTGGCTGCACTCAGCTTCGGGCTTCTCAAAGCGCTGCTCTCCTGCTGGGCTCTGCTCTGAGCTGCCTCCCAGGAGGCTTTTTCTCAGGGCCTAACCTCTTTTTACCCTCCTCCTCCAGACACTTAACTGAAGAATTGGCCTTTTCCCATGCAGCCTAGGCCCTTTATTTACATCCCTGTGGGCCTCTGCCAGAATCCACGTCTGACCTTGCTGACCCCCTGTTGTAACCCTGAGCTTGGTGTGTGTTCACTGGATGAGTACCTGGCAGTGCAAGAACCTCCTACTAGATCAGCCTCATTGATTCATTTCATTCTGCATCAGACAGACAGAGCCATTCATTATCCAGAGGGATAACTGACTCACAGAGCTGATACAGCTAGATTGTGATGTGCCTTGGTTCCCCTTCCACTCGGGTGAGGTCCAGTGTCAGGACCCAGGAACCTCTGCATGGTGCGCTGTGCTCAGTCATCTCATCCCTTCACGGATCAGTCAGGGTACAGGAAGTCTCTGTGCAACTCCCAGGTGGCAGGGCTGGCCTCTCTGGGGTTACCCCAGCCCTTCTGTGATTCCAAGGGGACGGCAGCCCCAGCAGTGCTGGGAGGGAGGGCGTGGGCTGGGTCGTGGCATTGAAGGCCACCGCATCTTCTGAGCCGGAACCTGCTGTGGCACCTCTGGCAGAAGGGAGGTCAGGCAGCCAGCCGCTGAGCACCTGACGCAAGAGGGGGAAAGCAAGGCAGCGTGTCCGGGGTGCCTGCGGCGTGGGATTGGCCGTGGGGAGCCCGGGTCCTGCAGTTTCTAGCGCCAGTGGTGGACTGAGTGAGCCTGAGCACAGCCTGTTCCCCCAGAAGCAGCCCAGACTGCTGTGTCAGGTGCCGTCCCGCGTGTGGACTTCATGCAGTTGTGAATAACCACGTTTAGCCGGATGCGTGCAGAGCCAGAGTATATGCTCTGTGGTTACTTCAGACTCTGTATTCAAAGGTTCACCTGAAAAAAAAAAAGTTTTTACGATAGTTCACAGATGTTCCTTGTAATACAAATCATGCTATTGGCTTCCACATTTTTGCAGTAGTGCCTAAAAGAGCTTAGGAGCTTTTCCCGGCAGGCGGAGCGTTCAGACGGATGGGACAGATCTGCTGTGTTGCTTGCTCTTCTTTGCCCCATCCACGTACTGATGTAGGTGGGACCGTGATGCACAGCTGAACGTGTCTCATCTAGAAGGCGCTCTCTGCTTGTCAGCTTTCTGTGTTACCATATCTGCATTTTTGTGTTTGACCTATTAGTGCATTTTTGGCTTTATAAAGGGGAAAAAAAAGTGCTTCCCTCAGCAGAACCATCTGGCTTCGTTTCCTGTTCCTCAGCAGCTCTATGTTGCTCCAGCGAGGCCACCCCTGCGGTTTTCTGAGTGCTGCTGTTACACTGGTGGTCCTCGAACTCACCCGGGATGATGGAAAACTTATACTATAGGCTGCTTTTAAGTCTAAAGTTTCCAAGGTGGAAAAATACATATTATTGTCATTTTTGACATAGTATATTTTTTCCCTGTAGCTGGAATATAGTCTTTTAAAAAGAATTACACCACACTATTCATTGAGGAAGAAAACTTGCTTCTAAAATTGCTCTTAGATAGTGAGCCACCAGATTTCTGTGGCAGCAAACTGAGGTCACCGGGCACGGAGTCAGTTCACGCTCACCAAACACAGGCTTTCTTAAAGGGTTGGATGACAGCAGTTACGGATCGAGGTAGCAAAGCCTAACAACCGTGAACAAACTTTGTGGCGGAAGGGCTGTATGCAGTTCATGCTTGGTGTGAGCGGGTTAGGGTGAAACTCCGAAAGGAAGTTTCTAATGCTGGCTGGGGGTTCAGAGCCTGCAGAGAGGATCTCTCGCAGTTGGATCTCTGTCCACCACAGTGTGCGTGCAAGACTGACATTCTGTGTTTTTATGGTGTGACACGCCACAGATTTTTGGAAACTTCCAGACCAACAGCGTACCTACTTTGCTTTTTAGGAAATCCTTCATTTAATGCAACATGTTTGTTCTTAGAAACAAGCATCAAAAGAATTTTGTTGGTGCACTCTATTTTGTTTTTTTTCCCCCACTCTGTGCATGTCCCACAGATAGCTGAAATATACAAGCTTTAGAGAAAGGAACACTCCGTATTTTGAGGGTACTTCAAGAATTCCATGAGAAAAACAATTTAAAAATAAGTTTATCTTGGTGTAAAAATATTTGAAATCCATGCATAGTTTTTCATAATATATATTTTTCATGAGCTTCGTCATGAGTCCTCGTATTTTTTTTCATTAGCCAGTAGGTACTACACTTTGCCTTTGGATGAGACTGTGCTGTAGAACTGTTTGTATTAAAAATGTTCAGATTTCACTGCATAAAATGATAAATGTAAAGTTCTCGACCCATTGCCTGTCGTACAGGAAGAATTCTAAAACCTTTGGGCCCTCTTCCCAGTCCTTTGATTAGCTCACTTCTTGTTAGTGGTCAGGAATGATAAACCCTCAAGTGGAGGACTATGCAGTTTTAGTTCTCTCCTTACTTTGAGAAAGTTTTAAAAATGTAACCTTAGACTTAACCATTTTGTATGATGGGTTTAAAGACTTTTCCAGAAACTCCACGCCAGCAGATTCCGTGATCTGAGGTGTTTGCTCCCATGCAGCCTGCCAGTCCGTGGTCCCTCCTAGACCCTGCTTAGTCCAAATGCCACTGGAAGGTGTGCAAAAGTCGAAGGGAATGCTCATTTTTAATTTTAAGAGGAAGGAAAAAAGTTTTAAAAAATTGAGGCTAATAAAAGTTAATGAGGAACATTTAAATCCTTTAATGGTTCAATTTATGTTGCAAGTCAGCATGGTTAATGCCATTATTATATGCGTGTGGCTACATCCTCTCTCTGCTATAATTCTTTCCCCTTGAAATTGAGCCAGCACAACAGGGAAGGCATATCACACTCATGTGATTTCTCTTCATTCTTTTTGACAAATTCCATGGTTTTTTTTTTTTTTTTGAATGAGAGAAAGAGCAGGCACAAGGAAATTAAAATATAAAGGTCTGTTTTCTCTGCCCCCTCCCCCTTCTTGACAGATTACTGAATAAAACATGGTTATCAGCAGAGTGACCATTTCTAATAGTCTCTTTGTGCTTAAGAATTTATTTTGGGATGGGAAACATTCCCTAAACCCAGAGGGTACACTTAATATGCCAGTTTTCATTTGAGAAGAATTACTTTTCAGTTGTAGGTGTTTTGGGATGTAGCCTGACTCAACATCCAGTATTAATGGTCCAAAGATAGAACCACTGAACTTTCTGACTGGCCTTCTTTGGGAGACATTAGCATGTCCCTTGAGACGGTTTTCCCAGCTCTGGTTACGCCACTCGGTATGTAGGGGAAGCTTACTGCTTTCAGAAGCCTTGCTCTTGGACGGCCCTTTCTGTTACCCACATCAAATGGACGGTGCTTGTTGCTGTTTCCTTTGCATTAGAAATGTACTGGGGCGCCGGCGCTGTGGCGTAGCGGGTAAAGCCGCTGCCTGCAGTGCCGGCATCCTCCATAGTCTCCAGTTCGAGTCCCAGCTGCTCCACTTCCAATCCAGCTTTCTGCTGTGTCCTGGGAAAGCAGTAGAAGATGGTCCAAGTTCTTGGGCCCCTGCACCCGCATGGGAGACCTGGAAGAGCTCTTGGCTCCTGGCAGTTGTGGCCACTGGGGAGTGAACCATCAGCTGGAAGACTCCTCTCTCTCTCTCTCTCTCTCTCCCTCCTTCCCTCCCTCCCTCCCTCCCTCTTTCTCTGCCTCTGTCTCTCTGTAACTCTGCCTTTCAAATAAATAAATATTTTTTAAAAAAGAAGGAAATGTACTGGACCCTCAGTGTGTCCCTGAGTGTACAGTCCAGGCCACAGGAACACATCAGACCACTGAGAGAGAGCTTCTTCACTCCCCAGGGCACACAAATAAGCCACACTGTTCTCGGGCGGCAGCCACAAATGTGAAGAAATGATTCTCAGTAATGTGAGTGGAGGGAACTTTTGTGTAATATATTTAATTAATAATTGCCCTTTAGTTTCCAGACATCCTTCTTAAAGTACAACACCAGTTACTTTGTAGCAGTTTAAAAAAGTTGATACTTGGGGGCCAGGGTTGTGGCATAATGGGTAAATCCACTCCCTGCTCCTATGGGCACTGGCTCGTGTCCTGGCTGCCCCACTTCTGATCCAGCTCCCTGCTCATGTTCTCTGGGAAAGCAGAAGATGGCCCAGGTGCTTGGGCCCCTGCCACCCACACGGGAAACCTGGAGGAAGCTCCTGGCTCCTGGCTTCAGACCACTGCGGCCATTTGGGGAGGGAACCAGCAGATGGAAGATTCTCTCCTTCCCACCATTTCCCTCTTTCTGTGTATAAACTACCTTTCAAATAAATAAGTAAATCTTAAAAAAAAAAAAAAGTTAGTACTTATCCAGAGAAAAGCCTGTACCATATATTTCTTAAAAGTTATTAACTTCATCACTTGTTTTTGTTAGAGATAAATTCTAGTGGTGTACATATACTTGTGGAATTTATCTCTGCATGGAACATTAAATCTTATTTTAATCATTTATTTACTTGAGAGACAGAGTAAAATTCTGCTTGTTCACTCCTTAACTGCCTGTGAAGATCTGACTTGAGTAGAACCAGAGCCGGGAGCTGGGGTTGTGGTCTAGAACCTCCAGGCAGGGGACAGAGAAAAATGACTTGAGCTGTTACCACTGCCTCCCAAGGTGTGCACTGTCAGGAAGCCAGAGGCGGGAGGCAGAGCTGGGCTAGAACCAGGAGCTCGTATGTGGGGTGCAGAAACGTTCGTCACTGGGCCAGCGCACGGGTTCTGCGACATTAAGTCTCTGACTGTGCCCTCTCGTCTGAAGTCTGACTGAGACGTCCCTGCTCTGCTGACTAGCATCTCACTTGTGTTTGGGGTCCTCTGCCCTGGGCTGCAACTTCCCAAACCCCAACAAATCACTGTACTACAGCGCGTCTTAATTTTCTTGGCTCCAAGCAAAAAGGCTAGCGTTTTGCAAAGATTAAGATTCATAATCTGAGACTGTAATTCCAGCTTAGTAAGCCCATTTTCCATGTTGTCTAGTATAAAAAATGTAAATAGCTGCCAACAACAGGACACAGTGTTCTGTGATGCAGAAGCGTGGCTTTGCGTTTTTACATTGTGCTGTTATGAGTGACACGAGTCACTTAGGCAGCTCAATGCCGTCTTTTTTTGCTTTTCCATTTTCATCAGTTACTCGGGGTTAGTTTAAGCTAATATTTCTGTTTACATACCGGAGTAAAAGGTGCTATAGGGAACAGTGCCGAGTAGACATAATTCAAGCTACACATACAAACCATTTAAATTTTTCTAGTAATCAAACTAAAAAAAAGTAAAAAGAAAGAGGTGATATTTATTTTTAATAACATTGTGTTTACTTCAGTTAATCACAAATATTGTCATTTAAACATATAAAAATACTGTTGAATTACTGAGACATGTCACATTCTTTTTCATGGGGGGGGGGGTCCCAAGTCTTCAAAATCCAGTGTGCCTTGAGCACTTCACAGCCCACCTGCTCTCATGTCAACCCCGTTTCAGGTCGTGTTGCAAGCTTGCACCTGCCCTAGCGAACCTCGAAACCAGCCGTGGGATTCGGCCTCCCAAACAGAGCTGGATACTCTAAACCCGGCACCCGGGCAGCTGGGAGACCAGAAATCCAGGGTGCTTGGTGCTGCAGTCTTTTTGCACAGCATTGGATGATCATGTGACTTCGTGCCTCTGGGACGCCCCCTTTGTCCCCAGGGATGGACCCCAGCCATACCATCCGTCACACTGCAGGAACAACAGAAGGCTCTTCCTAGACTCCTCTCAGAGGGACACCTCCACCTTCCCTGACCACAGATTGCCCCAGGGGAAAAGAGCCCACAGGGATCACAGTGAGTGGCTGCCTGTTTTAAAAGCCGATTTATTTATTTGAAAGGCAGAGTTACAGAGAGGGAGAGGCAGAGAGAGAGCAAGAGAGCGAGCGCACTTCCATCCCCTGGTTTACTCCCCAGATGACCACAATGGCCAGGGCTGAGCTAGGCCAAGCCAGGAGCCAGGAACTTCTTCTGGGTCTCTAAAATGGTTTGCAGGGGCCCAAGGACTTGGGCCATCTTCCACTGCTTTCCCAGGCCATAGCAGGGAGGTGAAGGACCCAAGAAAGCCTCCAGTTGTTGCCACAAGAGTACCTGTGAGAACAGAGAATATGCTTTGGATCTTTGATTTGGTGGATAGGGTGTTTGTAGCTCTGTTCTTGCAGGCTGGTAATTCAGACATGAGCAGAGCCTCAGGTGTTGGGTGGAGTTCTGTAGAAACTTAAAGTTCTGCTGGGAAGTGAGAATCCACTGCATGTGGATAGCATTTGCATTGCCCATTTGTGTGTGGCTTATCCCACTCAATTTTGAAGATTGCCAAAGTTCACTGGTTACAGAAACCAGAATATCTGTTTAAAAGGAAGTTCCTCAGTGGTTATGCTATTCTCACGTTGTTCTTAGTGACCATGATTTAAATGAGTTGAAGGCTTGTAACGGTGCTGGCGTGACTGATATCCTGGAGTTCCGGGTGGATCCCATGTCTTCCTTCTGTTTACTTGGTAGCATCTTTTTTCTAGGATCTCAGCATCCTAGTGCGGGAGATGCTCTAGTGCCCCAAGGAGATGTGCCTTTGGCATCAGCCGTGAGTCAGTGGCAAACCTGAGAGTTTGCTCTGGGATTTCTGTGCTAATCTTTGGTGATTTAAGAACATGCAGAAACAGAACCCGATAGCCCATTCCAGAGCGTGTCCAGCTTCCGGGAGCAGTCAGCCTTGGGAAGGTCTGTGCTTTTCCGTGTCTCCTGAAATCTTCGCGATGATGAGCCGCCGTCAAGTGTATCTGAGGATCAGAGTGGGGAAAGAAGTGTGGCCTTAGCGCTGATTTTCTTTCCATGGCTTTCTGTTCCTTTGTCAGCTGGAACGGTTTCAGCTAAAAATGGTGCCCTCCTTATTGAAGTTTACATCATAATCCAAATTCTGTATCTCTCAAAGAAATTTGATTCTAATATTTTTTACCAAGAGAAATTGAGAACAAAACAATTCAACCTTTGTAAAACACTTGCAAAGAATAGCCATAGGTTCAGCTTCTGAGTGTAAAAGATGAGAACAGGTGTAGTTCACTTACTGTTCAGTTTCTGTCGGTACTGCATAGGCAGCCAGCTTACCTGCTTTCCACCTTACATTACTTTGCAGCCTTGCTCATTCCCCCTGCAGACGAGGCCCAGCTGACCGCCCAGGAAAGAAGGCTTTTTTGTGGGTTCTGTTAGACTTGCTTTGTGACATCGAGCAAGTCACTGACAGCTGCTTTACGACACCGTTGGCCTGTTCACCAGGGGAGAGGTGCCCCCTGCATGAGGGCAAGTGTTCACCTGTGTTCCTTCGAGAAGTCCCTTCAAGGCAGGGCATTTCCAGCAGGATTCCTGTCCATCTCTCCTTTCACTCACTGTGCTGGTGCAAGGAGGCATCCATTTTGCATTTTTTAAAGATTTTTAAAAATTTATTTGAAAGAGTTACACAGAGAGAGGGAGAGCCAGAGAGAGAGATCTTTGGTCCTCTGGTTTGGTCCCCAAAAGGCTGCAACAGCCAGGGCTGGACCAGGCGGAAGCCAGGAGGCAGGAGCTTCTTGGGCCCTCTTCCACTGCTTTTCCCAGGCCATTAGCAGGGAGCTGGATCAGAAGTGGAGCAGCCAGGACTTGAATCAGTGCCCATATGGGATGCTGGCCCTGCAGGTGGCAGCTTAACACACTGTGCCAGCCCCATTTTGTATTTCTTAAACAAACTTCTTTTCAAATATCTTTAGAAAGTTACTTAGGTCACAGTATATTGCTTTATGCCAGGTTGGTTTGTTTAAATGTTAAAATTCAACTTTGAAAATCATTACACAGGACTGTTTGGCACTTGATTTGCGAGAACCCATTCACTGGTTTCTCATTTTCTGCGTCTGTGTCATGTGGTTGAGCGCCTAGGTCTGTGGGTCTGCTCCTACAGGCGTCTTCCTCAAAAAACAGCAGTCCACTGCAGGGAAAAGACAGACATGAAAGCAGGAGAGAGTGCTGCGGTGTGTGCCTGCAGGTACAAACGTGCACCTGTTCCCCCGTCTTCACCTTTGTTCACAGTGGACAAAGGTGAGGAGTCCTGTGAGCATGTAACCGACAGGCAGGGCGACCTGTGCCGTCAGCCGCCCGACCTCTTCCCACTGACGGGGGCCCTGCACAAGGGAGCCCCAGTGCAGGGTCCTCTGCCCCCTTCTTGCCACCTGCAATGTGATTAGGGAACTGTGGAGAACCTTGAGCAGTCGGGAGCCACCACAGGTCTCAGGGACTGGAAGGTGGCCGGAGCCCCTCGTCCCTTCTCTTCTCCTTCCTTGCTGCCCAGCACTGATGGATTCAGAGTGCAGGAGAGCCCTGACAGGCAGGCTCAAGGCTCCCAGAGGTCACAGGGGGCCACACAGCACCCGCAGCCTCTTCAGAACATTTAAGAAACTAGCACATCACACACTGAGAAATGTTAAGAGATTGATTTTCAAAATCAGTGAATAAATATATTCAGGTGACTTTGATTTCAGGTTTTAAAAAAAGGCAACCAAAATTAGAATATGATGATTTGAATGGCTAATGATGGTTGGCTTTGACTTGGGGTGTTTCTTTACAGCCAAGTGCTTTAGTGCAGCCTGCAGGGTACCCTAGACCCCCAGGCATTCTGTGGCTTTCACCGTGCAGGGGCTCACCCTGCCCTTGGAACCTGACTGCAGAGTCCTGGCACAGGACTCCTCAAAGCTGGCACTAGGCTGTTTGCAGGAATGGGCACTCGACCACCCGCAAGGTGGTTTGTATCCATAGGTATGTTGTCCTGAAACCAGCTTTGAGATAGGATAGTCCTTCTCTGAGGTCCCTAATGAGCTGCCCAACCTTCAGGTCCTGTCACAGTGCTGGCATTACGTTCACATTTGTCATGGGTGCCGCTCCCTCAACAGCTTTCCTTAGGAGCAGCCCTTCCATGTGGGCCTGGACAGAGACTCAGGGAAGGCTCTGTTTCCATGTGAATGTGGTGGGTGGCTGGGGCTTGACACCGCCTGGGCCTGCCTTCCCGAAAACACCTGCACACGTGTGCACAGACACCCAGTAGGGCCATTTGCACACACCTGTGCGCACAGCTGTGTATTGGCACTCCATGCAGGTACACAGGTCCCTTCAAAGCCCCCAAGCTGCAGTCATGGCAGCTTGTGTCCTCAGTAGCAGGACCCTCCCGTGTTGACTGTGGTAAGAGCTTTGTCATCTTTCCCTATGGTGCTCACAACAGCTCTGCAGAATAAGCACTGATCCAGTTGCCCCAGAAGAATAGGGGTTCTGCTTGGTTAAGTGACTTGTCCACTCCATGGGCAGGTCAGCGGCCATGATGGAGGCCGAGGCTGTGTGAAGCCGCTGGCAGGTCTCTCATGCTGCATTTTCGTAGGCAGCGCCACCTCTATCTTTCTGGCCTTCTTGTTCTTGTCCTGAATTTCCCTTCTTCCTTTGGCAGCTCATTCCCCCCCACCATTGTGTCCATTTTAGGGAACCCAGCTTTGCCTCTAAGGATCGTTGACATTTGTCAATCTCAGTCAGCCGCATGCTTCTTGTGACACTGGGGACAGGCTCATCCACGCTGTCTAGTCTGTCAGCACCCTGGGGAGGGAGTCGGAGATGCTGGGATGCTGGGATGGGTGCAGGCACATCTCCCTAGGCCCAGGCATGGCTGCAGAGAGGCAGTGGGTGTGAACTTGTGATCTCTGACCTGGCCAGCTGCAGAGTTGTGGGCACACTGGGCTGGGTGTGGGGTCGCCATGCTGAGGGCCCCCACTCAAGGATCAGGCCGCACATTGTCAAGGCCACAGCCCAAAGAGCCTGCCCAGAACAGAAACAAATACATCATTAAGTGCATTGACCCTTTTTGTCTTTGTTTAAACAAATAACTTTGTCTTCTTTTGACTTACTCTGTCTGCCTAAAAACTAGGAATCTGCCTATATTTAATGAACTAAAAGTTGTGGGTATTGTGAAGGAGAAGTGGCCAGGCGGACTTCCCCAAGACAACTCCTAGGAAGGAGGGGCCCTGCCCAGCGCAGCCCCGATTGCAAATGAGAGCCCTGATCTATGTGAATGCACCCTGGGGAGAAGGCTGAGCCCCCTGCCTGCCTGGCAGCCAGCAATTTCAGGAATCTCTCTCTCCTCTCGCTCTCACTCCCCCCCCCCATGTTTGCATTTATTTTATTTCATACAATTTCAGGGTATTTGAATCTCAGGTTTTAGGAACAGCTTCTTCCGAGGCCATTCTCCGAACGCTTGCCCGCGGCCCTCGGAAGTCTGGAGGTCCAGTCCTGACACCACGTGCTCGACATTCAACAGCGCTTTTCTGTTCCGAGCCGGCCCTCCTCCCCAAGGCTGAAATAAATCACAGTTGGTTGAGACCCAGTCGCAATAAATCAAGACCTGTCCAGAACTGGAGCCTGCCCAGTCAAAATGTCATAGCTTGGCTTTCACTGAGGATTAATTAAAGGCCTGATATAAAGCCCAGATGTGCTGCAGCAGAGTAGCGAGCTGCTGGTGGCTGTGTCTCCCCAGGTTTCTGCCCACCCAAGAATATGGAGGAGGACAGGAAAGGCATCCAGGGGAGGGAGGCGCCCATCAGCACGTCTGGGCGGACTTTATCTGGTTTGCAGAAAACAGGACAAGCTTCCCAGCAAGACCAAAAAAAAAAAAAAAATTCTGTCTTTGTCAGGCTGTGTGCATACCATGTCTAAATGGAAGGAAATACAATAGAGCAGAAGTCGTGTTTAATAGAGAAGACAAAAAGAAAATGAACCAAGTCTAGGAGCTATCGTTTTCTTTCCTTTTGTAATATAGTGACATTAATGCCTGGTTTGCACTGAACTTGTAAATTTTTTAGAGCAAAGCAGCTGTGTAGATAAAATGTCTTTGAGATGTTTTTAGTTCACAGAAGAGGTGACTCAGGGAGCCTTTGTGTTAGGATTAGCTCTCAGTTCTGCCTTTAGTTCTACATAATTCTGCATCGCCTCCAAAAAAGAGTACTTGATAAAATTCCCATTGGACAAATCTCTGTTAAAATGAATATGCAACACGAAGTAGTTCTCCGTATATACAAAGTACCACATTTGAAATAGAAACCAGATACGGCTTATAATTCAAAACCTACAGAGTGCCCATGTTGTTGTATGCCTTTAAGCTTAAAATGTACCACTATTTGTAGAAATTCGATTCTGAAGTTGGAAAAATAAAGACATCAAAGACTAATATTTCAATAATATTTTCTTAATGTAATAAGTATACTTTTTCCTTACTGAACTTCTGGAAATCAGTCACTTAGTGACTTTTTAAATAGAGTAAAGTGAATCTCCTGATCACTCTGCAATCTGTAATGGGTAATTGATGCTAATGAGAATATTTTGATAGGAAAATTATGACTGTGGGTATGGGAGCTTATTATTTTATGTAGCATGTCTTTATCAGTAACATTAAACCTTTTTCTAAAGTAAGATTTGTTTATTTGAAGTGCAGAGCAACATGGTAGGGGTGGGGGTGGAGAGAGAGAGAGAGAGTGAGAGAGAGAGAGCGCGCCCTTCCATCCACTGGCTTACTCCCCAGACGGCCACAACAACAAGGGCAGGTCTCCTCCATGGGTGCCGGGCCCAGTGCAGGAGCCATCTCCTGCTGCCTTCCCAGGTGCTTCGGCAGGGAGCTGGAGCCAAGTGAAGCAGATGAGCTTGTGTGGGATGCTCTGTCGAGCTGTGGTGTGGGATGCTGGGGTTGCAAGTGGCAGACTAGCCCACTGCACCACGATGCTAGCCACTCACACTGAACTTTTGTCAGTGGACATTTCAGCTTTTCCCAGAATAACGTATTTCCTCACAATGTTATATTGATATTTAAATTATAGATTTGGCGACTTAGGTTTTTATGAACTTAAACAATGAGCTAGCATACTTGTTAAACAGATGTAAGGGAAATATTGTGGTTTAACTTGAGTCATCTGAATGTTTTTATCTAATATTTGACCCAGATACTTAAATGCGCAACCATATCTGCTTATGAAAGTTTGTTTTAATCTGTTGGACTTTGAGTAGCCACATTCAAAGTGGGCATGTACAGCTTAGTGTTTTCATGCCATAACCTGCTTATTTTGTAGTAGCCATTTAACTGGGCTCTAAAACACTTGTGCTCCGGCTCAGAAACAGCAGTTCGGCTCTTACCAGACGGTCTCCTGTGTTTCTAATGAGGTTGTCGAGGACTGTAGATCAGTTGGGGCTGGTAAAGATGTAGCAGGATGGTTCTTGTTTTCTACAGTCTCTTCTCAACTACCGTCTGCTTATTTTGGCCAAAATCTAGGAAGAAAAAAAAATGCCACAAATTTATGTTTCCATGACTCCAGATAAATTATATTCTCAGGATTACCATGTCATGCTTTATTGCTTAGTCCATAACTTTTATAGTTACCATTACCTTTTATTCTGTATTTTAATTTTAATAGCACAAGTAGGCTTGAACGCCCTGGGGTACTGTGTCTCCAGAGAAAGGACTGGGTTTGAGGACTCAGGAAACTTAGAGAAATACGCCGTCTCCGTTGCCCATTTTAAATAGTTTTTCATATTCAGCTTTAAATAGTTTTTCATATTCAGCTCCCAGTATGCGTGTTTAGTTAAGTGCTTCTAGAACTGTGAACGGAGTCTGACAAATAACACAGGATGTGCTATTTCTCCCCAGATTTCTGTTCCATTAGGCTGCATTTGTATTTCAGTTTTGAAGTATTTTTACCTTTAAATAAGCTGCATCCTTTTCCCCTGGGCCCAGACTCCAGCAGCCCTTACCTTTGTCTCCGTCCTTGATCACGTGGCCTCCACAGCAGTAATTTATCAGTGCATTGTTTCTGTGGTGATTACTGACTTCTCAGGGCAAGAATGGAGTATTTCATTCTTTTTTTAGATTTACAAAGAGAGAGAGAAGCAGAGGGAGAGAGATCTTCCATCTGCTGGCTCATTCCCCAGATGGCTGCATCCACCAGCACTGGGCCAAGCAGAAACCAGGAAGCAGCCAGAAGCGTTGTCTGAGTCTCCCATGTAGGTGGCAGGGGCCCAAACACTTGAGCTATTCTCTGTCACGTAACCCAGGCCATTAGCAGGGAGCTAGATTGTAAGTGGAACGGCCAGTACAGGAACCGGTGCCCATAAGGGATGCAGGTGTCCCAGGCCGAGGCTTCTCCCGGCATGCCACAGCGCTGGCCGCTGTTCTTTGCTTCCGTGTCTAATTCAGCGCGTCCGGCCTGACTGTATGGGCAGAGACTGGCATGTGTCAGCTGCACCACAGCCACGCGTAGTATCAGAGGCCCCTGCAGATTTCTTCTACGCCCTTCAGGACCCGCCCGGCTGGAAGAGCCCCGGATTGCCCGGGTCCATGGTGTGATGCTGGAGGATGCGTCAATCAGTCTGCAGAAACAGTGACATAGGAGCCTCAAGGAGTTATAGCAGTTCCCTAAAATAAGTAGCCTGACTCCTAGAACAATCCCAGATGTTTCTCTCTATGTTTTCTTTCTGTGTTTCTTAATGACACAGGGTTAAAAGTTGTCTTCACAGTCCTAAGTGTAGTTGTAATACTTCTGAGAGCATGCACTCTTACAAGTAACACTGCCTCTGCTAGCACGGACATCGTATTACCAAGCACAAGTCGTAACACTTGAAGGCTCAGAAAAGACTAACAGCTTGCTGGAGTCAAAAATCCAAGTTCTGTTCCACAATTAGAGGGAAAAGTATCCTGATTGTCACAGACCATCTACAGCCTGGAGTATTGGACCCCCCACCCTGCTTAAAGGAAGGGCCTCAAGCCTTGCTTGTCCCGGGGGCCGAGGGCAGGAGATGGGGTGCCAGATACTAGGGAGCCAGCATCTCTGGCTCTGAGGGCCTGCTTGGGCTCTGTTGTGAGTGCTTTGTCCCTTACTAGTCTTGATGGTTACAGAAGACACGCATTCGCATTTGCTCCTAAGTCTATGGGAGGTGGCCCAGGAAGGGACGGACAAGGGTGCAGTGTAGCTGATTGCGCCCTGGCACACTAGAGTCAGAATGTGCTGATGCAGTGGACTCGTCAGAAGCACCGGCAGTGTGCAGAGCAGGTATCCGGTAGCTAAGGCAGCCTACGTTCCGTAGTGGAACGTGAAGGTGAACTTAGCAGTTGTCTCCTCTGACTGGCCATCAGCCTTCCTGCACTGTTTCCAGGCCGCCTGGTAGAGTCACGTGATTGGAAAGATCAGTAGGAGTTGGCCATAAAAATCTCGTGGTACACCAAGCCGTGTTCTCATAATGTGCAAGGGTACTTCAAAAAGTTCATGGAAAAATGGAGTTAAAGATAAGTTTGTTTTGGTGCAAAAAATAATGGATTTTCCATAATATGCATTGTCATGAGCTTCTGAAGAACTCTGTACACTCTGATTTGCACGGTACAATTCAGTAGTAACTGTCTTGAAATCTTTATGGTTTATGAAATTTGACATCGCATTTACCAGCATCTTTTTTTTTTTTTAAGATTTTATTTATTTACTTGAAAGTCAGAGTTAGAGTCATAGACAGGGTTTTCCATCTGCTGGCTCACCCCCTAAATGACCACAATGGCAAGGGCTGGGCCAGGCTGAAGCCAGGCGCCAGGAGCATCATCTTGCTCTGACATGGATGGCAAGGGCTGGGCCAGGCTGAAGCCAGGCGCCAGGAGCATCATCTTGGTCTAACATGGATGGCAAGGGCTGGGCCAGGCTGAAGCCAGGCGCCAGGAGCATCATCTTGGTCTAACATGGATGGCAAGGGCTGGGCCAGGCTGAAGCCAGGCGCCAGGAGCATCATCTTGGTCTAACATGGATGGCAAGGGCGCACGTACTGGGGCCGCTTCGCTGCTCTCTCATGTGTGTTAGCCGGAACGACGAAGACGTGACCCAGAACCTATGGGTGGTGCTCACGTCACAGGGAGCAGCTCCACCTACTGCGCCACAATACCGGCCCCAGCACAGGTTATTTATGAACACAGCTTTCAAAATAATTTTTATTTATTTCATTTATTTGAAAAGAGGAGAGAGAGAGAGAGCAGCCTTCCATCTTCTGGTTCACTCACTCACAGCAAGCCAGGGCTGGACCAGGCCGGAGCCCAGAGCCACCGTCTGCTCCTGAGTGGGCACTAGCAGGAGGCCGGGATCCAGAGCAGAGCCAGAGCTCGAGCCCAGGCCCTCGAGTACGGGATGGGGTGTCCCAGATGGTGCATCGACCACTGCACCAGACGTTCACCCCTGTGAACGCTTCCCTCTCAAAGTCCAAGAGACGCCTGTGAAAAAGATTTGCTTGCTGCTCTGTGTGGTGTGCTAAAACAGAAGACGTTCTAGTGTTTCCCTTCTGGCACTCTGCATGACGAGAGTATGAGATCGTTAACCTTCAGCGGCATCTGCTCAGGAGCTGCCGCTGTGTGGGTCGTGGGGCCCCACCCTGCCCCACGTGGGAGCCCTGAGGCCTCCCCCAGCAGCCCCTCTTGAAGAAGACTCAGGGCCTGTCCTGTGGCACAAATTGGGTCCCTGCTCTTCAGTGCTGTCTTTGCTAGGGAAAGGACTGTCCCCATGGAAGGGAGACCGGCCTGAACCTGAAAGGGTAGGGAAATCTGGGGGGGTGTTGTGCGGACCTTGTCCAGTGACGGATGACACGGCGCCTGTCACGGGGCTGCCTGTGCCTTTGGGAGGTGACTGTGCTCTTTTGCCCTTCTCCTCGCTGCTGAACCCCCGCTGATGCTGTCTTCAGCAAAGATTAGGGCGTGTTTACCGAGCAGTCTGAGCTAAGGTTCTACCGAAGCCTTAGGAGGTTGTTTTTTGGCTTTGAAATTTAATATTTTTATAGTAAACTTATTAAACCTTCTACTTTATTCCATCATTTCCTGGAGTGGCCCAAGGGCTTTCCCTCTTGGTTCAGTGCAGCTTTGGCACCAGGCAGTCCTGGTGCAGGTCTTCTTTCTTAGATGGAGGCTGCTCCTTAAGATGCTCCTAGGTCACCTCTGTCCTACTCCGCCACATCCAGCACTGTGGCTCTGCTCATTTTACCTCCCCATGACATAGCCTGGATGCATGGAAACTGTGGTCTTACGTTTTTTCCCAGCAATAAAATTGGATATTGTCAGTTGTGCCACTGTCTCGTACTGGATCAAAGCATTCGGGAAGATCAAAGCTGTGATAACATTAAAATCTGGCACTATGAGAACTTGGAGAATAAAAACAGCAAAAAATGCCTCTGATTCTTGACCACGTGCCCTGCGTCTTCACCACAGCCGTCTTACCAGCTCCTGAGACAGGAAGGATAGGTGGCTGGAGATGGGACGAAGGAGGAGGCTTTTTTTCGGACTCCGTTTTCCATTGCTATTAACAGTGAGCTTAGCGGAGAGGAGCAGGATGAGGAATGTGAAGGCCCACGCAGCCTGTTATGTCCATGGTCAGCAGCTCTCTTCACTCATGGTGTTTATCATGACTGTAATTAATTCAAGATTGGTGTAATCTGCAATGATCTTTCTTGTGCTCTGTGTCATAAAGTCCGTTAGGGCAGGGGCATGTCTGTGTCGTTCATCCAAAATCCCCAGCTGCTGGCACACTTCCTGGCTCAGCACAGGCTGAGGAGGTCCTGCCTGCAGGAGCTCTCAGCCAGTGAATGAAGGCATTGGATTTTCACAGCACCTCCCTCCAGTGGAACTCTCCTAGGAAGTGGGTCCCATCTCCCAGACTGGGGCACCTCATTTGCAGCCTCCCATTGCATCCTGTTCCTGATCCTGTGATTCTCAGAACCCTCAAGTCAAGGTTTTCAGAGTCTTCCCTGCTACAGTGTAAGGTCCAAGAGGGCTCAGCCTGTCTGACCTTGATTACTGAGCCCTTAGTGACTTAGGGACACGTTAATGCCTCTAGACAAAGAGGGTGGGTGCTGTTTGTTCTTCTTCTTCTTCTTCTTCTTTTTTTTTTTTTTTTAGATTTATTTATTTATTTGCAAGAGCTACAGAGGGGTGGGTGGTCTTCCATCTGCTGGTTCACTCTCCAGATGGCACAGTGGCTGAGGCTGGGCCAGGCCGAAACCAGGGGCCAGAATCCAGGGGCTTCATCTGGGTCTCCCATATGGGTGGCAGGAGCCCAAGCACTTGAGCCATCTTCCTCTGGTTTCCCCAGGCGTGTTAGCAGGGAGCTGCATCAGAAGTGGAACAGCCAGGACATGAACAGGTACCCGCTACATCACCACACTGGCCCCAAAGGATGCTATTCTATTCTTTCACCCATTTTATAGATGAGGAGGCTAGCTCTTGGAGAGAAAATGGGCTAGGTGCAAGCAGGTGGTGGATGGTTAGCCATCCCTGGCCTTGGTCTGCCTCACAGCTGTATGTTCCCTCCACCCCGACTGACTTCTCTTCTGGACCCATGAGGCACATCTTCAGCCTAGGGAAAGTGACTCTGGGATTAAGGGTTAACAGTGATGCCCATGTCCCCTTTATGTCCTGCAAAGAGATGACAACCCCACAGGATGTCCTCGTTTGCCTGAATGGCCTGTGTGCTACCCGCTCCTAGGACTTCCTGGTGCTCCGAGTTCCTCTGGGGATTCCCAAACAGAACACCCCTTGTGAAGATCTGAGGCCATCATTCCTCTTCTCCCCAGGACAGAGCTGTCGTGCAGGTGCGATATCCCTACACCGTGCCCACGTCTGGACATGTCCCTCTGGAAAACTCTTCTACAGAGCTCCTCAAGGGAGGGTGCCCCTGGCTGTCACAGCTCTCATCACCTGCTGGAAACAGTAGTACCGGGGAGTGCAGCCTCCTTGGGAGTAGACTTGATATTGACATTCTGGACTGCACACCTGCAGGCAATTGTCATTCATTCGTTCACCAGGCACTTCCGGAGCTCTGCTGTTTGGAAAGGCAGCCCTGCCTTCAGTAGCTCAGCATCTGGTAGGTGGGCCATTGAGGTGCCAGGACAGCAAGTACAAGCACCGAGCACAGAGCATACGGAGCCTCTCGGGGCCTCTGGGAGGCCTGGAAATGAGCCTTGATGGAGTCAGTTCTGGGGGAAGTCCAAGGAGGCCTTAGCTAAGAGCTAGAAAATGAAGATTTTAACCTTGTCTTTGTCTCTGTTTAATGAGGTAACTTTGGAAGCAAAAATTATTCATCCCTATGAGCATGAGTTTCCTGAACTAGGTAATTTCTAAAATATATTGCAGTTGTTATTCATTTTTAAAAAATAGAGAGAGGCCGGCGCTGTGGCTCACTAGGCTAATCCTCCACCTGCGGAGCCGGCACACTGGGTTCTAGTCCCGGTCGGGGCATCAGATTCTGTCCCGGTTGCCCCTCTTCCAGGCCAGCTCTTTGCTATGGCCCAGGAGTGCAGTGGAGGATGGCCCAGGTCCTTGGGCCCTGCACCCGCATGGGAGACCAGGAGAAGCACCTGGCTCCTGGCTTCAGATCAGCGTGATGCGCTGGCCGCAGCGGCCCTTGCTGGGTGAACCAACGGAAAAGGAAGACCTTTCTCTCTGTCTCTCTCTCTCACTGTCCACTCTGCCTGTCAAAAAAAAAAATTAAAAAAAAAATAAATAAATAAATAGAGAGGTTTCCCATCCACTGGTTTACTCCCCAAATGCCTGCAATAGCCAAGGCTGGGGCAATCTGAAGTCAGGAACCAAGAACTCAATCTAGGTCTCTAACGTGGGTGGAAGTACCCACGTACCATCACCTGCTGCCGCCCAGGGTGCGGGTTTCAGGGAGCTGGAGTCGAGTACAGAGCCTGGACTTGAACGCAACACTCTGATATGAAATGCAGGCTTCCCCAGGACCTACCATTCTAACTTTCAAAATCCTAAATGGCTTAATTTAGAAGGCCTCTTCCTTTAGTAAGTTTTGTTTGCAAAGAAGCAAGGGAAAAGGCTTTGAGGATATCTTGGGAGGCGGGTCTGTCACCCAGTGGTGAGCCCCAAGCAGAAGAGGGGAGCAGGTGGTGCACAGAGGGTGTGCAAGCTGCAGGGGTGGCTCTGTGCTGAGACCACTCTGTCGTGGGGATCCCAGCGCCTCGGTGTAGGCACGTCTGCACAGAAGGCTGCCTAGGGACTGCTCGGTGTTGGACAGGTTGAGAACGTGGCTCCTGAGTTCAGAGAACCAACACCAGGGTCTCGTCTCCGCTTTAGTAGTGGTGCACTTTGGCCTCCCGATTAGCCTGTGCCTTGTCCTGATCAAAGCGTGGGTTTGAGGTTGTCTTCTGATAGCACCGTCTGGTCACGTTTGTCAAGACTTCCAAGGACCTTTCTTTTCAGGATATGTGAATTCTTTGTGTATGTTCATAAACTGTCCTTCAAACCAGGAGGTGTGGTTTCAGGACACCCTCACACCCTCCAATACCAAAATGCATGGTTTCTCAAGCCCCTACACAAATGGCGTAGAATTTACATGAACCTACCTCCTGCATGCCTTAAATCATCTCTAGATTACCGATAATACCTAATGTGATATAAGTAGTCATTACACTGTATTGTTTAGGGAATAATGACAAGGGTCGTTTTTTTCCTGGGTGTTTTCTATTGCTTGTTGGTTGAAGCCATGGATGTAGAACCCATGGATATGGCTGACTGTAGTTAGAAATGTGTCCTGGAGAGGGACAATGGACAAAAGTGCAACCATTTGATTTATAAAACTGCATATTCTGTAACTAGATGTCTAGGGAGTGGAAACTCATTTTACAAAAGGACTCCCTGCAAGGTGTATTTAAATTGCAAGCTCTTTCAGTACAGTAAAAAAAATATAAAGCTTTTTGATTTATACACCTTTTTGAAGTGTATTGTCATTCATTCATTCACCAAGCACTTCTGGGGATCTGCCCTTTGAAGAGGTAGCCCTGCCTTTAGTGGCTCAGCATCTAGTGGTAGAAATTCCTCTGGGCCTCACATGCTGTATTAGACTGTCAAGAAATCTAAAGTGCCCTGTGCGGATGTGAGAACATCTAGTTGTTTAAGAAAAGAAGGCCTCGGCCGGTGCCGCGGCTAACTAGGCTAATCCTCCGCCTGCGGCGCCGGCACCCCGGGTTCTAGTCCCGGTTGGGGTGCCGGTTCTGTCCCCGTTGCTCCTTTTCCAGTCCAGCTCTCTGCTGTGGCCTGGGAGTGCAGTAGAGGATGGCCCAAGTGCTTGGGCCCTGCACCCACATGGGAGACCAGGAGGAAGCACCTGGCTCCTGGCTTCAGATCAGCGTGGTGCACCGGCTGCAGCGGCCATTTGGGGGGTGAACCAACGGAAGGAAGACCTTTCTCTCTGTCTCTCTCTCTCACTGTCCACTCTGCCTGTCAAAAAAAAAAAAAAAAAAGAAAAGAGAAAAGAAGGCCTCATGCCATAAGAATTGCTTACCAGACTTGACTTGCAATAAGGCAGTTTACCGAAGATGTTCTACTTTGACAGTTCGAGACCTGGTGCCCTGAGAGACTCCTGGGACGGACCTGTGGTCTGGTGGCCCATGTGCTTTTCATATGCTGGCACACGTGTGCCGCGTGAGGTGGTTGCAGTGCAGGACACACGCTCATCTTCTCTGCGCGTGTTGGTGGCTCACAGCTCTAGCCGAAACCCAGCAGCTGCTCGGATGCGCCTGCCCCCGCATGGCGCTGCCTTCCCAGCAGTCTGCTTTTTGTTGCGACAGGTGAGGTTTGCCATCTGTCCCTCCTGCAGTAAAGACTTACCTGGATTCTCAGCTAGATCCAGTGCCCATTCTGTAACCTAGGACTTACCTGGATTCTCAGCTAGATCCAGTGCCCATTCTGCCACCTAGGACATCCCCTAGTACATTGGCAAAATTTGCATCTCTCTAATTCTCAGTGGGAAGCAATCATTAGAGTTTCAACATTGGGACCAATAAATAGTTTTATGATAAATATATGTTGCATTTGTACATGCAGATTACACAGGAACCCAAGTTTGGTTGTATATGATTATTTTTAAATAAGTGACTTTGATAAATCACAGTATTTAAAAATTAGAAACCCACACTTACCTCCTTTATAAAAAATAATTTGTGCAGTAACATAGGCACATTGTACAGGATTCAAACAGTTTTCCATTCATGTTCAAGAGGTCAGAAGTTCAGTTTCTAAAATTTCAACTTTAATATGGTGTTTGGTTTTACTTTTTTCTTTTTTTTTCTTACAAGTAGAACACATGTCTCTTCATTGTGTTTTAAATATATCAGCATTACAGTTGCCCCTTGAGTCCACATATGCTGTGTTTTTAGGCACTTTCAGCATTTTAGTCAGAGCTGTAAAGAAAAAAGCTTTAAAACTTTCCTCATGGATAAGCATGTCTGAAGTTAAGCACACTGAAGTCAATATGCCATTTTAAACCAAATATATTATATGAAATGCATACAACTTTTGAGAAAATTCCAAACATGAGGTATCTGGGTAAAACAGAAGATTACTTTACTAAATCACCTTTCCTCTATGTATTTTCAAAAATTGACACAAGATATATGCAATTATGTTAATTTTATACCCTCTTAAAAAAGAATAAATAAAACATAAGTATCTACTGCCCCCGAAAAATTCAAGCTCAGTTTAAGAATTAAATTATGATGGGGCCAGTGCTGTGGCATAGCAGGTAAAGCCTCCACCTGCAGTGCTGGCATCCCACGTGGGCTCTGGTTCAAGTCCTGGCTGCTCCACTTCTGATCCAGCTCTCTGCTTTGGCTGGGAAAGCAGTAGAAGATGGCCCAAGTCCTTGGGCCCCTGCACCCAAGTGGGAGACCTGGAAGAAGCCCCTGGCTCCTGGCTTTAGATTGATGCAGCTCTGGCCATTGCAGCTAATTGGGGAGTGAACCAGAGGATGGAGGACCTCCCTCTCCTCTCTCTGTGTAACTCTGAATTTCAAGTAAATAAATAAATCTTTTTAAAAATGCCTTTAAAAAAAAGAATCAAGCCATGAGAATAATTTCTTAGTTTCTTCTTGAATTTTTATACTTGAATTTGTAGGGAAATTTTTTTCGCACTTCATAAACAAGTTACAGAAGCAGGGACAGAGAAAAGCATTTGTATTTTCTGTCAGATTATTTCATGGTCTCTGTCATTAATATCTGAAAGGCAGAGAGACAGATTCAAGCAGAGATCGTCCATCCGCCGGTTCGCTCCCCAAATGCCCACCGTAGCTGGGGCTGGGCCAGAGGGAAGTCTGGAGCCTGCAGCTTCACCCAGGTCTCTTGTGGGTGGCAGAGACTCAGGCGCTTAAGCCATCACCTGCTGCCTCCAGGAAGCCGCAGGGGGAGCGGAGCCAGGCCTGGAGCCCCGTTGCTGCGGTGTGGTAGTGGGTGTCCTGAGTGGTGTCTGCTGTCCCCAAAGTCCACCGCACTTAGGATCACGTTACATGCAATAAGACTGAAAGGAGCACTACTAAAACTAACTTGGAATTTTGATCTGTTTTGCGTTACTGTCTGTTCTGCAGACAAAACCATTGAGTTACTTTGCTGCAAGGTTCTTTTCATGCATTGTAATTATGGACTGTAGGGTGTTTGCAATGTTAGTCCCAGTCGACATTGATTTTCAAAACTCTGCCTTCTCTATCAAGTCCTGCCCTTTCGTAATGGCTCATCCCAGGGGGATATGTCCCCTTCACAGATAGATCCCGACTTCTCTGACAGCTGGGGAAGGTGTCAGAGCATGCCCCTTCCCATGTATTGTCAGCACGTGGGTCCCCATTTGCCTCCTGCCTCCCCAGGAGGTCCCACACTCTAGGGTTTGGGGAACCCCCTCCCCTACTCACTTTCCCAGGGTGTGCACTTTAAGAGAGCTCGGATCCCATGTAACCCGAGATTTTCAACGTGACACCTGGGGAATACGAGGTGGGAAGGTGGCTCAGATGGTCTAGTTCTGCCCCGGGATCTCAGTAATCCCAGATGGGGCTCCGGAAGTGCTCCTTCAGACCCCTGCCAAGCGCGCTGGCTTCCTAGGCTGTGGCTGAAACGCAGACCCCTGCCTGGCCGCACTGCACCTTCCAGCCTTCCTTTCATGGTTCTCCGTGCGCCTTGCTCATGACAATGTTCTGACGCCCCTGCACGAGCGATTTTCTTCTTCCAGACTCGAGGGGCGTGTTGCAGCATCACCTCCTGATTGCTGCCATCGCTTCTGCCTCTGCCCTTCGCCCTCCTCCCCACCAGCCTTTCTTCTAGAGAGGAAGAGTGGAGCCTGGGGTATCCTCATGCCCTCCAGGGCTTTTACACAACTGATGCGTGACTGGAGGTGTCCTTGTAGCCTTGATCATCTGCTGGGGAGTAAATGCTGAGAACTGTCTGAAGTGTGTGTGACATGGCAACTGCCTTCGTGGTGGGGATGACAGAATCAGCAGACAAAATTATGTGGTACCTACTTAGAGCTGATTCACCAATCAACACATGATTTTTAGTATAAATGTGTCCCAAACTCTATGTGAGAATATTTAAACTAAAAAATTAGCTGCTATGTATCTGAAATTCAAATTTAACTGGGTACCCTGCATTGTATTTGGTGCCTCTGTCTTGTGGCCTTGATGAAAGTGATGTCACGCTTGCTCTGCTACCAAAGATGTTGCCCCATAGACTGGCTGTAAACCTTAGGTTTCTGGTGTTTGATTAAGACGCAAATGATCTGGCCAGATGTGGCACCCCGACCTTGTTGTTAGCAGATAACAGCCTAGCAACAGCTAGCTGGATGGCGTATTCATCAGCACCTCAGTGCGGCTCTGCCCCCTCCTGAGCGCTGGCCGGGCAGATGGAGAAGTGGGTGGGCAGTGCACACCCTGGGCAAGATCCATCAGGCAGGCAGCAGGCAGCTGACAGTGACTGAGCACGGCGAGCACCCTGTGGGAGCGGCTCGGCCCTGGGAAACCTGCTGCAGCCTCCGATTCCAGGTACAGCACACTGGAGGGCGGAGCGGAAACCCACCCCAGATCACGTGAGATGGTGATGATGATGATGATGCACCACAGTCCAGCCCAAGACAAAGATACGTGGGTGATTTCAGTGGGGATGAGGTGAGAGTCCTGGATCGCTGATCTGAAACGCAGTGCCCTTGAGCCCTCCCTCCCCTCTCAGCGGCTCCTTCGCCTCCTCACCACATCCCCTTAAACGTAGCCCCAGCTCCTCAGCACCCCTTCGCTGTGGACCCACTGCCCGCCCACACAGCGGACTCCAGTGCTCATCTCTGCTGGCCGCTTCGACTCGCCTTACTTGGCTTATTTGCATTCGGCCCCGTTCTTCCCTGCGTCCCTGGCTTTCCTTGCTCTCTCAACCTGCCTGTCTGCCTTCCCATCCAGGGGCACCTACCGAGCCCTGGGCCGGTGGCTCTGTTCTCAGCACCAGGGACACTCGGCTGGATGAGCCGGCCCAGGTTGCTCCTTCCGAGGTCTTGCATATAATGAGAGGACGCACACAGCCAGCCCCAGTACGGCCCAAGCTTTACAAGCAGGAGGCTCCGGGGAAGCAGCCTGGCTTCTCCGAGGGACTGCTGCCTGCCTGACAGTTCGTGAAAGCAGAGAGCCAGGGCAAGCATCTTCCACAGAGGCAGACCCGGAATCGGAACAGACTGGGCTCCTGAGGAATGGAAAGTCGGCCACAGCTTCAGGAGCAAAGTAGAGGGGGAAGCTGCGGCAGAATCAGGCTGGAGAAGAGTGGAGGGGCAGGCTGCGTCTGGGTAAGGCATTTCCGTCTTACAGCCTGGTGGGACACTAGGTGGGCCTGCAGGTGGCTATTGCAATGTCCACTTCCTCCTTGTCTCTGGGTGACAGCATCCTTGATTTTAAGTCATGTTGCAGCCTCCCAGGACTAAAGCCAGCCTTCCTTGTCCCCAGCAGAGGGGAGTGGCTGTAGGCAAACTGACCAGGCCAGCAGGATATAAGCACAAGGGCCAGCTGGCAGCTTCCAGGAAACCTCATCAGGTGCTCTCTGCTGCCGCTTTTCAGTCTTTGCTCTTGCTCTATGGAATGTGGATGTGATGCTCGGAGCTCTAGCAGCCGTGCTGCACCATGGGAACATAGGAGCCCTTTCTAGGAATAGTAGAGCAATGAGAGACAGAATCTTGGTTTCTGACAGCACCATGGATGTGAGCCGCCCCTTAGCTCCACACTGCTCACTCACACTGGGTATCTTCTGTGTGGGAGCATGAGATGCCAGCTTAAGACAGTGTTTTTACTTTGCAGCAGAACCCACACCTAGCAGACAGACGCCAGCTGAAGGATGTTAAGCAAAGCTGTTGGGATTGTGTTTCTTCCTTATGAAGGTGACTGCTACCTCCAGAAGGGCAGGCTGCCCCAGGAGGCTGCAGTGGAGCCGGCAGATAAGAACAGTAGAGACCGACGTAAGGCACGGCAGAGGTGATGCGGAGGTCAGCGAGGGTGGACCGGACGAAGCCTCGAGCAGAGCCGTGAGGGCGAGATGGCAGGATGTTTCTGATAGTAGAGATGTGAGGAGATAGGGACTAGACCGCGTCATCTGGACGTGCGGGGTAAGCTTCCTGCAGCACCTCCTGCGGTTCCGTAGTGCCAGAGCCTCCCCTGTTAGCCGTGTGCTATTGGTCACTCGTTCCATTCTTCACTACAAGCTGCATTCCTTCGAACTGTCCTGTAACGTTGGCAGTCCTGGCAGTTTGTCAAGATCCCAAAACCAGAGGAGACAAAACTTAGACGCAAACCAAGTCTGACCCTGCTCTCCACCCTACCCTGAACTCCGTTTCCAGGATTCCACCCTTGGCCCCAGTTATAGGTTAATTACCTCTCCTCCCCGCCCCCACCCCATTCATGTGGCAAAGTCCTAACCCCGAGTGCCTGGGAATGTGACCTCTTTGGAGGTGAGGTCTTTAAAGGGGTGATTAAGATGAGACCATCAGGGTAGGGGCTGGCGTCCTTATGAGAAGAGGAGGGGACAGCAGGGAGCTGCACACGTGGACAAGACCACGGAGGACACGGGGGGATGGCCGTCTCGGGGTAGCCAAGAAGAGAGGCCTCAGGAGAAACTGACACGTTGTCACTGTGGTCTTGGACTTCCAGCCTCCAGAACAGTGAGGAGTCTGTGTGTGTGTGTGTGGGTGCGTGAGCCCCCAGTGCGCGGTGCGCGGTGGTGGCAGCTCCAACAGACTGACACAGCCCTCTTGACTTGTCTGCTGTCCTGGACAGAGCCCAGCCCGTGGCTTCAACCGGCATGCACTGCGAGCGTGAGCTGACCTCTCGCTCCTGCTGCCTGCCCCCCCCAACCTGCCACCTTTGTTCCTGTGCCCACCCTGTACGTGAGCTGCCCTACGGCCCCAGGAGAGCCCACGTCCCCCTGTCCACTCCTCTGGCCATCACGGTGACTGTGGTTCGGAACCTTGTTGTCCACCTGGAAGAAGCCTCCTATCCTGTGTGCACTCTAGGTGCTTGATGGCGATGGTGTCTGGAGATCACACTTTGATGGTAGGAGATCTACACCGCCATTCAAATCTGGAGATCACACTTTGATGGTAGGAGATCTACACCGCCATTCAAATCTGGAGATCACACTTTGATGGTAGGAGATCCACACCGCCATTCCGAATGTGATGCTGCTGGTTTCCTCGCGATGGCGGTGATACACAACGCACAACCACCTCCGTCGTCTGGCTCTCCTTCCCTGGCTGCCTCCCGCCCTCACACCTCCCCTCACCACCCCAACCCACTCAGCGCACTGGGAAGTCCCTGGCTCTCTGCACTTTCCTCCCTGCCCTCATTCTGAAATGCCCTCTGCCTCTGCCCGCCCCGTCCACCCTGATGTCCACGAGGACACAAAGCCCCAACGGCAGCCCTCGGCCTTTCCTCCCCTCTGTCTCCCCACTTGGTCGTCAGTGATTGCCAGGAATTTTGTTGAGGGGCACAGTGCTTCCGCGGGGACGTGTGGCAGTGTCTGGAGACATTGTTGTCTGACGCAGCTGGGAGGTCTCCCCATCCGGCGGGGTGAAGCCAGTGATGCTGGTACGCATCCTCTAGTACACAGGAGGACGAACAGTGACCCCGCTCTGAATGTCAGTTCAGGTTGAGCATCCTCAATCCAGGAGTCCAAAATGTGCTGAAGCCTACAACCTTGTGAGTGCCGACACGACACTGCAAGTGGACAGTTCCCCAGCGGAGCTCGTGTGATAGATGGTACTCAAAATGCGGGCGCCTGAAACTGTTATGTGAAGTCAGCTGTGGGCTGGGTGTGTACGGCGCATGTGAAACACAAGTGAACTTCATGTTTAGACTGGGGTCCTATCTCCAGGATATCTCATATGTATTCAGATATTTCAAAATCTGAAATCCAGGGCCCGTGCACAGCTGTGTTAAAGCCCCAGCCTGCAGTGCAAGGCATCCCATACTGGTGCCAGTCCAAGTCCCGACTTCTCTACTTCCGATCCAACTCTCTGCTATGGCCTGGGAAAGCGGTACAAGATGACCCAAGTGCTTGGGCTCCTGCACCCTCATGGGAGACCTGGAAGAAGCTCCTGGCTCCTGGCTTCAGATCAGCTCAGCTCTGGCCATTGCAGCCATCTGGGGAGTGAACCACCAGATGGAAGACCTCTCTCTCTCTCCCCCTCTCCTTCTCCCTCTCCCTCTCTCTCTCTCTCTCTCTGCCTCTCTTCCTCTCTGCCTCTCTCTCTGTGACTCTTTCAAATAAATCTTTTTTTAAAAAAAATTCTGAAATCAAAAAAACACTTCTGGTCCCAAGCATTTTGGATAAGGGTACTCAATCTGTAGCACCAATTCTGAGAAATCCTGTCTTAGCTTCCATCCGTTGGGGAACTGTCCTCCGACCCAAGCTCCCTGCGCTCCCGCCTCTGCTGTGCCTCTCCCTCTCGCCTCTCCCTTGCTAGGGTGTGCTCCTTAGCATGAGCAGTCATGCCTGCCAGCCTGCAGCGCGGCGCAGTAAGTAAGAGTGAGGAGAAGAACGGATCAAGAGGTGGAGGACACTAATGGCCCATGTTGCCTCATTCTCAGCGCTGTGCCTGGTGGTGCTGATGAGAAACACAGAGAGAGGGGCCCGGAGGGGAGTAAACTGAAACCGTGCAAGCAGCTGTAGGCCAGTGTGCTGGTTCTGAACAGATATACTGGCGTGCAAGTTCATTTTATTACTCACTTCCAGCTCTTGTTAACTCGAAGGTACGTAGGTGAAGGTAAAAGGAGTCATTAGGAGAGCATTGAGGCCCAGCAGAAGAATAATGACTGTAATGTTCTGCAATAGCTCTGTCCAGTGCAGTGACCACTGGCCACAGTACTGCCGAGCTCCTGGAGCGTGGCGAGTGCAACTGACGAGCACACATTGTATTTTCCTGCATTTTGATTGATGTAAACTTAAGTGGTTGCCTGTGCTCATTGGTCACCGTGCTATAATGGACAGTGCAGGCCTGATTTTAGGCTGACCCACTGTAAAAGGTGGTCTGGTCAATGTTTTGTTAACCCCGTGGCTCATTTTGGGCAGAGAAAAATGATACCTAACACGAAGGTTTACAAACCAGAGATGCCGTGGAGCAACAGGGCCCAGTGTCGTGAGTTACTCAGGAGTTCCCAGCAGGACGGTGGTTGCGCGTGATGGCTGACACCAGACACTCCTCAGCCCGCGCCACATCCAGCCCGTGCAGCCAGAGCCCCACATGCTAACCCGTGCCGCTCAGCGCGTCGAAGAACTCCCAGACCCTTTCTTTTGTCTTTTTTTTGTTTCTGTTTTTGAACAGCTTCAGCATGCGCCGAGTTCAAATGGGAATGGACTGCAACTAATTCTAGAAAAGATCAAAATGCTAACAAAGTTCAGAGCCTGTTGGGGACAAAAGGACATCTTTTGTTTGGGATTTCCTTTGTGGAATATGGTTTTCTGAGTTAGATTTTCAATTGGCGATAAAGTAAAATCTCATACCTCAACCAGAAATCCTTACTGCTTGCCTGTTGTTATCACACAAGGGTCAGTAGGCACTAGGGGCATGTTTAGGAGAACTGTTGGCCCTAACCCTAAACTGCACAGAGTTCAGACTTTTGCAAAACATGACTTAAAACTATGGTTTGGTTGTTGTTGCTATACTATTTCTGATGCTCTGGCCTGTGGCATTTGGCTCATGTGTATCCCTGCACTGGATATCTGATTGTAGGAATAAAACAATAGATGTAACAATTTCGAGGTCAAAAGTTTTGGTGAAACTAAGATAAATACTCATTATTATCACTTTGAAACTTTCAAGAAGATGCTGAGGTATATTTGAGACACTTAATAGCATTTTCTATTCCTATTCTATTAATGTTTTCATGTTGGATGTTTTAATATTAAAATTTAATGGTTGTTAAGACTAGGAAAATTTTTCCACAAGTAGATTACTTTAATAGGACAGAATTATTAATACACTGCCCTATCAAGTGCCTGCGGTATATTAAATATACCTCCAAGATAAAAACTCTATAGCTTCCATCTTTTCAAAAAAATTTTTAATTTACTTTCATTTTTATTTGAGTGACAGATTCTCTATCCCCTGGTTCGCTTCCAAATGCCTGCAGCAGCCAGGGCTAAGGCAGACCAAAGACAGGAGCCCTAAACTCAACCTAGGTCTCCCATGTGTGTGGCTGGGACCCAAGAAGTTTAGCTCTCTCACCTGCTGCCTTCTAGGGTCCAGGTTGTCAGGAAGATGGATGCAAAGTAGAGGAACCAGCGCTCGAATCGGGCCCTCTGGTATGGGCTGTGGGCGTTGCAAGTGGCGACCCAGCCACCGCACCAAGCACCGGCCCTGTGCCCGGCTTCCTCCAGCGGAGTTCCCCTCGGCTTTTCCCAGAATAGTAGTAAGATCAGATTAGAAGTGTGAGTAAAATATTATTTCAGTCAATTAAAGCATTAGCCTCATAAATTGATCAATAATTTTTCAAGAATATGATAGGTCAGGATTTCTTTTCATTTTTGTAGAAGAAAAATGCGATAGCCAAGATGAAAAGACATGTTTATTTTTGTGTCAGGTATTCTGTGATTAGTTAATTGAGTATTTTCGTCAGTTGGAGTGACCTCTTGTCTCTGGGCTGCTGTTGACTTTCCCAGTGTGCCTCCAGCCTTCTGATTGCACTAAGAGAAACCAGATTGCCCTGGGCCACCTTGGCCGGTCTTATCTGACTCAGGAGCAGCTCCCTCCAGGGGCGTGCCCCGGGCAGGGAGTAAACCCAAAGATCTCTGTTTTGGGAAAGGTTCAAGGCAGGTCAACTATTTTTCAGTGTATTTTTTAAAGGTTTGGCGCGCTAATTTAATTTCTTATGTTCATTAATTCCTCTCCTTCCCCCTCCACCCCCTTTGAATAAACGGCCTTCACACGCATCCAATTTAGCGTCAATGCACCTTATTCACACTGTCTTTTATTGCAAGCCAGTCCAGCCAGCTGTGAGGTTGCCCGGCTGCCTCAGGGTTCCCGATTTAGCTCTGGAAATGATTTCAGCATGGCAAAAACTTTTCCCTGGCCAATTTGGAGAACAGGATTCAATGTGTGAAGAGAACCCAAAATGGCACCTGAGAGCGAGGGGATGGAGCCGGCTGGAACCGGGAAGGGAGGCACGGAGAGCCCAGGAGCTGCATGGCTCTTCTCCTGTGCTCCCCCAGTGCCCGAGGAGGTCGGGGGGGGGGGGCAGCGGAAGCGGAACAGTCAGTGTTTAACCTTGCACTTCTGTCACCCTCCTTGGGACTTCTCTTCTTGGCGGGCCCAGTTTCCTGACAGAACTGATAGGAACAAGGGGCCAGTGTGGTGGTCTGCACAGGCAGCTGGGGGCACAGGTGGCAGTGGCCAGGCAGAGGCTCAATGTCCTTCCCTGGGAGCGGCCGTAGGTGGGGAGACTGTGGCTGTGAGAATGCATGGCCAATCAAGGTAGGCCCGGGCATCCACTGTGCACATTTGCACGGCTGGGGTGAAAAATAGTGGCCGTTCCTCTTGACAAACACCATTGAACCTAAAGCCACCTGCTAAATGTGGGTCTGCCTATTATAGCTGAAAGTTATTTGTGGGTACTACGCACACAGTGTTAAAAGGTCAGTTAAAAGTGGATTTATTGTGGGCTTTGGTTGGCAGTATGTTGTTGAAATGCACAGAGGGAGATTCTGGATTCCCTGGGCCGACTGATTTCACCTCTAGGGAGAGGACGTATTTCTGTGTGTCGGAGCTGGATGTTTCTCCTTGCTTTTTTTTTTTTTTTTAAGATTTATTTTATTTATTTGAAAGACAATTACAGAGAGAGGTAAAGACAGAGAGAGAGAGAGGTCTTCCATCCGTTGGTTCACTGCCCAGCTGGCCGCAATGGCCAGAGCTGTGCCAATCCAAAGCCAGGAGCCAGGAGCTTCTTCCGGGTCTCCCACACAGGTATGGGTTGGGCCATCTTCTACTGCTTTCCCAGGCTATAGCAGAGAGCTGAATTGGAAGAGGAGCAGCCGGGACTAGAACCGGCACCCATATGGGATGCCAGCGCTTCAGGCTACGGCCTGAAGTGCCAGCCCCCTTGCTTTCTTTTCTCTTTGGGTGTCCATTTGAGTCCCTCCCAGGAGAAAAGTAAGATGACTTTAGATATGAGCACGCTTTAAAAGTAGATTTTACCTGTATCTCTCTTCTGTTGCTTCTGTCATATGAGGTTTGTGAGATCAAAATAAAAAGCTTACAAATCATTGTTTTTCCAAAAGACCAAAGACTACATACCTTCAGAAGTTACCCATTGACCACTAACAGCCCATGTCTTGCCGTGTCCACTAGGACGTAACGGCTGAGTTTGGTGGGAAGTCGGCCACTCCAGCATCTGGAAGGGACGTGCCGTTCTCATGTCCCTTAGATGCAATCCCCTGTCACCCTAGTCCTGTGGTTTGCGGACTTCTTGATGACTAGAAGTGTTGTTAAAACACTCATTCACCCCCAGAGATTCTCATCCGGCATGTCTGAAAGGACCCACCGTGTTGCTAAAACACTCATTCACCCCCAGAGATTCTCATCCGGCGTGTCTGAAAGGACCCACCGTGTTGCTAAAACACTCATTCACCCCGAGATTCTCATCTGGCATGTCTGAAAGGACCCACCTGCGTTTCCTAGCAGGTTCCCTGGCAGTGCTGATACCACTGTGGCTCTGCTGCAGGTTTGCAGAGCCTCTGTCCTGGCTGTTGGTCTTCATCTGACCCAACAACAAGGAAGCCATAGCCAAGTTTTAGAAATTAACCTTTCTGGCTAAATTAGAGGATCAACTATTTACACTAAGTTGACAATTTTTTAAAAAATGTATGTTCTTAAAATCTGTTTTATTCATTTCGGAGGCAGAGGAAGAGAGCTAGCTCCCATCTACCAGTTTACTTCCCAGATGCCCACAGTGGCTGAGGCTGGTCAGGCCCAGGCTGGGAGCTGGGAGGCTATCCAGATCTCCCATGCGTGTGGGCGATAGGAACCCAACAGCTTGAGCCAGTGCTGCTGTCTCCTAGGGCCTGTGTTATCAGGAAGCTGAAGTCAGGACCGGAGCCAGGACTGTAGCTCCGTTCTCTGGTGCATGATGTAGGCATCATAACCATTAGGATAAATGCCTGCCCTGCGATTTCTTTAAAATAACTGGGAAGTTTTCCAATCCTCACGGACTTCTAACGTGTTTACACCTGACCACAATCTAGTGCAGAAGTCCAGGGATTAGGCTAAGGACCTGAGTGGGCTCCTGCCTTAACACAGACACATGTAGCGCCAGTTTGTTTGCTGTGCCCTCCGTGACCATCAGAGGCCCACACCGTAAGAGCAGGTATGTGACAGCTCAGGGCGCCGAGTTCCATGGAATCGGATTCTCAGCTCTCCTGAAGGCAGCAGTGGTAGGGATTGATTCAGTCCAGAGACAGTGAAGATGGAAAGGAAAAGATCAGGGAAAGCAATGTGTAGAAATGAAAACCACATGATCTGATGAGTGGTTGTGCATGGGAGACGACAGCAAGTATCAAAGATGACTTCCTGTTTCTGGCCAGGAGACTAGGTTACAATGCTACTGATTTAAAAAAACTCACACATGGCTCTGGGAAAGAAAGGAAGGCTTGACTTTTAAAACATTAGCCTGTAAATTTGTGGTTGATTGGTTTTTAACAAGGGTACCAAGATAAAGCAGTGGGGAAGAACTTCGCACCACGTATAAGATTACCTCAGAATGAACTCTACGTGTGTCACAGCCCCGCGCAACATTCTTAGAAGAAAACACAGGAGAATGTTTTCCTGACCTTCAGTTAGGCAGAGCCTTCTTTTATATTATTTTTTTAAAGATGTGTTTTTTATTTGAAAGGCAGAACTGTAGGGGTGGGGGAGAGCGAGAGCGGGAGAGAGGGAGAGAGAGGGGGAGAGAGGGGGGGAGAGGGGGGGAGAGAGAGAGAGGGAGAGAGGGGGGAGAGAGAGAGAGAGAGAGAGAGAGAGCGAGCTTCTATCCACTGGTTCGCTCTTCAAATGACTGCAGTGGCAGCACTGGGACAGGCTGAAACCAGGAGCCAGGAGCCTCTTCCAGGTCTTCCACTTCGATGCAGAGGCCCGAGCACTTGGACCATGTTCTGCTGCTTTCCCAGGCACGGTAGAAGGGAGCTGGATTGGAAGCAGAATAGCCCAAAATCAAACCAGCGCCCATATGGGTTTGCCGGGGCTGCCAGTGGCAGCTTAACCAACTACATCATAGCCCCAAGCACAAGCCACCAAAGAAAACAGCAGATGACTTGCACTGTTCGTCTAAGAAACTGTTGGACCTCATAGGACACCGTCAAGAATGTGAAACAGCAGCCTGCAGGATGGGAGAAATTACTTACAAATCTCGGAGCTGATAAGGGGCTGCCTAGCAGAATATAAGAAGAACTCATGCATCTGAATAATGAAAAAAAAACTAAATTAGAAATAGGCAAAGGATTTGGATAGACATTTTCCAGAGAAGATATTCGGATGACCAGTAAGCCTAAGAAGGAATGCTCACCATCCTCAGTCATTAGGGAAGGAAGTGCAAATCGAAACCACAGTGGAGTTCACATACTGCCTCACACCCTCTAGGATGGTTGTGATGAAAAGACCGACCACTAGAGTACTGGCGGGCAGGTGGCGGAGTTGGAACCCTCATACACTGGGAGCGTTAAATAGCTCAGCCACTTCCTGACCCGGTTTGGCAGTGTCTCAAAATGTTCAAGGTAGGTGCATACCTAAGAGAAATGGAAAGCGCAAGTTCACACAGAAACCCACAGAGTGCCCACAGCAACACAGCAGGGCCAACATGCGGGGCTTTGGGTAGAATGATATCCATCAGCTAATGAAGGGATTAATAAAATGTAGTACATCCATTCAGTATCATATTATGTCCATCCATATACAAAATGAAATACTGATGTATGCTATAACATGGGTTAACTTTGAAAATATGGTGAGGAAGATAGACCCAGAAGGCAACACATTGGATGATTCTACTTACATAAAATGTGCAGAATTAGAGTCCATAGAGCTAGAGAGTGGATTAGTCATTGCTAGGAGCTGAGCCTAGAGATGCAGAATGACTGCTAATGGGGGAGAGGGTTCTTTTTTTTTTTTTTTTTTGAGGTGGTGAACTGTTCTAAGATTGTACAACTCTTGACTGTACTAAAATCTGTAGAATTGTACATTGTAAAACAGGGTGAATTTTATGGTATGTGAATTATATCTCAGTGAATATTTTAGAGCAGTAACGATGTGAATCTCAAGCTGAGATTACATGCAAAGGCCAAGTCCAGGGGATGTGCTGGGAACTTAGGAACCATGCGAAGCTTGCTGCACAGAGGAGTAGGTGGAGCCGTGGAGGTAACTCACAGAACAGTGACACTGTTTGGATGTAGCACCTGGGAGCCCAGGCTTTTCTCGTAGAACCATAAAGAATTCAAGAGAAGACTGATGTGAGATGGTGGAGGGGAGTGGTGATGGGAGTGTGGGAGTGGAGAGGCAGGGCCGTGGGATGCCTGCTTGGGCCTCTGAGTGTTCTGGTACAGCTGCCAAGGAGAGAGTGGAAAAAGAAGTAGCTGAGCACTAAGGAAGGCTTTGTTGTTGAAACTGATAATAACTTTGTTTAGACAGGGTGAATCCTAAACGGAGAGGCAGAGAAAAACGAGTCAGAAGAGATGGATTAGTGATAATGCAGGCAGAACAGGAATCTGCTCCTGAAAATTGAGCACAGAATAAAATTCTGGATCCACGTACTACAGACCTGTCATACTCTCACCTAGAAGCCTTCAGAAAGTTCACGGGAAATGTGCATTAGGAAAAAGCGACGTGTAGATTGCAATAGTTTGTGTACAAAGTATCTTGTAATTTGAGTTTCCATAAATTTTTTGAAGCAGCCTCCTGTGTTCTCATCTGGAAACTGGTTAATAATACCTGTTTGCGGGGCCGGCACTGTGCCATAGTGGGTAAAGCTGCCACCTGCAGTGCTGGCATCCCATATGGGCGCTGGTTCAGTCCCGGCTGCTCCACTTCCAATCCAGCTCTCTGCTATGGCCTATGAAAGCAAGAGAAGATGACCCAAGTCTTTCGGGCCCTGCATCTGCATGGGAGACCTGGAAGAAGCTCCTGGCTCCTGGCTTCGGATCAGTGTAGCTCTGGCCATTGCGGCCAGTTGGGGAGTGAACTGGCAGATGGAAGACTTCTCTCTCTGCCTCTCTTTTTCTCTGTGTGTAACTGTGACTTTCAAATAAATAAACAAATCTTTAAGAAAAATAAGAGGCTGACGCCGTGGCTCACTAGGCTAATCCTCCACCTGCGGCGCCAGCACTCTGGGTTCTAGTCCTAGTTGGGGTGCCAGTTCTGTCCCGGTTGCCCCTCTTCCAGGCCAGCTCTCTGCTGTGGCCTGGGAGTGCAGTGGAGGATGGCCCAAGTGCTTGGGCCCTGCACCTGCATGGGAGACCAGGAGAAGCACCTGGCTCCTGGCTTCAGATTGGCGCAGTGTGCCGGCTGTAGCGGCCATTTGGTGGGTGAACCAACAGAAGGAAGACCTTTCTCACTAACTTAACTCTGCCTGTCAAAAAAGAAAGAAAGAAAGAAAGAAAGAGAGAGAGAGAGAGAGAAAGAAAGAAAAGAAAAGAAAGAAAGAAAGAAAGAAAGAAAGAAAGAAAGAAAGAAAGAAAGAAAGAAAGAAAGAAAAGATATATTTGCAAGGTATGGTTTTAAAAAATTTTTTTTTAAAATAAACCTTTGGAATCCACTTGTGCACAAACTAAAAGTATATTTTCTTTCATTGTATTTGAAAGGCAGAGACACAGAGACCAATGAATTTTTCACCTGCTGATTCACTCCCCAAATGCTTGCCACAGCCAAGACTGAGCCAAGCTGGAGTCAGGAGGTCAGAACTCACTCTGGCCTCCTGTCTGGGTGGCAGGGACCTACGGATCTGAGCCATCACCAGCGGCTCTCAGGGTGCACTCCGCAGGAAGCTGGAATTGGGATCAGAGCTAGGACTGGAACCCAGACACTGATAGAGGCACAGCATCCCATGTGCCGTCTTAACCACTGGGCCAAACACGCGCCCCGTATTTGTAAGGTTTTTGTTAGGATTATTGAAAAGGTCTTGTTAAATAATGTAGTTGCTGAATGATTGGCAAAGAACAAGATCCCAGAATAGACCTCTTGGTTTCTAACCCCGGGCAAGTTACCCACCCTTTCCGCGCCTCTGTTTGCTCCTTCTTGGTGCTAAGATGAGTGCATAAGAAGAGTGCATCTGAGCACGGAGTCTGGCACATCGTGCGTTTCCACAATAGCTTCAAAGTGGCTGTGCTCCTTCTGCTGCTACTGCTCGGAGTGACAGTGCCGAGAACAAGCCACAAAAGAAACTGTAACGTTTTCCCAGTTGTGAATGAAAGCTATGCAGTTTCATCAATTATTTAATTTAAAGCTAAAACCTAGTGTGGTAAATACCATTTGCTAAAAACAGTCAGATGTTATCTGTTCATGAAATAGCCAGAGGTATTAACACTGACTTGGAAATTGGTCTTGCTTCCTTCAGTCACTGGTACTGAAAAGTACAGTAAAATACATATTTTTGTTCCTGATTGAAAAAAACAGTGCCGGTAACTACAATGAAGAGAAGTGATCATTGCTTACCTCCCAGTGTCTGGCTCGGAGTAGGGTGACTAGCAGTCCAGCAGTTCATTTTCTTTCTGAGGGCACCATTAATGAGGTAACTCTCAGATGTATAGGCCTCTGTCCATGAACTGTCTTGATAAAGAGAACCTACTTGCATTTGTAAAAGCAGGATCTCTAATTTATGATAATATGATGGAGTTACTTGATTTATCACACAGTAAAATCTGTGCGATTCCTGGTCATTATCATTTTTCCATTGATATTTTAGTGCTTGTTACAGTAAAATTCCAACAGAATTACACAACTGAGAAAGAATGATTTGATAGGTCCTAAAAGTATATGTACCCTAATGGATTTCTGATGGAGATTGAACTTGATGGCAGTATACTAAGTTCTTGAAGCTGGAAATTAATGTTATATTTTTAGGGGACATTCTTGGCATTGCTTCTACCTTTCGGGAGGAGGGGAGGAATATCATAACTTTTCTTCTCTTTCTCAGACAAATGCCGAGCAGGACATTTTTTGTAAATTGCAGAAACGTTCGCTGGAGTAGCACGCTGTGATTCCCAGCTCCTCACTTCGCTCGCCCCACCCTCCACGTTCCTCAGGCACCAGTCATCAGAGCAGTCTGAGAACCACTCGCAGTCTGTGTCGGGGCTGCCCAGTGGGTTCAGAGGTCGCCTTTGTCTGGGCATGAGGAACAGTGGGCGGGGGGAACTGGCCCCTCTGCCTGCAGCTGGACGTGGTGTGGTGTCCCTGCCGGCTGACCAGCGCTGGGTCTGCACGAGGGCTGTGGCTGCTCTCTGCAGACCCAGGGAGCACCAGCATTGCCCAGGGGCGGTCGGGTAGGGAGCTCTGCAGACCCAGGGAGCACCAGCATTGCCCAGGGGCTGTCGGGTAGGGAGCTCTGCAGACCCAGGGAGCACCAGCATTGCTCAGGGGTGGTCGGGTAGGGAGCTCTGCAGACCCAGGGAGCACCAGCATTGCCCAGGGGCTGTCGGGTAGGGAGCTCTGCAGACCCAGGGAGCACCAGCATTGCTCAGGGGTGGTCGGGTAGGGAGCTCTGCAGACCCAGGGAGCACCAGCATTGCCCAGGGGCGGTTGGGTAGGGAGCTCTGCAGACCCAGGGAGCACCAGCATTGCCCAGGGGCTGTCGGGTAGGGAGCTCTGCAGACCCAGGGAGCACCAGCATTGCTCAGGGGTGGTCGGGTAGGGAGCTCTGCAGACCCAGGGAGCACCAGCATTGCTCAGGGGTGGTCGGGTAGGGAGCTCTGCAGACCCAGGGAGCACCAGCATTGCCCAGGGGCGGTCGGGTAGGGAGCTCTGCAGACCCAGGGAGCACCAGCATTGCCCAGGGGCGGTCGGGTAGGGAGCTCTGCAGACCCAGGGAGCACCAGCATTGCCCAGGGGCGGTCGGGTAGGGAGTATGTGAGAGGACAGGAAGCACAGGAAAGTGTGGTGAAGGACGCAGGGGCCCGTCAGCAGACCAGGTGGGCGCCGTGTGTGCTTGCACACCTGTGGCGCCCTGAGGCCGGGACACTGTCCCATCACTTCCGCTGTGGTGTTCGTGAGCCGCACATGGCGTGTTAACGCCGAGCGAACACCGCGTTGTCCCGCTGCCTTTGCAGTCCCGGGCAGTGTCACTTCAGATGTAGCCCACCATTTGTCTTCCTCTCCCGTGGTATGAGAAAGTGACGTGAAGTTCAGATGAAACACTTCACTTCTTTACTCGGATTTGTGGACACATTAATTTGATATATGATGGAGATAAACAAGCAGAACCAGAGAGTGAGTGGGAGAATCCACTTATTCTAAGATAGCTTTTCTTTTTCAACTTCAAAATGAGAAATAATTGTATTTATCTCTGGAGCGTGGAGATAACTAGGCTGTAAATTCATTGCCATGCGGGCTTTTCTAATAAATTACAGAGTTTTACTCTTTTCCAAAATCAGAAGTCCAATGTGGCATCCGTGGGTCAAGTGCTGAGAGCCTTCCGACCCTATTTCTTTATAACAAGGGCTTTATCCCCTTCAACTCATAAATTATTTGAAACATCCTTTTAACTTCTCAGCGGAGAGGTGCCAGATTGCTTAAATATTTCCTGTTTTATCAGCGTTCTACATTCATTTTTCACTCATTTCAGTGCAGTTTCATCCTGGAGTTAAAGCAGCGTTTAGCATTGAGTAGAGGGCTTATAGATAAATGATAGAACTTTGTGACTTGCACAGTTAAATCTTGGGCCACTGCCACTAGATAAATAACTTACTTCTATTCAGGCAATTTAGGAGTGATCAGCTGCGAGGTCGAGCAGCTCAGGGCACTGTAGCCTAATGCACTTTTTAATGAGCAGATCATTGCTAACTGCTGTGCTCATGATTTAACTCCTTTGTAATATACTGCCCACGGGTTATGCCCCTAAGAGCAAGTGAGGTACCCCTCAGGGCCAGAAGGGGACTGGGCACATTTCCAAACGAGCATGACACTGGTGTGAACCAATGGATTATTTGCATTCCTCTGCTTCGGTTATCACTTAATGGCCGCAGGCTCTGGTGGCAAGCCTGCGGGCTGCATTATGTTAGCCTCAAAAAGAAATGCGAATGTCTGCCATGTTTTCACATTCCCCACCATATTTGGTAAATCGTACTGACTTAGCCCCTCAAGGGCTGCCAAGAGTCCTGTTGGCAAGAATGCCACATTGGAGAAGACATAGCTGACCACCCGTCCTATTTGTAGACTTTCCCTGGTTGGCGCTGCATCATTTCCTTCCCTGGGACTCGGGGATCTGTGCTGCTTATTAAATGGGATCATCTGAGTTATATATAAACCTCCCTCCTATATCATGTGTTCCTTTGTTGGCAGTGTTTTGATGTTTGGATAATTTCCCCAAAGGAAGTTCTCAACAGTTAAGTTTAATGAATGGTTATATTGATCTGCTTTTCACATAGATATTTGATTAGGTGCTTAGGTCCAGTAGATGGGAAAAGTAAGAGACATGAGATGGAGGGAAAAGGACCATAATTCCAGTTCCTGTATGAGTTTGATTGTGGCTCCTTTTTCTTAAATCAAGGCTCTCACTCTAATTTTAATTCCATTAAATCAGTCTTTGCTACATGAAAATTGAATACCAAATACTACTTAGGTGGTCATGTTCCAACCATCAGTTCTAACTGAACTGGCTTTAAAACGAGGCAATATATTTTGTAATAATTGAAGAATATTTAGTTTTGATTAAATAAACATGTCATATATTTGAGTTTTATGAATTTTATTTGGTTAATAATAAAACATAAAACCTACAGGATCAAAGTTCTTTTTTGGTATATTTTATATTAGAATCAAATTAACATTAAAATTGAAATGTTGATAGTTCAATAATGAAGCTTTTTTTTTTTTTAAATCTCTGGGCATAGTATACAAAATAATTTGAACATGTTTAGGTACAAAAATACTCTCTTTAGAGATCACAGGAGCTGACTTGTAGTCACAGACCTACTCTGTAAACATGTGTGCCTGGGCAAATTGCTTTTTTTTTCAGTAAGACAGGGTTCTAGTAATAGATCATATCCGAGAATCTTTCTGCTTCTAAATCTGTGAATTTGTAATACATGTGAAATGTTCTTTTTTTATTTAAATTCATTTTAAAAGAGATTTCATTCAATTGTTTTCTTATTCTGTATCGACTTTTAAAATGCATTGGTCAGTATATAAGAACTTTGAGATCGGTGGACAGTTGTCATTTCCATAACTTTGTGACTTTAAGAAATGACAGTCTCATAATTGCATTTCTTACTAATGTCACACATTGCCTGTGTGAACCGAGTGATCCTTTGCTCTGGTATTGGCTTGGACTATAGCTGCCAGCATAGCTACTGTTCTGTGAACTCCTCTGCGGAACCAGGCGACATTAAATACATCATTCCACCCAGTCCTTACAACAATCCCTCCTGAGAGATAGTCTCAGCTCTAACAGCTGGAATAAACTGGAGCTAATCCCGAAAGGTGCAGGGGAGCTCTGAGCTGGATAACCCATTTTTTTTTCTTTTATATTACGTCCTTGTCCTTCCAAATCCATTCTTGGATATCATCAGATAATGGCTTAAAGGAATATGGCAAAGAATCTAAAGATCCTCTTGCAGCCGTATTACTACATACTAAGTGACCGGCGGCAAGAACCATGTTAGGATTCTCTTGGTCACTGACTCTCTGTGAGGTGTTGCTAAGGATGTTGGATTTCTTAAAGGTAGAGTCAGAGTTCTTTTCCCACCTCCTAAAGCCATATGGAGAGTCCCTTGTTTCGTTATTTTTCTCTCTTCATTTTAGTGGGCCTTATGTCATGATCATTCTAATTGCGATATATGGAACCTTTGTCATCCTGTCCTGAGAGTGATTATGCTTGGTTTATTTCATCCCAGGCTTTTATTGGCGTTGTAGAGTATGTGTATATGCTTATGTGTACACACATACATTCACACACACCTAGCGTCATGTGGAGTCGACTAAACTTGGGATGTTTTGTTATAAACAATATTCATATTTCTAAGCAATGTTATACACATTAAATAAACCAATTAATAGCTCTTTGGGTAACCACTCCAAGAGTCTTGTGCATGAGTTTTTTCCACTTCCAGTTCCTAGGGACCATGGGCTGTAAAGAATTCTCAGCCCCCTGCTGCCTGGTAAATGAACTTAATTTAGACGGCATGAGCTGTGTGCTGCCGGTCAGAAATGCCCACACTGTTTGCAAGTTAATGCCGTCCTTGGCTGATTTAGGAAAGAAGTTCTAAAAATAAAGTATCATAAATAAACTGATTTAATTGTGTATTCAAAAATAATCATTTTGATTATCTTTGTGGAAGAAGGTTCATTGACATAGGACTGTATCTGGGAGAAAAACTCCATTGACTTTTATTATAGCTTGCAAGAGTCTGACTCGCACTGCTGTCTGTGTTCTGGGAGGTTGTGTCCACCGCCTTCCCACTCTAATTCTTACCAGATCTCTCGCCGACTGCTGTGGGCTTGCCAGGCCTTGAGCGATGTCTCTCGCTTCATCCCGCTGTGCATCTTGCAAGAAAGCAGATGCTCTTGATCGCTGGAGTAATTTGAATCCTGTTATTTCCAGTGAACTCAGTAGGATTTCTGGGATGAGAGTTGGAGCAGTACTGTTGAGAAACCAAGATGAGAGATGAGAAGTTTGCTGAAGAACAGAGCAGGCAGTCTGGGGGTGGGGGTAGAGCCTCTCGTGGCGTTTACCTGGCTGTGGTCTCCACTGCAGCTTCAGTTTTAAGCAGGACGCCTGCTTTCTTGAGATTCCCTGTTTTGTCTACATCAGCGTTGCCCCTGCAAAGCTGCATGGCAGACGCTTACGTGGGTGCGCATTACGCAGCTGAACAAATTCACTTTACTTAAACCTCTATTCAGCTTGCTTTCTTCCTAGAAAGCAAATCATGTTTTTAAACGATTTATTTTTATTTATTTGAGAGACAGAGCAAGAGAGAGAGAGAGAGAGAAGTCTTGCATCTGCTGGTTTACTCCCTAAATGACCACAGTGGCCAGAGCTGAGCTGATCTGAAGCTAGAAGCCAGGAGCTTCTTCCAGGTCTCCCACACAGGTGCAGGGGCCCAAAGACTTGGGCCATCTTCCACTGCTTTCCCAGGCACATTAGCAGAGAGCTGGATCGGAAGTGGTGCCGCCAGGACTTGAATCAGAGCCCATATGGGATGCTGGCGCTATGGGCCAGGCTTTAACCTGAGGCACCGCAGCTCCAGTCCCAGTAAATCATTTTAATTTCCACACTCTCTCTCATTTTAATCAGGGGAACTTTTTTTTTTTTATTCTTTTGGTCTTATCAGTTTGATTTTCAAGACAAAGGCATGGGCTGCCGATGGGTTAAAGTGTGGGTGCTTTCCTCTGTGTTCTGGGTATAGATCCTAAGTTTATTATCCTTATCACTGGTTATGTTTGTATTCAGGAAAAGGCTGCTTTTAAATTGTATTTAGTCATCTAAATTTTTATATGCCCCCTTTTCCTCCTGTTTTTAAATTGATAAGAGAAGGCTATCTTTACTGAGAAAAGAAAAATATTTTCTGTTTCCATCTCAGAAATTTGCTTCAAGGAATGGCTCTACCTTTGGTGCAGTCTAACATATTCACAATAAAAATATTTCTTTTTTAATTCTTAATCTTTATTGATGTATGTTTCCATATTTCATCAATTATCTGTATCCTGGCTTAACTTTTTTGTATTAAATGCCTATCTCTAGCCAACCATGATATATTGATTAACTTATCTCAGATTCCCTGAGCACAGAGACTATCATTGGTAGGAAATGTTGGAGGTTTCCAGCTGGTTGTGGGCATCACTTCTGCCACTGAAACTTATCTTTGTTTCTGAATATTTTTGAAGTCTATTAATGCAAGTTATTTGGAATTGAGAAAATAGCAGGGCCAACCATATTGCCTTCTGCATTTGCATTCAAAGATGCCATCTAAGTGCATACTTTCTGCCTGCCCTGGCAGAAGTTACTGACTCTAGCAGTTACTTGGATGTCAATCAAAATGGCCAGGGTCCAAAGTGATGCACTTGCACTGTTAGGGAAAGCGAGAGGTCTAAGGAATACGGGTGAAGCAAGAGCAGTTAGCTCCCCACTTTGCCCAGTTGTTTTCTAAAGTTTCTCATAACGGTAAAATATTTATACAGTCTCCCTTTCCTCTCTTTTTCACTTTCATGCTGTGTTAGCTGTGCTTAAGAATACACATCATCACTTACCGTGGCTAACTCTTCTCCACGTATCAACTTGAACTGTATGTTGAATAGTAAAGTCACTTCATTATCTTTCCTCTCACAGGCTCCTCACAGTCTCATGTGGAGTGAGTTCATACCTTCTTAATGCGAAATAAGTGGCACCTGTCTAAACCTTTAACTGCAATACCAGTGCTCAGAACCTTAGAAAGACTGTCCTACTGGTGTCTAGTGACTTTCCATCACTTAGAACACTATCCAACATCTCATACACAATATTGAGATTAGATATCACAGTGCAGAGGCAGTTTTTAGAAAAGCATTAGAATAAAGCAGATTTCTGAATTTAAAAACTAAAGCCACCTGTTATGTGGTTAATCTGGCATGAGTCAGGGGCTCAGTCTGTTAATTTGTATCCCAATAATGGGAATTTCATTGCTTACAGGTAAAAATGAGAGAACATATAGACTGAAAAAGAATACACTTGTATTATCTCATTATTTACAATGCTTTGGCAACATGCTGAGAAGTCAGAATACATTTTTGTTTATAAGAATTCTTACTTCTACTTTAACATGAGCATACCCATGTTGGCCGTGAGGTTTCCTGGCCCTGCCATCTCCCTTAGCAGGTCTGTATCTTTTCATTCCAAGGGTTTCCGAGAAATCGCACTGCCTTACTCGGTAGCTCATTTAAGCCTTGTCCCTCTTGTATTCAAGAAGGCCTTCTCACATCTAAATGTTTTGCTGCATTTTGTACTCAGTTCCTGTTTAAATGGAAGATAGCATGTTGGTTTTATTTCTCATGTGTACAATGCACTTTTGGAAGTAATCCTTGAATTCTTTTTCCCTTTATCTTCATTCAGAAATTTTAAAAATTATTTATTTGGCAAATATTCGCTCAGTGCCTGCCATGGTTTTGCGCTGTGAATGGGTGACATGAATATGACAGAGCCTCCTGCCTCATGGGCCGTCATGTATAAAGACACACACTCACTAAAGCCAGTGATGGCACCCGGCGCAAGTATACTCAGAAAAAGTTAAGGCTGAGTCAACCCCACTTCTATAATTTGCTTTGTTGTGTATATGTCTACTGGGAATGTAGTCATTCTTTTACATTGTATGCTTAAGGGCTATTTTCCCTGTATCGCATCACTTACCTGGTTCTCTTAGATTCCATAGAAAATACACTGTATTCATTTATACTTCAGTTTGTATTTCTGTGGGTTAAATATCGATTGACAGCATGAACCCATACATTTGAATTTTGTATCTCACACTTCTATAAATGCAACTTTATTCTTTAAAAAAAAATTATTTATTTGAAAGAGTTACAGCAAGAGGGAGAGTGCAAAAGCGATAGAGATCTTCCATCCTCTGGTTCACTTCCCAAAGTGCTGCAACAACTGGGGCTGGGCCAAAGCCAGGAGCCAGGAACTTCTTCCAGGTCTCCCATGTGAATGGCAATGTCCCAAGCACTTGGGCCATCTTCCACTCTTTTCCCCAGACCATTAGCAGGGATCTGGATCAGAAGTAGAGCAGCTGGGACTCGAACCTATGCCCATATGGGATGCCAGTGCTGCAGGCAGCACTTTATGCACTCCGCTACAGAGCTGGCCCCTGCAACTTTGTTCTTTCACACAAGCAGAGTCCCTTGTGTCCAGCAGGAATGTCAGAGCCTTGCCCTGCAGGAAGGACGTCACGTGTTCACCTCTGTACACCCCATGGCACAGCTACAGAGCCAAGAAGTCTGCCATGGGTACTGGCAGCATTTCTGAGAGTTAACATAGCACATAATCCATAGTACAAAGGGAACGGTGTCTCTGGGGAATATTTAGATAGATCATTTAGCCTCACTTAGAGAGCTTATATTTCTGCATATAATTATATGTTGTATCCACTTGCAATGGAGATATAGCCAGTCACGTGGCCAGGAGAGCTGAAGAGAGCGCATAGACGTGGCTAACCTCTAAATCATAAACGTTTGCTCCAAACAGAAGTATTTTGACTATAGAGTTTGTGTAATTCTCCCCCTAAAACTACGCATCCCTCAGAAAATGTAATTCCCCCTAAACTGCGCATCCTAGGATATGCATGACAAAGCTCCCTCGTGCCAGGTGGCTAACGTTGGCGGCGCTTCAATCTCAGTATATGACAAAGCACCTACTGGATAGCGTATGAGGTCTAGAAGGAAAGGCGGGCCTGCCAGCGCAATGTGCACCTTCAGTCCTTCCCTTTTTTTGGTCCCTTTTATTTCTCTCATCAACAATCCTGCAATCACCTGGAATCCGCTGTGACCTGAGACCACGCTTCCTTGGTTCCAGCTGTGAGACCTAAGCAACGGTCATGATTCCCGTCTTTGACAGGCAAGGGGACTTTGGTGGGGCGACACCGAAGGGGGAGGAAGGTCTCTGGGCCCAGCAGCACCTCGGGAACCCGGTGAGGAGCTGACTCGGAGAAGGGTGCGATTCTGCCGCAAAGTAGTGCTAGCCCTGCAGCCAGCGCCAGAAGCTTTCCCACAGGCTCTTCTCCTCGGGTGCCGTTTCCAGAGGCTTTTCCGGGGACCGGCTGCACTCAGCAGCGCCCACAGGAGCGCGAGTTAGCAGTGCACGGAGGGCCCTTGGGAAGGGAGAGGGACCAAGACCGCAGAAGTTGAGGAGTCCTCCCCGAGCCAGGCATGCGCCCAGGTCGCCTGCTCCAACCTGCTTTGTTCACCACCAGGACACCACGGCCTCCCAACAGCCTGCGCTTAGGTTTGTTGCTTTAACAAATCACCACGTTTGTTTTCAGAGTCCAGTTGTTAACGTCACGGGGATTAGGTTAAAGAATGTATAAAACAATAAATGATCGCTCATGTTTCACTTCAAACACCTTTTCTCATCACATTCAGCTTCTGGAAGGAACAGAAAGCATGGTCACTGACTGTCCTTAGCCTCGCTAACACAGAATTCTTTATTTTTCTAATGAAGATAAAATAGGAAACGTGATCATTTATGCTCACATAGTTTGCAATGTTACTAAGAATGTGGTATTCTTATTTTAAGCAGATTTTACTTTGTCAAGTGTACTTTGATATAATACTTGACAAATAGAAATCATGAAAATCATTGCTCTGCAAGGATAAAAACACTGAACGCCCTGGATACTGTGATCTGACAATCAATGCCTTGAATCTGCTTATGTGATTTTGTGTTTAAAGGTTTTCAGACAGTAATAGAATGTTGTGGGTCTTATTGTGAATATGTGTGTGTGTGGTAATTAAATGAAATTTTTCCAAGATACATTTTGGCACTTTATGTATTTAAAAATCTTTTTATTATTAACACTCATAAATTGTATGGATGCTTAGTCTTCCAGTCTCTGTGTATGTACACATACACATGTAGGTTTGTAAATAATAAATAGGGAAATAATATATAAAATACGTCCATTATTCAAATATTTTCTATAATTAAAATCTGAAACAAACATTAAAATCGACATTTTCTTAAATTAATTCAAATGTACTAACTTCAAAGAGCTTCTTTGAGCAGAACTGTATTGAATATTCTTACGCTGTTTTATAGGTTAGTGTTCTTTTTATTTTGAGTTTTATGTGCCCAAGAATAGGAAACCTCAAATGAGACTCATTCACACGTTTTCAAATGCGAAGAAACAAAACACATTCTAAGCCAACTGAATATGTAAACATTTAGGAATGTGGACAACTCGGTCAAGTGACTACAAATGTTTAATTTACCAAATTAGTTACACATACATACCTAAAATAACATTAAAATATTTCCAAATATCGGGGTTTTCCTGCTCACGTTGTATAAAGCAATTTGACTCTATACTTTCCACTGCATCTTTGGCATCTGCGTGTCTGTTATGTCGTGTCTCTGTTAACACGTGGCCCCTTTGTGACCCATATGTTTTCCAGAGCACATTTCCACGTGGGGCTTTTTGAGTCGTGGCTGGTGCTGCCACAGGAAAGTTTATTCCAAGCCAGTGTCTTCAGGGCATAACGAGGGCATCTGCTATTTCAGATGTAGAAACATATTCATGGTTCCCCTCACCCCCTAGTGCTTGGCTCTTTAATGTGATTTTTCCTAAAAGGTTGCTGATGTCAAACTGTTAATAATTGTGGAGTCATGCCAGTAATAATTATAGCTAAGGGCTTGTCTCGTGTTTTCAGTGGATCCTCTCACGTGGCCTTGAGCATGGAAACTAGAATGGATGGATGCTGCTTCAAGCTGGTACCCAAGACAGAACGCTTGGGATTTTGTTAGTACTTGAATTGAGGGTGTATCTGTGCTAAAGATTATAAAGCAGGGAGAGATTTGAAAGTTTAAACCACAACTTAAAAGAAATGTCCACCTCTCCGCTGTTCTTCCTGTTGCCTCCTGTTGGGGATTTTCACATTTCTTTTATTAAGCTTGACTATGTGATCAGAATAAGAAACTTGGGATTCTGTCGAGCCAAGGTGACAAACGAAAACTCAGGTCCAGAACTGAGTGACCCCTCGCGCAGAGGCCGGGTGGCTGTGCAGCCCTCTTAGGGTGGGCGCCTCCTAGCTTGCTGTGTCTGGGAGCGCCCGTGGTCCCCTCCTCCTGCTCCTGGGGCCTCCTGCCGGCTGTAATTGCAGCCTGGCTCTAATACAGCTGTGCTATTGGGGAATGAAAAATGCACAAGCGCTTGATTGTTCCCTGTGAATAAAGCAAGTGTGGTGCGGGAGGATCCAGTGAGTTCCGGCGGCTGCTGGGACTCTGGAAGAGGTCGACACTTGTCTTTCCTGGGTAAATCGTGGCCCCATCTGAACAAGGCAAGGCGTTGTGTTTTCCTGCTGTCACCAACCTCTCCTGTCAATTAAGCTTGTCTTTCACCAAGCTGGCTGTGCTGGGGTACTTGAAACCACAGATAAAGAGGTGGGACCTTCACCACTTAACAGTAACTGTGCAGCTGTGGCGTTTGGGTCCCTCAGCTTTTTATTCAGTAAGTATCTTCAGGCTCCGGCCAGTGCCAGCCCTTCTGTCTGCGTGCTGGCGTCTTCAGCACTGCCTGGATATGTGGACAAAGAAAGATCGCTGAGCACGTCCGCTGCCACTTCACCCCGCAGTGTCGAAACCTGCCGTGTGCTCCGTTCCCAGAGAGAGGTGGTCCCAGGGTAGGCATCCCTCGGGGGAGTTGTGCCAAACGCCACTTCTGTAGTTCGGTTGTGGCGTTGCACTCTTCTTCCAAAGGTGGGGCAGGATGGCTGCTGGTGGAATGAAGGAAGCGGGTATGGATCCAGCCTCAGTGAAAATTTTCTTAAGGAAAAGTGCAAAGCACCCTCTGCTGTGCACAGTTCACGTCGCAAGGCGTAATGGTGATCCCCGGGGACTGGGGCAAAGAGCCCTTTTTGCTGCCCAAGCACCTGCCCAACATGTAGCTAACTCTAACACCCCTGTGCGGGACAGTTTTACTGTATTCTCATTGGCCATAGAGACACCAGGATGAGGGTTGGAGGGAGCAGCCACCAAGGCCATCTGTCCCCAGCTCTGTGTGTCTGTCCTGGGAAGCAACAGCACAGACCTGTGGCAGTGGAGGGGCGTCCAGCCATCCCCACTACCTCCCACTGCTGCTCCTGCGCTCCGTGGCTGCTCACAACAGCGAAGCGCAGGCTGAAAATACGTAAACAGCTGTCGGGGGCCGGGGGCCGCCAGTGAAACAGGATAGGCGGCCCGGCTCTTGACGGCCATGTGTGCTGTGTAATGCTTGTCATCTCAAGTGAGTCATTGAAGGGCTCCCCTGAATGGGGCTTTGAAGTGCCGGGACAGCTTGAGCGCATCTATAAATTGCCACAAACAGCCCTCTGACTGAGTTAGCTAATTGCTTGCTCTTTGACTTATTAGGATCAACTGAGTTAAATAATTTGTCACATGTGCGGCTCGTAATAAATAATGTGGCTAGCCCGTTTGTGAGCTGTTTTGGTGATGTATGGTGCCCCTTTTGGATGTTGTCACATGGAGCTAGCAAAGGGGGCTGTTTGATCCCTCGGACTATCAGAACCTTGCATAAAGAGCACGTTCTGACGGGACAGTTGGGAAAAAATGTTAAAAGGGGTCTAGTTACGAACAAATGCGTTCGCCTCTTTAACTTTTCCATACAGCATTCATCATCATTTTTCCTGAGTATTAGGCACATAGATCTCACATCATGCAAGTCATAAGTATTAAATGATGACAGCTAATCTGGACTGAGTTGTGACGCTTACAAAACTGTCTGTTCCCTTTGTGAGAATCAGCTACCCCTGGCTGGCCAGCCTGGGGCTGTGTGCCGGTCAGCTCAGCACTGCGTTCAGGCCTCTGTTTGCATTGTGGGTGTTAACACTGTGGGCGTTGTGGGCTCCCAGTAGAGGCCAGAGACAGATAGGAGCCTGGATAAGGCAGGTTAATTCCTAAGAGGGGACTCAGGAAGATAATTGTCCAGTCAGAAGGGCGGGAGGATGCTTTGCTACCTAGCAATTAGAAGTAATTGTCTCATCTTCGCAAGGAGTGACCTGGGGCCTGAAGGTGCTCCCAGCTTCACAGAGAGTGGGGCTGGCTGGCTCCAGTATCCACGTGGTGTACTTGTCCCCATTCAGAAAGAAAAGAAAAGAAAGGCAAAGAGCTTGCCATGTTGTTAATCTAGGCACTATTTTTGTGGGAAGTATTATTATATGACTAATGAGAAAAGAATTGAGCTATTTGTAACTTTTGAAGTCTTCACAAGAATACATGGTAACTGACTTTCCTTATTAGCTAATATAATAACAAGCTTAGAACAGCAATTTTATCGCATTTAGCATGGAACAAATAGGTCTAAAACCAAGGCTGTTATGCTTCTCTTTTACAAAATTAGTGGGTGAGCTCTTTCGCATTTTCATGAAGTAATTTCTGTCACGAAAGAGGACAGGCAGCTTCTCATTTGAGGCAATGTCGTTTATAATTATTTATTTGGCTGTGCTCTCCAAAGCATTCAACTCAAATAATTACAATAGCCTTAACTAATACTTTTTGTGGCAGTTCGTAAAATTAAAATACTGTGTTCTCTGGATATGTCGCTTTAAAAAGAATTTTTTTTTTTGCTATTTTCTCTAATGACCTATTCTTTTTCTTTGAATATATTTACTTAGGGCTTTAATGTATCTCTACGCTTGCACATTATCACTGAGACAACAGGCAATAAAAATGCCAGAAAGCCTCAAACAGTGAGGCTGAGAAGTCACAAACAGGTCCCAGCTGGAGGGTCCCCCCCCCCCCCCAGCTCTCCCACCCTCCTTTCTGGCTAGCCCTCTTAACCCAGGGTACTTGTTAACTGTCCTTGTGGCTGTTCTTAGTAATTAGATAATGGTTTAAGTGTGTGTGCTGGGGCCAGCTAGGGATATAGATGGTTGTGCTCGGCGTGGACAGGAGAGGCACTCTCTTGTTGGAGGAAGCTGCTCAACCCCTGGTTTGTTTCGTATGCAAAGTAGTCAGTATCTGCCATAGACCCAGACCTTGCTCTGCCAAGGGAGCAGGCAACATTAGTAGTTCCTGGACCTTGTCCACGTTTATATTTGCTTAGATAAGCCTATTGGTTGGTAAAATACATCACTTTTGCCTATGAGAAGTGATATCAAGAAAATTAAAGTTTTACTTAATCTGTCCTCATTTAGCTAATAGTATGTCTCTTGCAACTGTTTTGAATACTGTTCCTCAATGACTTCTTAAACTCAGTAGGTGTGTCTTGGGTGTAACGAGAATAATTATTCTATTAAAAGCAGTGTGTGTAAAGAGGAGTGTATCTGAAGATATTTATCTCGAAGTAACTGGCAGTGAACTAAATGTTTCCTTCCCTTAAAAGACAAAATGTGCTGAGGCTGTACTCACACAGCTAGCACGAGGCTTGGTAACTCACCAGCAGAAGTGCCCGTGAGCATCTGGCCTGGGCTGTTGCAGCTGCGTGGGGGTGGCTGTAGGCGGGAGAAGAGGTTGAGATGGTGGAGTGATTGGTGCAGGTGTATATTCTGTTCTGAGGGCGGAGGGTGTAGTGGTTGTGGACAGTCCAAGCTGCATGAAGGACCCAAGCTTAGTTACTCTCGTGGAAGAGCTGTTGGCACCGAAGGCCTTGTTCTCTGCTCCGTCGTCCTTCGACAGGGCAGACTGGGAAGAGAATGGCAGTGTGCTTCTCAGTACGAACCTGCCCTACGCCATGGGGGTGTCAGCCAGCACCGACGAGCAGCAGGGAGAGAAAGAAACCAGCACTCACTGCACTGCCTGTTGATTCCCAAGGAGAAACTGCAGCCGAGTGGCCGCTCAGTGGAGCAGAGGTGGAACATTCCAAATCAGGTGCCCAAGACGGGCTAGCGAGCTGTGTGCTGCGTGTGTGGCCTTGCTCTCCTCTCTGCCCAGAAGAGCAGGAGCCAGATGTGACCTGTGGGACAGCAGACCTACTTTCTGGGGAATAGGGTGCAGGAGAGCAGCAGGTGCACATGGCCTTGGGCAGAAGACCCCTCTCCTGGGCACACACCTGCTGTGCTAGTGTGTGAGGACGTGTTCAAGAAACCAGTCTCCCTTTGCTCGGTACAGTGGCGCACCCTGAGGGCAGGGGAGGGGGCGGTGGGGGCAGGAGGCCTCCTGTCCTTCACAGGCCAACCCAGCATTCTATTCCAGCACTGGGTTCTATGCTGATTCCTCTTTCTGTGAATCACTAGCTTTTTCAAAAAGAAATGGAACGTTTTTTCTGTCTCTCTGCATTTTTGCCCTTTAATTTCCTCCCCTACGGAGAAGCAGAGGTGAACCGGTCACAGACTCATCATTGTTCCCAACCGTGGCGGAAGGGTTAGGCCTGGTGCTCACACAGATCCGCAGTTCCCCTGATCCCTAAATATCAGACGTGCACTAGGGAGCAAGATCCCCACAGCCCCTGGCTTGTGACAGCCTGAAGTCTGCAGTCGCTGCTCTTAGAAGAGTGGCACGCGACAGCCCCTGCTTTGCTCTCTAAACCCTGGGTCTGCCCTCCCCAGGACAGCTCCCTGAGCCATATGTGGCTCGGCCCCTCCCCCCTCCAGCCCGCCCTGGACTGTGATGGCAGCCTGTGCCTCCTTTTTAGATATGCCATTTAAAAAGCAAAACAAAGCCGAAAACAACAGAGCGCCTCGGAACACACCTTTGAGATGTTCCAGTCGTGTTACCTGGTGCCCGTGTGTGCTGCTGCCACCAGAGGAAACCGTTCCTGAAGAACCAGTGCTTTTCTTTTGTGGGAGCCCTGTGACCTACAGACCCCGAGCGCCCCGCCCTCAGTGGCTCACCAGCTTTAACCATCTTACTGGGAGCCCTGACACCTTTCCCTCCAGTGGCCCAGTAAGGGCCAGGCTAGATCTCTGCTTAGTACTTCTTGTGCGCTTCATTATTTCAGTCGTAGGTAATCGCATTTCCAGATGTCATATTATTTTTAGAAGGAAAATAGATATGAATTGTGAGTAATTAATCTAAAGATGAGCATCTTAAACTTAAAACATAGTCTACTCCTGATTTCAGGTAATATACAAATATCGCTTTATATGACTGTGATTTGCGCAGTTGCTTTACCTGGAGATTGGGCCTCTGTACGGCACAGAGCTGCTAATCCTTGCTGCAACCTTTGTGGCACAGCATACTGCGAAGAGCCCTAAACTTGAGTTCAGAGATTCCGCAGTGACTCCCAACTCTGCTACTTTTGATACCACTAAAAAAATCATCTATCAAATTCTTGCACTCAGGGATTGTCAAATGAATTAAGAAACGCAAACATGCCTTCCTTGGCGATTTGTGAAATTGTGGCTCTGCTTCCTCTCCCCGAGGTAGAGGGGATCTGGTGATGAAGTGTCTGTGTCACTGCGCCCTCCCCAGGGTGACCTCGTCAGTAGAGAGCACTTCTCAGGGGGCCTGACAGAAGGGTCATTTAGCAAAGGCTGAGGGATGCACCTGGTGGCCGGACAGAGAGGGAAGTTCATGGTCAGGACCCTGTCTCCCTGGGACTGTCTCAGGGGGAAACATCCACGCACAGACCAGAGGGACACCTGCTGATCACAGGGTGATGTGTTTGTCACACCTCCCCAGAACCCACTGCCTTTTATCGGTATTTCTGAATGCGTGTTTTCTTCATAGTTTCACCTCTTGGCCAGTTTTAACATCGATTCGGGTTTGTTTTCTTTTGATTTGCTGACTTATTTTTATTACACATCTTAGTCATGCTTTGATTAATTCCAAATTACTTGGGCAACAGAGGGAAACTTTCTCTCACCCCCTTACTCACTGCTGATCCCTGTGGGGCCCACCTGTGCCCTGTGTGGTGAGCGTCCCAGGCTCCGGTTTGGAGCTGTGGAGATGAAGGTTAATGGTGTTAGCGTGTCAAGTGTCCTGTTGGTCTGTATCCACAGCATGGTAAAATCCAGATGAATGGGTTCTGGATTTGTCAAAATCACTGCAAACTCTTATCAAATTTATCCAACATATTGATAATATTTTTAGGCTCTGGTCTATTTGCTTGTATTGTGTTACCTAGAGTAATATAAGTAAAACATATTGGTTAACATTTCTTGAGGTGAGGTGGACCCTGTTTTAAAGCTAAGATTATTTTATGAGACTTATCCACTTTTTTGGAGTATTCCTTGTTTAACGCTATTAGCATATCCTTTAAGAAAATGCAGTATGTGTACATTTTAGCTTTAAAAATGATCATAATTTATCATAGAGTTCAAAGCAATTTTTCATTTATTGAAGATTTTACCAGAATTAAAATACTCAGAAGAGAACACAAAGAATCTCTGTAATTATTTTTATGTAAATTAGGAAAATTGCCTAAATATATTCAAGCAGTTTGTCAGAAGCATAATTTTACAAAACCCGAAAGAGAACACCAGTTCTTTTGCCTTTTTTGTTGACAACATTAAGGAAACAGTGATGCATTATAAACAAAGCACTGTTTGATTTGCCTTCCCAGAGGGTGCGGGGCGGGGCTTGCACCCCTGCTGGCCCTGGGGACTGGGTGAGTCCCACAGGTGCTGCGGGCGGGTGATGGCTGCAGCGTGCCACCGAGGTCCTCAGCCAAACGCAGCTCCTTGTACCACCTTTCCAGGAATTAAAAATAAAACCTGCATACTCTAATTACTCATTTAAAAAAAAAACCTAAATATGTTCTTTTTCCTGCTCTCAGCAGGCTTAATTGTTGAGCTTCAGTTGGCAATTCAGAGTGACCCATTGAACTGGCTGCTGGTCCGGAGCGAACTGAGTGCCACCCCTTTAATAAATAGAGAACCAGCAGCAGAAGGGTCCGCACCCCTGGCTACCTGCCTTCTGTATGGCTCTCAGTAGCTCCAACCACTTAACATTTTTAAGCCATTTTCCCCTCTGTAATGTAAACTCTGTGAAGCTCAGGCCTTTTTAAAATGTATACCCTTCACTAAGTAAGCCCGACACAATAAAATCTTTGTTCTCTGTAGCATTGCAAATTCATGTATGTATATACACTCACGCACTGTCTAATATTTATCTGGTCTGGAATAAGCATTAATCTTTAATTACTATATAAACATTTTAAACAGGTGTGGAATAACTGCACTCTCAAAAATGCAGTGTTTATCTCCTCCCCGCTTGATGGCAGCGACCCCACCGCCTGACAGCTTTCACCGCCCTGCGCTAGAGCTGGAAACTGAGAGGCAGTGGGTGAAGGGCAAAGAAATGCCCCAAATCCCACATGAATCAAAAATTTCCAGTTATAAATTATGCACCACCATAACATCCTTTACCACAGTTTGCCAGCCAGGAATTGAGTTTGGGGTAGTTTATAGCAGAAAAATGTGTTTTTCTATCTTGGCGGAGGTGGCTGGGCAGGGGGCGGGTGGGGTGCGGGGATAGAGGTTGTGTATATATGCATGCATTTTTTTTTTTTTTTTGCTTCCTGTGGATTGCACACTCTCAGCCGACTTTTCTCGGGGCTGTGCACGGAGCCTGTGGTGTGAGGAGATATAAAGCAGCATTTTTCTAACTGCCTTGGAAAACAATGAGGGTTCTGTTAACACGAGCCCAGACCTCTGCAGACTGCCTCCCTGGTTGGAATGACTGGTGGAGCCCAGGTTCAAAGCCATTGGCCTCCAAGTGCTTTAATTCAGCATTATTTTTGCTTCTCTAACCTCGTTTTTTTTTCTTTCTTTCTTCCTTTTTACTTTTTTAAAAAAATACTTAAACCTTCTGAGGTCTCCTTGTTTGGTAAGGAACTGAGCGGTGACTTTTTATAATTAGATTAAAGTAAATCAAATGAAGACTTGGATATTTTTTAATGTCATTTAATCTCCTCCTCTACCACCATGGATTTTATCACCCTAGTTTAATTTATTGTAAAATTTTATCCTTTTTTTTTTTTTTTTTGCCTGCTACTAGGTTTTCCAGTTTGGAAAAAATAAAAGACAACAGGTATTTTCAACAGTCTTTGCCTTTCCCTGAAATAAAACTTCCACCACTTAGTTGTCGTATTCCTGGTGCTTTTCCTGCTGTTGCAAATCTCCCAGGTTGCAGAGTGAAAAAGGAGATGGAAAAATAGAAGGTGCTGTGATCAAGCCCAACGTGGAAGAGAAGGTGCGAGAGAAACCCACGCGAGCTGTGCTCCCTGCAGAAAGAGTTCACGTCTGGCTTGCCGACTGATCAAGTTAGCATATTCTGGCCAATCTCCGTGGCTAGCACTGGAGAGGAAGCCCGAGGAGTGGCCCCGTGGAGCACGTTTGGGCTCCACAGTCCCAGCTGACAGCTTCCTCCTCGTTCCAGCCGCATCTGTTGTCTTCCCTGTTAGGTTTGTGAGTCAGACACGAAAACAGAGTTAAGCGGATGGTGAATTCAAGCTGTGTTTGCAGGCGGCAGTCACTGGCATGCTGGGGGTAGGACGGGGAGCAGCATCGGGAGGCAGCTGCCCCTCAGTGCTCAGCATCTGACAAGCCTGCTTTGCGCTGGGCCGGGGGAGATCAGGTTTCCAATTTGTTAGGCTACAGGCATTGGGCTGGTGCGCGGATGGGTCTGGTTCTGATTTTTAAGTGGTGTTAAAAAGGTCAGGGTTCACATTTTTTCCATTTTATCCCGAGTTCATCCCCAGCAAATCCGCCTTTGCCACCGTAGTCAGCACGACTAGGTGAAGGCAGACCAGACGGGGGTTTGCTGCACAAGTGGACCCGTTGAGAGCAGTTGTGAGCAGTGGAGCGACCATTAGAACAGCCGGTTAACGTTTCTTACTAAGCATTTTCAACTTTGAAAATAAGAGTTGAGTGCCGTTTTCTTAATTCATTTTTCCTGTGTCATAGTTCCTTCAGTGTGTACTTCTGCTTTGAAAAGTCCTATTAGGAACAGAATTATGTAAAAATAGGTATTGAAATTGTCCTTTTTTCTGATACAGAGGTTAACAATAACTTCCCAAATTCCTGCTTTTGAAAAGTTTAATTCAAATGTCACCCCTGTATAGTAACAACAATAAGTAATAATATATAAATATTGATATTTATATTTTATTTCCTTGGGGTTGTTTTTGAATTGATAATAAATTAGTGCATTATTTAATTTTGTAAAGAGTTAAATTTTTAAAATAAAACATTAGGACCTACCTCTTCTTTTACCAGCTAAAAGTGGCCACTTTTTTTTTTCTTGCTGGTTTATTGGCTAACTTATTTGAAACAAGTTCTTAAATGACACATGCTATAAAATATATGTCATCAAACTTGTATATTTTTAATTTTTGACATAGATAGGTGATAACTTGAAAGTTTGGTGATGTGATAAACAGGATAAATTTGAAAATAAGTCTGTGGAATGTTTGCATTTTATTGATATATAATTTATAGCAGTGGCAAGATGCAGTGATTCATAAATTATCAAACTGCTGCACTGTTTAGACAGTGTGTTAAGATGTTCTCACTGTATGAGTTGAAGCAAACATAAACCTATCTAAATCTTTAAAGGTAAATTTAATTTAAAAGAAGCTTCCAGAAGATGTCAGAAACTTCAAAATTACTAATAACAGAATAAAATATTTTATTTGTATGCTTTAAAAAATAGCTAACCAGGTACTTCATATCAATTTAGAGGTGTTGAATAAAATTACTAGGTGGCTTTCCCGTATTTATGTTGGAAAACACACACACAGCGTCTTTCTGTGTTTAGAAGTCCTATATAAGGAATTAATATGTGGACAGATTCCATAATACTTGAAGGTTTCACAGCCAAGCATCTGTGGGTGCTGCTTCCAGTCTCCCTCTGTTTACGCACAAAAATGTACTCAGATAGGAAAAATACACCCTCTAAGGTGAACTGCTGAAGCATTGCTTGGAGTGTTTCCTACAGTCGAGTTTCCCTCGGCACACTGGAAGAAACTCATGGTCCTGTGATTTTAACACCTCCTGGGAGCTGATTGATAGTGCCAATGTCAGGATCCTCTCGGGCTTCCTGGCGGTCACAGGATCCCAAAAGGCCACTGGAGCAGCAGGTAGTGGTCAGACAGCTTGACTTTTGTGTTTAGAATCAGGCCTTCTCTTTCTTCATCCTATCTTGCAGAGTAAAAAGGCAAGCATTATTTCTTACCTGCTACAAAGTAGGATAGTGTAATTAGTTTAGTTTCAGAACAGTTCTTCACATAATGAGTTTTCTATACCTTCAGAATTTAACTTCTCTCGCTTCAGGAATGTTTTCTCAAATGTTGGCTCGGTTGCGTTGTGCAGTTTTATGTAACGGAAGAGAAAATGCCTCTTGGAAACCCTGAAACAGCATTGCAAACACTACTCACACAGAAGTAAAGGCTCTCCAACACTGGGCTTCAAGTTAAGCCCCTTATTTATCCTAGAAGACTATAGCTCATGGTGCACATTGATGTGAAGTCGTCATATTTTTTTTGGTCTAGGGAAATTGCATATGACTAAAACGTTGGGGGCTTTGTAGTGAAGCTGACCAGGTTCTCACCCGGGGTGCCGCTGCGTGCAGCTGGGGAAGTCGTTGGCAAACACTAATCAGCACAAGCTCTGGCACTGTGGAAGTATGGCCATCACGGACTCTTTCTGGAAGAGCCTGATGTCTGCAAACCTTGCTCTGGCTGATAGAAACATTTTCTGGAGACTCGCGCTCCGCACATGCAGCCAGGCTTCCTGACAGCTCGCTGTGCTGCCCCAGCGGTAGGAGCAGCAGTGGCGTGGGCTGGGGATGCTGTGGTCCTGGGAGCCTGCAGCTGGGCCAGCAGGACCCCTAGTCCTTCCCAGTTGCCTCTTGTTCAAGGCGTATTTATGTAAAGGGAGAACCATTGTTTTAGTGTAAAATATTAAGCAAAATAACTTTTATTTCTTTTTCAATACTGATGGATCACCCACTGCCTCTAAAATAAATACATGACCTTAAATCATCAAACAAGACATTATTTTTATTGGTCTGGGCTTTGGAGGATGAGAAGTCCAGGGGTAGAAGCATCTGTGCTTTGCTCATCGTTACCTCTGTTCCTGTCCAAGTCGCTTTCTGAAAGTGAACCTGACACTGGGAAAGAGGTGCACACCAGCGTCCTCTCTGAAGCTCTTTTCTCATTTTAAGTTTTGTGTGAGTTCATGGTTCTTGGCTCCTACAGTGAACATGCCTGCTCTTCAGTGTGGATTTTAGCATAGATAATTTTCGGTGTAATAGATGAGATGCATTTTGTCCTTGGAATCGAGTGAAGTCGGGCCGTGTATCTGTAAGCTCCGAGGGGACTCGTGCGTCTGTTCAAATGTTCTCACGTCCGCTGCCCCGAAGAGAGAGCCCTGATGCACGCTGGGCGGCTGAGAGGAGGCCGGGCCGCTCTCCGCCTACTGCCCCGTGCCCCGTGGGAGACCTCCTGGAAGGAGCAGTGATGACCTTTCGCCGCTGACATTTCTGCTTCGTGCCCTGAACTCTGAGGAATTTGATCAGCCCTGCAGGCTGGTATTCCCTCCACCCCCCACCCAGGGGCTTCCCCCAGAGCCTGTGTGGTCAGGTGAAACCTCCCTGCCCGCACAGGTTCTTCCCAGCTCCCGCGTGTTCACCATGCACACGTTCTATTTTGTTTAAATGTGTTTCCTCATCCCTTCTCTTTTTGCATACGTGTCCTCTGAGGGTGAACCCAGCTCAGCGCTCGAATGGGGGGCTGGGTGCAGGCATCAGTCTGGTTTCAGCCTCTCTGTTCGCTGAAGGTGCTTTCACTTGTGTGTCTTTCCCCCTCCAGGTGATGCATAAAACTCTTCTCCAGTGAGGTAGCTCAGAAGCAGACGTCGTGTGTAGTTTAACAGTGCACTAGCTGGAAGGCAGAGAAAAGACAGATCTTGTTTCTGTGAATTAAGCTCTTGAATTAGGAAGCCGGGACGGTGGGCTCCGGGCCAGGCTGTGTCAGTGCGCGTGGACCAGCAGTTAGTGGAGCAGGATGAGGAAGGCACTTGCCTGTGTCTGCGATCATCACAGTGGAAACGCTCGGAGCCTTATCTGCTTCCCTCGGTGTTCAGTTGCTGTGTGACAGCAAGTCGGGGAGCCTCTCGTTTAACCTTATTCAAAGTGCCATTTGGAGTTGCTTTCCTCCTCCAGTTCCTAAATACCAAATCGGAGGGCCAGGCCGTCTCCTCCGTCGGCTGAGAACCCAAGACGACGCCTGTGCTGCTCTGTCTGCACTGTTACACGTGTCAGTGGAAAGAAACTGGTTTTGTTTCAAGTCAGTTTGTTGAAGTATAGCGTGTATATTTAAATTCACCTTTTTTCGTGTACGTTTCTGTGAGTTTCAAAACTGTAGGAGTGGACATTTCGCCTAGTGGTTGAGACACGTGTCCCACTTCGGAGTGTCTGAGTCTGAGTCCCAGCTCCAGCTCCCGACTCCAGTCTCCTGCTGGTGCTGATCCTGGGAGGCAGCAGCGGTGGCTCCGGTACGTGGGTTCCTGCTTCCAGCGTTGGTCTCAGCCTCGCGCCAGCCATTGTGAGCACCTGGGTAGTGAATTAGGGAACAGACTGCCCACCCCCACTCTCAAATAAACTAATAACAATGTAGGAAACAAAAACCAAAACTGTGTGTAGTTATGTACAGCACCATAATCAGGATACAGAGCCATCCATCTCTTTGTAAGACCCCCCTCTTCTCCCTCCAGCTTTAAAAATGATCTGTTCTCTGCTCCTACAATTTCTGCTTTTACAGAATATCATGTAAGCAGAATTCTAGGGTAGGTGAGTCTGGTTTCCCATTCTTATTGCTGAGTGGTCATCTGTCGTACCAATCAACTGCTCTTAAATGAAAAAAATTACAGTGTTATAACATTTTGCTTTATATCAAATTATCTATATTCCCAGTGTTTTAAATTATACACAATTAAAATCTGAGATAAAATGAATAGTTTTGAATGCTTACATTCCTCTTTTAACACCATTACATAGGGTTTTGTTTGTTTTGTTTTCCTTTTATTTTTTTCTCTCGTGCTCATTACAATATGAAGTATGGGTAGTGCATCACAAGACAGTGTTGCATAAATATTATGAAGAAATTATGAATGGATTAAACATAGTTTTGCACAAAATAAGTGTATCTTCTAATTCCATTCTCCACAAACTTTGTGAAATATCCTCATGTAGGTCAGTCTGTATTATAGGCTTCTAGTCCAGTGATGTTAAAGTAGGATTTTCTAATCTCTTGCAAATGGTCCGTAAATGTTAGTTTCTTCAGATGAGGACTGAATGAATGTGTGTGAAGGCATTGATGAGTAAATTATGTTTTCCTTCAGACACAATCCATAATTCAGATGTGGCTGGTCCCAGGGCCTTCCAGACCACCTGGTCCATCCTTGAGTGTGCATCAGGGAACCCCGCTGAAGGCCGGAGCAGCTCTGGCCTGCACTCTTAGGCTGGGCAGTCCCAGCCTTCCTGCCTCGGTTTCTGAGGTGAGTCCTGACGCTCCCTTGCTCTTCCTTCTCCTCTCCTGACCTGTGGACAGAGTATCCAGAACAAGGGCTTGAGAATCATTTCCCCTTGGCTTGAAGAAAGTCAGTGAGAAAAGCAAAGGTTTGACATTCAGCCTCGTAGTAAGGCTGGGACTCAGGGTAATTAAATCCATTTCGTTGCACTTTGATGGCCATTACAGCTAAAATACTGCCATTTCATACCAAATTAAATTAATTTATTAAATTAATGTTTTTCGCCAGACACACTACAGGCTACCCTAATCTGACCTACCTAAGAAGGTTTGTGTTTAATGTGTTTTCTATCATGAAAGACATTTTATTGTGCAAACAGGGAATTGGAAGATACCGTTTCTGCCGGCAGCACTAAGACCGCGTCAGGTTGCTGCTGGGAGTCCTGCTATCTGCTCAGGTGTCATCTCTGCCATCAGTCTGTAGGTGACCGGCTGCGTCATGGGCTTGGGTGCTGCTCAGGCCGCCACTGCCAAGGAGCCTGGGATAGGCTGAAGTCCATCATCGGACAGGACTCAGGATAGGGTTCGTCAAGTGCAGACCTGTAGGGCAGACTTTGTCTTCTCAGACCTGAACATCTGACCACAGTGCTTCTGATGTCATTCTAGCCCTATGCAAAAACAAACAAACAAAAAACAACGGCAAAGAACAGCCCACTGACATATGGCCAACTTTTTCCCTTTAGTGTAGACTGCCAGGGCTTATAAACATTAAAAATTCTCTTTTAAAAAGTCGAATAGATTTTTAACCTCCCATGTAGACAGAAAGAAAAGTGTCATCTTTGTTGAGTTCTTGGATCCACTGTGATCCCAGGCAAGCGTGCAGAAATGTAAAGATGTTTCTTTCTACTTGACAGTGAGAATCATCGTGGGAGCTGATAACACATTGATTCTGGGAATCAGAAAAAAAGCATTTGACTTCTCTCTCTTTCACATGCACATTTCTCTCTATGTTTCCATCTCTCTTCAGTAATATACAGTGCACTTCTTGGCGAAAATGACAACCAAAGAAAGTAATTGGAAATAAGTAAAATTTAAACCAAATACTAGTGCGAAGTGGTAGGGAAAAAATGAAATGGAAATCTAGTGACAAGCAGAGCATTGTTATTGAAAGGTTTTGGAAAAAAGCCTCTTTCACTTTGCTGGCCCAGTTAGGAAGTTAGCCCTGGTAGAAAGCCATACAGCTGCACACAATCTGAAGTCAGGTTAACAGCATATTTGGTGCGTTTATAACTTCCCTAGGGCATTTTAACATTAAAAATAGTGATTGTTAACCCGGTCCATCTGAACTTAAATATGAGCTTACTTTGCAAGAAATGAGGGGTAACGTCTAAGCACTTTTCTCTAGATTTTATTATTCTTTTAAGATTTTACATTATGGCTCCTTTTTGTCTTTATGTTTTATTCAGATACTTTAATAATTGGATGTAAGACTCAAGTCTCAGCAGTATAACTTTCTTACATAGTGTGACATGGATCTTCATAGAAGCACTTTGCTCTCATATGGAGTGACACTGGTCTTCATAAATACACACACCTCGCTATTACATGGTGTGACAAATAAGTTCATAAGTATAACACAAGCTTATGATAGATATGCCAATACTTGGAATTAGCCCGTGGGTTTTCCAGGGTGGGGATTACAGCCAGCTGCCTTGGTGTGCTTTGATAATAGCCACAGGAGCGCACTTCTTAAACAGTGGCAACTGCTGCACTGTCACCGTGGTTAGCTGAAGCTCTCTGCGCTGACAACTTCTATTAATAAAACAAAGAGGTTTGCACGTGGACCACGGCTCAGTCATGTTATAAAATATAATGAAAACCACAAATACATTTCATTATATCCTTGGTAATGCAAAAACAAAACAAGAAGGTGGAGTGGTCCATCTTCTCAGGGCTTAGAGACTTGCATTCTGCGTGGAAGCACATTATTTCATCTTGAGAGGGGTTCAGGAGCACTTTCCACATTGTGCCCTACTGTGCCCCCGAAGCCAGAGCACCGAGGGTGCTGGCACGCACAGCTACCGGCCCAGTGTAAGGACAGCACAGGCCTTATGTGTTGTTCATGGGCACTAGAAGCTGTTACCTAAATAATCCTGCTCTTCTCAGTATAATGGCTAGAACTAAAATTGGCACACACACTGTTGAGTGATTTCGTGAAATATGGAAACAGCAGGAGCCAGTCACATTCCCCACAGCGATGTCTGCACCATTGCTAAGACCCAGTCCTGATCATACTTCATAACGTGGCAATGGAGTCCATATTTTCCGTGACAAAGCCTTGTGGCCATCTCGAGGACTCATTTAATAGCAGGGTTTGGTGCCCTCGTGTGTGCAGGGCGCACTCATTGCCTCTGGAAAGCGTGGTAAACTGAGGCGAGGCTCTGCTTTCTGGGATTGCTTTCCTCTGTCTCTCAGGTACTGAATTCAGTTAGAAACTCGCGAACACACAAGGCTTCTCTCCAGGAATGACTCTTAATATTTTTGCCTTTTCTGTCTATGTAACACAAGAACTGATGTCCCTGGCTTCCAGGGGAGACTGAAGGAGTCTGTTCATGTCCACGTAGCTCCATGGGAGGGACATGGTTGGTCCCGGTGCACAACGTCTAGGAAGGCACATCCGAGCTGTGTGTGGCCTGCAAGGAGCTCTTCTCAGCCAGCGTCGGGTCCAGGCAGGAGCCTCTGCATGTTGGACTTGCTTGGAAGTAGAAGGCTTTCCTCGGTTGCATTTTGTCCAAAAGAGTTACAGCTGTCATGCCCTGGGCAGCGTGCCAGGATAGCCTGCTTTGAGCAAAGCTAGGGCATCCCGTGGTAGAGGGAGGGAGTGGACTGCAGCTGCAGACCATTACGATGCAAACTGGGCAGACAGGCTAGCTGTTGTCCCTTGAAGAGCTGATGTCTACATCATTGGCCGAGTCTGCGCTCCGTATTGTGGCTACTGTGTTCGGGACTAGGAGTTTTCTGATGTATGGACACAAACAAAGAGAGTGTAGGTGCTGAGTTGTGAGTCGAGATAGATACAGGCAGCCTTTTGCAGGCAGGTTAGGGGCAGTCATCTGGGACGTGGCAGCAGGCCCAAGTGAAGTATGCAAGTTTTCATTTTCAGCGACTTCATTCACCAAGGTCTGGAGTTGCTAATAGTTCAGGTATTTTAAACACACATACACCACCATGATCACCATCACCACCACCAACTAGCATATTTTGGCCTCACTACCATAATTCCAAAATAAAAACTGACCTCTTGAGACAGTCTGTGTACTTTCCAAGGAAGTTTAGATTCCCCCAAATATTCAAGAGTTCATTGTTCAGCCTTTCAGAATTCTGCAAGAAATATTGTGAGGAGACTTTGGAGCGGAGGGATTGGACAAGCATGGAGTGTCAGGAGTATATCGCACTAAACCCACTCTCTTGCGCCCTGGACCTCCGCAGAATGTCCACTCGTGCATCTGTCCATCCACCCATGGACGTGTGTGTGTGTGAACATTACCCACGATACAAAGAAAGGAAGGAGAAGCGTACATAATACAGTCGCTAAAAATTGTTGAGAAGATAAAATTCTACTTTCAGATGTTCCCATTTCTGGAAGGATGAATTTGTGTGTATTTTTTCTTGAAAAATACTGTTTCTTTGATAGTCTGCTACCTGGAATCTTGCTTTCAGATTAGTTTGGTTAACCAAAATAATCCTTTTTGGCTTGATCCAGTTGATAGTTTTGCACAAGAGTTGATCCTTTAGTTCGTTTTCCTCTGATGTTAGCTGTCCTAAAGGGTGGTGCCAGCCCTCTCTGAACTTGTAAATGCTGAATTCTGTCATGGTCTCCTCTGGAGTAGAACTCTGGTCTGTTGAGGGTTAACCGATAGATCTTTACCCAGCCTCTAGCTCCCTGCTCTTTTACTCACTCTGCTCAGTACACCTTCTTCTCAGTGATGAAGGTAAGTTGAAATTTGAGTCACCAAAATCTGTTGCTTGATGCATGGTTTGAGCAAATGGGCGGCACCTGGAGAAGACGTAGGCGCTGATGGCTAAGAACAGGCGAGGGCTTTCCTGTGAGTGTCCTCAGCCTGTGCCTTCCCACGGTCGGCCACGGCGGCACCGAGAGCGCCGACTGAGCTCTCTCCACACAGGTGCGTGGACCATATAGCTGATTAATGGGTTAAGTACGAGATGTGACTATTTATGGATGTGTCACAGGTAAGCAGAGTGAATGCAGAATGGTTCGTAAATGCCAAACGAGTCCGGAGGGACATGAGGCGCTTTGAATTTTCCTGGACAGTCAAACATGCAGGCCCATGGCCTTTCCCCCTCTCTCAGGAAACAAAAAGCAGCCAAATGCGCCTGGAGCTGCGCACTTCACACCTTCCTTGTCTTCCCTGTTCCTGAGGACCTTGCGCGTCTGCAGAAGTTTCCCTTTAGCAGGAAAGTGTGATAATGAAGGAAATAGCCACACGGAGTTGGAAGTGGCCGTCAGCTGTTGTGTTTGGAGTTTTACAACAAAATCCACGTCTTTAGGTTTGAAGTCCCAAGTTGGCACGTGGTACTTTTGCCCTTGATTTCTGCAAAACAGTGCTGTCCAGGTAGCCTCATCCACACACAGACACACGTGTTTGTCTTGCTCTAGGTTTTTGAAAATCACACATCTGTAGATGCAAAACGACTATGCACTGAAAATATGAATTTTAAGATAAGCACATTTTCCAGTTTCACAGAGTAAAATAGTTTCTGCTACCACATTGTGCCTAGGTGTGAATTTTTACAACTGAAATATTAATCCTCGAAAAGAGATTTTTTATAATGGAAATGCTGACACAACCTTAGCTGCCCTGCTTCAAATGCATCATTATACTATTCCTCTCTTGACCATGTCCGTGTTCTGAAAACAGTGGCGCATTGTCTGCCTCTGAATAGCACTGAAGGACCTGCGGGTGAGGGGAAGGACTTGGCACTGATATCAGAGTGGGGGAAATAACTTAAAATAAAAAATACACCTTGCATGCTTGACTCATTCATTCAACTCAGGGGATTTTTTTTCTAAGTGAATAAGGAGATTGATCCACGTAAGACTTGTATGTTCCACCACATATGGGTAAATCAAACCATAATACTGAGTTTTGGTCACATCTTCCAGCTATCTGAACTGGATCCTGATTGCCCAATTATGAGTGTTCCCATGAAGAAACTGATCACTTCACTATAGTCTCACTTAATTTTTGGAAAGTTGTGGTGGAGTCTGTGGCTCTGAACAGCAGTATGGTCAGCTGGAGGCCAAGGTTTTTGCCCGTCCACACTGCCATGGGAATGCTCACACACCCAGCCTTACCATCGTGTGATCCTGAGAGCGCCTCGCTTCGAGGCACTCTTCTGTTTTGTGCTTAGTTTTGGCACTATTGCGTGTCTCAGATCCTTTTTAGTTTCTTGTGCATACCTGGTGAGGAGAAAAGTAGAAGGAGTTATCCTAGTGAGGTCTACTCACGTTCTTCCTCTTAACAAGAGCAGAAATGAGAACATTCTCCAGGTGATAGACAGACGTGAAGGCTGATCCCACCGTGAAGGCTGATCCCACCGCCCACGCTCTGTACCATCCCAGGGGACAGAAAATTAGTACAATGTAGTTAGTAATGAAAGTCAAGAGGAAAAAATAAAAAATAGAAAAATGACCTGCTAAATTATCAAAGCAGGAGTTAGATGGAAACATAACTTCTTTTTTAAAAAAATATTTATTTAAAAGGCAGAGTGACAGAATGTGAGGAGAGAGAGACAGACAAAGAGTAATGTGTATCTGCTGGTTCACTCTCCAAATGGCCCCCAAAGCCAGGTCTGGGCCAGGCCAAAGCCAGGAGCCAGAAATTCATCTGGGTCTCCCGTGTGGATGGCAAAGACCCAAGTACTTGGGCCATGTTCTGCTGCCTTCACAGGTCCATTAGCAGGAAGCTGAATTGGAAGTGGAGCAGCTGCACTAAACCAGCACTCACGAGGCGCCAAGCCTCCACTTAACCCTCTGTGCCACAATGCCTGCACCTGTTTCCCTTTCTGAATGAAGGGACTAGCTTGTGGAAAGTATAATCGTGAAATAGTCCTTTTATCCCGGTTTCCTGTTGGGCACAGGACAAAAATGTTATCACTGTGTTTAGAATAGAACTACAGTTTGCCCATATACTTTTTTTTTAAAAAAAGATGTATTTGTGTATTTGAAAGGTAGCATGAAAGGAAGAGAAAGAGGAAGCTCTTCATCTCTTGCTTCACTCCCTGTTGGCTGTAATAGCTGGGGCTGAAATAGGCCTTGGCCTGGCTCTCATCCACTGCTTCTCAGACACATTAGGGAGCTAGCTCGGAATTGGAACAGCGGGGACTTGAACTGGCGCTGCAGCGTGGGATGCTGGCATCCAGTCAGCTGCTTAACCCACTGTACTGCAATACCTGACCCTCCTCCCCGGTGCAGCTTGCCTCCTATATTTGAGTTGCTTATTAAGCAAAATGCTTTCATTGTTAGGGAAAGTGCATTGAAAAGAGGTGACTGAAAAGATACCACTGGTAAAATGATCACTTCAGGCTCTTAGTAGGCGTCATCCTCATGGTTTCCCCTCCCTCCAGTCACTGAGGACTGCAGCTCAAATGCACACGGGGTCTCCCTCTGCTGCTGTCGCTGCCGTGTGCACATGCTGCTTCCAGCACTGTGGTGGTTGGAGTGACTTTTGTCAGGGCAGCCACCGTGGCCCAGAGCAGAGCAGGTGGCCCTATCCGCCTGCTGCGGTCAGGCGTGGGGACAGCGGTACCACGGGTTCTAGATGTGGCCCGGTGACGAAGGGAGACGCGGGGTTTGAGTGCCTTGGGGCTTTGCTCGGCGGGCTCTCCTTTTTCTCACGTGAGAGCGTCCATCTCCCCTAATAAAAGGCATGTGTTCTGAATAGGGAGCACGCTCACGCCGATTGCCACGAAATCTCATGCTCTAGGGACCTTCTCTGTTCCTTCATTGACACTCCTGAGAAACCCGGGTTTAGTGTGAACTCGGAGACTGCCTTGTTCCTCCGGCCATGGTCACTCACGAAACACCCACGTTCTGCCAGTCGGCGTGGGGCCCGCTGTGCAGTGCGTGTGTTTTCAAACAGCCCAGGCAAGAAGCAAATTCCTGCCTCAGAGCACCCAGTTTAATAAAGTATGTTATTTCCAGTAACCCTCTAATATGAGTATAATATTACATTGTTTGCCAGATGCGCTTAAGTATTTAAATGCGTAAATGATATCAGCAAACACCTACAGCTTATTTCCTGTTGCAAAGTTTCTTCTCAGCCATACGACTCTCCACATTAATAACAATTAAAAGGTTAGAAGACAGCTTTAATTACAGCTAATCACTCAGCCTTTCCCCTCATTGTTTGGAACCAACACACACGTTTTCTAAATATCTTAAGCAGAGTGTCTTAATGTTCCACTCTTTTTTTTTTTTTAAAGTTTATCTAATGTGTAGGAAAGAGCATTTGATTGATGGAACATCCCCGTCCACAACCCCTCCAGTAAATCTCTCAAAGTCCTTAACCTTGTGCAGCCTGCTCGATAGAGCATTTGCTGTTGTTTATAGTCTGTTATCCCTGGGATTGGCTTTCCGTGTAATAAAGTACTAAAAATCTCGTTGAGTAGGATCAACTTGGGTGTTCTGCGGTTTGCATGGTGGTTGTTATGCCTAATTCCCACAGCAGAGAGGGGAGTTAGAAGGAGCATCATAAAGAACAAAAGTCAGTGGGTTGCCAGCTGAGTAAGCCTGCCCTGTGAACAGGTTTGGGTAATAGCAATATTTCTAAAGGGAGAGCAGTGACACTTAAGTGAGGTTGGTCTTAGGAAGCAGTTGCAGGTCTGGATCCAATAATGTATCATTGACTGCGTCTGGAATAGATCGCCGGATAAATTGAGTGAACTCTCACCCTGCTGGGAGCTTTTCTGCTGTGTGCTCCGTGCTTATTAGCCTCCTAGCCCTCGTTTGACCCCGTTCCCTTTTTAAATTAATGCATCTCCAATTCCCTAATCTTGACTTTTTTTTTAATCTCGTGTTTCTTTGTTTCCACCCAATTTGAGGAAATAGCTGAAGAGTTTTCAACTGTTTACCCAGAGGCAAAATTAACAGGTGCACTCAGGGTTATGGTAAGGCTCATCAAATACACTGAAGGCCTGGCCCATTTCCAGTTCTGGTAAACAAGCCAGCATTGTAAATTAATTGAAAACTGACAAAGGTAAAAAGCAGTATTTAGTGCCTCAGATACAAGTTTCACTGTGCTCAGGCAGAAGAGCCTCGCTCACTGTGACATGTATTTTGACACTTTTGTCCAGGGTAATGACTTTCTAATGAACAGAACCGGGCTAACAGACATTGAGGCTCACCCCAACAGAGGCCGCCCCCGACACAGTCTGGGAATGTATTTACATCCGATAGCAGCTTGGCACAAGGAACGAACTATTCAGAAGTCTGGCCATCTGTTTGCTGCCAGTTTATGCCTTTATTTGGAGGTAGTGGGTAGATGGCCCATGAGCCTGCCTGAGGAGTGTTAGGGAGAAGATGCACCAGGCGACAGAAGACACCTCTGGCTGGGCGCCGAGGCTCAATAGGCTCATCCTCCACCTTGCGACGCCGGCACACCGGGTTCTAGTCCCGGTCAGGGCGCCGGATTCTGTCCCGGTTGCCCCTCTTCCAAGCCAGCTCTCTGTTGTGGCCAGGGAGTGCAGTGGAGGATGGCCCAAGTGCTTGGGCCCTGTACCCCATGGGAGACCAGAAGCACCTGGCTCCTGCCTTTGGATCAGCGCCGTGCGCCAGCCACAGCGTGCCAGCCGCAGCGGCCATTGGAGGGTGAACCAACAGCAAAAAGGAAGACCTTTCTCTCTGTCTCTCTCTCTCACTGTCCACTCTGCCTATCAAAAAAAAAAGAAGAAGAAGAAGAAGAAGAAGAAGAAGACACCTCTGCCGTTCTACAGTGGAGCACGGGGCACGAGGGATCACTTAACACTGAGGGAAGCAAATGGTATTTTACGTGCAGTGAAAGTCTTTAGGTACAAAAGCTCTTTAAGACCTAACTTCCTTGTTGTGAAAAACGAACTTCTTATTTTGCAAAGAACACCCACTTTTTCTGAGCAATTCTAGCTCCACGAAAGAGTTTTGAAAAGTTCTTTGTTAGAAAGGGATTGCAAAACTGTGTCATCGTACTACTGATGGCGTTGCTGTTTTCTATAATATGGCAAAGAGCTTCGGACTGCTGGTTCTTTGGGCATAATAGGGTACTTCTTAAAGCACACTTTGTGGAATGAGGAGGCTGTACTGAAGGTTTAGGAAAGTCAAGTTAAGGGAAACGCTGCAGCAACAGTAATTCTAGGGTTTGTTTTTGCAATGACAGAATGACTTCATTCCATATAACTTGAGAACAGTCACTGGGTATCCCTAAGTCATTCACAAATGACAAACCTTCACGTTTTCTGTGCTTATTGGTAAGCCAACAATTTCTCCTGGTTTAAAGAGTGTTATTTGCCTCTTTAGGCTGTGTCCCTTCCTGTAAGCATTGTGCTGCGCGGGCCAGTCATTGTTTCCCAGTGTGTTGTGCACTCACGAGCAGCGTGGCTGGTCCGCTTGTGTGTGTGAAGCCACGTGGCCTGCATGTCACAGTGGCTGTGCTCCTGTGAGCCCGCAGTGTTCTGTCACCAGGCTCTGCTCCCGACGTGCAGCACTGTTTCATTGATTTGCTATCATTTGTCACCATCTGGAGGGGCCTCCAGTGTGCTTTCTGCACTTGCCTAGCGGTGGATCCGTGATCGACTGAATTACAGAAGAAGCACACTCAGAACCTACGCTTACAGGGCTCGGCCAGTAATCTCAGTCCGTGGCGGTGTTCCCCGCGAGGGGCAGCTGACAATGTCTGGAGTCAGTTCTGTCGTAACTGGGAGATCGCCGCGGCAGCGAGGGGTAGGAGCCACGGGCATCCGTGGCGGAGGCCGGGGGTGCTGCCAAACATGCTGTGGGGTACGGGCCGCCCCACACCCCCCACAGAGGCTCCCCAGCGCCAGGTGTCGATAGAGCGCTGCCCTGGGGGTGGGCACTTAGCCAGCAGTGAGGATGCCCATGTCCTGGGTTGGTCCTTGGCTTTGGCTCCCGACTCCGGCCTCCTGCCAATGCAGACCCTGGCAGGCAGCGGTGTCGGCTCACGTGACTGGGAGAACTGGCTTGAGTTGCTGGCTCCCAACCTCAGCCCGGCCCTGGCTGTTGCAGGCGTTTGGAGAATGAACCAGGAGATGGAAGCTCTCACTACCTCTCTGTCCTCCCTGCCCCAACTCCTGCCACCAGCTCCTCTCCCTCTCAAATAGGTGAATAAAAATTGCTAAAACTAAAATAGAAACTGTGGTACCGAGACAACATAAAACCTCAGCCCTCCTGATGGTCGTTTCCACACCCCGTGCCCCTGGGTACAAGCAGCCATGTCCACTCTCGGTAATTCGACATTTCTGACTCCAGCCCAGGCCTCTCTCTCTCTCTCTCTCTCTCTCTGCGTCAGGCCCTGTCCTCTGCACACTCCCACCCCAGTATCTCAGCAGCCGTCTCGTAGGGCATCCGAAGTCGAGTTCACCATCTTCCCCAAACATTTCATGCACCGTTTTCCTGGTCACATGATTAGCATTTTAAAAAACCAACATTTGTTCAATCCAGTTGTGTAAGTGACCAAAGTGGAGAGTAGTGCACACCGAGGAGGGCACCAGCAGTTCAGAGCAGGACAGTGCATCCTGCCGAAGGGCAGGAGAGAGTCTGGGGCCACTGAGTGAGACACGAAGGGCGAGTAGCATCCTGACACCGTGGGCTCTTGAAGGAAACCCAAGAGCACAGGCCGGGAGGCTGGGAGAGGGAGCTGGGAGCAAGGCCGTGATGGAGTGCCGACTCAGGCCTTGTGTGCTGAAGGGAAGCCGTATGCGACGAAATGGGCCTGGCGCAGAGAACCGTGTAGACGGGAGGTTGACGGGAGCTGTGGAGAATTAAGCTGGTAGCAGTGGCAAGACCACCCAGCGCCTTCCCCCTCGCTCTTTCAGACGCCCTTGCAGACCCTCAGAGAGGCTTCCCCAGCTCCTGCGTGTGGCTGAATGGCCTTGCTCCACACGGTTGGGGCTTTACACTTCTCTTCCAAAGAGCGATCATCTTAACGCTGTGCACTCCAGCCATGTCTGTCTTGGCTCTACCCAATGCCCAGGCAGCACAAGCCAGCAGTTCCGCCTCAGTTGACAGAGATGTTGCCTAGGTAGACACAGTAGAATTTCCCGCCTCATTCATATTGACAGAAAGTAAAAGGATGAATTAAGAATGACTCGGAGGTTTTAACTTTGTGGGACATGTGGCGAGTTAGAAATATTAACAGACCTATCTAGGAAGAAAAATAGGTTGAAAAGGAGACGAACTCCATTTTGGATGTGCTGGGACCAAAGTGCTGGTTGGTGTCAGCGAGGAGAGATTTAGCTAGCCTGGGAGACGTGGACGCAGGCTTAGAAGGGAAAATGCGCTAACGAGGACGTATGTAGAAGCCCGAGACAGACTGAGCGGGTTCCAGTGTCGGGGCTCCTGGACGCTGCCCAGGGTGAAGAGGCTGGTGTCGCCTGCATCACCTCCCTCCCTCCCTCTGCGTTTCTTCAAGAGCATCTGCCTCTCCCAGTGAACGGTACACAGAACGGCTTATTCAACTCATCTGGAGGGCCAGGATGACTTCATCTGCTTTTTTGACAGGCAGAGTTAGGCAGTGAGACAGAGAGAGAGAGAGAAAGGTCTTCCTTCCATTGGTTCACCCCCAAAATGGCTGCTACGGTGTCCAAAGCCAGGAGCCAGGTGCTTCTCCTGGTCTCCCATGCGGGGGCAGGGCCAAGCACTTGGGCCATCCTCCACTGCACTCCCGGGTCACAGCAAAGAGCTGGACTGGAAGAGGGGCAACCGGGACATAACCGGCACCCCAACCGGGACTAGAACCAGGGGTGCCAGTGCCGCAGGCAGAGGATTAGCCAAGTGAGCCGCGGCGCCGGCCTCATCTGCTTTCTTGCTTTTCTGAAAGTCTCGCCCACTTCACTGGGTGAAGTTGCACCAAAGTTTTTGTTTTCTGGGTTTAGTACAGTTCACACTGCTAAGTTTGATACATTTTTTTAAAAATGTATTTATTTTTAGATTTATTTATTTGAAAGTCAGAATTACACAGAGAGGGGAGAGGCAGAGAGGGGGGGGGTCTTCCATCTGCTGGTTCACTTGCCAATTGCGCCGATCCAAAGCCAGGAGCCTAGAGCTTCTTCCGGGTCTCCCATGCGGGTGCTGGGGCCCAAGGCTTGGGCCATCCTCTACTGCTTTCCCAGGCCACAGCAGAGAGCTGGATCGGAAGTGGAGCAGCCAGGTCTCGAACTGGCGCCCATATGGGATGCCAGTGCTTCATGCCAAGGGGTTAATCCACTGCACCACAGCGCCAGCCCCAGTTTGATACATCTTAAAAGATACATGTTGTTAAGTGTTCTAAGTTTCTATTTTAAAAGATTGATTTATTTATTAGAAAGAATTACAGAGTACTGGGGAAAGAGGGAGATCTTTCATCTGCTGGCTTACTCCCTGGATGGCTGCACCAGACAGGGCAGAGCCAGGCGGGAGCCAAGAGCTTCATGTGGGTCTCCGATATGCGTGGCAGGGGCTGGAACATTTGGTCCATTGTCCACTGCTTTCCCAGGCCATTAGCAGAGAGCTGGATGGGAAGTGGAGGAGCCAGGTCGCAGGCCGTGGCTTTAGCCCGTCCATCACAACCGCGGCCCCAGTGTTCTAAGTTAAAAAATCTGCCGTGGTGCCTTCCGGGAGTTTGTACAGCACATCTCAAACTTTCCATTTCGGTGAAGCGTGTCCCTCCTCCGTGCCCTGCCGGGCCAGCCCTACTTTGCCAGACGGCAGCTTCAGTGAGGTTTGCAGCCTTGGGTTTGAGAGACCATAAAGCGTCTCCGCTGTGTCCCAGACTCCTGGGGCTTTCCCGTCTCACCTTCGGCTTCGTTAGTTCTCCTCCTTTGCTTTAGTTTTGAGTATTTCTGAGATGGAAGCAGCTTAGAAATCATGGTGTCTGGACCCCTGGCCTGACTGCCCCACTCAGGTTGGTAAGCAGAGCCCAGGGCGCATGGCTCCCCCAGGACCCAGGACGCGCGGCTCCCCCAGGGCCCAGCTGCCCCAGAGCCCAGGACACGTGACTCTGAGAGCCCAGTACAGATCTGCTCTACTATGCCATCATGCACGAGTATTACTGTGCGGAGTCATGGCATGCAGAACTGGAACTGTGAACAGATTAAAAGCAACATGAGCCATCGGAGAACGTCTCCTGCGTGAGATATGCCTGCATTTGTGCAAGCATGAGGAGGTCAGCCAGTAAACAGAAGCAGAGCCAGAGGACTATCTAACCAGGACCATCTGTGTGCACCTTCTGTGAGATCTGTGTCTGTGTATGTGTGTGTTGTGTGTGTGCATGTATGTGTGCCTATGTTCCTCGTTGATATAGGAGAGAATCTAGACACACTTTCCTTCCATTTTAAAAGCGTAAGTACAGTCTTGAATAGGGGATAAGAAACCGTGAGCATGAAATCCATTACACTCCGTGCCATTAGCTCAGCCTGTGACCTTAGAGAAGTCACTTATTTTACTTTTAATGTATAATCGAGAAATCATTACAGTCAGATGATGACATTGACAAATTGCCTCAACTCAGATGTAAAATGCTGTGTGACATGAAAACAATTTGTCTTGCCATTATTTCAGATGTTTCTACTTTTCGTCTGTAACCAGAGTCACATTTCATAGTAAGTTTGAACATGAGCAAAATATTAAAAATACATGATTTAAATGCTTTGAGCTTTAGCAACATTTACTGACTGGTACAGTAAAACCTAAAGTTTTCTCCCAAGGCCATTTCATTTAGTCATTATCCATTCATAGAAAGACATATTACCATTAAGATCACAAATAGAACTCGCTGTGGTTAATTTCTTCCACTTAAACGAAGTTGTCTGAGAAAGAAGCTAACCTATTTATAAAAGTATGTATTTGGACGTGGGCCAGAAGTTATTTTGAAATGTACTTTCTTATGTGAGTGCTACTAAAGTTGCTAGATAGATATAGTACAGGCAGCTTGTACGTTGCTTTTCTTTGCCATAGTTGCAGACCAAAATATTTTAAACAAAAAAGGACTCTGCTGAAATCCGATTTTTTTCAACATCCCTCAAGAAAACACGTGTAGGGGGTTATATTTCTTGGGACAAAGTTTTGAAATATTTTTTCTAATAATGAAGGGTATTTGTCATTGATTTCAGGAAAAGCTACAGCTAACTAAAAAATTGTGCCAAGCATTAAGTTTTAAAATCCAAGCTACCTGCAAAGAATGGCAGGCCAAGAATTTCAGGTTTAATCGGACATGGGTAAAAACCAAGATTAGTTTGCTGTGGTCATGACCTCTGTTTTTCTAAAATTTCCTTTGCCATCTAATAACTGTACATATATATGGGGTCCGTGCTGTTTTGAAACAGACAGGCATGGGTGAGATTCAAGCCAGGGCAAGTGTGTGTCACCTCTGAGTTTGTCCTTGCTCGTGCTGTCTCAGAATGCACAACGCAGCAGTGTGGCTGCAGCCACTCTCCTGCGCAGTGGACAGCAGAATCACTTCTCCCGTGCAACTGTGACTTTGTCCCTAGTGACCGCTCTCTCCCCTCCCCCGTTCAGCATTCAGCAAGATTCACTGTCTCTTGTTGTGAGAAAAATTCATGCCACTTCAGGGTTTTTGTTTGGTTGGTTGGTGTTTTGTTTTGTTTTGTTTTTAGGTCATTGCACTGGAAACAAAAATGGAGGTTTAGAAACAAACTTGCTTGAACCCCATCTCTGTCATTTATTTTTATTTATTTTTTAAAGATTCATTTATTTATTTGAAGGTCAGATTTACACAGAGTGAAGGAGAGGCAGAGAGAGAGAGAGAGAGAGAGAGATGTCTTCCATCTGCTGGTTCACTCCCCAACTGGCTGCAACAGCCAGAGCTGTGCCGATCAGGAGCCAGGAGCTTCCTCCAGCTACCCCATGCAGGCACAGGGGCCCAAAGACCCATCCTCCACTGCCTCCCAGGCCATATCAGAGAACTGGATCAGAAGTGGAGCAGCCGGGACACGAACCACTACGCCCAACCACTATGCCACAGCGCTGGCCCCCCATCTGTCATTTAAGCAGTTGTGGGCCTTTGAGGTTCTTTCCTAGTGCAGGAGTCCAGGACCCAAAAGGGTTGATGGATGTCTGTTTTGACCCATGGGCCTGACCTGCTTTATGTAGGAATGGCCCCTCCTGTTGGCACACAACTCCTGCCCCTCTGGCAGAGCCCCTGGGGTTGTGCTGTCCCACAAATGCCCACCCCTAAAATGTTTTAAATGAGTTAAGTGGCTCATTTAAAAAAAAATGACTTGGTGATTTGTAACTAGCCGAGATACTCATCTTTACTAAGACAGAATCATTTCAAAAACTTCCGCGTTTGGTTGTCAGCTTCTTGTGAATTTTTTTGAGTTTTATACCAGTTTCACTTTGTAGTTATAGTTTGGAAGGAAAAGAACTGTTTTCCAGTATCACATTTCTTACAAATGACTGAAATATGCTTAGTCAACCTCCTCCCTGCAGAACATTCACCTTTGAACTAGAATCAGCTGAAAACAACGCCTTGAAGTGTTCCGGGATGCTCTAAAAGCAAGGATTACAGGAGAGGGCTCCATTTTATTTTTGGCACGTCCGTCCACACTTTAGCATTCCCTACAGAGAAATGCCCACGGCTTACCGGCCTTGCTCCTTTACTGCCTTGGATCTTTTTACGCTGCTAAGACGCCAGTCAGCAGAGTTTGAGATGAATTTCAAGTGTGCAGCTTGTTCAGTCTCTTCTGTATACTCCTCGGCCAATGAGTCAGCCTTGAGCAGATGTGATTCGTTTCAGCCCGCGCTGCTATCTGTAACGAGTGTTAGGTGCGCGGCATCGCCTGCAGGGTGACCTGATGCAGCCATGCTCCAGCCTCGCACAGCAACACCTGGCTGCTGGCGGCCAGTTCCCGGGAGCACCGAGCTGCCCAACCCCAGCACCCAGCACCGCTCACTGTGACGACACTCAAGACCTCACAGGCAGGCTATCCTGCGGCTTTTTCTTTTTCTTTCTTCTTTAAGTCCAGCTGATTCTCAGGCCTGTTTGGGCTGCTTGCAGGAAACAGGGCTGTAGGTCAGCTGGCCACCAGAGCCCAGAGCGTCCACTCCAGCCTTCTTGGAAGTGCAGCGACCCAGACTGCAGCTTCCCAAGGTAGCCAAAAGTGAGCATCTGGCCCTAATTTAGACTGGGCTCACGGGCTCCCCACCAGCAGCGAATGCCTCTCCTGCTCTCTTCTCTCTCCGATGGGCTGGGTGGGGAGATCAGCCCTGAGCGCTTCTGTTTTCCTGCCTCTGCCTTCCTCGGTTCCAGTGGCAGCTGTGTGTTTGCCTCTGTCAGTGGTTCTTGGGTCTGTTGTGTTTACTGGACACTCTTCAAGAAGTCGCTGAGAACCTACTGTGTGCTGGTCACGCTGTGTGTGTCCTGGAAGTGGCTGGGGCAGACAGAACAGGAGGGTGGAGGTGTAAAGACCCGGTGCACCGTCCAGGTGTGAGGTCCTGCGAAATCTCGATGAAACAGTGTCCATTCATCTTTCCAAGTTGAATATTGTCTAATCAGGGCCCTTTGCCCAAGTGTTTGGAGTAAAATACGGTTCTAAAATCCCAGCGTCTGAAGAGGACTTGTGTGTGGGAAAACGTAGCTCGTACACCCTGCTGCCTAGCACAACTTGGGGAAGTTTCAGGAATACATCTGGCACCTCCTACGGCAACAGCGTTGATTTCAAACAAACAAGTGAAAACAGTTCCCCAAATACTCCTTTCCTGACCCTACGCCCAAAGCACCAGCGTGGCGCAGCGTGTCCCCTGGGTCCCCGTGACCCCCAGCCTGGGAGCCCACCCCTCCTCCCGTGGGCAAGGGCCTGGCGACAAGTGCTTTCAGCTGTGCCTGACAGAGCTCCCTGCAGAACAGCCCGACTTATTTCCAGTTCCAGGGTGAAAATTACAACATCAGTTGGAAAAGTGCATCTGACGTGGAATTGACCAGAGTGGTCAGAATGATGGATCTGAGATATACTTGAAGGGATAATTGTACACAACCCGTTTAAAAGCTGGTAAATATTTAAAGGTCAGGGGTTAAATGTCAAAGCCACAGCACTTGGGCTCAGCTCCATAAAGTATCAAGAATGACTCCTAATTAAATCCAGGGTATATTTCACCAAAGGGAAATAAATTTGACAGCTAACAACCAATACTGGATTACCACCTTATAGAGGTTAGGGATCATGCTAGTAATTGCAGGCGGCTTACAGTTTGTAACCCAGTACTAATCCAGAGGATGCTTGCTTATGGTTACAGATGAGCATGCCACACGGAGTCAAGTCTGTGAACCCAAAATAAGTATGACCGAAAGGCATGGCTGAGTCCCCTGGCTCCTTTTTTTGTTTAAAAATAAATGCCCTGTGGCTGTGGCAGAGCAAATCACTAAAACAAATGTATTCAAAAGACATGTTCCCTTGTTCTCTCAAGCTGAGAATTTTCTGTGATTAATCATTGCCAACCAGCGCTATAGCCAAGTATGAACATAGATGGATTAGATATCCAGACCAGTCCAGCAGATTGAAGGCAGAAAAGTGCCAGGCAGGGGTATAGTGGTCCCTTGCCTAGTCACACACTGTCATTATACTCAGGTGACGTGCAGTGCTTAGACTGCTTAGATAGGTGTAATTTGGACGCGACTGTGGATGCTCCTCAGGGGAAAAGCTGTTTACCTTAAGATGAGCTATACCGTGTGAGCACTAAGCAAACAGAGTAATTGTAATATTTTAATAGCTATGTTTACATGCAGATCTTGAGATTATTTCCGCATTAGGTGATTTATAGGGCTATATTAAGTAAATCACACTTGGAATGCTACTCCAAAGAATGAGTCAGAAAATACTGCCATCTCCCCTTTCTCCTTTCACAAGAAACCTTGGGAGAGCCAGAGACAAAATAGGAGTTCCAACCCTCCCCACACGAATCTTAACGATCATCAAGAAATCTTCTCATTCAAGTTAGCATTTCAGCTCAATTTTTGATATCTTATTGCCATTGCTTTGTCTGTTTATAGTAAAATCGTCTAAACTGAAATTTCATGGAGATAAATTTTTGTAGAAGAAGAAGGAAAAAGAAAAAAAAGCCAAAGCCCTTATGGGCAATCTCGTCATCCCTAATACTCCGGCTTCTCCAGGCTGAACTAATTACTGCATAATCTTTACTTGAGGTATTGGTTAAATCAATTAAGTTGTTAGGCATAATTTCAATAATACTAGTGTTTGAGAGAACGACATAGCAAACATGATTCGCCTTAATTAGACTTTTAAATTCAGAGCCCTATCTAAGTCTGCAGCCAAGTGCTCTATTTTAAATCTCTCTGCATTCATTTAGTTGTAAAGGGAAATTTTTTAATATGTCTGGCTCTAAGTAATTAGTTTGCAAATTTGTAATGTGAGATGCTGTAGTGCTGAGCAGGGGAAGGAGAGCCTAGCCTCCTCCCTTTTCGTTTTATTAGCTTTTCCTGTGTCTGGAGACTTCCCGCAAGGACACAGCATTCCTTTAAGGTCAACTCGTGGGAGGTTTGCACCCACAGCGTCAGGTACCTGCCACTGACCCTCCTCCACCTTTTGCTCCTAGCGGGGGACAAAGCCAGCCCTGCGTTTCTTTGCCAAGGCTTTCAGAGCACTAGGTGGGCAGCAGAGCCTGAGCTGTGTGCCCCCAGCTCTCTCCTGTGTCTCCTTCCTCTCTCAGCAGTAGATGCTGCGCTGCAGATCCTGTCCAGACCTGTGGGAAAGTGCACAAGGCCCCGCCGCTCATCCTGGCCTTTCCCACTCCCGGGGGCAGGAAGGCTTCCTTAGCAGGAAGGGGTCCTGGGACGTGGCTTTAACTCTGGCTCCTCCAGCAGCCGGTCCAGATGCCGAAGCTCCCTCCCTCCTGAGAATTTCCCCGCAGCTTCCTTTATCAGACAAGCGTTCTTCCTGAGGCTTTCCTGCCCAAGGAAAATCCAGGCTTGCCACGGGCCTGCCAGGCTCATCCGCACTGAGCAGTGTTGTTGAGCATTGCCTTTGCTGATAACAGATTAGGAAGCGGAAGGTCGCACCGTATTGGAACCTCTGAGTGCTGAATAAAATGTAGCCTGCTGAGGGCTTTCCATTCTTGAAAGATGGCATTTGTCTAATTCTATGGTAACTTGCTATGGGTAATGAAAGCAATATCTGTGCCACTTCCATTAGAAAAGATAGATATCTGTCTCCACCCACTCCTTGCCCTTTTGTAAATGCGCAGAAATCACTACAATAATGACACGCAATCATAGCAAACCTTTAGAAACCTTAGCCTTTCTCAAGCTTATCTTATCCTTTGAATCTTATCATCTGAACCTGTGGTGAGCCCAAGCAGGTACAATATTTCTCCAAGGTAAAATATTTCTACACTTTTTAATGCAATTTACATTTTACTTTTTTAAATCTTACAGTGATGCATTTGAACATTCTGAAAATTAAACTTTGTATGAACATAATTGCAAGGGTTAGCGGAAATTGAACAAATGAAATATAAAGACTTCCACTTCCTGTATATGAATTTTTAGCCTTTCCCCAAACTTTCTCTATTGTAAACTTAAAACGAAGTCTTATCAGCGAGGAACACGGAGTAGCAGCTGGACACCATTAAATCCCTCTGTCTCAGCTATTCTTCTTCATTACCTTTTTCCTGACAGCTCTGGCTCTGCTCAGAAAATGTAACTTGGTGATAGAGATTTATGGGACTCAGGTGTCCTGCATCTGAGGGGGAGCTCTGTGCACAAGAATGAGGGCTTTGCAAGAACCCAGAGAATTTTGTAAGGAGAAAAGGGTGAACTCGACAAAATTCAGTGAAGAAAAAAAATACTTTTATGTAACCAGTTCATCAGTCACTTTAACCCAAGCTCCCTTTTCTAGGGTGTTTTCATAATAAGATTATATTTCTGCAAACTAAAATACTGGATTTGCTTCCACTGAAGGACTGTCGCTGTTGCACTGTGCAATACCCGGCAGCACTCGCCAGGTGCTCCGCGAGTCCATGAGACCCTGAAGTGTGTCTGCCCAACAGCATGACAGACAACCCTGGGGCAGACATCCAGCCAGAAGCACAGACTGGACCAGGCAGTGCAGGGGCTCGCTCAGCCTAGCACAGCAGCATGGCACCTGGGAAGCTGGTGGGGAGGTCCTAACCCACATAGGACAGGCTCTGAGCCTTTAATTGGGCTGACACTGGCTCTCCTATGTCAAAGTCTGAGTTCAGATTTACCCATTTTTCTTCACTGACACAACAGAACCACTGAGCAAAGAGACTTGGTGGAGGCATCGTCAGGCTGGATAGGGTCCTAGGCAATCAAGAAATATATTTAAAACAAGTGACATGAAAAGCTGGCCCTCTTGAACCTTGAAACGAAGACCTCTTCCTTCCTTGAGGTGATGGTTTTTTAACATAGTGTCATATTTTAGAGAATTGTTAAAAAAAAAAAAAAAAGCACGTCTTAACATGCAGTCTTATTCATGGATCCTCACAATGATGTTCATGACAGCCTAGCAGCACTTACCTGAATCACAAATACAGAAGAAAGAGGGGCAGGGAGATGCAAACTTACAAAACATTAATTCATGAAGCCTAAAAAGGCAGAAGTCTGCTGTGGTCATTTTCCGGTGAATGTTCTTAGATTCATTATTTCATGGTGACATTGTCTCTTTATTTTTGTTTATTTTTGTTTCATGTTATTTTCTGTAAGAGAAAAAAACAAATTCCCCTAACTTGACGTCCACAACTCCTCCCAGAGAACACTGCTGCCCTCCTGCTTAGGGGCAGAGAATGCAGACCCTGCCTTGGATTCTGCCCTGCCTCAGCGAGGCTGTCTCCACCCTGTTTGTTCCCAGCAGGCTGTCCACGCCCAGAACTGACTGCTCCCCATCAACCTGTGTGGGAGTCATGTCCTGGGAGAGAAGTTCCCATCTCTGCTGCCTGGCCTGGGCTCTGTGCCCTTCCTGCCCCCACACTGCAGCGGGCAGTGTCCCCTCGGTCTCCCCACTTTCCCCTCCCATTCAGCAGAAGGCACAAGGACTTTCACCCCTGACATACCAGGAGCCACACACCGGTAAGTGGCAGAACCTGTATAGGAACTCACGTCTTTCAGACTGAAACCTTTGCTGTCATAGCAGTTTAAAGATGGCCTAGCCCCTTACTCAGGAGCATTGAAACTCACCAGTTATTATTTTGACCCCTGGCCACACCCCACCATAAGTGCCTATCAGCTGTATGGTAGCGTATGGCCAACCAGGAACATTATAAGCTCCTAGTGAGTGGTGGTGACCTTAAAATGCTCTCCCCACTCCACTTGGTATCCAGGGGCTACCAGCAGTAGGCACCCAGTAAATGCTAGCTAAAAAATACAGACAGATGCAGTGCTGCTTACGGTAGGTGAGGACAGGCTTAGAGTCGGCATCAGACTCAGGAATCGAAACAGCCAAGCTTAAGTGACTAGAAATACTTAGGTGGATGCATGGGGAAGACACAGGGCAAGTTTCAAAAGTCACAGAGCATTTTTTTTTATTTAGGAAGTGAGTGGGGAGAAATCCAATGCTCATCAGTAGAGGACTAATTAATGTCTAGATAAAAAATAAGCTATGAGCCATCTGGAATATGGCTTTCCTGTAGCTATAGAAAAGTATAAGGACTTGTCCATGAAACGGAAACACTTCTGAGAGACGTGCAGTTGAGAAAGCAAGATCAGAATAGAGGGTGTGGCACAGCATGAAAAAGCTGAGGGGGAGGGGTGCACTGTTGCTGTGATTTCCTGGTTGGGAGGGGAAGGCGATTGTGCAGACCGGGGTTCTCTGGGGCTGGATGGAGACAGTGCAGTCAGCACCCTGTTCATGTTCGAGGTTTTCACTGTCTGAACACAATGTCTGATTTTTAAAAGTGAAGCATTGTAGAATTATTGCCTATGATCTAGTTTAATAAGAAATCACCCTTCAATCAAGCCTCGGTAAGAACCTGTGATCAAATTAAAAGCATATTAAAAACCAGCGGCTGGTGTTCAGGCCAAGTCTTAGAAAAGCACTGCAAATAAAGGGTGGTGTTGTGTTCTGCTTAGTGAAAGAGGAGGAGGTGCCGACTGTCTACAGAGACGCCAGGCTGCAGGAAAGATGGATCCCAACTGGAGCCTGGGACAGAGATGCATAGGGGTGCCGCTGATGCGGGCGGCCCCGGGATCTCGGAGCCACTGCTGGGAACACAGCACCACAGGTCTGCTCCATCGGCTGGAGGGAATCAGTGTCTTCAAACAGCCTGACTTCTCGTTCCCGCCACCCGGAATCTCTGCTAGATGTAAATGTCTTTCAGCCTCCAGTGGACCTTTAATGGAACCTTGTAGAATCTCTTTCATTTTCTTGCTAATTGGTGAAATTAATAGCAGCTGGTTTAATTGCAAACCTGCCAAGCTGTTTTAACATGCAAACTGGAATTTTCTGTTTCAAGTTTTAAAAACTAATCCTTAACAAATTCTATTGAGTTTTTTGGTGCATTTTAGCCAAAACCCAAGCTCTGCCTTGATGATTCTGTTAGGGTTGCTTAAACATCTCTTCACTTTTTTTTGTCTTTCTTTCTTTTTTTTTTTTTATTGACAGGCAGAGTGGACAGTGAGAGAGACAGAGAGAAAGGTCTTCCTTTTGCCATTGGTTCATCCTCCCCACGCTGATCCAAAGGCAGGAACCAGGTGCTTCTCCTGGTCTCCCATGGGGTGCAAGGCCCAAGCACTTGGGCCATCCTCCACTGCACTCCTGGGCCACAGCAGAGAGCTGTTTTTTTATTTTTTATTTCATTTTTTTATCTCTTCACTTTTGAAGAAGGGTAATGGCATTGTTCTGAGGACTTGATGCAGTGTACACATTGTGATTTTAGGGAGAGCTTCTTTCCCATGTAGATGTTCACTAGGAATAAAGAGCAGCCAACTGCCAGCTTCTTAATCTACTTTGTTTATTTGATGAGCGACTTTGGTCTGGTGTTAATTTCTGGCTCCCCAAGTTCCCTTACTCTTGAATAATGAAAAATGCTCAGCTCTCTACCCTTTCATCTGAAAACTGTTTTTTAAACACCCTTGGCTATGGTTTTAAACTTTGCTGGGGGAGCTGGGTCATCCCAAGTATGTGTGGGGTGTGAAGGTTTGTTCTATGCACAGAGATTTGTCAGGAGTCTAAACATTTCTCTCTCAAGTAATTTACCGTTTAATTACATTGTGGTAGGTTCCTGCAGGAAGGGGAGGAGAAGAGAAGGGAAGAAAAGGCAGGGGAAAAATGTGTGTGTGTGAGAGAGAGAGAGAGAATGTGTATGGCATTCAGGATTTAGATTTCACCTTATAAAGTTTTTATTACGGGGTCCTCCTCCCCTCGTTGTGCCATGAAACAGTGACTCACTGGGCTCAGTCTCTGAGGACAGATGCTGTTCTCATGTTTTATCCTGACACCTCGGAGATGAGCTTTCCATGTGAAGCCAGCGAGGACACTCGATGCGGCCAGTGTTATTCCGGGGCCTCCCTGTGCTGGGAGTCACTGACACATGCAGTTTTGGCAGCGAAGCCCAGCGGGAGGTGACATTTGGCCGATTCCCCTGCTGATTAATGTGCCTGAGGGTCTATGCCACTCTGTGCCCCTTTCCAGCGTGTTAGTTATAAAAAAGGAGGCTTTCATAGGCTCTGTGGCTGGGCGAGCTGGGCACAGGGCCAGCGGCGCCAGCAATTTTCCGTCCTTTGTATGAGTGATCAGAGGCCAACCCCAAGAAACTGACAGTGGTTGCACTCAGCGCTCCTAATGATCTTCAGTAGCCGAAGACTTCCTTCCGCGTGCGGCCTGAACGTCTTTGCTGGGGAAATGTGTGATTTGGAAAGTTGCCACCGAGACATGGCCAGATAAAGTTCATTGTGTGCCTCACACCTCCTGGTCCCCAGCAGACGAAGCCCGGCTTAAAAAAGGGAAAATGAAAAGTTCATTCTCACATTAGAGGCTTTCTGCAAATGTGCTTTCTGAAATGCAAGGGCTTCCTTTTGGTAGTTCCTTCTCTCCCTCTCCCTCTGTCCTTTTAAAAAGATTGATCGATCGATTGATCGATTGATGTGAAAGTCAGACTTACAGAGGAGAGACAGAGATCTGCCATCCGCTGGTTCAGTGCCCAGATGACCACAGTGGAAACCAGGCGCATCTTCCAGGTCTCCCACATGGGTGGCAGAGGCCCAAGCACCTGGGTCATCTTCCACTGCTTTTCCCAGGTGCATTAGCAGGGAGCTGGATTGGAAGTGGAGCCGCCGGGACTAGAACCGACATCCATATGGGATGCCAGCGTCATAGGCATTGGCTTTGCCCGCTGTGCCACGACCCAGGTGCCTAGTTCCTTTCATTGCTGAGTGTTAACATTCACAATTCCCCTGGTGTACTGTGTGTAAGATGGGGACCGCCTGGCTTTCTCTTCCCTTCACTTTTCCTTTTCCACTCTCTTTTTCATCCTCCACATCCAGTCCCCAACAGCTGACTGTGTTTGTGTAACCTGCACGCGAGGCAGTAGGTGGCTGTCAGTTTGCCTGCGTGTCCTTTCAGACAGAACGACCGTCGGCGCTTCCACCTAGGGTGAAAACGCCACGGAAATTAACCTCTAGTCAACCCGTGGAAGATGGAGGTTGTCATGCGTTTATTGCATTCCTGAAGCCATTTTCAAAGCTACTTTGTGATTATTTGTTCTGAGACAGATCGTCTGTGACCGTGAAGAAAGTCTCCCTTAGAATTATTTATTTAGAAAAACTCCCAGACGTGGAGATAGAAATGGGGAGGGTGAACGTTGCTACCCTGTGCCCTTGTGCCCTGGCTGTGTGGAGACCTTGTTGGCGTGGGCTTGAATTCGGCTGCCACAAACCAAACATCTGATTCTTCAGTGTGTTGGCCTGCCTTGGCAAATATCTCTAGGAGCAAGCTTCAGCTCCTCAGATAATCCCCACAGGTGTTTGAAGAGCGCTCAAGGTTTCACTGAAAGCCCAGGAAGGCTAGGAACACCTTGTTCAGATGAATCCTCAGAAAGCTAGAATTAAAAGACTTTCTTTTGACTACAGCCGGAATGAGCATTGTCCAGTGCTTGCTTTTATTTTAGTAAATCCTGCTTCCTTAAAAGCTGCCTCTGGGATTTGTAATTCTCGCTGATGCATGCTCTTCCCTTGTCCCTGTGCAAAAATAATAATAATAATAAAAACTTTATATCCAAACCTGAAGTACTTAAATGAAATTGAAATCAGCTTCTCCCCAGCGTGTTGCGGTTCACGGAGCCTCTCCCTCACCCACCCTGTAAAGCTCTGGAGAAACTGAGACGCGCCCATTGGTCAGCTCCTGCAGGAGTGTGGCGGTAGGGGTGGGGGCTGTCAGTCTAATGTGCTGGAGGCCAGTGGAATGAGCTACAGGGAAGAAAGCCTTTAGCTTCCCCCTAATCCTGGAATGATAGTCAGGAAGCAGATTACTGATGGCCTAACAGAGCAGCTGTTGGCTCCTCCTCTGGAAACATCAGATCTGCATCTCTGTTGGCCCAGTAAAGCCAACAGTCACCACTTGGATGCTGTAGAATTGCTTTTACAAATCAATGAAAAATTAGAATGCATTTGGCAAATGGTTTTCTAGAGAAGAGTGAAAGGGGCTACGTTTTCTGGAGGGGTGGGTAATAGGTTCACAGTAGACATGCTGTCAAAGAGGCTGTGACACCTCTCAGTGCAAGAGGCTCAGTGTTATGCTCAAGGATGGAAGATTCTCTGTGTGTCTGTCTTTTCCTCTCTGTATAATTCTTGAAGAGAGAAAAACTACATTAATATCAGACAACATTGCTGATAATAATTATAACATCTTGCTGATAATAATTATCAAGTACAGATCTCTCCACAGGTATCAAGTATAGTTTGTCATTTTCATTTGTGTTCTAGGCAGAAATAACTATCAAAATATACTTATTGGATTTTTTTAAACAAGGAAATTTTACCTTTGCTAAATTAGAAATATTCATTTCTTAGGCATTTCTTCTGTCTCCCCTTCTTTTCCTTATTCCTAAACACACAGGGAACCTGACGTTGTGGTTGATTGTGGGAAATACACAGCTAAATAAACGTATTCCCTCTTGTTAAGTGTTTAGCGTTCTCCACTGATGGCGATTTCTGGGGACATTTTTGGTTGCACTGCTGGGGGGCATATCCTTGACCCCTAGGAGTAGGGGCTGCTGAGGACCCTAAAACGCCAAGGGTGGCCTCCACAGGGAAAAATGGAGTCAATGCCAACACCGATCCTGCAGAGGCCGAGCAGCCGTGACCTCCAGCAGCTCTGGGGAGCAGAGGTCGCCTGGTGCTGGCAGTGTTCTCTGTCCGCCTCTTCCTAAGGGCAGGCCCTGCTGGCCACCTGATTCCGAGCACCTAAAAGATGGCCAGAGTGACTGAGTAACTGAATCTAAATGTATTTTTAATTAAATCACTAGGGCTCCCATATTGGACAATGCCTGCACAAAAGAAGGTACGCATGAGTTAACCAGGGATCCCAGCTCCATGTGGTTTAACCCTTAAAACTAAGGCATGAGAGAGTTATGGGGACAGAGAGACAAAACCTGAGCAAGGGCCAGGCAGCTGGTGGCTTTCTAGGACACAGCACGCAGGAGATGATTCCTGAGCTGATGCCTGAGGAATTGTAAAGCACCATGCAGGCCTGTGTATAGAGTGGCTTGGAAAATAAAGTCCTGTGAGATGATCCCATCTGCCCCATGTCTACTTGTAATGTTTACTTCTTTCAGGTTAGTCATGCAAGTATTTAAGATCACACACAAGGAGGCTTCAAAAAGTTCATGGAGAATTTACATGAAGATTTCCTTCAATTTCTCCCTGATTTTTTTGAAACCTCCTTGTGTGTGTACAGACACACACACACACACACACACGCACATGCATTTTATATATATATTAGAAATGTATGTCTACATTTTTTCCTATCTCATATTTTCTGAACCAATTTTTTTCTAGCTCTTTGATTTCACCTTTGGTGTAGCTGCTCCTTGTCATCACTGAGTTCCTGAGTCATCCACAGATTTTTCTAGAACACATTGTCTTGCTTCCTTCCAAGCTGTTTGACACCTACTACTTTTCATCTCTGAGTACAATGCTGTTCTTGGAAAATTTATTGCATATTTTAGGTATCTGTTTATGTAACACTGGGTTAGTTTTTTCCTTTTACTCTTTACAAGTTGTGTGTGTGTGTGTTTGTGTGTGTGTAGAGATCCCTGAAATCTCTGTAATAACTACCTTCTGTAATGCTTTCTAAGTTGATTTAAAAAAAAAAAAAGATTTATTTGTTTATTTGAAAGTCAGAGCTACAGAGAGAGAAAGAGGTGGGGGGAGAGAAAGAGGTATTCCATCTACTGGTTTATTCCCCAAATAGCCACAACTGCTGGTTCTGAGCCAGGCCAAAGTCAGGAGCCAGAAACTGCATCTGGGTCTCGGAAGTGGAGCAGCCGGGACTCGAACTGGCGCCCACATGGGATGCCAGCATCACAGGTTGCAGCTTTACTCGCAACGCCACAGCACTGTCCCCCCCCCAAGTTGATTTTTTTTTTAAAGATTTATTTATTTGGAAGTCAGAGCTACACAGAGAGGGAGAGGCAGAGAGAGAGAGAAATGTCTTCCATCCGTTGGTTCAGTCCCCACGTGGCTGCAGCGGCCGGAGCTGCACTGATCTGGAGCCAGGAGCTTCTTTGGGGTCTCCCACGCAGGTGCAAGGGCCCAATGACTAGGGCCATCTCTTACTGCTTTCCCAGGCCATAGCAAAGAGCTGGATTGGAAGTGAAACAGCTGGGACTCGAACCGGTACCCATGTGGGATTCCGGCACAGCAGGCAGTGTCTTTACCCACTACGCCACAGCACTGACCTCCCAAGTTGATTTTTAATGCATTCATCTAACATTTACAGTTATCAGTTCACATCTTCAGGACTGGTTGCTACATGTTTCTTTAATTTCCTTGCCTCCTTTGCTGCGGATTCTGTCAGTCCACCTGTATATTGGCATTCAGGAGCAATGTTGAGTAAGGTCTTAGAGAATGCTTTGGTATTCCAGATGAAGTGACTGAGAAGAGGCTCCTCCCTGTGAGAGGTCTCTTGTCAGGGTTTAAAGACGGGTTAGGACTCCAGTTTCAGAAAGAGGGCAAGCCTGCCGGCGCCGTGGCTCAACAGGCTAATCCTCCACCTGTGGCGCCAGCACACCGGGTTCTAGTCCCGGTCGGGGCGCCGGATTCTGTCCCGGTTGCCCCTCTTCCAGGCCAGCTCTCTGCTGTGGCCCGGGAGTGCAGTGGAGGATGCTTGGGCCCTGCACCCCATGGGAGACCAGGAGAAGCACCTGGCTCCTGCGCCGGCCACAGCAGCCATTGGAGGGTGAACCAACGGCAAAGGAAGACCTTTCTGTCTGTCTCTCTCTCTCCCTGTCCACTCTGTCTGTAAAAAAAAAAAAAAGAAAGGGGGCAAGCACCTCCACTTGTTTCTCCTCGTTCCTTCAGCTGTGCTACAAAGATAGGAAAAGAGTAAAAGATTTATTATAGTCATAATGTTAAAAAAAAAAAAAAGAGGAGCACATGAAGGATTTTGCCTAATTTCTGGAAGACAAGAGAGGTCAAAGAATTTTAATAGGCCGTGCAGCATAGAGGCTGTGGTTTAAATCACCATCTCATCTTCCGTGTGTTCTGGAATAATGGGTAATCACCTGGGGTCGGGACTGCGCGTCTCTGACAAGGTTTCCAGATGAACGGTAGATGCTGCTGTTGCAAAGTCCACATGTTGAGCTCTAGAAACCATGGAAGAGGTGGGGAGGACGCCTGTGTGCGCAGAGAACACTGGGACTTAACTCAAGGGACAAAAATCCTTGCGTATCTGCTCTTGGGGGTTAAGTGAGGGGCTGTCTGTGAAAGGCCTGGGTGTAAAATCAGAAGACTTTTCTCTGTAGTGGCTGAGCAGATTCTCTGGGCAGAGCTCACCCAGCTGGGTGGCTGGGATTCCCAGAACTAAGCAGCCATGCTCTTGTCTCTAGCTGACTCCCACTCGCCATAAAGCAGAGCGTGTCCATCATCCCAGCTTAGAGGGGGAGCTCCCCTTTCTCGTGTCGCATTCCACTCAGGACGAACCTGCGTCAGCACACAGTGACTGATTGTTATACAAAGCAACAAGGTCCCTGGCTGGGGCAAAGAGAGCACTTGAATATTAAAAACATAGTTGCTAAAATAATTTTTTCGAGAAAAAGGTAGGTAGATACATAAGCTAACACAGCGCCATATCATGCTAACGAGGAAATCCGTGAAAGGTGAAAGGCGTGAGGGACAATCCTGGGAGGTCCCGTTTCTGGCTGAAAGGCACAGGAGACGAATCCCCAGAGCCTTCAGAGGCCGTGAGCCCTGGCTGAGGGAGGGCCTGGGAAAGCTGACGAAGATGGATGAGAACAGTCCTTCCGCGTACTCTGCTATGACATTCCAGGAGACCAAGAATAAAGGGGAGGCCAGAATAGTAAACACGGGTCAGCCACCGCCAGACGAGAGTCAGGCTGCCACCAGGACTTCCTGTGAGCAGCAGTGGATGCTAAAAACGGACTTCAATGAGGCCATCAAAATTCTGAGAGAAAATTATGTTTGACCAAGTGTTCCTTATGCAGCCACACTGTCGTTCTGTGGAAGGCTGGCGTTAGTTTTGAACTGTCCTGCTCCTGTAACCTGTACTTCCAGCAAAACAGGGAGGGAACCCAAAAGCAGAAATGTGTAATACAGCAAGTGGCAGACTGACACGGACATCTGACGAGAAGAATCCAAGCCCGTGAAGTGCTTCGTTCAGATTAGGACAGAGTCGCTTGGTTCCAAAAGAAGACTGGCTTTTAAGAAGCCTGGCATGGACTCGAAGCAACAGATACAGAGAAAGATAATGAATAACAGAAGGGATGCAGTGATGTTTCATCACTTGCTAAACAAAAAGCCATCGGAGAAACAGAAAACCCAAGATAGTTGTGATCCAATATTTGGCAGACTGAAAGATGATTCACTTTTAAAACTTCTTGTTTGAGAAAATTTCATACATACAGAACGAGGCGATAGAGCAGGCTGTATCCATCACCCCGCGTCAGCCGTCTGTGAGTTCCGACCAAGCTTGCTTCATTTGTACCCTGCCCTGCGCTTTTCTTCATGTGTTGTTCTGAAGCAGACTCCAAGCCTGGTGTTTTACGTGACGTCAATGCTGGCAGTGTTCGCATCTGGACGGCACAGGTGAAAGGAGGTATCAACAGATCACACAAAGTGGCTCCATTCTGAGAGCACTACTTGTAACACAAAATTGCTTTTTGGTTCCGAGCGTTGAGAGCCAACCTGTGAGAAAGCAGGGACAGCTGGATTACGAGAACAGAACGGAATGAGGATGAAGTGGCAGGACGGTAACATCGTGACCTTTGTTGTGTTTTCTGAAGCTGCTACTCCTTTGTTGGCAAAGGTTGTTGTCCTGATGTCTCCGGTTAGCAACCTGGGCTCTCATCTAGGGAAGACAATCTGTTATTTGTGCTTTGAAATCGGTTTCATTAAATTATTTTTAATTTTACTACACATCCCTGAGCCATTTACAGCTGTTCTAATCACACACCTGGGCTTAGCTGTATAGAAACCTTTATTCCCTTGGCTATTTTGAGTCTGTGAGTCTTGAGTAGAATTCTAAATTCACCTGCTTGAGGGGCGTAGCTAGGCCCAGACTGGAGGCCATCTACTTCCTCTTGCACTCTGGGAAGTGTCTCCAGCTCTGAGGATGGCTCTGAATAGACTTAGGCTTGCTTCTTATCATTTCCAGACGTTAACACTGCGAGTCAGCTAAAGACTGCATGCATCCCACTGGATTCACGTGGCTACGCGGTTCAAAACGATTGTTCTGAGATGCACTCCATTATCACACACTTTTGCCAAAGACTAGAATTAGGGGAAATGTAAATGAATAATTCTTGTAATACTTGGAAACACTTCTGAAAGAGTATTAATACTGATACATGGAAACTCTTGAGTCACTCTCATGATATCCGCAAAATTAAAAATCGAATGTGTCCTTATTAATTTAGAACGTGAGAAAGTTTCCAGTTCATGAAATGCTGTTTATGATATTACACAGAAAAGGTCAGGCTTCCTTATCACTCTGTGTACAGAAACTGGAGGAGCGCGAGCGCAGATTCAGATGAGTAGCCACCAGAACACCAAGTTCAGGTGGAACAGTGTCAGATTAAATGAAGGGTATTTTCTCATCTATCACCCAGATTTCTTATGGAAAGTCACAGTTACCAAGTGTTTGCGTTTATTACATTACTTGATCCTCACTCTGACTCTGTGAAAGAGATAGAAAAAGTGGTTCTAACCCATTTTATTGATAAAGAAAGTAAGATTTCAAAAGGTTGAGTGGCCAGCTTTCAGATGCAAGGATGGTAAATGGCAGATCGGATACCAAATCCTTACATTTTTCTTTTTCATTGCATTTTCTATGTATGCTATAGATATTTTTTGTGGTTACCTTGAAGGTTTCATTAAAATTTTAATCTAGTTTGAATTTATATCAGTTTAATTTTAACGCCTAACCCCTTTCCATTGTGGATGTCACAGACTGTCTTTATATGTGATGTGCCCATATACACATATTAATAACTGGTTTTTTAATGTACTTGTATTTTATATCATATAAAAAATAAAAAGTAGGGTTACAAACCAAAATTATAGTAATACAGGTTGAGCATTCTGAATTCTCAAAAATTCAAAATCCAAAATGCTCTAAAATTCTAAAGCTTATGTTAGTTTGTTCATGCACAAAATTATTGAAAATATTAAACATAAATGAATTATTTGTTGTAGCTGTGTAGCCCATTCCCAAGAGAGATTGTTGTATACATACAAATATTCCAAAACTCAAAAGGATCCAAAATCAAAATCATTTATCCCAATTGTTTCAGATAAGGGATACTCAGCCCATACCAGCTTTTATAGTGACTTACGTACTTACCTCACTGGAGATGTTACGTGTTCGTGCGCCAGTGAGTTACTGTCTAGTTCTCTTTCATTTCAGTGGGAGTGACTTCCTGTAGAACTGCTTGTACGATAAAGTCGAGCTGTAATGAACTTCCGTAGCTTTTGTTTATCTAGGAATGTCTTAATTTCTCCCTCATTTTAAAGATTTTGGCTGACAAGGGTTTTTCCTTCAGCACTTTGAGTATATCAACCATTGTGCCTTCTGGCCTCTAAGCTATTTGATGAGAAATTAACTGATATCTTGGTGAGGGTCCTTGTGTGTGAAGAGTCAGCTCTGTTGTGATGTTCCCATGATTCTCTTTTGTCTCTGAGTAATTCTCTTTGAGTTTATCCTACTTGTTCATTGCGTTTTTCGAATTTATGAAGTCTTTCAACAGATTTTAGTTTCCAGCTGTTATTTCTTCAGATACTCTTTCTGGCCCTTTCCCTCTGTGTTTCTTCTGAGATTCCCACATGATATATGTTGATCCACTTGATGGTGTCTCAGAGATCCCTTAGGCTTTGTTCACTTTTCTGTTTTTTTTTTAATTCAATAATTTTTATCTGCATATAATTTTGCTGATTTTTCCACTTGCCCAAATCTGCTTTTGATTTATCTGTTGTATTTTTCATTTCAGTTATTATATTTTTCAACTCCAGATTTTCTTTTTGGTTCTTTTTCAGATTTCTCTTATCTTTTTTGATAGTTTCATTCTGTTCATATAGGATCTTCCTGGTTTTGTCCTGACTTCCTTTAGATCGTTATCTTTAAGACAGTTGTGTAGTCTAGGAAACCCAAAGTATTTTATTCCTTTGAGTGGATCATGCTTTTTGTTTCTTGCTTGCCTTGTTTTTGTTTTTGTTAAATCTTACCAATCTTACCATATTGCTCACTTTGGAAATCAGATTCTCCTGCTCTCCCAGGGTTTTCTGAGTTTCATAGGAGCTGTCTGGGCCAGGGACCCTCCTGAGGGGAAGTTCGAGGCCTCTGGCCGTCTCTCCCACTCCCCTGGGTGGGCACCGTGGCTCTCTAAGCCCCGACACACGCAGCTGTAGTTGACAGCCAGAGAAACAGGAACAGTTCTTCTGAATCCCACTGAAGTTATTTAGCCAGTGGCAGTTGAAAGAATGGCCACAAATGGCACAAATTCTTATCTTTTAATGGAAGTAACTTATAAGATTGTTACAGCTTAGGAATTTTGTCATAGCACTTTTCTTTTCCAAGTCATAAAATATACTGTCAAGGAGCTAGTATGTGGTCAGTAGATATTTGTTAAATTATAGCAAACACTTATTTTACAGTCTTGCTTTTCTGCATGTTAGGTTTCTACACTAAATGATTTCCGATAGCAATCTGAAGGTAACACAGGGCCTTAGGGAATTCTTAGTAAGACCTCAGAATTTAAAATGCAGTCAGGTGTTATGTATAATTAAAATCAGTCTACTTTCAACATTTTAGAGTTCAATACTAGCTTTAAATCATCTATACAAAGGATTTGTTTAGTATGTCAACAAATTAAATAAAGTGCAAATAATGGATATCTAGAACATTTCATTCATTCACCTTAGGTCAGTTAAGCCAATTTTTAAAGTTATTTGTTTTCCATTTGGGAGTCTGATGTTTTATTTTACTTGTTTATTTGAGAGACACACACAGAGACAGAGCTCCTGTCCACTGGCTCACTCCTCAGGTGCCCACAGCAGCCAGTCCCGGGCCAGGCTGAGACCAGGAATGAGGTGCAGGTTTCCTGAATGAGCTGCTGGCCAACTCTTGGCTTCCGCCAGGCCCTGCTGTAGCTGTGGCCGGTATCTGACGAGTGAACCAACAGATGGAAGAGTTCTGTCTGTCTCTCGGCCTCTCATGTAACAGTGTGCACATATGCAGGAAATGTGACTAATTCATGTAGGTTGGGGGAGGGGACATAGTTGAAAATGAGCCACAGAGGGAAGTGTGAATGATGCTGTAGAATGTGTTGACTTGGACACCTGAATTCACTGGCTGTGCACACAGCCCTGGGGCATCCGTCACATCACCTGGAAATGCGCTGCATGTTCAGGGAAGGTAACAGGAGTCCCAGCCCCTGCATTTGTGCAGACTGGCTGCCCTGGACCGGGGGACAAGCAGCCAAGATCGGCAGCCAGTGGAAGTCAGGAGTCTTTTTTTTTTTTTTTTACAGAATTAGACAATGAGAGAGAGACAAAGGTCTTCCTTCTGTTGGTTCACCCCCCAAATGGCTGCTAAGGCCAGCGCTGTGCTGATCCAAAGCCAGGAGCCAGGTGCTTCTCCTGGTCTCCCATGGGGTGCAGGGCCCAAGCACTTGGGCCATCCTCCACTGCACTCCCGGGCCACAGCAGAGAGCTGGCCTGGAAGAGGGGCAACTGGGACAGAATCCAGTGCCCCAGCTGGGACTAGAACCCAGTGTTGCCGGCGCTGCGAGGCGGAGGATTAGCCTAGTGAGCCACTGCACTGGCCGGAAGTCAGGAGTCTTGAACCACCAGTACGGCAGTGGGAGCAGATGCGAGCGCTGTGGTGAGGCCTGCACATGGTGCCTGATGGGAGTTGTTGGGTGAGGGAGAGAGGAGAGCCGGATACGGGGGAGGACCGTAGTGGCCTGACCACGTAGGAGACGCAGGAGAAGCTGCTTTCTGGAAGGAGGCAGGTGGGGGGACAGGCCCGGGTGTGCAGGACTGGTGATGCTGGGGACACCCGGGGCTGGTGTTCCATGAGGCTCTTGGAAACACCAGCCTAGTGTGGAAAGAGTCACAAATAGCTTTCAGGGGACACTTTAGATTCTTATCCCAAAATGCACACATTAATTCATACATTTGAGCATAATTTCAGAAATCTGATGGATCCTCCGAAGTCCATTCGTAGACTTTCTGTCCCTGTGTTAAAGGACCTCTGACTAGAAATGTAGATCTTTGAAGCCAAAGTGGTGGGTGAATTTGCTGAAAAACAGCGTGGAAGAGGAAAAGGAAGGAAGATAAGCCCCAGCTGTAGGAAATGCCGGAGTTCAGGTGCCAGGAAGAAGGGGGTGTGGGGGGAGAGGAGGAGGAACCCGGGGCAGTACAGTGTCCTGGGCGCCCCGGGGCATCCTCATGGGAGGCTGCGGTCCCCTGGGAAGGTGCTGGGAGAAACCCTCGAGCCCTGGCAGAGACACGGTTACTGCTGGTGCTATCCTTGCCACGCGTGCAGAGCGCCGTGTGCGAAGGTTTGGTGATGAGCAACGAGATAGCAGAGAATGTCATGTCCAAACATATAGTGAGTGTGTCTCCTAACTCCTGATGGGTGAGGACAGGGGGTAATCAGTTAATAGACATGCCTGGTGCTGTGTTAGATTCTAAAGGGCATTTTAATATAAAAATGAGATAGTTTTATGTATTTTCCACAAATAAGTAACTGTTACTTATGAATGAATTTTGTCAAAGATGTTCCACTAGTTGTAGAATCCATACCAAATCTTTTTACTGAGATCTAAATTTAAAAATTATAAAAAGCCACTGAAAATGAGAGGATGTTTGGAAAGAAGGAAATCCTGTGGTATAAATGACCCAAATATGTAGTATTTCCACCATGGTGTAACTAGGTTGAAGTATTTTTTTTCCCATCACATTTTGTATTGTGGGGAAAACCCGTTTATTTCTTCTCCCAGACTTCTGCATATCAGAAAAATATTTATACACACATGCACACACTTTTTGCTTTGTAGATTATTTTACATTATAGGTCATTTTTGAAATTAACAATACAACTTAGCATTTAATATGAGAAAGTGAATCTTCAATAATATAAATAAATTTCAGACCTGCTTCTGTTTTTTAGTATCCATATGTTCATCACAAAACCCTAAAGATAACATAACACATAATTCTTTTTCTCTTTGTTCTCTTCCACTTCTTGGAATGTTAAATGTTAAGTAATTTTCTGCATAATTTTGCTCATCAAGAAATGCACCATTTTTTTTGGAACCATCTCATATATGATTTGTTTTCATGATTCCTTTCTGCTCCTTGAGTTTGTTGGATTATTACTGCATTGGAGATTCTGTATGTATTTTCCCCTTTTTCTGTCTTAAGAAACTTACTTCCTGTGAAGATAATCAGAGTCGTGTCAAGACTACCAGGAATACATGACCTAAATCTTACCCCAATACTTCTCAGAATGATGAGCTTCTTAATGTATTTCGGCTTTTCCAAGCCATCACATACTTTAAAATACAGCTATGGTTTTGAATTTCCAAATGCGTTCACATTAAATAATGTTATAGTGTTGATATTTTTAAATGGGAAAGTATGAGCTGGGTCAGAGGCTCGCTTTTCTCCCGGTGTCCTCCAGTCTGTGGCGGGTGGCACCACTTCACTAAGCAGAACTCAATGAACAAGAAGTCAGTTGTCAGAGCTGTCTGTTTCCTGGTAGTTTACCCACCAGAAACTGACATCTGAGAACCGCACTTGAAGGAAAACAAAGAGCTTCACAGTATTTTTTTTTCTTTTCAGGAAAACACACAGAAGCTAATTTTAGCTTCTTGATCAGATTGACCCAGCCTTTCACCCTGGCCAGCGTTACCACAACACACTTCCAACAGACAATAGTTTGCATACCAGCCTCACACTGGAAACAGATGTGCCTGCACAACTGGCCTCGCTTCCCCTCCCAAGACTGAGCAGCCACTGGCGTTAAAGCGAAAATGTGGCCCTTCCCTAATTGGTGCAAAATAGGTCTTCTTTCCAGCTACAGGCTGCATGCGTTCTTGACTTCTTAAAAAATTTATTATGTCACAGTTATGTTTTGACCAGAGTTTCAAAATATCATTCACTAGAGAAACATCTCTTGGCTTCAGCGTGATTTTTATCCTAGAGGAAAAAAAAAGAAAGAAATTGTTAGCAGCTGCGCTATTCATGAGTGATGGTTACACAGTTTATACATTAAAACGTTTGGAATGCGAACAATTACCTCTTTTACTTTCTCACCAAGTCTCCTATGGTTTATACAAACTGCATTTTTATTGCCAAAGAAATGTCAGTCTCCCCCTCCTCATCCCTACCAGCCCTGGCCTGGCAGGGCTCGATCCCTAAGCCCACAGCAGCCGGCTGTCCCCAGGCCACCAGCCACTGCCGCATGCAGGTTCCCGGCTCCAAAGGAGCTAGGAAGGCGTCCTTACTTCAGGGTAATTTGGCACAAGCTCTTCTCAGAAGCTTCAGGGAGACACTAGCTTCTGAAATGCTAGAGTGTTTCTAGTTTTTGCCAGAAAACAAGAAACAAATGTCTGTTCCTAGAGCAATGAGAAGAATGCTTCCGGTCTCATGGCTGCAGTAATTGCTTCTCTAAAGATCCTTTGACTCTGGGAGCGCTGTAAGTGGGTGCAATGTAATGTGTCCATACACAGACGCCATGCGCGTAAGACACAGTGAGGCGGCAATTTTAAATACCTTCCATAATATTAAAAATTAAAAAGAAATCCCTGTTCTGAATACAATGTCTGCCACTTCTCTGAAGTCACAAAGTGACTTAATGACCACTGGATCCAGACCAGAACCCCACGTGCTCATGAGCAGAGCCACCCCGTGCCCAGGCACCAGAGGTCTGCACATCCATAAAGCGGACGGGCCAAGAAGTCGTCACTGATGGTTCGTGCTTGTATAATAGGAACTTTGTAGAGCTACGGGCTGTCAATCATGGAGTGTCCTGTGAACTAGAGTACATCAATTAACGTATTCTCCCACATATTAATGAACTGCTTCCCTTCCTTAAAACATTCACCTCTTTCTAAAAATACTATGAACACTGCTTATCCCTCTAGGTGGATTGTTTAAAATTTAAATTGTGGGTCAAGTGTTTGACTTGGTGGTTGATAACCTGCTTGGGACACCTGCGATGCATATCGAGATTCCTGGGTCTGAGTCCAGGCTCCGCCCCTGATCTGACTTCCTGCTGGTGTGCACCTGGGAGGCAGGTCCCTGCCCCCGCGTGCAAGACCTGGACAGAGTCCCAGGCTTTGACACGGCCCAGCCCCGGCTGTCAAGAGCATTTGGGTGGTGAATGAGCAGATGTGATCTCTCTTTCTTTCTTTGCCTTTTGAACAAATAAAACCATAACTAAAATTTAAATTGAATTTTAGGATTCTATTTAGAATTAAAATATATCTATATGGCATTTGCATGGGCTTCCAGGAAGTAAGTAGACCTTGGACTGTTGTAACAACCCCTAATCACTTGTTAAATTTAAATACAAATAATGTTTTAATTTTATAGAGTGCTTGCAGTATTTGGTCAGATATTCCTACCAAAATGTCATTATGTGACTTAGTAATCGATACCTACATTTTAACTTTGGGGAGGGAATTTAAACTATTTTCCTGGAATTTTTGTTTGACTGCCAAAATGGGAGAATTATCATTGGATTTTGATTGTGGATTCCAGTGTTTTTTGTGTGTATTTTTTTTTCAAGAGGATAATATTCTTTATTTGCATTTTAGTTCCATAATAAAGTTCCTGCCTGTTCTTTCAGTAACACAGTGAATAGCAGGTAACTGCTCTCACTACACCCCATTTACAATTCATACCAAATATGTTTCTAAGATTTTCAGTTTCATTTCATTAAGGCTGAGTCAGAGATGCAGCTTATCATGGTAGCAACTGCTGCAGAAATGTATCATAAAATGCTGGTTGTGTTGTCAAAGAGCATTCGTATAAGCACCAGATAGAAAATCTGGGTAATGTATGAGAAAACTCAAAAAGTTCACAGAAAATGAAATGTAAAGATTTGTTTGTTTTAGTGCAAAACGGTTCTGAAATTGATGTGTAGTTTTCTCATCATACGTATTTTACATGAGCTTGTTGAAGTCCCTTTGTATGTGTTTATTGTGCAGATTGCAAAAAAAAAAAAATCAGTGTTCAAAATTATAGTATTGGGCCAGTGCCATGGCTCACTTGGCTAATCCTCCACCTGTGGCACTGGCACCCCGGGTTCTAGTTCCGGTTGGGGTGCCGGATTCTGTCCTGGTTGCCCCTCTTCCAGTCCAGCTCTCTGCTGTGGCCCGGGAAGGCAGTGGAGGATGGCCCAAGTGCTTGGGCCCTGCACCCCATGGGAGACCAGGAGAAGCACCTGGCTCCTGGCTTTGGATCAGCACAGCGCTGGCCTTAGCAGCCATTTGGGGGGTGAACCAACGGAAGGAAGACCTTTCTCTCTGTCTCTCTCTCACTGTATAACTCTGCCTGTCAAAAATAAAAATTATAGTATTACTTCCCACTTAGCATGGAGATTCCTAATTTGCATCACACTGTTTCATTTTCTTTAATGTTTTCACCATCTCAGCTGAGCGATGAGGTGAACATTACCCCTGATGCATCTACCTGTCATACTCTGTCCCCGTGAGCCCCTAGCATGGATTTCCAGACAGATAACAAAGAAGTGACTTTCAGGATACAGATCTCTTCCAGGTGGCCTTCCTGTTATGACAACTTACAGCCTGATACTTTCCACATAAAATAGTGCAATCCATGAAATAAATCCATCCTGAGTTTATTGAAATAAATACCAACTGACTGCAAGAACAACACCAGGGCCTTACCCACATGAACTCTGTTTCTCTCAGGGCCCTGCAAGATGAGTGATGTTCTTATTTTGAGGCAAAGAGAGGTGAAGTGATTTACCCACATTCACAAAACTGATAAGCAGGAAATCTGGGTTTTTTTAACAGGTATCTTATTGCTGGTGGTGGTGGTTTTTGAAAAGCAGAGGGACAACAGAGATCTTACATCTCCTGTTCACTCCCCAAATGCCCACAACATCCAGGGCTGGGCCGGGACAAAGTCAGGAACTGGAAACTCAGCCCAAGTCTCCGGCAGGAGTGGCAGGGACCCAGTGACTTGACCGTCCCTGCTGCCGCCCAGGGTGTTCACTAGCAGGAAGCCGGAACGGAGGATGCAGCCTGGGCTGGACACTAGGACTCAGACCCCGATGCTCCTCCCTGAGATGTGGACATCCCAAGCAATGCCTCAAACTTCTGTGCCAAATTTCTGCTCTAAGATTGAGGCTTTCTGCCTAACTCCAAAGTGGAAAATATCCCACTGTCTTGATGACCCAGTTTGTGTGTATGCATATTATAGAAATGATAGTTATTTACGTTGTGTCTGTGTGTATATTTGTTCTAATCTTTTTCTCCAGGAAAGTCTTCCACTTGCTCAAAGGAGAATCCTTTTATTTTTTGAGAAACTTAACTTTTAATTGTTAGAACAATCCTTGATATTCTATTTTTTTCTTTCTGTTTTTTAAATATAGGTATTTGTCTTTTTGAGTTGGGTACTCTTTTTTTTATTTTTTATTTTTATTTTTTGACATGGAAAAGTGGACAATGAGAGAGAGAGACAGAGAGAAATGTCTTCCTTTTTGCCAATGGTTCACCCTCCAATGGCCGCCATGGCCGGCGCACCGCGCTCATCCAATGGCAGGAGCCAGGTGCTTCTCCTGGTCTCCCATGTGGGTGCAGGGTCCAAGCACTTGGGCCATCCTCCACTGCCTTCCCAGGCCACAGCAGAGAGCTGGCCTGGAAGAGGAGCAACCGGGACAGAATCCGGTGCCCTGACCGGTACTAGAACCTGGTGTGCCGGTGCCGAGAGGCAGAGGATTAGCCTAGTGAGCCACGGTGCCGGCCGATATTCTATTTTTTCTTAATCCATCAGCGGTACCTTGTCTTAGCTAACATATTTTAATTTACCCAATTAAGTTCCCCAGAAATGTAATAGATCCAATAGGTAGAGTCATTTTTGGTAGTATTACCGCTCATTTTCATGCATCCATGTGCAGTCCAATTCTGTATTTGCATTTGTCAATCTCTGTAGTTTCTCTAGTGCTCTGAGGGGCTGGTGATTATGAGGCGTGCTTTAGAGACTATTGCAAAAGCTGTATTGTGGATTCATTTTCTCCTGTACTTTTTAAGCTTTTTACAGCATGATAACTCACTTCTCCTTTATCAAAAGAAGGAAAGAAAGAAAAACATTTGCGTGATCTGCTTTACGATGCAGCAGGATCCCGACCTGGGCTCCCGCTTCTCCTGCTCACCAGGCTTTTTCCTTCCCCCAGAGGTGCAGGCTCTCGGATACAGAGAGTGTCAGGGTGATTACAGGCTGAGGTGCCCGCCAGCCACGGGGTCCCCCTGCCCCAGCGTCGTCAGGAGCCGCGTGCCCTCGTGAGCACAGAAGCAATTAAATTGTTTGTTCTGCTCCAGAGTAAATGGCCTACTGAGCACTGGTTTGTACTTTTATATGTTTTTATGGTTAATGTTTTCAGTGACCCATGTTATCAAGTAAACCATAACTACTTTTGTAAGCATGTTACAGTAGTAAAGCAAAACTGTATATTCCTCGATATTTATATCACTTCACTCAAACCCTCGGAGAAAAACTTAAAAAAAAGAAAAAGAAAAATATTCCTTCCCAAACATTTCAGTTAGAAACTCACTTTCAGATCCTTGGCAGTCTTGTGTATAGGCTTTCTGACATGATTGTTGAATAACATGTTATTATACGTGGGGGAAGAATAGTCCTTTTGTTGGCTGCATTACGTTTTGTGGTGAAATTGGAGAAAACAAATCATTAAGGAAGTCTATTTTGGTTCAAGACATTACACACTTATGACGAGTCTGTTTTTTAACCTTGCCAAGCTAAAGGAAAATGCAGACCCATTTGTATTGGAACAGGAAGGCATGTTCTAGATTGCAATCTATCGGTAGCATCGTGTGTGTGTGTGTGTGTGTGTGTGTGTGTGAGAGAGAGAGAGAGAGAGAGAGAGAGAGAGAGAGAGAGAGAGAGAAGTACTAAAAAGCATGTAAATACCAGATTTTATATAGTCATGCCACTTTTCTTAGTTATGGTCACTGCTAATTTACTAATGACCAATTTTCTAGATACCGCTTTAGAGAAAAGAAAAATATGTTTTCTAGATGAAATGTCGAACCTCCTCCCCCTGACTCGCTTTCTTCTGGTTCTTCCCGAGTCTTCCAAAGCTCTGCCATCCTCCACGGAAACTCCCATCCAAGCAGGGCCCAGTGGTCAGAGGAACAGAACCTCCACGCTTTATACACCCCATGCCTGTGCCTGTCCCTTTGTTGCGGTTGTGAGCAGAGGGAGAGGAATGAAAAGAAAGGTGGAGGAACTCTCAGAAGTTCACAGAAAATGGAATGAAGAGATGTTTACTTAGCAGCAAAAATAATTTTAAAGTCATGTGTACTTTTTGTAACATGCATTTTCCGTGACCTTTTTAAAGACCCTTTATACACTAAACTCTGGGCATTGGTCAGAAGAGGTGAGGAAAGCCTATTAACTATGCACTTAGGCATTCTTTGATTCATTAGGGTAACAGTGTTACCTTTATATTACAGTCACAGTCTGCCTCCTGACAACGTCTGTGACATCTGTGCTCTAGCAGAGAGTGCTGTTACTGTATCTGTCTGCCACTAGTGTTGGTGCTTTGGAAGGTCACCATGGTGTAGTCCTCAGAGAGCGCCTTTGCTTAGGAGTGAGACACAGTGGGATGCAGTCCCAGCCCAAGCCTTATCTGATGTGATTCAAGATAGCTAAGTTTCCTTATCCATTAGTCATGAAAATATCATTTGCATAAGGTGATATGTGATGAATACAGATAATTACAGCTGCTAGCACACCATAGAGCTTCCATCAATGCCACCTGGAATGTTGCCAGGCACACAGTAGGCCCTCATAAGTACTGAGGGGGTGGACCAATGAATGTGTGCATTCCCTTTCCTCCTGCCCAGTCCTGCTGTGTGCAGGACAAGATCCAGGCCTCCCCACATGCTGCTTAGCACCCTCCCAGGGGGACCATGCGCATTCTCCTTCGTTCATTCCTCACTGCACACAGCCAGGATAGCTGTGGGAAATATATTTGGTATCATAAAGGAAATTTTTTTCTCCCCCAGCTGAAGTTATTTCTGCTTCCTCTCTATTTTGTAATATTCTGTTAGCCTAAATGTGGAGGAATGAAAACAAGGCGTGACATCAGTCAGTGTAAGGTGTACAGTAGGCAAAGAGCCATCAAAACCAGGTGAAGTCATTATCACATGCTATGTATAGAACAGATCTTTCCCTCCTACTATCGGGGTTCTTTGTTGAGAGAGAGACAGAGAGAGAGACAGAATATTAGAAGGTTCATCCTTTGCCCTCTGTGAATGAAAGTGGGTTTATTATAAAACTCAATCTGATTCTTTTTAGTGAAGGATGTTTGAAAGCATGTGGCCCATCACCTAAAGAAAAACAAATATTCAGACTCGTTTTCGTTTCATTTTCCAAGAAATGGATTAGTTGATTACTTGAGGTCGTCCTCACGTGTGGAAGGTTCCCTGCAAGTCTCTGGAACTGTCGCCCTTGACCAGGTACCCCTTTGAGTGCAGTCATTGAGGCCAGGAACCCCAGCAGCCTCTGCGCCAACTGTGAGAGCACAGATAAAGGCACTGGGATGTTCTCCAAAAACAATTGATTGGTTATTTTGTGAAAGTATGGCTTAGATTGTGGCAAATAGTATCTTCTTCAGGTAAAGATGTTATTTGCAGGGTTTCTGGTACTCTGAGCTTGACTGAATTCTCTCCGTTGCTGAACTGCTTTCTTATGACAGATAGTCTATACATTGGGAAAAAATCTGAATGATCTGAAGCCCTTCAGCATACAGAGGAGCCCAGCTCTCTGTGTTGCAGACGAGCCCAGCTCTCTGTGTTGCAGACTGTACTGTGTGCATGGGGCTTAACCCGCTGCAGAATGGACTTCATCTTGAAGAGGGCTATTTTATCACATGTCCATGTTCAATTGTCTTCGAATTTATGATATTTGATTGCATACCTATAATATTCCCGATTGTGACCTGTTTTGCACATTTGATTTAAAATAGTCACTTTTCTTTTCTTAGTACCTCAGTTAAATACAGAACTGTGCACACTGTCATTTTTATTTGGAATCTGAAGTAAAAGGAAATTTTACACAATCATGGAGTAAATGCTGGTAGTTTACCTGGTTTTTGTATACAGAATTTTATAGACTGAGTCATCGCATGGAATTGTGTAAGTTGATTTCTCGGGGCAGGTGTTGGCGCAGTGGTGTAGATGCCACCTGGGACGCCTGTGTCACACATCACAGTGCCCGGGGTTCCAGTCACAGCCCCAGTTGCACACACTGGGAGGCAGATCCAGTAGCTGAGTCCTTGATTCCCACATAGGAGACTTGGATTGAGTTCCAGGCTCCTGGTTCTGACCTACCTCAGCCCCAGCAGTTGCCAACATTTGAGGAGTGAATGAGGGTATGAGAGATCTCACTGTGCCTCTCTGTCTTTCAGATAAATAAGTGAATTTTGAATATATATGTGTGTGAATGTATACATATATGTGAATACATATAGCTTCAAAAAGATTTAATGTAGTTGAATGTGAATATACAACTTTAAATTGTGTTTAATCAAGTATGCATATTGCATTCATGTGATATTTCTTTATAAAAATATAAAATGCCTCCATATTAAATTGATTCAGAATTCTTTGGACTGTGGACATTAAGTTGCTCTTCTCTGTTCATTCTTATGTTATGAAAGCCTGCAGGATATCCCACACATGTTTAAATTGCTCTTTTGCCTCATATGGCACATCTACAAACTTAGAAAATGCAGCTTGGGTGGTCCCTGAATGTTCCAAAAGCGGCTACACTCTTTTTTACCCCCGCCTCTGTTTACCCTTATCTTGGGTATCACTGTGGAAAACATTGTAAGAGCTCTCCCAGTGCTGGTAGTCTTACTGATCCCACAATGTATGCCTCTCTCAGACAGGAAGGGGGAGAGGCATTCTAGCCATGGTCCTTTGAGTGGGGACGCTTTTTCCTGTTGTGAAGCGAGTTCCTGTCTGCTAGGGCCGACGCCTCCCCAGTCTGCTCACTGCTTGCTGCCCTGTAGCCACGGGGGATTTAATGAGACTCACAGGCTGGAACGGACACTTGCGTTGGGTTTAAAATTATGTGCTCAGCCTTGATGTTCCTTATCAACTTGCCTGAATCTGCTGAGATGAAAATGGAAATGAAAAGGCTGCAGATTGCCCGAGAGCCTGGGCTTCGTTCACAGCACAGCACAGCTGCCCCGATGTCCGATTTTCAGAATGTCCTCCATGGAGCAATTAGGTTTTCTAGTTTGTTCTCTGCATTTCTTCACAGAGAAGCTGAATATCACTGTGTATCATAACAATGCATGCATTTATTCTGCGATCCCTCTCCCCAGTGTTTAAATGTCCGGTTATTTAGGAGGGTGAACCAGTCTGTGTTCAGTGGACTTGTACTAGGGACTCTCCGAAAGGAACTTCTGTGTGCAGTCACACGTGAAGAGCACGACTGGAAGAGGCATCCCTGCTGGAGGAGAAGCCGACGAGCCGCTTCTCACTGCTTGGCGATCTCCAGTCCTCGTGGGGTGCTGGAATCCTCGGAAGGCTGCTTTGGTGAATCCTTGGGAGCCTTCTCTGTCTGCTCAACCGTACGTTACTAGCTATCTAGAACTGATTACTCCCAGGGCACCGCTGTAGGGATTTCATGATTCCCTGTGCCTCCTGGGACATCATGTGGAGTTTTCAGATGAAAAGGGAAGCCCAAAAATGTCCTCTATCTCCTCATCAGACGAAGATACGACTGGCGCAGAAGAGCAGTGTCTGAAATAACCTCAGTGAGGCTGCGAGCTCTGATCTCCCTTCTGAGCCTCCCTGTAAAGCGCCTCTCAGATGATCAGCATAGAAGAAAATGGTGTTGATTCTTTCCCAAGATCCTTAAAAACTTCACTGATTCTTGATACTCTCACCTTAGACGCTTACAGTCACAGAGAATTATCAAAAAGGTTAAGCCAGGAAAGCTCCGGCAAAAGTCATGTTGTGTACCTTCTGTCCTAGAACCCAAGAAATTTAGAGTACTCTTCCCCCTTCAAAAACAGAAGGAGAGTCTGCTCCCCCGTGAATCTGAGAATTCCTACCAGCAGATCCCAGCTACGTGGGAGCTGCGGGTTCCTTGAGCCCTGCCTTGGAGCTGCTAGTTCAGGCGATGGAGGCTGGCGGTGGCGGGCAGCTAATACACATCATGTCTGCTGTCCTGCCTGTCCCGTTCTGCTCCTTTCCTCTGCCTTTTCTCCCTCCAGTCTAACTCCTGAATTTCCCAGAAGGTTCTATAGCTGCCAACACTGGGACCCTGTGGATCTCTGCTCCTCTAAATTCATCTTCAGCTGCAGCCGGTCTAGAGCCCTCAGTACGGCACCAGCTGGCCCCGACTTACCCTCTGCTCGGGTGCTTTTCCCGGCAGTCACCCTTTCACTTACTCTGTGTGTTTTTATATATGTACCTAGAACATAGCAGATGCACAATAAATATTAGTTGGAGCTTCAACTGTAAAATTATAGAAGCCAAACTTTTTTTTTGACATGTAAAAAGCAAAATTTATTAGAGTCAAAGACGTCCAGCCAGAGCTACATGGAGGGGGACTCCAAGAGAGGGAAACCCTAAGGGGGTGGTGGTAGGGGCGTTTTAAAGTACAGTTTTGGAGAAGAAACTGTCAATCAATAGGGTGGGGACGAACCCAACAAAAGACCTGATTTACAGTCCTTTATCTTGTCTAGCTTGCTCATGAGAAAACAGAAGAACCATCACAAGGGTGGGATACCTAGTTTGTTTTCACAATAAACTGGGTGCTCACAAGAGTGGGGTTGGTCACCACTCCCTTGCTATTCTCATGATAAGTTTGGAAGCTCCCAAGGGGTGGGCAGGCAGGCACTTCTGACCTTGCTAAGGATAGCATTTGGGAGGAATGATTTCCACCCTAGATTTCCAGACTGCCTATTAACCCATGACTCCTCACATTCCCCTCTCAAGAAGAATGGACCCTGACTTCTGTTAGGGGACCTGGGCAGTGATGGCTCTGGTTACTAACTGCTGACCAGGAGCATCATGGGGAACAGGAGTCGGGACAGGGTTCCAGCACGGGGGAGGGGGGGGCTTCTCCAGGGGGGTGCAGTGCCAGCTTGCAGAAACTGCTTCCATCCGAGGTTTCCTGTGCATGGCCACCTAGAATTTCATGTTTCAAGTCTGGAGAAAATGAATCTAAGAAGCAGTTGAAACTCACAGGCTCTAAAACAAAGGACAGAGAGGACCTAAGAAAGGTCCTGTCTAAACCACGAGCAAGTTTTCCCATTAAGAGCCAAATAGGAACTGACAGAAGGGGCCCGATAATAATCAGGTGGCTTTAGGACCTTGCCAGTTACGAGGCCCAGACCTATCTAACTCTTCACATGGGGTGCATCATAAGGTAGATGTGAACCTCATTAAGGAAGGCACCCTGTTGGCTTCCATTACCTAGCTGGCCAGGTGAAGGCAGGTGGCATCGCTAACAGGAAATTTACAGTTCTGCCTGCAATGTTGCTGACCCTACTTGGATATAAGACTTTTTAGCTTCGAGTGAACAAGGCCTGTGGCTCTGACTGGAGTCCTCTGACTCCTTAGGTACTTCAGGGTCTGGCACTGTGGCACAGTGGGTTAAAGCCCTGGCCTACAGTGCTGGCAGCCCTTAGGGGCACCAGTCCAAGTCTTGCCTGCTCTACTTCCAATCCATGCCCCAGCTAATGTGCCTGGGAAAGCAGCAGAGGATGGTCCAAGTGCTTGGGCCCCTGTACCCATGTGGGAGACCCAGAAGAAGCTCCTGATTCGGGCTGTTGGCTTCAGCCTGGCCCACTCCATCACTGTGGCCACTTAGGGAATGAACTAGCAGATGGAAGCGCGCTCTCTCTCTCTCTCTCTCTCTCTCTATATATATATATATATGTCTTTCTGTAACTCTGCCTTTCAAATAAATTTTTAAAAAATTTAAAAATAGGTACTTAATTTCCAGTGGATTTGTATTAGATAGACCAAGAGAATTATATGGATATGGACCAGCCTACATAAGCAAATTAAACAAACGATTGCTGAAATGCCTCATGCTTAAAATGTGTATGTGTGTGTGTGTGTGTGTGTGAGAGAGAGAGAGAGACTTCAAATATTAGAGATGGTTTTCAATAAACCTTAAGCAATTACAATTACATCTCCAGACTTAAAAGGAAAATAGCTCAGAACCACCATTAATATTTGTTTTAAAAAGCTGTAGCTGGCTGGCACCACTGCTCACTAGGCTAATCCTCTACCTGTGGCGCCAGTACTCTGGGTTCTAGTCCTGGTTGGGGCGCCGGTTCTGTCCCGGTTGCCTCTCTTCCAGGCCAGCTCTCTGCTGTGGCCCAGGAAGGCAGTGGAGGATGGCCCAAGTGCTTGGGCCCTGCACCCCATGGGAGACCAGGAGAAGCACCTGGCTCCTGGTGCGCTGGCCTTAGCAGCCATTTGGGGGGTGAACCAATGGAAGGAAGACCTTTCTCTCTGTCTCTCTCTCTCTCTTACTGTCTAACTCTCCCTGTAAAAAAAAGAAAGAAAGACTTTATAAAAAGTAAGCATATTTTGGTGCAAAACATTTTTAAACCATGCATAGATTTTTATAATACATATTTTCCATTAACTTCAAGACCCCCTCACAGGCATAGATTTCAAAATATTTTGCATCAAAATAAAGTTACCTTTTAAATCCATTTCCATGACTTTTTTTAAAGTCCCCCCATTTTGTTTCCATGGTTGTTTTGCTGCATCGTGGCATAGCAGGTAAGGCTGCCCTGCAATGCCTGCACCCCTGTGGACACTGCATCCCATGTGGGCGTTTTTTTTTTTCACAGCTGCCCCACTTCCAATCCATCTCCCTACTAATGGCCTGGGAAAGCAGTGGAAGATGGCCCAAGTGCTTGAGCCCCTGCACTCACGTGGGAGACCCCCCAAGAAGCTCCTGACTTTGGCCTATCCCAGCCTTGGCTGTTGTGGCCATCTGGAGGGTGAACCAGATGATAGAAGATTCTCTCTCTCCCCTCCCCCCCCTCAGTTTGTGTGTAGTTATTTCAAATAAATAAATCTTCAAAAGACAAAGAGCCAACCATGCTTAACTTTGACCTTTAAATGGTATTAAAATAAAATTATCCGAGTCCTGAAAGAATAGTCTTTCTAAATGCCAGTCTGGTCTTGACATCGGCCTTCTTGCCTGCAGAGTGAGGTTCACCATCTCCTGGGGCTGAAGACCCCCCACCCCGGTTGCTGCCCCCCACCCCTTCCCTGCTGTTCCCGGTCGGACTCTTCATGCTTCATCTCCCACCCCCACCCCATTCCATCCGCCAGGGACAGTGTGGCCCTGCCCGTTTCCTCACCTGCCCACTTGTCTCCAGCTGGGCTGGGGGCCTCTGGTGTGCTCTGTCCTGTGCCACAGGCACTGCCCTGTGCAGCACTCAGGACACACTGTGACAAGCTGATGGAACAGCTCCCTGTCCTCCGAGTGGGGAGCTCTGCCCGAGAAGGGCAGGCCATGTCCTCTTCTGTTTTTTTTTTTTTTTAATATTTATTTATTTATTTATTTGAAAGTTAGAATTACACGGAGAGAGGAGGAGAGACAGAGAGAGACAGGTCTTCCATCTGCTGGTTCACTCCCCAGTTGGCTGCAATAGCTGGAGCTGTGTGGATCTGAAGCCAGGATCCAGGAGCTTCTTCTGGGTCTCCCACATGGGTGCAGGGGCCCAAGCACTTGGGTCATCTTCCACTGCTTTCCCAGGCCACAGCAGAGAGCTGGATGGGAAGAGGAGCAGCTGCGACTGGGACTGGCGCCCACTGGGATGCTGGCACTGCAGCTGAGGGCTCTACCCACTATGCCACAGTGCTGGCCCCAGGCTAAGTCCTCTTAATTTCTATATCCCTTCCACTGGCCCAGGAATTAGCATACAACTGCCTGGTATGTTTTAGCTGCATGAATGAGACAGCTATTAGCCACATTTAAAAATTAATGTCAGTTACTGAAAATAAAAAAAACAACTTGTGAGGTTTACATCAATGATACCTGTTAGATACCAGTGTGTACCCTTTGATGTATTCAAATAAGAGGGGAAATGTGAAATATATTTCAAGATGTAGCCACCAGGTGATGGTTCGGTTATTTTATGCATTACTGCACTAGGTCCCCAAGTGATCCATAAATGGTTGTTGCTTTACTCTCCTTCCATTCCCCTAAAAGAGAAAAGGTGCTCTTTAATCCTGATCTGTTCATAGAATTTCAGAATTCTTTCACTAGCCCTCTTCTTTGTCACTAGTTCTTTAATTTACACATTGGGCTGACTGGTTCCTGTTACTTGGCCTACAAATCTGTCCTATGTCATCTCCTTTGAGTAATTTATAACCTCCATAAAATGCCACGTAGAGGCACTTTTTTTTTTTTTTTACATTTTTGAGTAATGGCGAGAAAGAATTACCCTGGGAATCAAAAATCCAATGAGTCATAGATTATTTTGTTATTTATGACCAGAGAGTGGTCATTGACAATATTTGGCAATTTTACAGCTCTGAACCTAGGCTATTGTGCTTTAGAAGGTAATTTATTAAGCAAATAAAATTCTTCCTGGTAATGGGTTCTGTTAAATCTGGGGAACCACGTGAGCTCCAGGCTAATACAGCTGTGGACTTTCATGGTAGCCACATGCGTCTCGCATGTCTGGACACTAGTGTTTTACACTTACTTCATGGTTTTATTTATTCAGTTGCCTTTATATATATTCTTCACTGGATTCTAACCAGCCCTTTTGATTTAAGAAGTCACCAGCCTTGAGTAGAAAGGGACAGGCCTGGAGAAAATAAAATAAGTTGGTGTTGAAAAAAATAAGAACCCCCCTTTGGTTAGGTACGACATGCAGTAAATCCAGGCCATAAAGAAGCACCAGATGTGTTCATAGAAAATGCTCAAGTGAATCATCTTGGGGAACAAAAAAGACGAGGACTGAAAATGTTATTGAACATACCTGATGGAGAGAGATGTGCTCGTTGACACAGAGATGATGTGTATGTGTATGTATGTAGATGCGCAGTTGCATATAGCACAGAGAACAGGCACTAGTGCAAACCAGCATGGATGAGGAAGCTGAGGATTTCTGTGTGCATTTGTATCGTAGTGTCTTGTAATGTTGGCTTCAGCTTGATAATTAGTGGAATTCCAGTCATCCTCGCTGTTTACTGTGACTGGAGGAAAGAAACATCTCAAAATCCTCAACAAAGTAAGTTGATCTTTTACTAAATAGTAACACGAGGCAGCTTTGTCGTGTGATACTTTTTTAAAGCTAGAAATGCACCTCCATAGAGGTAATGTCCTTGTGTAATCGAACAACACATCTGGGATCGGAGAAATTCACTTATATACTTACCATGAAACATTCTCAAAGTTCGGACTGAGCTCAAGCTCCACACACTGTTCAACAAGAAAATTTTGAGAATGTTTCTCCCTTGGAAGTTCAGTTCTAGATGTTACCCTAGCTATCTATCCTATAAATAATTAATTCAGCCTCACTGTGGTCACTGCCTCGTGTCTGTATAGAATAGAGATGAGCAACACGTCTTCAGCATGTGGGGTAGCAGTGGCAATGTAACAATTAGAAGGGAAGAGAGCTGGCCACCTGGTGTGGCCATCAGGCCTGACCTTGGATTCAGCCCAGCCCTGTTCAGGCTCCCATGCCACTTCCCTGTTAGAATTTCCCGTTGACTCGTGTGCCTCCATGATGGAACTCTCCAGAAAGCTCCTTGCCCTGTGTTGTGCCAGCTGTAGGTGTGCAGCGCCGAAGGCAGGGCCAAGCAGCAGCCGGGCGCTTGACTGCATGAACAAGCTCCTCCCTCCTGCCTACTTGGCCCCGGATTCCTGGGACTAACATGGTCCTCAGCTGGAAAACCACTGGGCTCTTAGCTCTTTTTTTCCCAAGTATTATTACTCATTCCTAATTCTCTTTGTAGCCAAGAAGCCAAGCCCTCTGCTCGTCATTTGCTGGATGAATATTTTCTCCCAAGTCTGGCAGCTGCCGTTCCAGCGTAGATGAGCGCTTTTCAATTGTCTTCACATGCAGCTGCTCCTCCTCTTGTCTCTGATGTTCAGTGGTTTGCATGTCCTCTCTAGGGAATCGGTGCCTTTCCTTTCCAGTTTTGGTCTCACATTCATACCAGAATGCACCTTGAACCCCTTCTGCATGTGGCACGAGGCAGGAGTAGGGCTTCAGGACCCCGCTGGACACCTTCCCCCCTGTTGAGTTGCTCTGCTACCTTTGCTGGCTTCAACATTAGAATAAAACAAGCATTTTTAAAATTCCTTCTTTCCAGCCATGAATTCTTCTAGTGAATTTAATGAGTTCTTGGTAGGATCCTTGTCAAAACAGGGGTGAAAAACAGGCACAGTTCTTGCCCCACAGGGGAGTAAAAGACAGTCATTGTAAGCATCAAACAATCCCACTGGTTCTCAGGAAGTCTGTGAACTTTCACAAATGAGATATTGTGACTATAACAATTATAATTGGAAAATGCGCTTCCAAAGCAGGCCAGTTGCCTCTGCCCCTCCCCTACACTGAAACTGCTGTCTAAATGAAAACCAGTATTCAGACTGGGGTGGCACCATCACGAGAGGGTCTCTGTAATTCGTGAGGCTGGAGTGGTTGAACAGTGAGATTTCTTTGTCCTGAACCCGACAACATGTGTCCAGACTGGATAGCAGCTATCCACTCAATGAGAGATTCGTTAGCTGAACCCTGGAGTTGAGTGGTATTTATGGTTCTATGTTTTTTAACTTTTATTTAATAAATATAAATTTCCAAAGTACACCTTATAGATTACAGTGGCTTTTTCCCCCCCATAACTTCCCTCCCACCCTCAACCCTCCCATCTCCCGCTCCCTCTCCCATTCCGTTCACATCAAGATTCAGTAGCATTAATTCACATTGTACAACACATTAAGGACAGAGATCCTACATGGGGAGTAAGTGCACAGTGGCTCCTGTTGTTGACTTAACAGATTGACACTCATGTTTATGGCGTCAGTAATCTCCCTAGGCTCTTTCATGAGCTGCCAAGGCTTTAGAAGCCTTTTGAATTTGCCAACTCTGATCTTATTTACACAAGGTCATAGTCAAAGTGGAAGTTCTCTCCTCCCTTCATGAAATCAAAGAATACCCCCTAAAATCTACACAGAAATGTGGCCCTTTCGAGTTCCCCAGAAGTGCTATCTGGCGTGCCACATGTGCTACGGGAATTTGGGGTACCATACGATTTTACCAGGGGCTTATTACTAAGCCCCCAATATTAATAAGCCTAAGAGGGTTCTTGCCTAATATTTAGAGAAGAATTCTAAATACTGGCACAGATAAATGAGGCAGCATGGTACATTTTAAGCTTTTATTTAGTGAGAAAGATGCATGGAGAGTGAGAGCTTTATTTAGGAGAGAGAAGTGAATAGGGGTTCATACCAAACACCAGGAACCAGCCACGTGGATGAGCATCTAGGCCAGGAAGCCTGGGCTACAGCAAGCCCCCTCCTGGCAAGAGGCCAGGGAAGAAGACAGGGCCGCACCACACCATGTCCTGGCTTTTAACCCACTTCCAAAGGGGAGTGGTTAAATAACCTGATTGGCTTGTGGGCACCCAGGTGTGGCCAGGTAGGAGCATGAGGCCTCACAGGGGTGTGGTGAAGGCATCAGGTAGGGGCATGAGGTCACACAGGGGTGTGGCGAAGGCGTGGTCTTCCAGTCCACAAATCTAATCAGTTTTAGCCTGTATGCCTGCCTACTTCATTCAGAGAAAGGTACCTCCTTCTTTGATGGCCTGTTCTTTCCACTAGGATTTCACTCGCAGAGATCTTTCATTTAGGTCTGGTTGGTGTGTGTGTGTGTGTGTGTGTGTGTTTGTGTGTTTGTTTTGCCACAGTGTCTTGGCTTTCCATGCCTAAAATACTCTCATGGGCTCTTTAGCTAGATCCAAATACCTTAAGGGCTGATTCTGAGGCCAGAGTGCTATTTAGGACATCTGCCATTCTATGAGTCTGCTGTGTCTCCCACTTCCCATGTTGGATCGTTCTCTCCCTTTTTGATTCTATCAGTTAGTATTAGCAGACACTAGTCTTGTTTGTGTGATCCCTTTTACTCTTAATCCTATCATTATGATCAATTGTGAACTGAAATTGATCACCTGGACTAGTGAGATGGCACTGGTACATGCCACCTTGATGGGATTGTATTGGAATCCCCTGGCACAATTCTAACTCCATCATTTGGGGCAAGTCAGATTGAGTATGTCCCAAATTGTACGTCTCCTCCCTCTCTTATTCCCACTCTTATGTTTAACAGGGATCACGTTTCAGTTATATTCAAACACCTAAGAATAGTTGTGTGTTAGTTACAGAGTTCAACCAATAGTATTAAGTAAAAAATACTAAAAGGGATAAAGTATTAAGTTGTTCATCAACAGTCAGGACAAGGGCTGATCAAGTCACTGTTTCTCATAGTGTCCATTTAACTTCAACAGGTTTCCTTTTTGATGCTTGGTTAGTTGTCACCGATCAGGGAGCCCCCTTTAGGACTGGCTTATTTCACTCAGCATGATATTTTCCAGGTTCTTTCATTTTGTTGCAAATGACCGGATTTCATTGTTTTTTTACTGCTGTATAGTGTTCTGTAGAGTATATGTCCCAAAATTTCTTTATCCAGTCTACTGTTGATGGGCATTTGGGTTGGTTCCAGGTCTCAGCGATTGTGAATTGAGCTGCAATAAACATTAATGTGCAGACAGCTTTTTTGTTTGCCAATTTAATTTCCTTTGGGTAGATTCGCAGGAGTGGGATGGCTGGGTTGGGTGGTAGGGCTATATTCAGGTCTCTGAGGAATCTCCAAACTGACTTCCATAGTGGCTTCACCAGTTTGCATTCCCACCAACAGTGGTTCTATTTTTGAAAGATAACCATTGCCTAAATAAAACCCTATGCTTCAATGATAGGTGTCAGTGTGCGAAAATACCAACAGAACTTAGCTGTTTTGAACTGTAAGAAAGAATACTGAAAGTCTAACCTGCAGATCCAGATCTCTGTATCACTGACAAACACTAATGGTTCCAGAGTGGGAGATTTTCATGAATGGAGTAGGAAATCGTATTTCCAGAACGCTAACCTGTTTACTTATGAAGAGGGTCTGCCTGACTCGGGTTACTACTAACATCGTGCGTGTGCCTGTGCCTGCAAATACATGCGGTCTTTTCCGACAGCGAATGGAGCACTGATGCTCTCACGTTTAGAGTCTTTCTGACTTAAATTACATGGTCAGCACAAACCTCGATCTGAGGACATCTGCTTCTTGAATCTAAAACTAAGCTCCTAAGTTATGAGAGCTTTCAGTAGTATTCAGTATTTTGAGTAGACTGTGATGAGCAAATACGAGGACATTGCTTTTTAAGCAGGAGGACTGTCTTCCAGACCCCTCACCTGCCACGTGAGAGGGACTGCTTTGGGTGTGGAGCAACGCTGGTTACCTGGATGTCCTTGGACAAAGTATATCTGTACTTTCACTTCAACTGAAGCCGCATAGTAGAGTAGCCTCAGATTGGAAACAACCTAAACACCCTACTTTTTGGTCTCAAAATCTCTCTTTACGCTCTTAAAATTTATTGAGAATCCCAAAGCAGTTTTGCTTCTGTGGGTGGTATCAGTCAATCATATTAGCAAATAAACTGTGGCTTTTAAAATATATATACCAATTTTCTTTAAAAATAACGTGGTAACATAAATAACATATTTTTATGAAAAATAACTATACGAGTCTCTTCCGAAAGCAGTCAGTGAGAAGAGTGGCATTGCTTCACACTTTGAAAATCTCATTAATGTCTGGATTAATGAAAGACAGTGGGTTTTCTTTTTGCTTCAGGATTCCGTTTCTTGTAATGGCACAAGTCAGGAGGCGCCTAAGGAACTCCTGTGCACTGGTTGAAGACTGGGAGGCCCAGAGGAAGGCCCAGTACACCAGTAGTTCTCCCATGCAGACCGATAGGAAGAGTCCCAGGGACCTCCAGGGGTTCCCAAGCCCTACTGTGCTGCCCTGTGCTAGGGGTGCTGTGTGGCCTCCATGAGAGTCAAATGACAGAGTGCCATATGCCCTGAAAACCGTGTGTATGTGGCTCTCAACCGTACATCTTGATACATTTTTATGTGGCTTCTTGCCACTCAGAAAAGTTTCCAAATATATATAAAACACAATAGGAAAAACTAAAATAAAGCTTGGATATCAGACCACTTCTTATGTTAGTACTTCATGAACTCAAAGAGATCAGCATCGCAGCTTCTCAAAGAACCAATGAACTGGTTAAGTTTCCTGCTGGGATCTAACAGTGAAAACCTACCTGTGTGTTCTGAGACCAGAGAGAGACCCATCAGCTCCCACACTGGGAAGTCAGAGAGGAAGCGGAAGCTGAGCCCAGAGAGTGGGATACCTGTCTGAGCTTCTCTTGCACAGAGAAAGCCACCTGACTGTTTAGAAAATTGGCCGTGGGACATCCTGGAGACCCGTGTTGTCCTCAGACAGAAGCCCCGCCTCTGCTGAGCGCTTAGGAAACTGTCCCACCGAGACCGCGAGTTCTGCCCTGAGGACTGGTCGAGATGACCTCAGCCTGGAGAATGCGGCGGGCGATGCATTTCAGCTGCCATCCAAAACGAGCGTGCAGTGAGGAATCGTAGGGAAACACGAAACAGAGCCAGCACCTTTCTCCATGTCAGACTGCCTACCGTAAGGACTGGATGTGGGTTCTCACAGCCTCTCCTTGTGTACTTTGAAATGAGCGTGACTGCAGCGTGGTCCTTAGAGACGGCAGTGCTGTGTGTAGCAGAGGAGCTTGTCCCTGGGGGCAGCAGCTCGCGGGACCAGCACTCACTGAGGTTCTGGTCCCTGCCACAGTCAACCCAGGCGTGACAAGAGGAAGACGTGCAGAGGCCACGTTCCTGGTGCCGGGGTTTGTGTCTCCGAGATGGCACAGGTGGCCCTGGGTGCCCTGTGGCATCGAGCCCCTCCGGCTGCCTGTGATGTAACACTGACGGGAAATGTGTGACATTCGAAAACCTTCTATTAGAACCAAGTCAGTGTGCGAAAGGTTAAACCTTCCCAGTAGCCAGCAAGCACTGGTCAGTTGTTTAAAGGGTTTCTGTTGTTTCTGCTGCTTGAAAGCAAATGAACTTATGAATCAAATTGACCATAAAGCTTTTAAAGAACGAAAACAATAAAGAATATGGCAAAGGAATGATTAAAATTCTGTCTTGAACTTGAGTCGTCATTGCATGCCTGTAATCTGTGTTCTGGTGAGCAGTGAAGTTTTACCTTTCATTTGATTGAAACCCCTAGGATTCTGGCAACTCCTTCAAAATATGTAGTAACACTCCAAGACACTAAATTACACCTGTGAGCTTAAGGCAGCAAAAATAATTTACTGACCTTATCCACCCCTTCAGTTGCAGCTAACTCTTTACTGTATATTTCCTGCCCGGCAAGTGTGGGGAGAGTCGTGTTTTACTTCTGAGTCTCTCCTCCACTCTCTCCCACCTCATTTCCCCTCGGTGTAACCGAATACTTTCAGCAACTGGAGGCCCAAACAGTCTTGTTAACTTAAAAGTTTGCCTGCAGATTTATTGAGCCGGCGGAGTTAAACAGGGCAAGTGTTGATCAACACCTCTCAGGTATTTCTTTAATTACTGGCCTGGCATCTCTGGGGCCTAATAAAAAATCTGCACTGTGAGTTAGTAATAAAGTCAGTATTTTATTTATTTATTATTTACTTATTTATTTATTGCAGGACAGCATTTTTGTTTTTGTTGTTATTGTTGTTTTTTTTTTTTTTTTTTTTTGGTTTTTGGTTTTTGGTTTTCTTTTCCCTAAGGGGAGGCACTACCTTCTGCCATAAATTGTAGCTACAGCCTTGATAATACTGTGGTTGGACAATAAAGTCTCAAGGGCTACTCACTGAAAGAATTAAACTGTAATTAAGCTACGCCATGAGTAAGGAGAGACGGAAAAAAAGAAAAAAAAATTGTGGTTTTCATAAAGCAGAAAAGAAATACATTGACTGGTGTTTACAGCCCAGAGACCTTTTTTTTTTTTTGCCTTTCTTGACTACAAAACAGTCTTATTTTTAGCCAGCCAAGGTTTGTGCAGAAATGCCGTATCAATCCCACAGTTCTGTTCTCTGCAGTAATTGCACTAAGCCGGCCCCGAGTCAGCAGTGAGTAACCGAAGGCAGGGGACACATTTCTCAAACACACAGTGCCGATGAAATTTGCCATAACACTGTGAATTATGTCCACTGCCTGCGTGAAGTTCCACCTAATGGGGAAAAAAAGTTAACTAGATCTTAATTGAACATACAGCTACATAATATCCTTTTGTTTAGGCTCAAAAATGGATTTTTTTAAACCTCCTTATCAGTGCAGCTATTAAATATTGTGGCTCTCCGGCTATCAGTCTCCGATCAGCACAGTTAGTGCATTTTACCTTGCAAGGAAGTGCACTCGGAGCCAGCTGGAGCACGAGAAATGTAGGAGCTGGAGAAAGTCCTAATTGAAACAGGCGACTGCCTCGGCACAGACAGGAAATAAAAGGAAGACTGGCCCTCCAACTGATTAAATTAGATGTTTCAAATTCAGACAGTATCAGGAAAAAGAAGACTTATGTTAGAGGGGAAAAAGGTAACAGTAAGTTCATTCAGCTGGGCGCCCCTCCTCCTCTCATAACACATGTTTTTGCTGGAATCTCACCGAGCCGCCCTGTAGGGCAGACTCGCTGGCCTCCCTCCTTCCAAACAACGGCTGGGCAGGGCCCTGTGTTAATGTCACACTATCCCTTCCCTCCCGCCTGCCCTCTCCCTTTCAGAGGCCTTTGGTATTCTGTTTCCATAAATTAGGCGTGAAATTATGTTGGGCTGAGGATACATGATTTCAGCTGTTTTATAGTTGGAAAGGAAAATCTTTTAGACCTAAAGCAAAAACATTTTTTTAAATATACTTCCTGCCTATTAGTTTGAGATATGCTTATTATAGAAAATGCTTACTTTGTAGAATTTTTTTCTTCCTTTTTGATCTCACAGAGTTCTGTCTTGTCCTTTAGTTCAGGGAACATATATTGAGTACCGACTATATACAGGGCCCTGGGCTAACTACCGGTGTCTCTGCTTATTTGTACGTTCTTTGAGACAGTGTCGATTTCTGTACAGTTCCAATTCTTACGTATAGGCTTGTACCTTTGTTCAGGGATTTTAGGAAGCAGTTTTTATGTGGACTGGAACTGTCAGAGTCCCCCCCCCCCATTTATGTGGAACTGCGTCTCGGTTTTGTGATTTAAGCAAATATGGCCCTAACGGCGTAAATGTCCAGTTCCGAAGTTTGTTCCTGGCAATGCCGAGACACTGCTTTTCGAGGTTAGTGCTTGTCTTGGCATGGCAGCACCCAGTGTCATTTGTGTCTGAGGGGTGAGGTGTTCTCTAGAACGTACCGCACAACTCAGCAAGCTTAGAACTTCTGCACTGTCCCGCGTGCAAGCGTGCTGCCCACTGCAGCGCGTGGCCGGGATTCCAGGAGAACTGGTCGCAGACGCCTGGCTTGCCTCCCCTCCGTGGCTCTCCGTGAGCACACGGCGCAGTCCTGGAGAAACGTGACCCTTCCGCCCGGGACTGCCAGCCACACCTGGGCCTCATTTACTCAGGTGTGCTCGCGGCTCCGGCTTCTTGAATTAAGCCCTGGGAAAATTCCCATGCAAACATCTGCTGCGTGTGCCTGCCTCGCGGATGGGAGTGAGGAGGGCGGGGAGTGCATCCTGTGAGTGGGTTCTGCATGGAAAACGTGTGGGTTGCTTCCACTCCAGCTGGACAGCTTTACATGGCCATAAACCTTTACTGCTGCCTTAAGGTTCTACTCAGAGGGTACGGGTCTGTAACATTCAGGGCCCAGCAAGACTGCTCCTAATTACTATCTACTGAGGAGCTACCAGGTTCGGCAACGTGAACGGCAGCAAAACTGTGTGCTCAGTGTCGCCGTCTGTGAAGAGCAGAGCTGGCGTGTTCAGAACTCGGCGGAACACGCTGGCGGTGTGTGCCTGTGGCCCCCCCCCCCCCCCCGGCCACCGTGCAGCACTTCCTCAGAGAAAGGGGACATCTGCATTCCTGAAAGGCACTGCAGCATGGGCCTCAGAGCATCAGGACACCCGCAGAGACTGATTTCCAAGCACAGGGCCGGCGGCTGATCCGACCACTGGGTCTCCCAGTCGAGGTTGACCTGTCCCAGGGAGCAGATGGTGTCCCTGCAGCACCGCTGTCTGGGAGCAGGGGGAAGAGGCGGCTGCCCCTGCCCAGATCCGTCCCAGCCGCCGCCCTCAGGGCACACCCTGCACACCCCAGCCACCCCCGAGCTCCTGTCTGCATCAGATCCTTCCCAGGGGTTTGCTCCAGCACCTGGGGATCCTGGCTGTGACTCTGCTGGTGGAGGCCCAGGCCTCTGGGTGTGCATTCACACACAGAACCCGCTCTGCTGGCTGCAGCTTCTGGTGTGGCCAGGCCTGGGGCCTGGGGGTGATGGTGTCGTACCCAGCGGAAGTGGGCACTGGCAGGACACCCAGAGAGGGCATCTCCTTTTGGCCTCACAGCAGTGCTAAGAAAAGTGGTCCTCATTTCCTGCGTCCTGCAAGTGAGTGACCAGAGACTTGGGCAGTTTTAGGAATGCCCTGTATCAGTGCAGCCTGTATTTAAAGTTGCTGGGAGTCACACCCAGAATTGTCACGTTGAAAGAAAGCCTCTTGCCATGTGTCATGTTGTTTAACCAGACCTGGCTGACTCTGAAAGTCGGTTTCGTTTCAGAGGCCGGCCACCAAATGGACATCCCCAGGCAGCCCCAGTGAAGGTGGGAGGGAGGGAGGTGAAGGTCAGCCCGAGTGCCGGAACGTTTGGATACTCTCCTCTCCTCCGGCTGCTGACCCTCCTTCCTAAAGCAAAGTTCAGGATCTCTGAGATCATCACAACCAGTGATTTTTACTTTAAAAAAAAATGACACTAAGGTGTTAATGACCTTGTAGCTTAACCCTTGGAGAGCTTGTTAATCAAAATAATCTCCAGCTGATAGAAATAGATGAGGCGCCATTTGAAGTACTGGATGGGTTTTCTTCATGTTCAAAGAGGGAACCCCCAAACTGGCATACCTAGGAATGAAGGCGGTAACCTTAAAGTCAACAGTTTAGCACGAAAGGCATAGCATAGGCCTGTGTCCAAGAATCACCTTTCTGGGAGTCTCTCTCCAGCCCCAGTCCCACAGCCAATCTCTCCTTTCCATGTTAGCGTCATGTGACTTCTGTTCTAGACTGTGGCAGAGTTGGGAAGGAGAGCAAGAGTCCTCCTGCCTTCTGGGTTCTAGTTTGATAGTAATGGAGCCCTTCAGACTTAAGAGCACAGTTCGATCATTGTTTTTCTGTTTTTTTATAAAAGGACTCCCATCGGAGGTATCACAATTAGAAAGTGAAAACTAGACTGGGGAAAAGGAGCTGAAGCGCACTCGGGCTGGGAGCCGTGGGACACCTCACGCTGTCTCAGACCGGCTGCTGGAGCTGCGTGTGCCTCAACCTCTGTGTCTGCCCCTCACTCCTCCCACTGGGGAGTAAGTGCGATCAACCTGCAGTGCTAAAGAGAATCCATTTTTTATTTTCTGCAGACAGAGGGGAAGAAGGAGGGATGCAGACTATCCTGCAGAGGAGGGGCTGGGCCCAGGCACCCCCCCTGCACCTGCTCTCTTCACTGCCAGTCCCCATTCCGCCTCGCCTCCTCCTGCTGGCTCCCGTCCCTTCTGTCCCTCATCATTGACCTGCAAGATGTCCTGGGGCTTGGTAGGAGTAAAGGTTTTTAAAAGCTTGTTTTTGCAAAATGAGCAGTGGTGATTGAAATGCCTCTTTGCTGGCTCATAAAGTACTGGCTGAGCCCAAAACACCGTGCGCATGACAGAAGTTAATGTAGGGCTTTCTGAGCTATTTGTGCCCGGCTTCCTGCCTTCCTAAATTCCTATGGCTGCTTCCCGTAAGTCAGAGGCATGTTTTGAAGCAGGCAGAATGCAGGTTTGTGTTGCCACTGATGTGTCACAGCCTGCAGTTCACACCCCCAGCGTAGGTGTCAACAGACTGTCTCGTACTCTCCAACGGTGCATGGTGCCAAAACCAGAAAATGGGATCTGGTTGCAAGGAGGGCGCTGGCGGAGCCGAGCTCGACAGAGCTGGGTTTGGTAGATACCGAGGGGACGTCCTCCGAAGGGCTCCCAGACGCCCCAGACTCCAAGGGAAGGGATGCTTCCTGTGGACAGCAGTGGGAGGCCGGCTCCAGGGAGGCGTTGAAGCCCCCTGATCTATAGGAGGCTCCTCACGCACATTCCAGCTGCAGGAAAGGCTGGGTGCTGTCCCAGAGCCTCCCACACAGATGCCCGGTGGTTCTACAGGCTCTGCCCTTAGTCCCTAGCAAAAACCAAGCACAGAAAGATTATCGTAATGCATCTTTTACAAGTCTGGTTTCTTTTAAAACTGCCCATTACAGTCACTTATGTGAAAGTGGTGACACAGTGTGGAGCTGCATTCTGCAATGATAACTGCTAAATCCTTAAAGCATTTCTCTTAAGGTGGAAGCATGTGTGTGCGTCTGTCTGAACGCTGAACAATTAAAAGTAAACTCATAAATCAAAACCTAGGCAAGGTTGATTTTCAATAGCCAGTCACACTTAGAGAAATTTCTAGAATTCTAGAATGAATGCTTGTCTGAACCTGGTCCCAACTGAGATGGAAACGAACCTGGGGAAAACGTGAACACTCTGTGTCCTTTCACTGCTTTCTTAAGAACTGCAGGAGGGTGTTTTGCAGGAGTGCTTTTGAGTATATAAAACCAGGAAATAACTAAGTGACATTCCTAGCCTTAGACCAGAAAAAGTGAGTCAGAGACCAAGCCAGTGAAAGCTCCCTGCCTGTCATTGCTGCACAAAGTGCCTTGACACGTTAGCAGCTCTGTGCTGGTATGCGCCAAAACTGGAGTCCCCCAAACAGTGGTCACAGGGCCCCTCAATTGCACAGCTTCCCCTGGATTCTGTGTGAAAGGTGTCGCTTACGGCAGAACTGCAGAACCACGCTTCTGGGGTCCGGAGCTGGCGCTGCCACTTCCCAGCTCTGCAGTGCCGGGCCAGTCCCTCAGGGTCTTTGTGCCTGCATTTTTCCCTGCACAAAATGAGCACAAACAAGAGTGCTTGCTTCATGGGGTGCCAGTGAGGGGGCAAACCCAGGGATGGATGTCAAATGCCTGAAGCTGCAAAAACTTCACAGTGGATCTGCGATGGCAGTGTGGACCTGCACCTGACACCACGGTTTTGCATCACACAAATCAGAACCTCACAGAATACTTCTTCAAAAAGCAGCTGTCATCTCAGACAGTCGGCACAGAGGCAAGTCTGTTGTAACATTTGGGACCTAAACTGCAGAGGGAAGTGGAAGAATTCCTTCTCCTCTCTTATCCCATGTGAAATCGGCCGGTGACACCTGTGCTCTCATCGTCACTGGCTCTGAAGTGGAAACCGTCCTTCAGCCGGGCACTCATGTGTGCGCAGTGACACCACCGGTCCCCTGGCGGGAGCCGTGGGACTCGACGTCCGTCCTCAGGAGCAGAATGCCCTTCTTCCACGTGAGTGCGTGTGAACGTCGAGAATCCCTGCACATCCCTGCAGTGAGAGAACCCACGGAGAACCCTGTTCTCTGCTCGCCACAAATGCCAAGTGAGCGTCTGCATGGAAAACAGCAAATTCGTATTTTATGTTTGTTATTTTTAATTGAAGTGAGGGAGCAAGTCAGTAAGTTGTCATGCGGCAAAGGAACACATACACATAGGAGTTAAATATTTCAAAACTGAAATAAAATTTGAGGGTTGTGATTTGAGAAGTTATATTATCCCAAAGAAATTTTCCCAAACAACATCAAATCTGAAACCCCAAACGTGGTTGATTGTTAAGAGCATTTGGGGAGCTTTATAAAATTACAGGCTCCTAGACCCCTCTCCTGCTGACCTAATTGCAACCTGCAGGAGCAAGGCCTGAGCATTTGTATCTTTTTAAAGCACCACAAGGGATTCAAAACACACACAGTGAGAGTGTGGTGGATACACAGGGTCGGCTTCATTTTTCGTTGTTTTTTTGAAGATCTCTCTTGTTGAAAAACGGCCACTTCCATACATTCTCCCCTATATACTTTTCCTCACTCATCTTCCTGTGTAAGATCAAGCGGCCAGGGACCCCCGTTTTCTGTGCACCCACAGGAGGACCTTGAGCCTGGGTGGCCTTCCAGAACCAGCACTCCAGGTCTGTTCCTCATGGCCCTGCTGGGACCTGTGACGATTGTCATAGAGATCTGATGAGGATAGAGAAAGAGGGGGACTGGCCAGGCCGTGTCCTCAGCCCTCTCTCCTCTGGCCGTCGGTTACATCCGGAGTGTGCTGAAGGTCGAGGGCACTCTGAGTGAATGCACTGCTCTCAGAACGTTCCTTATATCATAAAGTGCTTCCACCGTTGAGGCAGTCCACGTGAACTTTGTGTTTTCACAGAACTGATCTTAAATTTTAATTGGATCAAGGCGTAGTTCCTACTGATTGGTCCATGTATCACTGCCTGGGTATTTTTAAATGTGTAAATGTTCTTTCTTTTGTTGTTAAGATTTATTTATTTATTTGAAAGGTAGAGTCACAGAGAGGCAGAGGCAGAGAGAGAGAGAGAGCGAGCGAGCAAGGTCTTCTTCCATTCGCTGGTTCACTCCCCGAATGGCCGCAACCACTGGAGCTGCACTCATCCAAAGCCAGGAGCCAGGAGCTTCCTCCAGGTCTCCCACGCTGGTACAGGGGTTCAGGGACGTGGGCCATCTTCTACTGCTTTCCCAGGCCATAGCAGACAGCTGAATTGGAAGTGGAGCAGCTGAGACTCAAACCGGTGCCCCTATGGGATGTTGGCACTGCAGGCGGCATCTTTACCCGCTGTGCCACAGTGCTGTCCCCAAATGTACAAATTTTCATTCTACTTTTAATTGTTCTCTAATAAGGAAATATAATGTATGAGGGATGTGTAGATTCTCTTATAATTAATTTAAATATCTTTTTTTCTTAAATCTTTGCCTTTTTTTTCCTAAGAGTTTCATTTTCTTATTTTTAAAGACTTACTTATTTGAAAGGCAGAGTGATGGAGAGAGAGGGGGAAGAGAGGAAGAGTGGGAGGGGGAGAGGGAGGAGTGAGTCGAGGAGGAGGGGGAGAGAGAGAGAGAGAATCTTCCATCTTTTGGTTCACTTTCAAATGCCCACGATAGCTGGGGCTGGAACAGGCAGAAGCAAGGAGCCAGGAACCCCATCCAGGTCTCCCACATGGGTGGCAGGGACGCAAGTACTTCAGCCGTCTTCTGCTGCCTCCCAGGTGCGTTAGCAGAGAGCTGGGTCCGAAGCCCACCGACCAGATCGAAGATGCTGGTGTGACAAGCGGCATCTTAACCCTCTGTACTGCAACACCAGTGCCATTTTTTAATTAACATCTTTATACATATATGTAATCCTGATGCCTTAAAGGCTGATGCCTTATAGGAATACTCTGAATTCCAAAAACACAAAGTCTGCCTCAGAGTTCAGAGTCTTTGGTTTGCACATAGAAATCTGAACATGAAAATGCCTTCATTGTAGAGCATCTAGTGATATTGTTAACGTCTGAATACAGTAATCTAGATTGGGGCATTTTCAACTCCTCTTCAAATTTTCAAAGACATGTCATTCTAGGAGTGAGAATGACATGTCCCAAAGGTACATATATATGCATATATTTAAGGAAACATATATAAAGATCTTCACTAAATATATGTGTATAGATACCAACCTATAAAATGATTTTCAAGCTATTGTTGATCTTCAGAGTTGATAGGAAGTTTTGAAAATGATGTTTGTTTATTTTTTTTAAAGATTTATTTTATTTATTTGAAAGAGTTACAGAGAGAGGTAGAGACAGAGAGAGAGAGGTCTTCCACCTGCTTGGTCACTCCCCAGATGGCCGTAACGGCCAGAGCTGCGCAGATCCGAAGCCAGGACCCGGGAGCTTTTTCTGGGTCTCCCACATGGGTGCAGGAGCCCTAGCACTTGGGCCATCTTGTACTGCTTTCCCAGGCTATAGCAGTGAGCTGTATCAGAAGAGGAACAGCCGGGACTAGAACTGGCGCCCATATGGAATGCCAGCGCTTCAGGCCAGGGCTTTAACCCACTGTGCCACAGCACTGGCCCCAAAAATGGTGTTTAATCATCTGTTCGATCCAGGAAAACAATATTAATCCTATTCTTCTATGAGGTCAAACAGAGGCCACGTTCTCCTAGGGCTGTTGCATGTCCTACAGCTTCTCCTGGGCACCAGATTTGACCTTGAATTCTGTCCTTGGACCCAGAACTGTTATAGTTGGCCATTCCATGATTGCAAACACTCAGGTCTCCATAAAATACCAGTTTCCTTTCCCTGTGATTTTTGCTGACATATGTATGTCTTTGTTTATTTAAACATTTCCCCCACCTCAGCAGTTTATGTAGAACGACAGATTTCCAAGTTTTCTTCTCAATGAAATGGTCGTAGAGAATATCTTAGATTGAGAAATCCTTCAGGTAGATATAACTATAAAGAAATAGAATTGAGAATGTAATGTAGTTGTGGAAATATCTGTAAATTTATCATAAAGAAAGAACCTGCTGGGTTTTGGTGTATCACTGAATGGCTGGCAAATCCTTTCTCAGACATTAGGAGAAATTTCTAACTGTTGTATTTTGTTGTTGTCTCTCATTAAACATGCCTTAATGGGCCAATGGTCTACTGTTCCACATTTTGTTTAGAAGTATCTCACTCTAGCCCTTGTCCATTGTAAACCAAACCATTCCCATGTAAGCGTGACAGTCTAGAGACTCTGTCCTGCTAGACCCAAGCATCTCTTCATTTTTGGTCCCAGTCTGTCAAAGTTTCTGCCCCTTTAAGTCTTGGACATTTGGGAGACGCTCTGAGACTTGAGATATACTGGCTGAGAATTTGTGTGCCTTCAAGAATATGAAGCAAAATGAGAATCCCAGAACCCAGGTGACCATAAAATTGCACAGCATGAAGGGAACGGACAGTAATTATCCCCAGGGGAACATTCACATCCTTTGGCATTTTAACTAGGAAGCTTAGCTGCCTTCAGCATACACTGTACCTGTCACGTCTCACGTGCGGCACCAGCCTTCACCCAGGGTGGTGGGAGGCAACCAGGTGTCCTGGAGTTCACGCCGTCACTTGACACAGGGCGGACTCAGCAAGTCTGTGGATATCCTAAGATCCTAAGTTGGATTTTCATTTCATGAACTTCTAGAAAGAAGCTCATAGTTGGTACCCTGGTTCAGATCTAATGGAAAGATACGTGGACGTGTATCTGCATGTCTGGATTTCTTGTAAGTGTGCTGGTATCAGGCAGAACTGTGAATTTCATCTCTACTCCTGTCTGTATGCCTAGCGCAGGCTCATGGGTTCCTAAAGCCAGCCAGGGGTGGGAAACGCATCACTACTGCACGGTCTCACTGGGATGGAGCCTGCGATTGCTCTAGAACATGGGACATCTAGGCTTCCGTAACCACCCAGGAAAATGCCCCCAGTGCCCCTGGGGGAACCTGAAGAAGAGGATACAGAAAGGGCATCAAGAAAGGGATGAAAATTAAAGATACAAGAAGTAGAAATATATTGAAGAGTGAAAGTGTCTAATGAGAATCTCCTAGTGAGAGGGTTCAAAATAGAAGGGAATCATCAAGTGGATATTTCAGGAAAATTTCCCCGAAACAAAGACCATGAGTCTTGCGATGGCAGAGGCTGTGTGAGTGTTCAGGTCGGGAGAAGCAATAAAGGCTCGGAATCTTAGCAATGATTTTTAAGGACTTTTCATCTGAAATGTTATGCCCAGTCAGAATATTATCCACATCTCAAACATCACCATTGTTAAAGTAGTTATTGTTACTTTTCTGAGAAAGCTACCCGACACTATACCACACTAAAAGCGAGGAATAAACCAGGAAAGAGAAATGCATAGTATTCAGGAGTAGGGGCTGCAACAGAGAGAGGGTAGGGGGTTTCAGGATGACAGCAGAGGAGCTTCCCGGACGAGAGCAGCGGCAGGTCCAAGTGCAAGTCCAACAACCAGTGTCAGGTGGAGGGCGTCAGGGGAGAGGGCCTTGGCGAGTGGGGGTGGGATGGGAGGAGCTCAGGGAGCTCGCCGACTGTTTGAGGGCATGGGAAGTTATACTGAGATGCATTGTGGGGGGGTTGGAGTGCAGTACACAGTTGGAATTGGAGTGGAAACACGGAGACAACTAATCAAATGAAAAAACAAACCCAGAGTTACTAAGTCTTGTGGGGAGAGGGGTCAGGTTTTTAAATGAAGGAACAAAATCATGGTGCACTGGTTGATTGAGTGAATAATATTTATCTAGAATTTAACAGTGGCTAACTATGAATATAGATTGAACCAAAATAGAGAAATAATTATAGAGAGGAAATGAGTCTTTTCAAAAACAATGTAAATATGCAAAAACTCCTTTGGTGCTGCAGTACGAAGTCAACAGCTTACTCAGGAAGAAATAGGACAGACACGCCCGGCAGCAAAATCTCAGACATGTTGAAAGGGCACCGTCAAGGCCTGCGCATCCCACGTGGGTGCCAGTTCGAATCCCGGCTGCTCCAACTTCCGATCCAACTCCCTGCTGATGCACCTAGGAAAGCAGTAGAAGATGGCCCAAGTCCTTGGGCCCCTGCACTAGCATGGGAGACCTGGAAGAAGCTCCTGGCTCCTGGCTTCAGATCTGTTCAGCTCCGGTCACTTGCGGCCATTTGGGAAGTGAACCAGGGGATGGAAGATTTCTCTCTCTCTCTCTCTCTGTCTCTGTCTCTACCCCTCTCTGTAACTCTTTCAAATAAATAAAATAAACCTTAAAAAAGGGGGGGGACTCTGGAGGATCTGAGGTGGGAGGGGCCGGGAACCAGGGATTTCTGAGTTTTGTGGTAAGTCTTTTCACATGATTTTACTTTCTGTTATTTACATGTAATATTTTGATTAGTTTAAAAATAAGTTGAAAGCCGGCATACTTTAATTATGTGTTGTAGACAGTAGTAAAGCTAAAAAATATGTTTAACTTCCATATATTCTACAAACACAAAGGTATTCATTGTGTTCCAGGAACAGAAAATAAGATGCTAATTGACTGGGAGAAAGAAGATGAAAGAGAAACCAATTGTTTTCTCTCTCTTTTTTTTTAAGATTTATTTATTTATTTGAAGGGCAGAGTTACAGAGAGGCAGAGGCAGAAAGAGAGGTCTTCCATCTGCTGGTTCGCTCCCTAGAAAGCCACAACAGCCAGAGCTGGGCTGATCCCAAGCCAGGAACCAGGAGTTTCCTACAGGTCTCCCACGTGGATGCAGGGGCCCAAGGACTTGGGCCATCTTCTACTGCTTTCCCAGGCCATAGCAGAGAGCTGGATCAAAAGTGGAGCAGCCAGGTGCACATAAGGGATGCCAGCACTTATGGTGGTGACTTTACCTGCTACACCACAACACTGGCTCCTAAGCCAATTGCTTTCTGATTGTTGCTTAAAACACATTCCCCCAAATCTAGAGGCTGTAAGCCACACGGCTGTGGATGGAATTGAGACTCCAACTCCTGATGTGGTTTGGAGATGGGCACTCTGGGGGATGACTGGGTTTGGATGTAGTCCTGAGGGTAGGGCCCCCCGATGAGGAGGTTAAGACACCAGTTCTCTGCACCGAACCCGCCAGGGGAGGACAAGGTGAGGAGGCAGCCACACCAGAAAATGATGATGCTGGCACCGCGCTCTTGGAATTTTGACCTCCAGAACTATGAGAAAATAAGTTGTGTTTCAAACAGCCGGATGAGGTATCTGTCGTTTTTACTTCTCTGCAAGTGGAAAGCCCAGATGGATCTTACAGGCGGAAATCTCGGCTCAGCAGAGCTGCCTCCCTTGAAGGTTCCGAGGGAGAATCTGGCTTTCCCAGCCTCCCGAGGCTGCTCACACTCCTTGGCTCGTGGCCCCTTCCTCCATCTGCAGAGCCCACCGCCATCCTCTGCTGCGGTCATCACCCACCTGTCCGGCCTGCTCCGACCCCCTCCCCTCCTGCTCACAGCCCTGTGGTGACAGGGCCGCCAAGCAGCATCGCCTCAACTCCGGATCCTTGGGAGGCCGTTTTCAGGCTGCCACAAAGAGTGAAAGGAGGCAGGAGCAGAGCTTGTCTCGCTGAATCTCGGTGTCAGGACTGCGGTCAGATGAAAATCCAAGTTTGATTTCCATTATAACTACTACGGAAAGCCTTAATATTTTGGAAAATTTTGAAACTTCATACAGAATTTGCCCTGAGAAATTATTAGAGAGAAGCCAATGGCATTTAGGACCTTAGCTGCCAGAGACAAACCTCTCGGATTTGAAAACTAGCTCCATTACTTTCGATGTAGAACTGGATAAGTTACTTAGGTTTGCTCATTTGTAGAACAGAAAATAGGATGTCCCTCATCAGGGTGTTGTGAAAGCATGGCTGACCGACACGTGAGGGTCAGTAACTCAGTGCTTTGTCTCGGTTAATCTGAAGCCTGAAAGTTTACTCCAGAGCTGCCCCACCAGACTGAGGCCATCTATGGATGGAACTGTCCAGCAAGCAGAATTGGTGAGATTATTGCCAAAGCAAGGTGTTCTGAATTATCTTGAAAAAGAGAAACATTTTATGAAAACTAATAAGAACTTCAGTAGTAGTAAATGTAAATTCACATTTAAGAACAGAAGATTTTATTGTTATAAATGTGACTGGATCACAAATAATTTTTATGTTAGACACTAATAAATATAAGTGTGGTATTTTTCAGACAGGATTGAGATTCTGTGCTGCTTTTTAAATTGTGAGCATGATATTTAGTTATGTTATCAGCAGTAAGACACAAGTAGAAGACAATTTCTTCTTCCAATTATGTCTTACATGAATAATAAAGAATTTTACTGATCTTTGTCCTGGTTCCTGGGAAGGAGACGAAATAAATCCTTGGGATTTCTCCCGTAGTAGGAGTGTCTCTGTTCTCCATGGTGGACCCCTGGATGGTTTCAGCCTGGTGCCAGGCATGCAAGGAGGACCTGCATGCTTAGTGGGTCACAGCGTGGAGCCATGTGAGGTCAGCCCCACCCCCTAGCAATTGAGTTTAACCACATGTTTCAATCAATCATGCCTCAGTAATGAAACCCTGATAGAAACTTTGAGGTGATGCACGGTGCAGCCTCATGGTGCACACAGAGATGTGGAAGGAGGGCGATGTGTCTGGAGCACACACAAGTTTTCCCTGTGGTACCCTCGCAGACTGTGCCCCACTGTCCTGAGCTGTATTCTTTGTAATAAAACTGTCACCATACGTGTAGCACATTCCTGAGTTCTCTGAGTCATTCTAGTGAATTACCGCCCTGAGAGGGTCACAGGGCCCCAGGATTTGTGGCCAGTTGGTTAAAAGTGCAGGTGGCTTCTGGCCCCTTGACTTTGTGGCTGGTGCCCAGAGTGGAGGCTAGCTTGATGGGGAGTCTGCCTGGTAATCTGCGTCTTGGACACTGACTTGTGCGGTTAGCATCAGAACTGCCTTGCAGCCCTGCCCAAGCACATCGAGGGCAGTGAATGGCCATTCAGAAATGTACAGCAGTTCATTAAAATCAAGTGTATGGTGCTGGGAAGGGTGAAGCACGTTACCTAAATTATGGAGTGCTAAGTTCCATGAGCAGCTCGAGAGCCCGATGCCAGCATCTGAACTCGGAGACGTCTTGGAGCTGGAAGGGCTGTCCTAAATAAGAGTTCTGTAGGCAGGAGAATCCTGAGCGGATCTCTGATTCTCTTCTCTGAAGAGACGTGAGCGTCCTGTGCCAGCCTCACTGCTGCCCCTCCACCTCTGGTTAAATATCAAGTCTTCTGACATCTCTGCTCAGAAACCTGTGAACCTACTGCCGGCTGCTGCTTAGGAATCAGTGAAAGAAAACCCCCAAATGAGACCGATCTTGTGCTGTGCTCCCCTACATACACACACACACACACACACACAGACTGTTTAGTTTTAAGAAATTGAAGAAGCCGGTGTAGTGCACGGTATACATAAAGCATTCTTTATCTGTGTAGCTCACTCTGGAGCCCTGGCGCCTGCCCTGTTTCTCCACCTCCCTGGTCTGAACTCTGGATCGCCCTCCCCACTGTGGCCTTGGTCGTCTCCTGGTCCCTGCCTCTGTCTCCCTTGCTTGTGACTCATGGTTTCCTCTCTGTGCCTGCTGCTGCCTTGCTTGCCAAGCCTTCCCTCATTGCCTGTTCTAACCTCTGTGCATTAATATTCCCATCTGACATCTGGGCGAATGAGACAGAGGGTGAGCAACCTGCCAAGGTTGCGTGGTGAGCCTGTGGCAGGGCTGGGCTTTCTCCCGCCTCCCAGGCTGCCTCCCACCAGCCCGGCCTCCCTCACCAGGTGTGACTCTGCAGGGCAGTCTGCTCCACGCTCTGCTTTTAGAAATGATTCATCAGGCCCAAAAACTTCAGGGTTAAAAAGTCTACAAGAGTGTGCGTGTGTGTCCCACAAAAACGCATTCCAAATACAATGCTCTTTTCGCTTTCCTCCTTTCCAGCAGATTCTGAATGGTTTTAAGACCACGTCTGTTCTAGAGTCTGGATTCTCTGCTTGGTATCCAGGAAAATATCTCTCCACCTTGTCCACATTAGAAACATCTCAAGTATTCAGGGCTGGCTCTCCTTCCATTCTCCTTCCTTGCCCTTTCTTCCTTTTGATCGACAGTTCCCAGGTTAATTTTGTTGCCCCCGCCTTTGAAAGAGTCAGATCAACCAATGCTTAAAAAACAAATGCAAAGGACATTTCCAGATCTGTTTTTCTTCCTTACTGTAAGAGTGAAATTCCTGTTAATGGCAGCGGGATCTGAGGCCGATCGGGAACGGCCCCCCATGTTCCGAGATGGACTTATCACTTGGTTAGCAGCTGGATTTATGTGGAGGCTCGTTAAATAAAACAGCAGTGGCAGCTCCCTCCTGCTGGAGTACCCTTGGGGGTGCAGTACCTGCATTCTCCAGTCTTGGTTGGTCTTTTATACTTTGTTTTATGTCTCTCTCATTTTTCTGACTGTTCTTAACATTCTTTGACCTCACGGTGCTTTTATTATTGTTTTTATGACTACTCTAAGAATGATAACTCAAGGGTCTGATTTATGTGATGGGAACTTGGCCAAGGGGGAGCTTAGGGCATACCCCCAAAACATGCAGTAAACGTTCAACTCTATTAGCCTTTCGTCTTTACTGAGTGGGAAACTTTCATTTTGTTTTAGCACACGTGAGGTTGGAGAGTCGAGAATAACTGCAGGTTGTGTTTGCTGGCGGGCCCACTCCAGTGGCTGCTCGAGCAAGTGGACTGTCGGGAGATATCTCAGTGCGTCCATAGCTCAGACATCACAAGGTGGTGATCAGTTCATTCGATTCGATTCCTCTATTTTTTTAACCATTGATAATCATTCTTGTGGTGTTTTCTTTAATTTCCAATGTAATGACAATTTAAAACTTGATTAAAATGCCCCAGATAATGGCCACGTGTTCTTAATCGTAATCGTTTCACTATGTGACTGTCTCCTTTGAGAGGTGCCAGCCTCCTGCTGCCTCAGTACAAGCTGGCCTTCCAGGAGGCGGGGCAGCTCTCAGCTTCCGCTGCGCTCAGTTGACAGGAAGAGCCCTGCCCAGCTCCTCCTCCTGGAACCCACCAGCCCGACTGGACACGCAATGCAGTCTGTCCGTGAGCCCGAGATGCTGAGCTCCCTCTCTGGCCCACGAAGCCTCTGCTCTGTGTGCCCTGGCCATGGACTGAGCCAGGCTGTCCTGAGTCCCTGCACTTCAGCCCGGGAGGCTCGAGCCCTTCTTTTGTTGGACTCTGCTTCCGGCACTGCTCACCCTCGCCCTGGGCTCTGCACCAGCTGATGCCTTTGGCTGAGGTGTCTTTCTGGACCACCGTTCTCAGCCTCATGGAGGCCTGTACTGTTGTTCTATTGTTTCACCTTGGTGGGGGCAGCCTGTGCCAGATAGGTAGTCTGGCCTTGAGCATCGCTGGAGGAACTTTCTGAGACTTTCGCGGTCTCCAGATTCTGATACGGCTCTGGCGGCACGCTGGAAGAGCGTGCGCTGGTTCAAGTGGGTTTCTCCGTCCTTTGTCACCATCGTATCCAGCATCTCCCTCATTAGCTAATATCTCAGCTCTGTGGCTCTGAGCCTTGCCTGCTGGACCCCTTCACCTCCGTCTTCAGCACTTGCGTGTTAAGCAGAGGTCACAGCCCTTCAGGAGCCCCCAGGGATGCACAGCGTGGTCCAGCCCTGGGGCAGACCGTAGCTGTGAAAGCGGCCACAGCCCGTTTGCACCTGCCCTGATGCTCCAGCATTGCTACTCCCCAGTCGGGAAGTGGAGCCTCTGTGCCCTGCCTGGACTGCGGGAGGCCTTGTGACTGCTCAGGAGAGACGGGGCAGTGGCTGTGCCCAGCCAGGCTCGTGACGGGCAGTGCAGGGTTGCTTCCTTGTGAGGTTAGCCCACAAGGAGAGGGCTGCATGGAAAGGACCTGGGGCTGCCAGCCGGCACTCAGCACTCCAGACGTGGGAGCGAGCCATCTTTTAGTGAGTTCAGCCACCAGCCTCACTGTCTTCCAACTCAGGCCCCAGACAGGAGCTGTGCCCAAACTGCCATCCTACAGAACTCGAGGTGGAAACCGGCCACTCAGCCACAGTGACTGTAACATTCTGTAGAGGACGAGCCTCCACACACCTGCCTCACCGGGTGTGGGTAGGAGCTGCGCCCTGCACACATGCTGTCCTCGTGTCATGCACCTGCCAGTGCCCCCAGCAGTGAAGCTGCTGGACCCACACACTGCTGAACGTGAGCTGTGTGAGCACAAGCCAGGGCTTCTTTGTCTGCTTCTCCCTGATAATGCCGGTCAGTACTGGCTCTGGGGAACATCCGGGGACTTCAAAGTGAGCATGTCACTTCCCCTGTGTGGTGGGAGTGAACATGGAGGTCTGCCTCCTGCAGAGCCACGCTGTGCAGAGCTGTGGGCAATGACAGCTCTGTGCACGAAGACATGCTCTGTGCGTGACCCCGAGCCTGTGCAGAGCACAATGCAAGCAGCACTTCTGGGCCTTCCCCTCCGTTTTCCTGCTCACCGACTGGATGTGAAGGTCTCTAAGCTCCCTGGGGACACAGAGATCCATCGGTTGACAAGACACAGAGACCACCTTTCAATACCCAGTCGGCTGGGGGAGGTGAGGAAACTCCACTGGGTTAGAATTCTCCCTCAGGGCAGATGTTTGCATCCCATATTGGGTTTCACCGTGCCTAGGTTCAAGTCCCGGCTCGACTCTTGACTCCAGCTTACTGCTCATGCACACCCTGAAGGGCGGCAGGAGGTGGCTCAAGTACTTCACCCCTGCCACCCACGTGAAGACCTGGGTTGTGTTCTGAGAGCCTGGCTTTGGCTTGGTCCAATCCCAGCTGTTGTGGGCATTTGAGGAGTGAAACAGCCAATGGAAGATACTCCCCTCCCACCCTTCCCCTTCCTCTCTCTTTCTCTGCCTTTCAAAAAAATGCAGTCAATCAGCAAACTTCAAACTTCTCCATCTAGCACTATAGCCACTAACCAGATGTGGCTCCCAGGCACTCGAAATGCAGCTGTTCTAGGTTAGCTTAACGTGTTGTAAATGTGAAATATGCACTATTTAAAAGTGTGCCCCTCCCAAGCATGTAAATATATCTTATTGATAATTATTTAAGTGTATTATAAGTTGAAATGATAATGTTCTTGGATATATTATGTTAAGTAACATTGTTGAAAGTCATTCAACCTATGTCTTTTCATTTTTCTGATGTGGCTATTAGAAAACACTTTTAAAATCTCTGCTTATTTTCATCTACATGCAAGGCAGACCTGGAGAGAGAGAGAGAGAGAGAGAGAGAGAGAGAGAGAGAGAGAGATCTTCCATCTACTGGTCCACTCCCCAAATGCCCATGACAGCCAGAGCTAAGGCAGGTTGAGGCCAGGAGCCCAGTCTCCACACGGGTAGCAGAGGTCCAAGCACTTGAGCCATCTCCTGCTGCCTCCCAGAATGCACTAGCAGGAAGCTGGATCGCAAGTGGGACAAGCAAGTCTCCTATTGGCATGTCAGTATGGGACGCAGGCGACAACACCCGCCCCACAGAAAATTTAATATCATCTATGTGATTAACAGTGTATTTTCGGTGGACAGAGCCTTGTTAAGACATTGTGCCTTTAGGGCATGCATTACTGGAGCAAATACAGTTGTGCTATTCAGAAGCATACCGTTGCATGGTCTCAGAGACCAGTCCCCTAGAACATTCGGCTGTTTCCTTAGAAATTGGCTTTTTCTGAATGAGATGATATTCACATTGTTAAAATTTCAAAACTAAGCATTTTGAGCTTGCTGTCACTCAGAGGAAGTTCTTCAAAACACCATCGTGCATCCAGTGAGCACAGCCACAGGGAAGCAGTGCAGCCTCTTGGTTCGACCTATTGCAATAGTGTGTGACATATGACCTCAGCTGATACAATGGGTTTTTTTTTCTTGCTACTTGTTAGGATTTTTTCAACCCAACATCTGTAGCTTTTTTTTTTTATACTTAATGGTAAAGATTTAGAGTGCAAATAAAAACATTTTAATCTTGTTTTTCAATCATAAGCCATCTGGACGTGTTATGGCCAGACAGAGAACTTCATGATTTATATCTGGAGCCCTGCTTGCCTAATATAGCTCTCCACTGGAATATCATAGCTCGACTTCTTGGGACTAGGAGGTATTACTGTGGCTTTATCCAACACATTTTTACGTTGAGCCTCACCTTATTACACTAAAAAGTCATCTTTTATGCTCTTCTAGAGAAAAATAAATGTCATAACCCACATTATTTTCTATTAAAGCGACCCTGGAACGCTCTCTGCGCAGGCTGTCTTCCCTCTGCATGCCCTCTGAGCAGCGCCGTCCAGCCAGTCCTGCGCTGCATTGTGTGGTTCATGCCCTGCGCTGCAGTGGCTCAGCCTGCAGATCTGCACTGGGGCAGAGGATGCAGCCAGTCTGCTCCACACGTCACACCAAGGAGACGTGTCCTCCCCAGTCTGGAGACCATGAGCCATGCTCCACGGAAGCACTGGAGCGTGGCGTGTTCTTTTCTTTTCTGTAGTCTCTGGAGGTGGCGAGAAGTGGCCGTCCTGGGACAGCAGTGAACCCAGACGTGCCCATCCCCCATCTGCTCCTCCAGATGCCTCCACATCTCCTCGTCACATCCCTCTCTATCCTAGGCTCTGCCCTGACCTCAGCCAGACCCAGCGCTGCTCTCCCTCCGGCCCAGTCTCTCCTTTCTGTACCAGCCGGTCCTAGGGTCAGACATTCCCTGAATGTCCTGGACAGGGCAAGTGGAGGGAGGGCTGAGAAGACACAGATTAATTTTTCTGGTCTCTGTCATGTACTGTTACTCTCAAAAAAATAGCATAAGGGACATTATCAATAGCCTGCCTGTAACATATAACCCACAGTCATTACAGATTTAACTTCCTGATGTTTTGCTTATCTTCATGCCTTCACTAAAGCTGAGATGTTCTCATGGCCTTTTTTTTTTTTTTTTTCACGCTGGCCCATCTTGCCTAGCATCCTACACAAGATCGCGAATCCAGGGCTGGCGTAGGCCCCGGGGGACAGGGCGGGGCCGTATAAGCCACCCAGGCTAACTTAACATCTGAACATCTTTCTTGTCCTTAAGCACCCAGGCGCTCGAGGCCCTCTGTGTGCATCGTTGAGGCTCGTTGACCTGGGCAAGTGAGCCAGTCATCAGTCATCAGAGTCCTCTATTCTGTGCACTTTTCCATAGTCATAAAACTGCCACCTCTCCAAGTGGCCAAGTTGTGTTCCTCCCAGAAGCTTTATCATTATCTATATAAAAACATCACAGGACCAGGAGAAACTAACATAATGCAGTATGCACTTCTATGATTTTGACGAGCAAACCTTATTCAGATGTGGTATTCCAAAGAGTAAGACATTGGTCCCTCCTTTAGGATATATGGATCCTGACTTCAATATTTAGCATTCGTCTGATATTTACCGAGTTGGACGTTAGGAACATAATGGTCAAGAAAGCACTATGCTTGTCAGGGACGTGCAGCTTTGTGGGAACTACTCCCATAAACTCATAGCCAGTGAAGATACTAGCATCCGGTAAGAGTTGCACCAACACCCGGCAGACTCACAGGGGAGATTCTTGAGAGGAGGGATGCCAGAGCGCCCTGAGCTGAGTGATGCCGTGGTGTCTGGGCTTCAAGGTCAAAGAATCTTGGGTCACAGTCCAGCTCCGCAGGTACTCCTCCAGTGAAAAGACGGTTCCTGACCTCTCCGACCCTCTTCTGCAGTGTAGACAGTGTGTGGGTGTGGGTAGCGCTTGGCACACTGCAGGCTTCTCATGAAATTACTTTAGAAGTATTCGGTTTCATTGTGGTCTACATTGCCATTTCACCCTGGTTCCTTCCTAATGTTTGTCTTTGCCAAGATTAAGCTAAGCTCAGGAAGCTCTGAGAATCAGACAGGTTAGCCATGCGCCGCCGTGGGGACCCGGGGACTCTTCATACAAAGTGCTCATCCTCTGGGCGACACACAGTTGTCTTTGATGTGATCCCATTTGCTCTAAATTCAGATTTTATTGGTCCTAACAAAGTTGTCTTAGGGCTTGGACTTGAAAGATATTATTAGAAGTTGAAGAATTTGGAGCTTTTATGGGCTTTGGTGAGATAATAAAAAAGTTACTGATGTGTCCTTGCTCAAATAGGAAAATTAATGTTTACAAAGCTGGGATTTCAGCTTTGCCTGGTGATGTGTGACTCTTCCAGCCTGGGCTAGGTGTATTGGTCTGGGTGTTTTGTTTGTCTTCTTGTTTTTAGAATACATGAAGCAGGGTCGTATGCTAGAAATTTCTCTTGGGCTAAGTTGAAGTAAATGAAAGAATTGGACCAGATTCTGTGAGTCTGGAAGAAACTGGGCCAAATTCTCTTTCCCCCCATGCAATTTCAATAGAATTCCATTGAATTACTTTTACTCATAATAAAATCGGTTGTATTTCCAGCCTGCCCCAAGACTCTCGGGTCCTTTTGATCCAAGCACAACAGCCCGTTGCTGTGCAGTCTATTGAAGTTGGCAGCGAGGCACAGGCGTTGGGATTTGTGTTTGAAGTCCGCCTGTTCCACCCTGCTCATCAGGATCTCTGGACAGCTGGGATTCTCTGAAAATCAGCTTTTGGCACCCCCTCTCCACCCCCCCCCCCAAAGAAGGAGAAAAGGGAAAGTTTGTGGGAGAAGACTGTGCCACTCCTAAGTTATTGTTCCTACAAAACTATAAAATTGTAAAAAAGGCCCCATGCCCATTCAGAATATTGGAATCTGGTGACTCATCTTTCAGCGCTAAGCTGAAAAGAAAGGAAGTTATGACCAGCAGGGCTCACTCCAAAGATATGCAGAGCGGGTGTTATTCTCCCAGCCGGAATCCACTAGGCTTCAAGTCCACGTGGAAGAGATACCACCCGGTCTGACATGAGGTGACCCAGCCTGAGGAAGGACAGCAGAGGGCACCAGGCCCTGGAGCATGCCCGCCACCTGCGGACACTGACACCCACGTGAGGCAGAGTGGGGGCCAAGCCCTCAAGGGGACTCCGTGGACCAGGGGCTAGGAGCTCACGGTACAGCTGGAGCGCACAGTCCCAGCAACCCAGCCCAGGGAGCAGATCCAACAAGGGGCCCATGCAGGCGAGGAGTGGCGGACACCACAGGTGCACCGTGAAGTCAGGGCTTGGGCAGGCAGGAAAGACCCCTAGGTGAGGGCCTCCTTGGTTCTCTGAAACAAGGGAGCTGAGGTTTGATTAACATTTATTTATCTGAAAGGCAAAGTGACAGAGAGAAAGGGAGAGACGGAGAGAGATCTGTTCACAGGGTCAGTCCCTGCACACCTTCAGCCGCCTGGGCTAGGCCAAACCAAAGCCAGGCATCCAGGACGCCATCCGGGTCTCCGGCGTGGGTGGCCGGGGCCTGAGTACGGGTCAGCACTCGCTGCTTCCCAGGAGCATTAGCAGGGAGCTGGATCGGAAGCGTGGCGTAGCCAAGACTCAAACTGGCGCTCCAGTGCGGGGTGCGGGTGTCCCCAGCGGCAGCTCCGTCTGCGGCTTGCTTCCCGTCCATTGGCAGAGGCCTTCCCCCGACCAGCAAGCTGCCATAGTGCCTTCTCCCGTTCCCGCGTCTCGCAGATCACATGGCTTTCCCACTTCAGACAGGGCCTGTGGGTTTGATGATCACAGATGGGTTTTTTTTGTCCAGCTTACAGCAGTAGCAGAGGAAAAACTCAACTTACCACAGATGATTCTTCAAACCCAAACCGTGTTCAGAATGAGATGTGAAAGGAAAAAAGAAAAATCTGGTTCTTTTTTTTTTTTAATTTAAATTTCATTTCCTTGGTGTGGTGGCTTTACATTGAGATGTGAAAAAAATGATTTGAGACAGATGCACATCTGTGTGACAGTGTCTACCCCACGTCAGCCAGCCCCACGGGCTTTGTGCCTGTAAGTCCCATGTCTCAGAGGAGGCCCTCGGATGAAGTAGAAATGTCACCTGAGCCTGTAGTAATGCCAGCCAAGACCCTCTCTGAGGCAAGTGTCTCAGTGAGTAGTGGGACTGCTGTCATGGCACAAGCGACACGTGCATGTGACAGCTTGGACAGGGTCTGTCCCCTGGAGGTTCGTGCCCTGGATGGACTGGTGGTGCTGAGGGCATGGAGCCCTTAAGAGGCGGGGCCGAGTGCCAGATCATCAGGTCCTGGGGCTCCCCCTTGGGAATGGGTGGGCGTGAGAGCAAGTTGTCAGGAAGAGGACAAGCCTGGACCCTGGCGCCCTTGTCCTTGGCTCACACAGGTGAGTGTCCCCCTGCTGCACACAGCTGAGTCCCTCCCCCTGTCTGTCTCCATCATGCAGGGCACCACTGGGGCCCCTCACCAGGACGTGAGCACACTGCTGTTTGGATCCCGCAGCCACCAGAACTGGGCGACAAATGAACCTCTTTTCATGTGTTCCCCAGCAGCTGGAGGTGGGGACAGTGTCAGGGTCAGAGGAACAACGGCAGGGTGGCCAAGGGTGTTCCCCAGCAGCTGGAGGTGGGGACAGTGTCAGGGCCAGAGGAACAACGGCAGAGTGGCCAAGGGAAGGCAGGGTGGCATCCCAACCCTCTGTCATGATTCTCACTCTCACAGGCTGGGCGGCAGGCGGGCTGGGGCATGATTTCTCACCATCTGAAGACCCCAGGATGCTGAGGGCCGCCTGTGCCACAGAACGGCAGCCGGTGCCACCGTTTGCTGGGAGTATTCTGGCTCCAGCCATGCCGACAGACTCCAGGGTCCGACTCGGCACAAGCCCCATTTCAGAGATGCGGCGTCTAGGCCTCAGAGAAGTAGTGCTTTGTCCAAAGTCTCATGCTTCCAGATGACTGGAAATCATTCTTTTGAGAACATAAATTTGAACTCATGGACTTGTAGGCCAAACACTGCGAGTGCATGTCTGCTCATCTGCGCCAGGCCAGCTCAGACTGGAGTCCCACTGTGCGCACTCTGGCCATGAACCAAGCGAGGCAGAACTGTCTGCGGAGTGTGACTGTCTCCCCAGAGCAGGCATGATGCTAGAGCTGCAGGGCTGTCTGCCCCTCGGAGCTCTGAGCCCCTCGGTGCAGATACTTAGTTCAGTTAAGGACGAAATCAAATTTAGCCCACGGTTTTTGTATTTTTTTTGTCTTTCAAGGAGATTGGCAGGTGTTTCTCAGAGGCGCTTGGGCTTGCCTTTTCTTTTTTTTTTTTCTTTTTTAAATTTTGACAGATAGAGTTAGACCGTGAGAGAGAGAGAGAGAGAGAGAGAGGTCTTCCTTCCGTTGGTTCACTCCCCAAATGGCCGTCACGGCCGGTGCTGCGCCGATCCAAAGCCAGGAGCCAGGTGCTTCCTCCTGGTCTCCCATGCGGGTGCAGGGCCCAAGCACTTGGGCCATCCTCCACTGAACTCCCAGGCCACAGCAGAGAGCTGGACTGGAAGAGGAGCAACTGGGACTAGAACCCGGCGCCCCAACCGAGACTAGAACCCGGCGCCCATATGGGATGCCGGCACTGCAGGAGGGGGATGGACCAAGTGAGCCACGGCGCTGGCCCCTGTTTGCTGTTTTCAGGGCGGAGGAGACAGCAGAGCGCTGGCGCTAGTCTTCTGTCAGAGAGTGCCCCTTTTCACACAGACAGGTGCTCAAGGAGGGGAGTCTCCACGGGGGCCAGATGCACTGTCTCTCTGGACAACTGCAGACTTGGTCAAGAACTTCCCTCTAGAATCATCGTCTCTAGAAGCTTCTCTGGTCCTGGACGGTGCCACACACCATAGTAAAAGTGAGCTTTCGTCTCGGGTTGCATTTGGGAGGGAGTTGGAGGGAGATGGCCCGGGTAGTGACAGTCCTAGGCTGCTAACTCACCTGACTGGCTCTGGGCCTGGCTAGATCACCCAGAAGCAGAGGGAGCACTTGTAGCTCCCCCTACGCGTGCAGGAGACTGTTGGCAAGACCATGGGGAGTGTTCAGAGCTGGCACAGGGGGCCCCTGGAGGCTGAGACGCCCAAGTCTTGCACAGAAAGGCCCCAAGCGTGACCTCTGGAGATAGCTCCTGGAGAACGGCCATTTGTCACTGTGCCCAGAGGGATGGGGGTGGAGGCCGGGCACCTCTGGCCTAATTTGCAGAGCCCAGCTCTTTCCTCTTGAGAGCCCCACAGCTCCCCTTTCTCACCTCCTCCCCGCGCCCCGCAGCCAGGGCTGGTCCAGGGAGCAGCCTGGGAGGCCCCCGAGGTGACAGCTCAGGCCTTTGAAGGACCAGGCCCTGCAATAAGAAACCCGAACTGGGAGGGCAACAGGGGTGCTGGGGTTGGAAAAACATTTGCAGGCGCTTTCCTGCTGTAAGAGCAAAAACAAGACGATCGGAGGGGCCGCGTCCTGGCCCCGGTGCTGGTGCAGCCCTGGCCCGCGCCGGCCAGGCCGCTGCCGTCGCCACGCTTTGAGGTCTGAGCTGCAAACGTCAGCAGGCGTTTTCCTGGCTGCCAGCAAGGGAAAGTTGCCTCCAGTGACAGACAAAAATAATGGATCTGGGGCAAGTCTAGGCCTTCAGAGGTTACAGTGGAAATTAATGGAGGGCCACATTGACTAATGTTACTCTAATCCTGCAGTTTAGGGCATTGGGCTGAATTTCTGTTTTATGGCATGTTTTACAAACTAACCGATTTTAGATCTTGGAACACGGCAGGCTGGAGTAAGTTCCAGGTCAGGAAGCCTGCCCCCTCCTCTCGCATTCCAGTCCTGGGCCACTCCTCGGTGTGGTGCCTGCTGTTCCACTCGCCAGCTATCTCCACTGACCCTTTCACATCAGCTCATTTATCTTCAGGTGTTATAATAATTGACTTCAATCAGTATTCCATTATCCTAAACAGGCAATTATCCACATTGTCACTTTTGCATTTGCTCTTTTGACCCAGGGGTCACAGAGGCCCTAGTGTAACAGAATCCAGCAAAATTATTCCCTTACCTGTCATATAAATAGTCATCCCGGCAAAATGAGACCCAGGAGGGCTTTTCCGGAGGTGTTGAGAAGGCCAGTCTAACTCGATCCTTTATTCAGCTCTTTAAGGAATGCAGCACTGTTTTGGCACTCTATCAAAATAAAACAAAGTTCCATTTTTCAGCTTCTTTTTTTCATGCGTGCACCCCTGAGCTTACAAATACTTCTTTGTGGGCCCTCTTTATTGAAATTTCCATTCAGCTCTTCCATCTGTTAGCTGTGTTTACCTCTATTTCGAGGGAAAGAATTCAGCATTTCACCTTTATTTGGGGGTGGAGGTCATAAAACTGTCTGGATTATTTCAGCTATATTTATACCAAATTTAATATTGCTTCTTTAACAGGTTTAAGGCTTTTAATTCCCTGGTCCATTATTCACAGTGCGCAGTCTGAGGGGAGCAGTTTGTGTTTTAGAAGGAGGAAGGCATTCCCCTCTGGCCAGTCTTCCTTGTTCCTCCCAGAGAGGGAAGCCATCCCCCCAAGTGCCTTTCACCCAGGGAACATCTTCACTAGACCTGTCTCCTGTCCCCCGCACCCGACTGCTGAGTGCACAGTCTTGTGTCTCAGGAGTGGAGACTGGCTCAGCGACACCTGTTTTCCTAGAAGTGTTGACGTCCTGTGACCTGGGAAAACTCTTCTGACTGATGGCGTAAGACCCACTGTTGAAGTGGGGTCTCCCAGATGCAGCTGGCGTGTGTGTGTGTGTGTGTGTATTTTAAGTTTCTCAAAACCAATTGACTTCAGCCTTCAGCAATATATTTGGGGCTGTACTAGGAAGAAATGTAGAAATAACATAAAATATAAATGCACATAGATTTTTTTTTAGGTTCTACACATTGCTGCTGATGGCATAAGCTTTCAGAAAGCGGTGCGGGAAAGTGGGCAGGCAGCCCCCGGGCTGGTGAGGAGCTGTGTGATCCCTTAGCATAGTGACACATCTGACCCCACATCTTCTGCCACCTGTCTCGAAGGTGTTGTGGGAAATCCCGTGCAGTGCCTGGCCCTCGGAGGTGTTCCCCAGCAGTGGGCTTTACTCACAGTGGTGTTATGCCAAATTTTCCTGGCTGGAAGGTGCTGAGAACGTGTGTGAAGCCGCTGGGTGTCGCCCCTGTGATCGTCTGACACCTCACCTGCCATCTGTGGCCCATGGCCGGGTCACCGCCTGCACATGTTCTTGTCGCTCCTGCATTTGCTGCAGCCTGGGCCACAGCCCGGAGGACTTTGCAGACCCTGATGGGAAGAGCATCGCTCGTCCCCCGCATATCCACGTTTGTCTGGGCTTAGCGGTCATTCAGGCCGAGTGTGTTGAGTGCAGGAATTCAGGAATGTGGCTCAGTGGAGATTTCAGTGCTGCCGCTCTGGGGTGGCTCCCGAGGTCCCACATACTGGACTCTCCGGCAGAGCCAGCACTGCTGGGCCAGCAGTGCTCCAGAGTAGTTCATTGTCCTCCTTTGTTATGGTTCAGAAGTGTCGCCCTGGTCCTGGCGTGTGGTCAGCTGAATGGTTACGGTTTTCAGCAGACAGCATACAGGCGCAGGGACTGGGTCCCAAGTCTGACCAGGATACTTCCCTGAATACCCACGATACTCCAAGATGGTGGCCGAAAGACATGCTGTGTCGCCCAGTACAGTGGGACCACACGACCCCACGCATCTCCTGGAAATAAACTTTCTTTTTCACTGTAATGACAGAAAAGCAATACACATTCGTTCTAGGAAATTTAGAGAAGATGAAGAGAAAAAAACCCGTCACGTGGACGTAGCCATCTCTTGCTCATGTGTTTTAAGAATTGTAGGAGGCCGGCGCTGCAGCTCAAAAGGCTAATCCTCTGCCTGCGGCTCCAGCACCCCGGGTTCTAGTCCCGGTCAGGGCGCCGGACTCTGTCCCGGTTGCCCCTCTTCCAAGCCAGCTCTCTGCTGTGTCCCGGGAGTGCAGTGGAGGATGGCCCAAGTGCTTGGGCCCTGCACCCCATGGGAGACCAGGAGAAGCACCTGGCTCCTGCCTTCGGATCGGCCCAGAGCCGGCCGCAGCTGCCATTTGGGGGGTGAACCAACAGAAGGAAGACCTTTCTGTGTGTCTCTCTCACTAAATCTGCCTTTCAAAAAAAAAAAAAAAAAAAGAATTGTAGGATAATTTCTCTGCATTCTTTTTTTTTTTTTTTTATTGCCGGGCATAGTTAGACAGTGAGAGGGAGAGACAGAGAGAGAGTTATCGACAGTGAGAGAGAGACAGAGAGAAAGGTCTTCCTTCCGTTGGTTCACCCTCCTAATGGCCGCTGCGACTGGCGCTGCACCATTTCAAAGCCAGGAGCTGGGTACTTCCTCCCGGTCTCCCATGTGGGTGCAGGGCCCAAGCACTTGGGCCATCCTCCACTACACTCCTGGACCACAGCAGTGAGCTGGACTGGAAGAGGAACAACCAGGACTAGTACCCAGCACCCCAACTGGGACTAGAACCTGAGGTGCCGACACCGCAGGCGGAGGATTAGCCAAGTGAGCCGCGGCGCCGGCCAATTTTTCTGCATTCTAAAGCACAACATCGTGAACTGTAAACAACACAGGTTTCTAGGGGAGAAAAAAAAAAAAAAAGATGAGCTCCTTTTATCTCATTTCACAGCACCATGAAGAACACCTGGTAAGATACTGCCTCCTACTTCATGGCCTACAGAAGTTCACAGAAAATGCATATTATGGAAAAAAAATCTGCATAGATTTAAAAATTTTTCACACCAAAGTAAATGTGCCCTTTAATTCCATTTTTTTGCCACTATCTTCCTGGAACAGGTCCAGCCATAAATCCCTCTATATACACAGGCTTCAAAGTGATGTCCTTCGATCTCTGTTTACATAAGGTCAAGGAAGCTGCAAAAGTGTAATGGGTTCGGGGATGTCACATTTGGCGTGGGTGGCATTCTCGTTTGGCATTCTCATAGATTTCTTGAATTTTGGGTACTTTGGGTGATTCTCTTGCATGTGACAGTAAAGCAGCTTATTATAAATATCAATTTTCAACCAAGTAAAAAGAAAAGACAGCTTTTCCTAATGCGTACAAAGATGCCCTTTCATCTAGCAGCTAGCCCATGTAATTGGTGGTGGTTGTGTAATGGTGGTCTCGGCCCCTCACCGATCGCCAGAGACTATGCTGGAAGACAGGAGGATGTTGTAGAACTGAAGCAGGTGAGACATGGGGGTCACTGCATTTGCCCACAAAACTTCCCACTTTCAGCCAGGGTTTAGCTTATTAGCAAAATTGTCTGGGGCCAGTGCCGTGGCTCACTTGCTGTGCTGGCATCCCATATGGGTGCCGGTTCTAGTCCCGGTTGCTCCTCTTCCAGTCCAGCTCTCTGCTATGGCCTGGGAGGACAGTGGAGGATGGCCCCCGTGTTTGAGCTCCTGCACTCGCTAGGGAGACCAGGAAGGGGCTCCAGGCTCCTGGCTTCAGATCGGCGCAGCGCGCCAGCCGTGGCGGCCATTTGGGGAGTGAACCAACGGAAGGAAGACCTTTCTCTCTGTCTGTCTGTCTCTCTCTCTGTCTATAACTCTACCTGTAAAAAAAAAAAAGAAAAGAAAAGAAAAAGAAAAAAAAATTCTCTTTGGAAGGCCCTCACTCCTGCTCCCTGAGTTTATGGTTTCTTTTCTTTTTAAGTCGTATGTGTTTATTTAAAGATTTATTCATTTTATTTGAAAGGTAGAGTTAAAGAAAGAGAGGGAGAGTCAGACAGAGAGATCTTCCATCCATTGGTTCACTCCTAAGTCACACACACCTGGGATTGGGCCAGGCTGAAGCCAGGAGCTTCATCCGGGTCTCCCACGTGGGTACAGGGCCTAGGGACCTGGGCCATCTTCCGCTTCCAGCGGGGAGCTGGATTGGAAGTGGAGCAGCCGGGACTCAAGCCAGCACCTGTGTGGGAAGCAAGCGTTGCAGCAGGTGGCTTACCTGTCGAGGCCACAACCCTGGCCCATGCGATTGCTTTTCTTAGAGTCATGTTAGGTTCCAGGTTTCAGTAAGTAGTTGTCTCTGACAGGCTTGTCCTTTGGAAGGCCAGAGGGTGCTGAGGGGCTCAACATGACAAGTCCCTCATGCCCTGCTCCCGCCACCAGGAATGTCTGGTTATTTGTCTGGTCCCAAGGGCCCGCTTTGCCTCTGATCAGCTGCTGAGCCCTCGATCTATAGTCTGCTAAGGTCTTCTGAGGTCCTGCAAGGCTGCATGCCCCTGACCTAGTCAGAGGGCCAGGTAGAATAAAGATTACCACAGTGACAAACTATGAGCTCTTCCTTCTTTATGAGCACAAAGGAAAACTTGGGGAAGCTGTTCACTTTTCTGGCTTGGGCCAACTCATTTCTCCCCTGACATGAGCGAGCATGCCTTTCTGAACCAGAACCTGCTGCACAGATGTTTTCAATGTGACCACAGCCTGAACATCTTTCCTAGACATTTGCTGAGACAGAGGACAGCGTGTGTGCGTTTGGGCTCGCGCGTCTGTGTCTGCACATTTACACACAGTCATCATCGGGGATGCTGATGGGCCCTAATCCACTTTAATAACGTAGTGAGAGATTGCATCATGTTCTGTTTTACAAAATACGAAAACTCTCTGCAGCTGTGAAGGAATAACCCTCATAATTCATCCGAGGGCCTGCCTCCCCTACTTGCAGGGCCCACGCCATATCTCATCTCAACTCATTGCTCTGTGTGTCCTGCGCAGACGCAGCGAGACCGCATGATCGATGCTGTGGAACAAGGATGTTACTGCCACAAGCGGGGGAGGTGAAACCCCGCGACGTGTGAGTGATGAGGCTCCAGTGAGTTCAGAAGACAGTATATCTCTCCACACCAGATAATATACCGTCCCTGATCCCGCGGCTGTATTTACTCAGCTCTGAGAGAAGACGAGGGGAGTAGGATTCTTAGGGTTTTGATTCATTTATTTATAAGGCCTTATCTCCGGGGCGTTCAGTGCTCTTTGGGAATTTCGTAAGCAGCAACGATGGCCATGCCACCTTCTTTCAGGATTTTCTTCAGTTAATATTGAAGACGTCATTCCACTGTTCATTTCAAATAGCGCTGCAGTTTGAACTACTGCTCAGAAATGCAGCTTGGCTGCCAGTTTCCAAAGATGAACAATTTATCGGGGTTTGAACTTTTGGCCACTAGTAACTGTTTGAAGGCTAAGATGCTCACAACACTGTGAATGGGTTTGATATTTCTTGACAACAGTCCCATATCCTTTCCTGTTAAACTCTCCTCGGTGCTTCCCAAGGAAACGGAATTCCCAATGAACTCCTTCCCTCTGGGCCCCGGCTCCTGTCCTCCCTCCTCCTATTCTCTCTAGAAGAGTGGGATGGGCGAGGGGTGGGCATTGCGTCTTCTTGGGACACCCAAATCCTCTCAGACTTTCTGAGACGGGGTATTGCCTCCACTTCTAATCCAGTTTCCTGCGAGGCAGGAATGCACCTGCGAGGCAGTGGATGACGGCCAACGTGCCTGAATCCCTGTCACCCAGAGGGGACCAGATGGGATTCCTGGCTTCAGGCTTCCCTGGCCTCCTGGCTTCAGCTGCTGCAGGCGTTTGGAGAGCGAACCTGTGGATGGAGGATTTCTCATCTCCCCTCTCCTCTCTGTCTCTCCCTCTCTCCCTTTTAAAATAAATAAGAAGAACAAAGTAGGTAGAATTGGTATGTTAGGTGAGCCTAGCAGAGAACTGAGCCAGTCCGTCCAATAGCAGTCTAAGCTGCTGAGCACAAGCTCCCAGTCCTGGAGAGTGAATTTCTCACTTCTCTGTCCATGCTGCGGGGCTGTCACACCATGAACACTCAGATCTGCCTCCGATGCACACCGCCACACTGCCGGCAGCCCCCTTGCTCCATCTGCCTCCGATGCACACCGCCACACTGCCGGCAGCCCCCTTTCTCATCTGCACTACTCTCTGTCTATTGTAATTCCCAGGCGTTGGAGCTCTTTTATGAAAGAGTGTGGTACAAATACCTGTTTCATGCCCAGGGGTTTGATGTTGAATGCCAGGTGTCTCTGAGCAGTGGATAGAACTTTCAGTAAGAATCTTGCTGAAAGAAGAAAGGGCTGTTTGAGGGGGAAGTACTTCAGTGGATGCTAATACTTTCAAGAGATACTATAACTGTTGACAGAGACCTCGGATAACCCAAATAGCAAGACGTTTCCCTCATATACTACACTCCCCCGCCTCTGCCTTTCTCTCACTCACCCACAGATTTACTTATTTAAGCAAATCTTGAAAGGCGGAGTGAAACGAGCAGAAATCCCCAGGTTGGCATCGCTGTCCTCTGAATCTCTGTGCTTTAATGTGAGAGCTGAATATCGTTTGTCAAATGTTTAAGCGTCTCCCAGGATTCTGTCCCAGTATGGAAATTCTTTGATGTCCTCCTTTACATTTGAAAGTTGCCTCTTCTGTTTACACCTTTGCCTTGTTTTTCACTACAGATGGAAAGAAAAGACTTAAAACTTAGGTGCATCCGATTTTCTCCACACATACTACAAGTATTTCCTAATTATAAACATTTTTTCCTTTTTTTTAGCACATTCCTTCCTTGTTCCTCCCCCAGGAGCTAAAAGGAAAAGAGCATTGTTCTTCTGGGATTTATTTTATTTGAAAGATAGAGGGGCATAGAGGGGGAGAGAGAGAGAGAGACCTGCCATCCACGGGTCCGCTCCTCAAATGCCTCTAACAGCCACGACTGGATCAGGCCAAAGCCAGGAACCAGGAACTCCATCTGGGTCTCCCACATGAGCGGCAGGGACCCGACTGCTCGAGCTGTGCCCTACTGTGTTGCAGGGTGTGTGCATCAGCAGGAAACTGGAATCAGAAACAAGCTGGGGATCAAATCCGGGCACTCCAATGTGGACCACAAGCATCGTAACTGCTGTGCAGAACGCCCGTACGCTGCTGTGCCCAATGTCCACCCCAGCCCTGTGCACTGGGTTTTGAGTGTGATCCTCGTTCTCACAGCACTAACTGAAAACAGCGGAGTGCCTAGCAGTGTGTGCTTTGATCGGCTGTGGCACTGTGTTCACACGTAGCTTTCTTCCAGCCCCTCGAGCCTGACACTCAGTAAAGCTGCAGTCGTGGTTGGAAGTCATCCAGAGCCTCTTTGCCTACTCTTCGTTTTCTTCTCTATCCTCTTACCTTTTTCCCGAGACTGATTTCTTCCTTATGCATCCACAGGTAGCTCCTCTTTTTTCCCTTTTCTTGACTGTTGAAGGTATTTATAGAGTTGGACTCAAACACTGTACCTTAGGGCAGACACAGGCAGCACAGGGCACTGTCCACTTCTCACTTCTCACTGTGTGATCTGGTGCCCAGATGAACATCTCCGTTGTTTTTCCACAAGTGAAAGAAACAGTAAGACCTGCACATTTAACTCAGAGCTCTCTTTTTTTTTTTTTGATACTGTCTTTAATGAAAAATGCCAAATTATGTATATATGTAATTTTTATTTTAAGATTTATTTATTTATTTGAAAGAGTTATAGAGAGAGCAAAGGAGAGACAAAGAGACAGGGCTTCAACCCATTGATGCACTGCCCAAATGGCTGCAATGGCCAGGGCTAGGCCAGGCCGAAGCCAGGAGCCAGTTCCAGGTCTCCCATGCGGGTGCATGGGCCCGTCTTCTGCTGCTTTCTCAGGCCATAGCAGAGAGCTGGATCAGAAGTGGAGCAGCCAGGACTCAAATCAACACCCATATGGGATGCCGGCACTGCAGAGAGTGGCTCAACCCGCTGCACCACATTGCCGGCTCCCAGATCTCTGTCTCAAGGATCAAATGACATATTGTGAGAATGCTTTGCAAAAGCACCACAGCACTGCGTAACCACAGGATATTTGTATCTAATCTAGCCAGATCTAAATGACATCATTAGTGTGGACTATCCCAGACGCCTGTTGTGGGCTCTTGACACTCATTCTCTCCTTGGGTTCTTTTTAAACCTGCAGGAGAGGCATTGCTGTCTTTCGGTTGCATCCCCCAGTCGTTAAGTAAGAGTTGGGGTTTCAACCAGCGTCCTAGGCCCGCCTTCTCCCCACCACCTCTCCCTGCAGTCTTACTTAGGAAGAGGAGACGAGAGCAGCTCCCAGCGCAGCCATTTCCGGGGAGCCTGAGCATGGCTGGTTTGCCTTGCAGCCAACATGCTTCAGAGTAGCCCAGGTTTCAGGCGGAGATGTCTCAGATCCAAGAAAATATGTTTGTGTGCCAGGGAGAGAATGTGTCTTAGCATGTAAGGAAACAAGCGGATTTCAAAAGGGACTGTCTTATAAATAGTTCGCTTATTTAATTTAACTTACTTTGTTGATCTACACTATGAAACAAATAAAGAACCACATACGAAGCTTATTATTTTGCATGGATCAAAATGTCTGAGACTGCCCGAAAAATGAAAAAAAAAAAAAAAAAGAAACGCACTCTTCATAAAATCCCAGGCAAAGCTCCGTGCTGCGCTGTCCCGCAGGTGCTGCTTTGATTAGTGTTTGGAAGTTTAATTTTGTTATTGGGTATTCATTGTATTAGTTTGCATTTTTTGGGTATTTGATGGCATTCCATGAAAAAATAAAAACCACAACATTTTAAATAATCAGCGTGGCTCCTGCCATCCGCCTGTGCGTTGCACGATGTGTCGTCACTCTACAAATGCCGTAGAGGCAGCTGCGCGGGTGCTTTCCACAGACTCAGATTCGCCAGTCTTCCGCCCTCATCAAGAAGACATCTGTGGACGCGTCTGATAAATTCTCTGACGTCTCGCTTTCTCTCCTGGTTAAATTTTCGCTTTACCTCTCCATGATTGGCTCTGAAAACAGGAAGGCAAGTTTGACTTCATAAAACCAACAACTAAAATTCGCACCGTGGTTTCCCGTTCACAAAGCAGGCACTGTTCCCCGTCACGGTGTCTCTCCCTGTACCGTGGGGTCATGCCCAAGGACGCCGGGTCACCTGGAGGAAACCGGCACCCCGGGGCGCTCCGGGGTTGCCCGTGTCTGCAGTTTCACCCTCCAGCTGCCTGGGGCCGGGTTTTCTGCTGCCAGACCGTCTCCGATAGTTCCTTGTGTCCCACGCAGCTTTTCGTACCAACCCTTAATCTGGGCTTTCAGGAGACACATGGGAGGTGGAAGTGTGAATGAGTGAGGGGTCCTGGAAGTTGCAGCCTTATCTCTGTCAGTCAGAAGTTCCTACCTCGGTGTGAAGATGTCTGTGAATCGCCTGAAATCTTGGACCCCAACGCGTCCTTGTCCTTGTGCAGCCTCACACATGTGTGTTTCCCAGGGAAGAAGGTGTCCTCCTTATCAGACCCCCACAGGGGTTCATGACCCCAGGAAGTTAATATCCCTGCCTTAAAGAAACATTCAGAGGGCAACACGTGCTTCAAGATTTCATTTTAGCATTCATTGCAAAAGATAGAAATCATCCGAAAGTCAGATTTAACCTGTTTCCATGAGGCTATCACCATTTTGTGTCTGAGCTAACTGAGTTTGATTTGCTAGAACTTAGCACTGCTGGGTTCAAGCGTGGACCTCAGGCTTCCTCTTGGCTGATCGCTAGAGCAGTTCTGTGTGGCTCCCTGATCCTTCCCCTCCCCCCACCACACACACAGTCCTGCCATCTTGAAAATGCCCCTGGTGAGTGAGAATAAAAGCAAGGCCATGGGCCCAGAGCTGTGCTGTAGCAGGTAAAAGCTTCTGCCTGCAGGGCCAGCATCCCAGATGGGTGCCAGTTCAAGACCTGGCTGCTCCACTTCTGATCCACTCCCTGCTTCCAGTGGAAAGCAGTGGCAGGTGGCCCAAGTGCCTGGGCCCCTCTATCCGTAAGAGACCTAGAAGAGCCTCCTGGCTCCTAGCTTTGGCATAGCCCAGCCCTGGCCATTGCAGCCAGCTGGGGAGTAAGCCAGCGGATGGAAGATATCTGTCTGTCTCTCTTTCTCTCTGTCTAATTCTGCCTTTCAAATAAATAAATAAACCATTGAAAAATGTTAAAAAAAAAAAAAAAAAAGACAAGCAAGGGCAGTCACTTCCATCCCTGCATTTCCTGTACAGTTTCTGGGTGAAGAGGATGTGGGCTTTAGCACAGAAGTAACTCAGCACAATCTAAAGTGCCAACATCTGACATGTAACACTTTCATCTACCCATCAGTTAGAACTCCGCCACACTGGCTATTTCTTTTTCTTCCTGTTTTTAAAGATTTATTTATTGGAAAGGCAGAATGACGGTGGGGGAGAGACAGAGAGGTCTTCCATCTGCTGGTTCACTCCCCAAATGCCTGCAATAGCCGGAGCCAGGCCAGCCTGAAGCCAGGAGCCAGGAGCTTCCTCTGAATCGCCCACGTGGGTGCAGGGCTCCATGCACCTGGGCCGTCCTCCTCTGCCTCTCCAGGCACAGTTACAGAGCTGGATTGGAAGCTGCTGAGCAGCTGGGACTGGACTCAGCGCTCAGCTGTGGGTGCTGCATTGCAAGTGGCACGTTGACCTGCCATGCCAAAGCACTGGCCCCACATTGCGGGTTTTGAGAGCAGGATCCACTTTCTCTGTATCTCCACGAACCTGGGGCTGCACACTTTGTGTGTTCCGTGTCGGTCATCGCGAAGCTTGACTGAGCTCATTTTGGGGGCCTGCTACACAGAATCATGCAATCAAAATGGAGGACTTGTGGGAATTCATTAGTTTAGTAGATGGCCTACTTTCCAGTGGAGTATGCTGGCCAATAATTGTCCTCACTGAGTAACTTTGCTGTCTGTGGAATGTAGTGGAATCAGAGGAAGTCGTTAGGCCTCATCCTAGGCACATTATTCTGCCTCGTCTCTCTTACAGTAGTTAAGAAATCCAAAATGGAAAATCCTAAAAAGAGTACAAAAGTGAGAAACACAGACATGACTGTCAGTGGGTAGATAATAGTTTTAGTAAATGCAATTGAAATGCAATTTACAAAATTGTGAGTATTCAGAATCAAAGCGAAGCCCGTTCTGGGCTGGTAGCTGAACACTGATTCATGAAAGAACTCGCCGAGACAGCGTCCCCGATGGAAGCAGAGAGCTCTCAGAGGCTCACCGAGGCTGGGACTCTGCCGAGTTACCTGCTCTCTTTCGTCAGCAGCTGGTTGCACCGATAACTTCTCTGGAGCTGTCCTTCCAATTACATTTTTTAGAAGCAAATGATCAAATCATCATCCTTGTACTTTTTGAACAAATCTCATTCATTAAATACTATCATAAATATTTACAGTGTATTCTTTCAAATATTTGCAGATTTAATAGAAAGCATGTCTCCTTGACATTCTATGCCTTACTAAATTGACATTAGATATTCCCGTGTTTACACACATACATATGGTTAATGACTCATGTTACCTATTAAGGTTTCCTGTTTCCTGATTTAAAAGATGTTTAAAGGCCAAAGTACTGAATGTTTATTTTTGCCCTCTGGATCTTCTGCTTCATATAGCAACACAAAAACAGGCTACAGACTTATTTTAACTCCACCAAACCCACTTTTCACCTTTTATTATGACACGAAGGTTTGGTCAGCTGAGGTCAAGTTGTGCATGTAACATAGCTGGCATTATCGTCAGTGAACTGTCACAGAGAGGAAAGTCAAAATATAAACACCAAGCATTTCTACAGCAGCTTAGAGCTGGGATTAACTCGGATCGCCCAGTCTTCTGCTTTTAATGAAATTCTCTCCCTTGTATTTTCATGTTTGGGAGAGAGTCCAAAGTTATCTCATGCTAATTTAGTTAGGCAGTGCCCTCCGGGGATGTCACAAGCTTCCATGACCCCTCCAGAGGGAGACTCTGCGACGGGATGAGGGGAATTAAACATTCCTAAGAAATTGGAAAGCAGCAGCCCCCAGAGACCTTGCAGAGCAACTCGCTCCAGACTCGGCGGCCAGACTCAAGTCACCTTCTCAGCGCGGGCTTGACGTCTCTCTCAGCCCTGTCCGCCGTGACTCAGAGGTCAGCCCGGGGACTGGGGAGAGGTGGCGGCGAGAGCGGATTCTCAGGGAGGGCCGGCTGCAGCACGCTCTGATTTGTCGTCTGTGGCTATCTGAAGTGCCTTCGGAAAGATGGACAGAGCCTCAGCTTGCTTGGCTGTCCTCTCTCCTGAACCCCAAATTCACCGCATAGGAACTGTTTCCCCGACTTCTCAAATACTGAGTCCCCTGATTCTTGGCCACTGACACGGGTCAGGGTTGTTGCTGTTTTTATGGTGCGGGCCCTCCATGCCTAATCATTCAGTAATTACATTAGCTGTCTCACTGAGGATGTCTCCCCTTGTGCACTTAATGAAATTGGGGGTGGCGGGAGGCTGGGAAATGTGTTTCCGGTTTTAAAATCGTACTCCCTTGGTGGCTTACATTTCCTACATGAAGAATTTCAGGAAACAAAGAGAACAAGAGTATAATTAAATACTGAGTCTATCTTGTAGATAAATTGAAGAAGCCACGTTGTCTAGTTTGCTCGTTTGTCTTTCTACAGAACTGAAATTAAATGAGTTCCCTGTGCACCGAGGTGGCATTGTGAGAAGCGGGTTTGGGGACTCTGCTCCAGCGTCCTCGGGGGGAGAATAACTCCTGCAGAGGAGCCCCTTAGGCCCATGCGTGCTGGGCATGTGTGCTGGGCAGGCCTGCCCTGCATGTCTGGCTCAGTGGCTGGCCTCGATCAGTGCAGGCAGTGTGTCAGCCAGCAGCTAACATTGTTGGCAAGCCAGATGTGCTGCACCCCTGAGTAACAAGGAGATCCAGTGTGTACACATCCCGGCGTGGGAACAGGCTGCCGGACTGCCCGAGGGCCTGGGAGGCAGGCCGCCTGAGGTGCGCCCACCGGGGCCTCCGCAGACCCTTGTCCTATTGCCAGTACTCAGAGAAGTCACTTTGCAAAGTCAGGCACTCTGGCTGCTGGAATGGGAGATCTTTCTGATTTCTCAGTAAAAGCAGATCTGTGAACACAGCATTCATTTCTCCCCTGGCTGCCACGGGGCCTCCAGCAGTCCTCCAAGGCAACATAGAAAGAAGCGTGGCCTAGAAGATGGGAGATGTGGGTTCTTGGGCCGAGCACCTGTTGGGACCCTCGTCTCCTTCTCTCTCAGCCCCAGTGAACCTGCCAGCTCTGCAGAATTCTGAGAGCTTTGCCCCTATTCAATGTCCAGTGACTCAGTAGACCTCAGCCATAAGCCTCTTAACTTCCTCTGGCTTCTCTGTCCATACTAACAGTAATAATAATACTATCATGGCATCCAGCATTGTGGTGCCCCTAGAAAGTGTGGCGTTTAGCAGCCCTTGGGCAGAGACTCCCTGGTAAAGAGACTCATTCTGCACTGCACAGACGGAGCGTCCCGTCACGTGTGGTTTCCAGGAAGTGCGGCCTCTGTGACTGCAGTTCAGCAGGACATTGGCAGGTGATGTCCTGAGTATGGAATTCACCACGGGGCAGGCACCATCAACAGTTCCTGGACAAGAAGACTCTGAGGTTCCCGGCCCTTGGCGTCAGGGCTGAAAGAGGGAGCAGGGTCCTAGGTGAGTCCCGAGAACCCCCTTACTCCCTTGCTGTCTCCTGCACCTTTCCCCAGCGTGCAGGCGTGGCAGGGCTCGGAGAGGCGAGGAGAGAATCAGGCACAGGGTGTGCTTTTGTGGAGCTGCTTATCAAAGCTAAGCTTCTGCCCTTTCATTCGGTCGGGGTGGACTGGGTGGAAAACTGGCCCAGAGACCAGGAAATTTGCTGTCTGTTCCATCCCGTCGTGACCCCGCTGCAGGTCAGCCCTCCACGCGTGTCTCGGTTTCTGTGACTGTAAAACCCAACAGCGAAATGCTTGTGATTCGCAAGAAACCCCGGGAAATTCTTCTGCCCAGTGAGTGTCTCGGTGGGGGCTGCTGCTGTCTGGCACCTTCTTATCTGCTCCAGGGCTTTCTCAGACCACAGCCTCCTGGCCGCCTGTTAATGGGTTGTGTTCCCACCTAACCTTGTTAACACCATCCCCAGCCCGAGGAAGAGAGACGTGGTGGAGCTGGGAGCTCCTCATGCCAAAGCAAACAATGAAGTTTGGAAACACTTAGACCAAGATAATTAGAAAAATGATGTTGAAGAAAGGGTGGCATTAGAATCACTATTACGCCTGAGTTAGAATCCGGTTTCAAAAAGCACGATCTCCTGTTAGCTGATCTGTTTGAGAAGAGCAGTGCGTGCGTGTGCGCGTGCGTGTGCGTGTGCGCGTGTGTTTAGAGCTTGATTGAGTTTTTCGCTTTAAAAGACTTAGTTTGTTTAAATCCTCTGATCACTCCTTTGGTTGAGGCTCTACTCAGGGGTCTTTATTCTTCATTGAGAAGTTGTGTTGGGAAAAAAAAAAAAACCTTGCCAACAGCTGTTTACTGCTGAGAACACTATTAAACAAAGACCTGCTGTTGAACAATAATTAATTAAGCTAAATATTCAGAAGAAAGACGGCTCCTGGGAAATGCCAACCTATATAAGAAAACACGTTCCCGAAAGGGCAGAAACCCATGCGTTAGACAAATACATAAACTGCCAGGATTTTTATGTTCTTTCAAAACTTGAATGTAACTGACCTATTTTGAGCAGAGAATTGGAAAGTCTTAAGGGTAGAAATGTTGAGAGCGCAGATTCCATTCTCAAATACATTTTTAAAACGAGCGGGTGCTCTGGAAAGCACCGTGTTTTTATGTTTGGTATGATAGCGGCTCACGGAATTATCGCATCCTATCTCGGCGACCGCTCCAGCGTGCGCTGATCTCCCCGCATTAGCACGGCATTTTCTCCAATAATATTATCATTCAGAACAGCAGTAACATTTTGTAGATCACAGAGTTCCTCCAGGGTATTATCCGATGGGAGACCTAACACCTGTAACCTGTGTAAGAAAAGTAACTGTGAAATAAGGCCGTTGTCCCCAGCGAGGCCCCCAGCCTGTGCGTGGGCTGGGCCTCCTCAGCAGGGCCTAGGACGTGGAGCTGAAGTGCAAGTCATTTCACCACATCACATTTACCATCCCTTTATCGTTGCCTGTTTCCTGTAAAAATACCTCATGTGGAAAGGCAAATAAACATCATTCAAAAAGTCCATGGAAAATAGGATTGAAAAATAACCTTATCTTGGTGCCAAAACAGTTGAATTCCATGCATATAAAAGGTCTTCGAAAAGTTCATGAAAATGTGTATTAGAAAAACATACGCAGGGATGTCCAGGTCTCGGTTGCACCGTAATGAATGTGTGTCTTCACTCCATTTTCCAGGAGTAGTTGGAAGTGGGCTCGTGTACGCCCCTCCCCTCTTGCTCCGTGACTCTCTCGGCTCCCCTCCTCCTCCACGGGTTTTCATTCTGAGCGCTTTCACGACCACTCTCGTAACCCACCTCCGGCTTTACATAGTTGTCCCCTGTCCTGTCTGAACGTCTGAGTGTGATCACAGAGAGGCTTCCAGGTTAAGCTACCGGCACTGTTTTTACTGCTGGGAACGAGATCATTTCAAAGAAACACACACACACACACACACACCCTTCTTCCTCAGCCCTTCACTTTTGACCTGCAGTCCCCGCAGTGCCCGGAGGAGCTGAACCGGAGAAGCAGGCAGGTCCTCGGGACCCTCCAGGAGGAGTGGCTCTCAGCTCCCTGCATGGCATTCTCAGCAGGTGGCGCTGTTTCCCCCAAGTGAGCTGCACATCTGTGCCCCCCACATGGGGGGCATTGTTCATTCCCAGGAGGGGATACCCAGGAGCATCATCCTTCCTCTCCGTAGTCCTTGGAAAGTTGTAAACGAAGCTAACACAGAGCGGAAGATGGAAAAGGGTCGTGCAAGCCAAGCAGCCAGTCCTCGCTGCCTCGTAGTGTACCCTTTATGCCGCCCTGAGGGCTTCCATGTCCCGTTGTCACTCTGCAGACCTGCAGCCCACTCACTGTCAGAAACACAATACTCGCTTTTCTTATTTTTTGCATCCCTGTTTGTCCTGGAGTCACTCACACACATAGCAATCTGTGAAACTAAAAAGAAAGGAAGGGGCAATTGTGTAGCTGTCACGCGGTCAAGTGTGTTCATTCTCACACCGACTGCCCTCTTTAATGTCCGTCCACAGGCTGTCTGCAGGCCCAGCCTGATAGCGAGCAGAGCGCTCTGGGAGTGGGGATTTATCACTTGGCAGTCAGCTGGGTCTCGGGGAGACAGTGGGGCTTTATCTCCATACCCTTGGAGAATTGATTTACCGAATGTTTCTCTTAGAGACTTCATTCTCTGGTTCTTCAGCCCACTTGCAGTCTCTCATCAGACTCAGAACTGAATGTGGTCTTTTTCATTTTGGGTCAGGAGGGTACATTCTAGAAGACAGAACAGTGGAGCTGGTGTATTGGGAAGAGGCCCTTTCCTTAGCTATCACGTCTCTGGACGCCGCCGCGGCCTGCACGTGCCAGCATCGCAGAGCACCCCCCAGGTCTCCGTCACCCACCTTGCTCTTCCCCCCGGAGACCTCGGCTGTCCGAGTAGTAGAAGTGGGAGCTGACCGCTGAGCAGCAGTGTGAGTCCCCTTCTTCTTGGAGAACAGTGAAAGCACACTAAATCCTCCGCCTGCCTGCGTGCCAGTCCCTTCACACGAGCAGCTTTTTAAAATAAAAGTTTATGGGTTTCGGAGTAAGCGTTCGCTAGCCGTTCTTTGATGTTATCCATTTACAAGTATAAGCAAACTGATCCAGTTCCCTCGGGTCTGAAAGCAGGGGGAAGCAGGGGCCCCAGTTACAACTCCGTGTTGCCATCGATCGGCTGGAGGCTTTCTGAGTCGTCTCCCGAGAAGCGCCGCACAGTGACAGCACCCTCGGGGTGGCGGCAGCCGGGAACGCCAGTGTGGGGCGTCGGGTGCTTCCTGCCACGGCCCCAGCACCTCTCAGTCTTCGAAGACGGGGCCGTCCGCAGCTGCCTTTCCGTAAACACCACCCTCAAAGCGCTCTGAAAGAACGAATCCCAGATGCTCCCCGCGCCAAGCATTGCGTCACGCGCGCCGTGTGATCAATAAGAACATTGTGGTGGTGATTTCATAGCTGATTAAGTGAGGTGCCTGCAAGCCCACACTTGACTGGAAGGGCTGGTCTGGCTGCTCGCGGGGCGGCGAGCGGCCGGTCCCCAGCGCGGCCTGGGGCTGGCCCTTCAGTTTCGAAGTGAGTAAGCCTCAGCGGAGCCCGCGCCTCTAGGAAAGGCATTTCATCTCTCCAGGCAGGACCAAGTGACGAGTACTGAGCGCCAGGGAGGGCACGACTTGCTCCCACTTCCGAGCCTGCGTTTCACTCGCCGGCTGGGACGCCCGCAGACAGTCCTAGGCAATGGAGCGTTCAGCGATGAGACGTTAGAGAGGCAGAACCTGCCGAGTGCTGCCCACCGGCTCCCGGCCCACCGTGGACACACGCCGTGTCCTGGGCTTGCCGTGATTGGCCTGTGTCATTTTATACTGCCTTTTACTTCACGTCCCGGACTTCCAAGTTCCTCGTAGTTTCTGTACTCCTCCTTGCAAACTTTCTGTTTCATTTTGTGGAAAGCGTATTCTTAGCGCTGAAATATAGCTTTGTTGCCCCTGACACTGCTTTTAATTTCACTGATTGCAGGGTAAATAAATCATTGTGTACTTGAGAAAAAAAAAACACTGGCAGGAAAGCAGACTCTGTTAAAGACTCTTGCGATTCATTGCTGGTGAGATTTCCCAACTGGAGCGTCTCTGCTGTACTTTGCCTCTGGCTAACATCTGAAGATCGGCAGTAAAGCTCTATGCAAATACTTTCATGTATTAAAAGAACAATATTTTGACACTCATTGACACAAGCACAAAAATACAACACTAAATTAGTGTTCAGGAAAACAATGAAGACTTTGTTCATTCATACGAAATGAATGTGAAAAATGTGTGTTGTATGAACAGAGAGGTTGCTCCTCAGAGCCCGGCCTTCAGTTCTGTCTGCATGACATTATTCCCGCACAGCGCGCTAACAGGAAGGTTGATCTCTGTGAGCCGTCCGGGCAGTTATCCATTCCCGAGAGGCTACCGCACATCACCGTAACCAAACAGATACGTGTTCATTCTCCAGGCTTCTCTAAAGGTTACGTTAAGATGTTTTCTGGATATTTTTGAGTTTTAAATACTTGATAAGCTGAATATTTGAAACTGTTAACTCATGATGGGCTTGTTTTTCTAAATTTCACCTAGAGCAATATAGACCATAAATTTAAAAAAAACCTCCCTTGGCCATCTGTGTTTTACAAATAATTGAATTTCTAGGAGCACTCCAGTCTTAGAGAATACAAAAGAGCTTTTTGTTTGGTTTCAGGAGTGAGGACTGGTCCTTGTGGGGGAGGGACTTTCTCTAAAATATTGTTCATATAAAAATGCATGTGAATTCCTTTCCTCCCGTGTCCTCTGCTCCAGTATGACTGTTGCAGTCGATGCTTTCTTAAAAGTGACTGGCTTCCCTCTGGGTTCGTGTGGATCCCACACACTGCAGGGCTAACATCCAGCATTGCAGTCGGGCCTGCCGGAGCCGGGAGGATGCTTGACGGCCCCAAGGACAGAGCTGCACCGATCACCATGGGATGCTTCTCTTTCGTGAACAACACTTAAGGGAATTACGATTCCGTCTCACTCTATCCAAGCTTATTTGTCAGAGTACTGAGTGTCAGAGAACTTCTAACTCGACATCCTGATTTTTCCGAATAATGGCATAAGGACGCTGGAGAGAAAGAAACACCTGTGCTAAGAGTCTCAGTGAGCCGGAGGGAGCGCCAGCTTCCCCATGCCCAAGATGGCACATGTCCCAGCCCACCATCTTCAGAGGAGCCGCGGCTGGAAGTCTGCGGTGTCAGGGGCCACGGGGGCCGTGGACTGGGGGGATGCTGATGAGGACTCCCTGGCCTGCCCCCCTCCTGCCCTCTACCAGCCCCTGGGTCTCCCTCGGGGTCCTGCCTTGACCCTCTCAGCACCCAATGCAGAGCCAGACGGGTGTGGTGCCCCAGCCTCACAGGTCTCTTTGGTCGGTCTCCAGCTGTTTCTCTCCATGCTTGCTGGCATAAGGAGCAGAAACCTCCTGGAGGAACTCTGGCACATGGCACTTTTCCTAAGGAGCCCCAGATACTCCCCAGGAATGGGGGCTGAGTTCGCTCCTCTGTGTCTGTGCGTCTCTCCCTGCACTCTGGCTCAAGCCTGCGAGCACTCTCTTCCCTGTCTCCTACCCGCAGGGCCTCCTCCGTGCCTGGCCCTGCCAGCCTCCCCTTAGTGTGGCCAGGGACCATGCTCACCGCCCCAGGGCTCTGCACTGCCCTGAGTGCCCAGTCTGTGTCTCCTGCCATAACTGTCGTGGAGACTCTGGCCCCCATTGTGTGGGGTCTCCATCCACTGAAAGGGGGCTGGAGCAGGGGGCTGGGAGGTGACAGGTCACCTGGTTTATGCACAGCTGCCTTGATTGGCTTCTCCGGCTGGAGTGGTGGGTGGGGACAGTCTCTTTGGCAGGGTACTCCCCAGAGCCCCACGTTCCAGAAATTCTGTCTCAAGTTGGCCTTTCAAAACCCTTTTCTCATGTAAATGTTGGAGTCCATGGGCCAGGCACAGTGTCTACCTTGTGTCTCCCAATGTGGACTATCTGTGGACCCCAGCCCAGCACCGACTCCAAGTGGGCTCTTCACAGACACGTGAAGCCACAGAAATCCCTGTCACTCCTCCGAGCCTCCATTTGTAACAGGGTTCCTGTAGGAGAACGCATTCCAAGATGCCTCCATGAGGGAAATGCGTGTGGGCGCCATGGGATGGGAAGAGTTAGGGTTAGGGTTAGGGTTAGGGTCAGGGCTAGGGTCAGGGTCAGGGTTAGGGTTAGGGTTAGGGTTAGGGTTAGGGTTAGGGTCAGGGTCAGGGTTAGGGTTAGGGTTAGGGTTAGGGTCAGGGCTAGGGTCAGGGTTAGGGTTAGGGTTAGGGTTAGGGTCAGGGTCAGGGTCAGGGTTAGGGTTAGGGTTAGGGTTAGGGTCAGGGCTAGGGTCAGGGTTAGGGTTAGGGTTAGGGTTAGGGTTAGGGTTACCATTAGGGTTAGGGTTAGGGTTAGGGTCAGGGCTAGGGTCAGGGTTAGGGTTACCATTAGGGTTAGGGTTAGGGTTAGGGTCAGGGTCAGGGCTAGGGTCAGGGTTAGGGTTACCATTAGGGTCAGGGTTAGGGTTAGGGTCAGGGTTAGGGTTAGGGTTAGGGTCAGGTCCCACAGCAGCAGGGCCTCTGAGAGGTGTGACTGCCGCGGCCCCTTCTCCCCGGGTACGGTTGCTTCATCTTTCAGATGTGCTGTATGAATGAGAACATCTCAGGCTATAACATTCTGTCGCCCTAACACAATCAGGATTTAATTCGCCCCACCCCGTCCGCCTTCCCTCCCCATGCCCTTCACGGGTGCTAGAGTTTGGGCACAGAGATGAACTGGACTCTCCCAGGCACCAAGAACACTCTCAAGCTGCTTCATTACGTTGTCCCCATCATAAATAATAGTCCCGAGCACGTCCCACGTCCCAGCCCTTTGCATTGTTGGCTAAACTAACCCTTGAAACAGCCCCAGGAGGTCGGAGCCTCATGTTGCCTAGTAAGCAGAGCGGCTGAGCTGAACCCCGCTGTCTGAGCCCAGGTTCCCAGAGCAGCAGCCCACGTCCCAGGCCTGTTGAGTCAGGAACTTAGGCCTAAAGGGGCCCAGCCATGTGTGTTCTCACCTTCCAGATCATTCCGACGCTTGCTGCAATGTGAGAGCCCCTGCCTCCTCCCTTCAGCACGTGGCACCAAGCCCATAAATGCTCCCGAGGTGTTCACGCCCGTCCAGCTGGGGAGAGGGTGTGTGATGTGCCTGTCCATTGGTGGCTGCATGAGGCGGGCTCTCCAACCTCAGTGCCACGGATGGGGAGCTAGTGTGCCCGTCTCACCACTGACGGAATCGCAGCAGGAGGTGGGAGGGGAGGCGGCTGCTCCTCCACGTGTACCATAGGGGAGCTCACCTGGCCTCCTCCGTGGTGCCTCAGTGGTCTGCTGGCAGGTTCAGCAGGTGGGAGCAGGGTAGCGAGCCACGTAGTACGGTCGCACTCCTTCCTCAACACAGGGCCGGCTTGCTTTGCCCTGCACTGCCCAGCGTGAGACGCTGGCTTCGCGTGCCTTCTGAGTACATCTGAATCGAGACGTCCTGTAAGTGCTGGACTGCAGAGACTGGCATGGAGGGGCTGAATAATATTTAATATCAAATGATAACATGCTGGATATATTGGGTTAAATTACATTAAAGTTCACGTCAACGTGTGGCTTATATTGGATTTCTGTTGACAGCACCGACTTAGACAAATCTTAAGTTCTGTCTCTGCTTTAATTTGTACAGTATGGTGGATATACACTTTTCATTTACTGTTATTTATTATTATTTTTATTTATTTGAAAGAGTTACAAAGAGAGATACAGCCAGAGAGAGAAAGAGGTCTTCCATCTGCTGGTTCACTCCCCAGTGGGCTACAATGGCTGGAGCTGTGCCAGTCCTAAGCCAGGGACCAGGAGCCTCTTCCAGATCTCCCACATACGTGTAGGGGCCCAAGCATTTGGGTCACCTTCTACTGATTTCCCAGGCCACAGAAGAAAGCTGGATTAGAAATGGAACAGCCAGGACTTGAACCGGTGCCCATAGGAGATGCCAGCTCTACAGGCAGCAGCTTTAACCCACTGCACCACAGCACCGGCCCCATCATGTACTGTCAACACTGGAACAGAGAGACCAGTGGCAAAGCTGGGGTCAGCCAGCAGTCGGATTTCCAAGGCCAGAGTCAGACCAAGAGGTTGAATGGGGTGGTCACGATGGGCTTGAAGGATAGGGTCGTAGAAAGGTCAGAACCGGCTTCCTAGGAAGAGGTTTAGGCAGCATAGCCAGGAACCAACACTAAGGAGATGGATGAGCAGGTGGCCATTAGTGTCAAGAAACTTCCTCTTGCAAACCCGGGCCTCTGAGCCAGGGACTAATTCTAGAATGGCTTACCTGGGTGTTTGAGTGGGAGCAGATAATTGGGAACACCTGGCCGAGGTGGGTGGCTGGGCACGCTCCAGGAAACCACCGCTTCTGGGAAGGGTGTTGTGACAGTGGTGACGTCAGGGCCAAGCTACAGCAGTTGTGAAGGTGTAGTGACCCGAAAGCCAGCTGCCAGGGGCAGTCTGTGGATTATTTTTGCTCTCACATAAATCTGTCACTGCATGGTGTTAAAGATGGTCAGAAACCTTACACAGAAGCTGCAAGGTGAGGCAATAATGCTTGTATTAAAGGACGAATGTAGTTAGTTCCACTGCTATATGGAAACAGTCAGCTGACCTTGAAGCCATCACGGGTTAGCCTGAGATGCTTTCGCAGAGATGGCTGTACTGCATTGATCCCTCCGAGCCTGTGTGCCCTTTGGCGCTGGGACTTTGCCCACCCCACCCCCCACTCAGGTCTCCTCTCTGTTTGAATTTGGGCTGCCCTGTAACCCGTAGTATACAGAACTAGTCACAATGGCTAGCTTCCAGGCCAAAGCCTATGTTTGCCTTCTTGGAAGGCAAACTGTGTGAAAACGCTTGGGCTGGACTTAGGAGAGGGGAGACATCAGGTCAGGGGAGAATGGTACAGAGCAGAGCGGGAGCCGGTGTGAAGTGGCCAGCACAGCCCAGTGAGACCCCATGGCCAACAAGGCAGGAAGCAGCGATGAACCTGGTCTCGGAAGCCTTCCCGAATTTCTGACCCACAAGACTATGAGCAATTTAGAAGGTGTAGCTACTAAGTGTGGGGATGGGTTGTTAAGCAACAATGGAGAAGGGAACAACTTATATTTGTACATACATTTTTATTAAGATTATCTTATGCATTATTTACATGGTGGCATAACTTTGGAATACATGTAACTACTGAAGATAATTCTGTATGCACTCATTCAAAATATACTGTATCAGGTTATTCAGGTTTAAACCTTGTATTTGAGATGTCATACTTAAAAATGAACGTGTAGGGGCTGGCGTTCTGGCATAACGGGTAAAGCTGCCGCCCTAGACGCTGGCATCCCATAAGGGTGCTGGTTCCTGTCCCAGCTGTTCCACTTCCACTTGAGCTCTCTGCTAATGGCCTGGAAAAACCAGCAGATGATGACCCAAGTTCTTGGGCCCCTGCGCCCATGTGGGAGACCTGGATGAAGCTCCTGGCTCCTCGCTTCGGCCTGGCCATTGGGACCATCTGGGGACTGAACTAATAGGTGGAAAATCTCCCTCTCCTTCTCCCTCCCCCTTCCCCTCCCCCTCTCTGTCTCTCCCTTTGTCTCTGTAATTCTGACATTCAAACAAGTAAATAAGTTCTTTTTAAAAAACGATTATGCAGAGAACACATTGTTTTAAAAGTATTTATTCAGTTGAGATGCAGAGAGCTCTCCCAACTGCTGATTCACTCTCCAAATGCCCACCATGGCCAGGGCTGAAGATGGGAGCTGGAGAACAATCCAGGACTCCCACGTGCAGTGCGTGCAGTGCGTGGCAGGGCCCCCCTGCTGCTCCTCAGGTGTGCGTGAGCAGGAACTGGATTCAGGGCTGTCCAGGGAATCAAACGCAGGTGTGGGACGCAAGCTTCCTTCCCAGGCCCAACCCCTGCCCTGAGTGATACCGTTGTTAAAGGAGTGACTAACCTTCCGAAATCAAGAAGAAGAATAAAACTTAAAACTTAAAAAACAAAAAACTTCATCCTACAGTAACCATGAAATTGGCCATGACTTGAATTTCAAGATATTGAGAATTTGAGACAGGTACCATGAAATTGGAGAAAAAAATAAGAGAGAATGCTAAGAAGCTACTTACAGGCTGTGGCTTATGTTCAAAATAGTATGATTCCTGAAAGGCCCCCGGAGAGAGGGGGGCAATGTGGCAGGAAGGTTTGCCGGAGGGGAAGGCGGTTTCCCTGTGCGTCTGGGCCTCCTAGCTGAGGAGCGCTGCAGGCCGTGACCCCAGGTGAAGGCCGAGGGAAAGCGGCGATGGGTGGGCAGCATGACCGTGGCCCTGTGACTCCTGGGCTGCTCTTTGTACCCCGTTCACCAGCAACATGCTGAGAAGTCCTGGCAGCCGCAGCCTGGGACTAAGGAAGTGAGAGAAGTCACACTGAGGCTGCAGGCTGCCCCAGCGCACTCTCCTGTGCCTCCTCGTAAGATTCTTTGGTAGGGGCCAACGGGGTGGCGTAGCAGGTAAAGCTGGCACAGGTTTGAGTCCCAGCTGCTCCACTTCCCATCCAGCTCTCTGCTGTGGCCTGGGGAAGTAGTAGAAAATGGCCCAAGTCCTGGGGCCCCTGCGCCCGGGTGGGAGACCCAGAAGAAACTCCTGGCTCCTGGCTTCGGATGGGCACAGCTTCAGCCATTGCAGCCATTTGGGGAGTGAACCAGCGGATAGAAGATGTTTCTCTCTCTCTCTTTGCCTCTGCTTTACTGTAACTCTGCCTTTTAAATAAATAAATCTTTTTTTTTTTTTTCAAAAAAAAGGGTTGTTTGGTAAACAGCCAGCCTTGTTCACAAATAATTGTGATTAGAAAGGTGCTAACATAACCTGTGCCTGGGTGGGAGCAGGAGAAGGAAAGGAGCATAAAGACGAGGTGACTCTCACATCCAGGAGCATCCTTCAGGGAAAACCCAGAGTGGGAGCTCCGGGAGAATCAGAGGCAGCACAGGCCACAGATGTCTGCTTGAAGCATCGGTGAGCTCCGTCTGTGAGGCTGTGGTTGGCGCCGTCTTACCCACATGTTTCCCTGTTGTCCACGGCTGTTCTGTGCCACCCTAGCAGACCTGAATAGTTTGAGCAGAGACCATGTGGATCACCACCCTGGAGTACTCACTGTCTAAGTCATCAAGAAACATGCTGGCTGTGCTCCTGGCTTCAGTAGAGTGACTGAAAGAGAGAAAGAAGCAAGCTGGCAGGGATCCAGGAAATATGGAAAAGAAAAAGAAAAGCATTTCAGAAACTGAAGTCACATTTGTAGGAAAATTTAAAATAAATGTTATTAAAAACAATCAGATGAATGTGCAGGAGAAAAGCCCATCAAAATAACATGAGAAAAAACAAACAGAAAAGTGATTAGATAGGAGATGGTAGATATAAGAATATGGGACAAAACAGATACAACCTATGCATAATTGGTGTGCCTAAAAATAAAATAGAAAAAATAAGATATATTCAAAGATAAATAGAAAAACTAGAATCTGCATATTGAAAGAGGAGATGATTTTCCAGAAAAATTGATTCAGAAAGATTAATCCAGACTATGCATTTTTAGATTTTTGCAGTTTTTTATTTTATTTAATTTTATTTAAGTTATATAAGTTTCATGTATTTCATATATACAGATTTAACATTGTTTCTTAGAGAAGAGGGAAATGAACCCCAACTTTGGGATTTTTGGATTGTGTGCCTGGCTGAAGGGCAAAGAAAAGTTTGAGATAGCCCATTCTTTCAGTATATATAGTGTCAGTGTAGAATATATGTTAACAACATATATATATCAATATATATTCAATCAATATATATATAAATCAATATCTATTTAATATATGTCAATGTAGAATATATGTTAACAACATATATATATATTCAATCAATATATATCAATATATATAAATCAATATCTATTCAATATATATGTCAATGTAGAATATATGTTAACAACATATATATATATATTCAATCAATATATATCAATATATATAAATTGATATCTATTCAATATATATGTCAATGTAGAATATATGTTAACAACAAAAAAAAAAAAGAAGAAGAAGAGGAAGAAGCAAGAGCTGCTAAGCTTTCTAAATCATACTGCAGTGAGATAGTGGGTAAAGCTACCGCCTGCCTGCAATACCGATGTCCCATATGGGTGCTGGTTTGAGTCCCCATTGCTCCACTTCCAATCCAGTTCCCTGACAATGGCCTGGGAAAAGCAGCAGAAGATGGCCCAAGTGTCAGGCCCTTGCCCCCACATGGGAAATCCAGTTGCAGCTCCTGGCTCCTGGCTTTGTCTGTCCCAGGTCTGGCTGTTGAACCATCTATCTGGGTGGGGAACCAATCCAGCTGCAGCTCCTGGCTCCTGGCTTTGTCTGGCCCAGGCTGGCTGTTGAACCATCTATCTGGGTAGTGAACCAACAGATGGAAGATCTCTCTGTGTGTCTCTTCCTCTTTCCCTGCAACGCTGACTTTCAAATAAACAAATCTTTAAAAATAACCATTATTATTAAAACATGTTGCATTGTTTTCAGTTATTTGATTAATTTTATCTAATTATTTTTTCCTATAAAATATTTTTATATTTTTAAAGTAACTGAGGGGGCCAGCATTGTGTCATAGCAGGTTAAGTCACTGCCTGCAACACCAGCATCCCATATGGATGCTGGTTTGAGAGCTGGCTGCTCCACTTGCAATCCAGCTCCCTGCTAATGTGCCTAGGAAGCAGTAGAGGATGGCCCAAGTGCTTGGGCCCCTGCACCCATGTGGGAGACTGGAAGAAGTAATTGGCTCCTGGCTCCTGGCTTTGGCCTGGCACAGCCCCAGCTTTTGTGGGCATTTGGGGAGCAAATCAGTGGGTGGAAGATCTCTCTCCCTCTGTCTCTGTGTCTGCCTCTCCCTCTCTCTATAACCCTGCCTTTCAAATAAATAAAAAATAAATCTCTTAAAAATAACTGAAGCATTACACGTGTATACATGTATCAAAATATAACACAGCACCCCATAAATATGTACAGTTTATATATTTGTTAAAAATAATTTATTTTTATTTTTTATTTTTATTTTTTAAAGATTTATTTATTTGAAACTCAGAGTTAGAGAGAGAGAGAGAGAGAGAGAGAGAGAGATCTTTCATCTGCTGGTTCACTCCCCAAATGGCTGCAGTAAGGCCAGGCCAAAGCCAGGAACCAGGAGCCAGTTTCTTCCTGCAGGTCTCCCACATGGGTGGCAGGGCCCAAGGGCTTGGACCATCTGCTGCTGCTTCTGGGGTGCGTTAGCAGGGAGCTGGGTCAGAAGTGGAGCAGCCGGGTCTCAGACCAGCACCCAAATGGGATGGCATCGCAGTTTGCAGCTTTGCCCACTGTCACAACATCAGCCCCTACAAACAATTTATTTTGAAGATTTATTTATTTATTTGAAGGAGTTACACAGAGAGAGAAGGAGAGGCAGAGGGGGTGGGGGTCTTCCATCCTCTGGTTCACTCCCCACTTAGCCGCAACGGCCGGAGCTGCACTGATCCGAAGCCAGGGGCCAGAATCTTCTTCCGGGTCTCCTATGTGGGTGCAGGGGCCCAAGGACTTGGGCCATCTTCCACTGCTTTTCCACGCCATAGCAGAGCACTAGATAGGAAGTGGAGCAGCCAGGACTCGAACCGGTGCCCATATGGGATGCCAGCACTGCAAGCGGCGGCTTTACCTGCTATACCACAGCACTGGCCCCCTTAAAAATAATTTTTACCAGATGATTTGAAGGGGCTAAACTTTGTGGGTTCCTCCCTCTCTCCCTCCCCTCCTCCTTACCTCCCTTCCTCCTTCCTCCCTCCCCTCCCTCCCTCCTTTCCCCTTCCTTCCTCCCTCCCTCCCTCCCTCCCCCCTTCCTTCCTCCCTTCCTCCCTTCCTCCCTCCCTTCCTCCCTCCCTCCCTTCCTTCCTCTTTCTCTCTCTCTCTCTCTCTCTCTCTCTCTCTCTCTCTCTCTCGGCAGTGAAGTAGAGAGAGAGACACAGTGAGACACAGTTCTCCATCTGCTGTTCACCCCCTGCAACAGGCCGAAGGCAGGATCTGGAACTCAGTTCAGGTCTCCTGGGTGGGTGGTAAGGATGGGACTACCTGGGCTGTCATGGCTGACTCCAGGGAGCGCATTAGCAGGAGACGGGAATAGGAAGCAGAGCTAGGACTTGACCCACACTCTCCAGTAGGGGGAGCAGGCATCCCGACCTGTGGCTTGACAGCCGCACCAAACACCCACCCCAGACTTTGTTTTTATGCTGTTTGATTTTAATATTATTGTATTAACTGAATATCGGGCCATCATCGTTGAAACAGCCAGTGGATAAGGCTCAGGTAAAATGTGTGAACGCACACTTGCGTACTCTGAACCTGATATCTGTGTCCTGAGAAATTCCCACGATTTCTGTAATCATTTCATACTCTCCCCTCTGCAGTAAATAAATATGTATGTCCGAGTAGAGTCCTGTTTGACAGTCTTCAAGACAGTAGCACATAAAGCACAAAAGCACAAGGCTGCGAAAGCGGCAGTCAAATCCACATAGTTAAACATAACCTTGATTAACAAATCTTGTTATTCATGGATGCCAGCTCAGTTAATAAGTGTCTGTGGCCTGGATACTGAACTGGAGGTTAATGGCAAGGTAGAAGCAATGGTCGAATCCAGGTTTTTAAGACAAACACAGCTCACACACCAGAAGGCATGCATGGAATCAGGTGTAGTCGGCCGGCTGTGGTGATGTGCACTGGGTGTTCTCCTCCAGTGGCGCAGCTGTGAGCAGCCACCAGAGCTGGCATCCCACCAAGCCCCGAGGAACCAGCGCGCCCCACGCACCCAAAAGGGCCACTCCCTCATTCACCGAGGGATGGTCGAGAGGAGACTGTGACAGAAGGACGCTGTGTGTCGGAAAGTTTTACGTGAGGTTTTATTTTGACCTCTCTGGATGAGATGTGGAGCGCAGGCGGGCTGATGATACAGGAACGAGGGAGTGTGTGTCCAGGTCACAGTGCTGACACCCAGCTCATCCTGGCCAGCAAATGTCAGCGGTGCAGTCAGAGTTCTCAACTTCAAGTGCCTTCCGCACAGAGTGAGTGAGAGCCATGATTTGAAAACCGCATTGTTCTTTGCCTCCAAGGGACATTTGGCTAAGAATCTGAGGCTCTGGTACACCCTTTCAGTGTGGGGTGGATTAAAAAACAGATGATTGATCTTACTTTGGCGCACCCTGGGAACCAGCTCAGCACTGAGAGTGAGGGAGTGAGGATGGGACCGTCCGTCCCGTCGTGAAGGCACGAGAGAATGTGGGAAGCCCCCGTCGTCCTCCCCCGTTCCTTCGGAGGAGGGAGGGAGGGCTGACCTCCAGGCTGTCCCTGGAATCGGGGCCCTGGAGTGCAGCCCGGCCGTGTCATGGGTCGTGTGGCCCCGCATGTGCACCGGAAGGTGAGAGCGCGTGAACTTTTGCCTCAGTTGTGCCATCCATCAGGGAACAAATGGAGCAGATCAGCGTGTGCAGCTGGACGCGGAGGCGAGGGGCTGGGTCCTCCCCACACAGGGGCCTTTGTCTCCCGGCCAGGATCCGGATCACGATGGATGCACTCGGCCCCAGCTCTGTGGCGAGGTACTAACCCATTATCACACCAGAACACGGGATCATTTATCTTCTAATCCAGAGTGTCACCTGTTCTTCATTTACCAGTCAATAAGCATTCATTATGCTCAGTGGAAATTTAAACACAGCCCTCTGCCTCTGTTAAAACCAGTAAACTAGTCAGCAATAACAAATAAATCTGCAGTTGTATACCCCTTCCCGCCCTGTTCCCAGACTGCGGTCTGGTACAATATGAACGCTGGAGGAAATGCCTGGGAATTGATAGGTCAAAGGCCACCGATAGTCTGATGGCAAAGGAAAGAGCAGATTCTTGGCCCTGGCTCCGGCGAAAGCCAGAGGCTGCCACTGATGCCGGGTTCCAGCCGGGAACACAGCACGCACCAGGGGACCTGCGCCCGTGTGCAGACGACGGGGCTGCACACAGCAGCTGTGCGTCCTCGCATTTTTATCGAGACCTTGTTTTCTTTCACAGGCTAAAAATAGGGATTTCTGAAGACCACGGTAGCACAGCAGAGTGTTTCTAAAGAAATAAAATCAGCTGAGTGGTCCTTAAAGACCTAGTGGAGGTTTTATTTTTAGAATGATAATTCAGGGCAAACACATTTAAGCGTATTTACCCCATTAGTTCTAATGCCTCAGACAAGTATTCAAATAGGAATACTAGCCAGAAGCCTGATTTAATTAATCCTAAAAACTCTGAAAGTATTTGACAAAAGCCAAAGCAAGTGTGTGTGTGTGTGTGTGTGTGTGTGCGCGCACGCACGCGTGCTGGGATGCACATGTACACCCTGAGTGCAGGTGATAAGGGAACGTGGCTTAGCTGGGAGGGTGGCCAGAGGGCAGGCTTGGGCCCAGTGGAGCCACCACACCAGGGGCTGTTGATCACAGGAAAACCCAGAGGCCAGCAGGAATCCGCTCCAACAGCTAAACTGCAAACCCTGATACAGGCCCCAGACACGGTCAGTATGCTCAGACAGATGACAGGAGAGAACTTTCCGGGCGCGGGTACCTGACAGGCAGGCACAGACCAGAGAGCCAGTTCCGCCAGCAGGCCTCAGCTTGTGTGTGGGGGCCTCCGCGCCCACTCCAAAAAGGCACCTCTCTGAGAACCTCGTGACAGACGGTGCTGGGCTGCGAGGGCCCCGCCCCTCCTAGCTTCCAGATTTCATAGTATGGGGGGGAGGCTCCCAAGCCGGATAGACCCCTCTGCTGTGTGGCCTCCCCAAAACAGAGGAGCTTGTGTTTTGTGCCTTTGAAACATGGATCAAGCTTTGGTAGCAGTGGTCATAGTAGAACACTTACAAAGTGCTGTGCTATGAGTCAGTATGCCGTGATCCCCAGTGCAGACTGAAACTGCAGGTATTCCATTAACGTGAACAAAACTGCCTCCTGGCCGCAGGCTTTCGTCTGTCAGTGACCTAATGGTGTGCAGCTTGCCACGCCTGGCCGGCATGCCAGGTCTCCATGCAAAATTACCCCAAGTCTCATCCTTAGATCCACCTTGTGATAGACCAAAAATGCAGACATGTGCAGGAGAAATAACTTAAGGGAAAGAGTTAAGAGTTTAATGTATTTTCTAGAAACGTTGCCACACATTCAAATGAGTAAGAGGGATTAAGGGTTTTGGATGGTGTTTACTGAGAGAAAACAGGCTGGCTAATGGATCAGCAGCCTGTTTCCAGCTTATCTAATAGCTTCTATGGAGACACCAAGTAAAAGTAGTTTTCTTTAAAACACGAGTTCAGAGCCATGGCGTTGAGGACTGTCTTCAAATGAAATGCCTGTTCTTTCTCCCTATTTTATGTTGAAAAATGGACAGGAATGATTAAAAAAAAAGATTTTTCTTTTGGCTAGGGTCTTTATTTTTAAGATTTATTTATTTGGAAGGCAGAGAGAGAGAGGCGTCTTCCATCCACTGGTTCACTCTCCAGATAGTTGCAACAGCTCTGGGCCAGGCCAATTCCAGAAACCAGGAGCTCCATCCGGGTCTCCCACATGGTTGGCAGTGGCTCAAACACCAGGGCCATCCTCCACTGCCTTCCCAGGCCTGTTAGCAGGGAGCTGGATCAGAAGTGGAGAAGCCAAGTCTTGAACTAGTGCTCATAGGGAATACTGGAGTTGCTAATGTGACTTAACCCACTGGGCCATGATGCCAGCCCCTTTAAAGATACATGCTCGTGGTAGATTCAAGCTACGCTGATTTTTTTTTAAATCTGTATCTCTCTGTCCCATGCAGCTCCAGGCCATAGAAACTGTGGGCCTCTCTGCTGCTAGCAGAAGTTCTGATTCAGGGAGCCAGGTTGTGTCCTGTGCTGCCGGTCTGGGGCTTGGACGTGTGGCTGTGTTTTTGCTCAGCCGGCCTCCTGGTGGCTACTGAGACAGGGACCCTGTGATGCACCCAAAGTGGGAGGTGGAGCATTGACCTCCAGATGCTGCCGGGTGACCCCTGCACTCCGGTGCACTTTGTCAGGGCCTGCAGACAACTTTTGAAAAACAGCAGTACTTTTTATTATCTGGTGGTTTTTCCACCACTGAGTCTTACTTTGCTTTTCGATTGCTAAATGTTCAGGTTTATTACTGAGAAACTCAGCACGAGTTTGGGGGACAAATACTTTTTCCCTGCCCGTCGCCTGTGATGTGAAGGGAAATGCGACAGCGCTTTCAGAACTGCGCCTCCTGCGGCTCTGTTCTGAAAGGTTGTTCACCTCAGATGCTGCTTGATAGCGCATTGCTCTGAGGTGTGGCCCCAGGACCTGTGGCAGGAGAATCTCCCGGCCGTGAAAGATAAAGATCCTTGCAGAGTCCACGCCTCTGCGCCTGGAGCCAGGCGGCCAGACCACGCTGTTCCCAGGAGGATTCTGACGCACTTTCGCGTTTGCGATCCGTTGCTGCAGTGGTTGGAATGGTGCCCTTTGCTGCGTGCATGTCCTCATCCAGCCGTACCCATCTGGGACCCCTGTATTTCCGAAGGGACCACTGAGCGTGCCGTTCACCAGGGTGTACCTTTCTCTCTGTCTCTCTAGGCTATGTGGCTGATGTTGCAGAATGATGAGCCAGAGGACTTTGTCATAGCCACCGGGGAAGTCCACAGTGTCCGTGAGTTTGTGGAGAAGTCGTTTATGCACATTGGGAAAACCATCGTGTGAGTACACGGGCAAGGTCATGGCTGGTGGGCGTGCACGTGTGCGTGCTCCTCCACCTCACTGTGTGGCCTTCTGCTTGTACGCTCTTACGCCCCAGCCTGCAGCTCTGCACCACCCGCACTTCGCTGCCTGTGAGGGATTTGTCAAGGTCCAAACCAGGTCTTTCCACACCTTCTGTTGTTCCTATCGTTTAAATTTTTTTTTAATTTTTATTTACTTTCAGATTTCATTTTTGCTCATCATAAGGAAACCATCTTTACAGTTGCTAACCATCTTTACAGTTGCTAACGTGATGACGTTACGTAATCATTGTAATACTTTCACTTTCTAGCTTTAAAATTCTAAATCATCAAAAACTTACAGAAAAGCTTCAAATACAAACCATTTTCCTTTCTCTGAACCATCGACCCTAAGCTGTGACCTGTTGCTGCATCACCCTGAACTTACAAGCAGTAGTGCTCTCCTACATAAGTGCAGCACAGCCGTCACACTCGGGGGGTCCACCGTGGAGATGGCCGTCACCCAGGCCTAGCTTCTGCTGGAGTTTTGGCAGTTGAACCAGTGATTTACTTTGTACCAAACCATCTGGTTTCCACTCCTTCATTTACTCCTTGGGTTACACAAGGTGTGAAATCAGATTTTCATTGCAACATTTGAGGGACTTCTGGAAAATCCTTCTTTATAGATGAAGAATTCATTTTTTTTAATAGTTTTCTTTATTGTGATAAAACATAGACTGACATAAAATTTACCAGCTTAGCCATTTTGAGAGTATACAGTTGAGTGACATTAAGCACATTGGCAATGTTATACAACATTCAGCTCTATTTCCATAGCATTTAACATTTCCATCACCCCAAACAGAAACTCTGTGCCGACTGAGTAGTAACAGCTCAGCCCCTCACCCCAGTTCCTGGCGGCCTCTGCTCTGCCTCCCGTTCTGTGCACGTGCCTATTGCAGTAGCTCGTGTAAGTGAAATCGTGCCCTATTGGTTCTTTTGTCCCATTCCTTATTTGCTTCATTTTGGTTAGCATGATGTTGTCAAAGTTCATCCATCTTACAGCATTTCACTGTTGTTTTTTTTTTTTTGTAAGACTGAATAGTCTTTTTCTGTGCTCTTCCCCCATCCCCTGGGACTCCCGTTCACATTAGGTTGCTGGATAATCGTCCCTCCGGTCACTGGAACTAGGCTCTATCCCACCAGTCTTTTTCTTCGTATACTTCAGCGTGGATCATTTCTGTTGTTATGTCCGCAGGCTCACTCATCTTCTCAGTGCTAGCACTGAGTTCCACTTTGGATACTTTTCATCTCTTGAAGTGCCATCTGAATCTCCTGGGGGGGGGGGGGCAACCAGGTGGAACTTCTAAGGATGAAAAGTCCAGATTTTCCCCACATTTTATGAAGATAATAAAAACACAGATCCAAGAGTCATGATAAACCCCAGGCAGAATAAAGACGAGCGGTCGCACAGCACACCTCATAATCAGAATACTAAAGGTAAATGTTAGAAAACCTTAGGGGCAATAAGAGAAGAAAGATGATTCTTTAGGGAGGAACAAAAATAAGAAAGTTTTTTTGCCAGCAAATATGCAAAGCAACATCTTTCTACTGCTGCGGAAACTTACAACCTGGAATTCCATACCCAGGAAAAATATGTTTTAAGTAGACATGAATTAAAGACTTGTTTTCAGATTTAAAAAAACAAAAACAAGCGAACGACTCTGATGTGATTCATTGCCAGCCAGCATTCAGGCAAAAGGAAAATGGTACCAGAATGACAGCAGTTTGAGACTTGGATCTGTAGAGAGAAATGCACAGCAAGATAAATAATAAATAGGTAGGGAAACAGAAAATGTTTTCCACTCATTTCTAAATTTTCTTAAAAGATAATTGAGTATGTAATAGGTTGTGGCATTTCTGATGCTGTATATATGAATCCCGTGATGAGTAGCACAAACTGTGGGACAGGCGTTTAGCCATTATGTTGTCATGAGCTTCTTCCATTGATGTTAGTGTAGGGTCACTTGGCGATAGATTCCAGTGAGTGAAAGCGCGTCCTGTGAACTGCAGAGCCTACGAAAACAAGTGGAAGAGCAGCAGTGAGCCATTGGTGGGTGCGGATGGAATCCCCAGTGTCCAAACGGAAAGGAAGCCGGAAAAGGAGGAGCGGGAGCAGACAGATGGGACAGCCTCGTTGATAACTGCATCAGTGGCCAATGCTCTGTGTGTTTTAAGGAGATGGGCTTGATAAAAAAGCCAAGTGCTGTCTAAAGAGACCAGCTTAAATATAAGCAGACAGATTAAAAATAAAAAGATGAAAAAATGAAACGTGCAACACCAGTCATAAGAGAGCTGGACAGGCTGTATCATAGGAGACAAATTAGACTCCAGAACTTGCAAGGGATCAGAAGTCATCGCATCACGTGAAAGGGGTCAACTGCACATGAAGACAGAGCAACTTCATGCATGTTCTTAGTGAAAGAAGCCGGAGAAAAGAGGATGTATACTGCATGACTCCATGCGTAGGCTATCTAGAAAAGACTAAGTGGTAGTGATTGAAAGCTGGTCAGTGTTTCCCGGAGCGTGATCAGGGTGAGTGGCCTTTTGCACACGAAAAGATGCTCCATGTGTTAGCCTGGGAGATGCACCGTAAACGTGAAGTGAGCAGCTTAGGAAGGCACAGGGAGTGTATGGGGTGATGGGAGTGTTTGATGTCTTAATTGTGGTGGTGGTCTCCTGAGTGCTTGCCTTCTTCAAACTCGTCAGACCGCATCCTGGTTATAGACTGTGTTGGTTGTGAATCACCGTTCGTCTGCCTGGTACTTTGTAATGAAAGGAACAGGAAACAAGGAGCCTTGGTAGTCACCATCAAGGACATGTTCAAGTCAGTTTCATCAAGTTTTATACCTATTAACAATAATGCAGAGGAGGAGTTTAAATCACATGATATGACACCATTAAATTGGAAATAAAAAGGGAGATACAGGTTTAGATTTGTTATGGGAATCTAAAACTCCATAAAAATATACCTCCAAAAGATGAAAGGAAAACACACCAAAACTGTGATGATGGTAGTTTAATATGGGGGCATCCTGGGTAACTTTTACTTTTCTGCCCTATGGTTTTCTCTGTTTCCCAAAATTCTGTGATGAACGTGTATGCTTTTGTTGTAGGAAATCACTTTAAATGCAGTTTTAAACATTTGAGATTGTCTTATCAACGAATCCCCAAGTCAGACTCTTTTGAAAACTGTCTGTCCCTTTCCCATTCCCCAGTATTGGGAGTAATGTCCTGACGTTTCCAGTCACTGAGTCGCCGTCCGTCCCGTGGCCCCAGAGACCCAGTGCCTGTTTTTGTCCTCACATAGTGTTTCCCAGATGGGGATGCTATTTGAGAAGACGTTGATAAAGCCTTCAATGGCTGCTTCGTGTGCAAACGGCTGCATGTCGTAACCTCTCTTGGAGAATCACCAAGCTGTACATGAACCATGAATTAATTTCCTGTTCAGACTTGTCCCACCTCTGAGACATCGCACCATATATCCTCAAATGTCCCCAAATCCAGAAAGATCTGAACCCTAGAACACTTCTGAACTTTAGCGTTTTGGATAAAGGACACTCAACCCATAGTTTATGTAAAAGTGTAAACTTGGTTCCCCAGGCCAGATGGCTTTGTGAATGTGGTCTACACTTTAGGTTTCATTGTTTCTTCCAGTCTCCTTCCTCTGACTCTTCTCCGCCCCACACGTCAGCATTCCAGTCTCAGCTGGAAGAGGAGCAGGAAGCCACAGGCAGTGCCAGGAGCCCCCAGCTGCAGCTGTGAGCTACTGAGGGGCGAGCAGTGTCCTCACAGGCAGAAAGGAGCAGACACACAAGGCTCTGAGCAGATCTCCCAAGGCAAAGGATGGCACTGGCCCCGCTTCAGGGAGGCTTGGTTTTGAGGAGCTTAAGGAATCCAGGAGCCCCTGCTATTGCTCTCCGAGGTTTCAGTGACCTGCAGTCTGAAATAGGACAGGGAAGATTCCAGAAATAGAGAATTCATAGCCTTTGCATTCACCGTTCTGAGGAGCATGGTGGAATCTTGCACTGTACCCCAGTGCACCTTGGATGTACAACATTCCTGCGTCCCCCATGTACAGATGGTACATGCCATCCAGCCTCTACACCCATGCACACCGCGTAACTACCCCTCTGTCCCACGTCCATCCTGTGCGCCTGCTCACGCTCACTCACGGAGCAGCTGCCGTTGTCATCAGATCCACAGCTCTTGTATCCCAGTGCTGTCTTCAAGTCACCCTTATTTTACTTACTAATAGCCCCAAACTGCACATACAATTTTGTCACAACATATTGTTTTACTTGTTTTATTATTGGTTATCATTGGTAATTTCCTACTATGCCTGCATTGTAAATTAAACTTTACCACATGTATGTATGCACAGGAAAAAAGCATCATGTTTAGGGTTTGGCACTGTGTGGCTTCAGGCATCCCCCAGGGGTCTTGGAAAACTTTTCCCACAGAGAAGGTGGGGGGTGCTGTACCTGCTCCCCTCTTCCGAGGACGCTACATTAATTACTTCATCAGTCACCCATCCTCCTCTGAGCACAGTGTGGCATTACAGCATGGCTAAGCGCATCAGTCCAGTGCCACTCTTCCTGGGCAGGAATCCCAGCTTTGCAACTTTAGGGCACTTACTTATTCTTTCTCTGTCTCCATTTCCTCACCTATGACATGGAGATAACAGGGAAGCAGTGAGGATGAAGTCGATTTTTACATATATGTAAAGCACCCAAAGGAGTGTCTCCCACAGCCTAAGCCCAGTGTGTTTGCTGTTAACGACGTGGGTGATTGAGGACGGCATCAGTGTCCAGTGATCATCTGCACCAGGCATGGCAGCTGGAGTGTAGAAGAGATATCCGAAGCCTTGTCCTGTGGCCAGGGAGGGAGGACCATGTGGTGGGCAGCCCCAGGCAAGTCCAGAGTTCAAGTGGGAGTGGAACAAGGTCTTATCCAGAAGCAGAGTGTGCATACAAAGAAAGTGAAGCCATGCGAGGCTGGTGCTCCGGTCACACGAGGCACGCAGCCAGGAGCCACGCCCTCTGCAGCCTGGTTCCAGTGGGGTCCTGTCGCACCAGACAGGAGACCGAGGCACAGAGAAATGCAGTCCCTCCCCCAGTCATCCGTGAGCGGGTGGCAGAGCCAGGATCTGAACTGAGCATTTTCCGACTCAAGAGGCCCGTGTATGTTGCACTTTTCGTCTTTCTTGTCTTGATATTTGCCCCGAAAACAGACCCAGGCCCGCATGCCTGTGGGAAAGGGAAGCCCCAGCCAAACGTCAGCTAAACCTTGGCTTCTGAGCTTTCAAGAATCCAAATTTTGATTTGAAGGGGTTTTTCAAGGGTAATTTTCACTATTTGCAATTTTGGTCTTACGCTCTATCCCTGGAAGCAAACTCCCGCCTAAACCACAGCACCTCTGAGTTCTGAGCACCCCCTGCCCTCGTGGGCCTGCAGCTGTAAGCAATTGGGACGGGGCTGGCAGAGCCTCCTCATTCCCGCCGAGACCGCGCCGCTCACAACGGCTGCCCACAATAGGTGCTCTGTGGAAGCATAATTGAGCCCAAATGGATATCCCCAAGCCAGCGTGACCAGAAAGTCCTTGCAAGAAATGCCTGTTGTCCCTGGGATTCATGGTTGGCATCATTCGCTGTGGCGTGCTGGGGCAGCTACAAGACAGACAGCCTTCGAGGGCTATGGAGGCTGCCCTGCCACAGAGGAATGGGAGGGACCTGAATTTATCCAGGGGCCTAGAGAAGGAGAGGAGGGTGGATTCAAGACAGACTCAGTGGGACGTGGTGAACAGTTGGCTGTGGAGGGTGAAGGAGAGCGAAGCTTTCTGGCTTCCTTAGTAGTTGGATTAAGTCCGACGCCAAGCTTTCTGCCCTCTGAGAGTTTGCACCTGCTGTGCGCTTGGTGCTTAAAGGAAGATCTGATTCTGTGCGTCCTCTTCGCTTCTGAACTTTCTGTGCAGCCTCTTCTTACATGACTCCCTTATCAGACGCACCAGTCAGTATCTGGAGCAGCCTCGCGTTAGTTCTAATAGCCGCTGCCTCACTGTGTCTGCTAGCGCTTTTGCAAATGTCTCCGCAGTGCTCACTAAAGGGCTTGACACACGCGTCGCATCTATATATTTAGGGTCAACACAGACATTCTCTCTTGAAGTCTTTGACGTCCTTTGAGTAATTTTTTTCTTTGAACTTACTGGGAAGCAGTGCATTAGTTTGAACTTGGGTTAACAGAAGACACTCAGGGGAGCAGATCGGTACCACGTGCAGTCCTGATAAAGTTTGAGGTCATGGGATTCTCATGAGGTCGTCTGTATCGAGAAGCAACTCGGGACCGCCGCTGTCTTCTGGGAGCACTGGGGGAGGGGAGACGGGTGCTTGGATATTTGGAGGAGGCTGCTCGTTGGGGCTCTTGTGCGCGTTCTGTTGTCTCACTTTCCCTTCAAGTGGTGTGAAAAGGAAGCACTTGTCTCCTACAATTAAGATGGCAGTAGGATAAACCGAACAGGTGACTACTTGCCTTGGCTAATTTTCTGTCATTAATCTCGTTCAGTTTGGAGAAGAGAGTGGTAAGATTAGCCTGCAAGCACGTGAGACTCCCCACCGGCCGCTGGGGCAGGGTGGGGGCTGTTCCGGGCCGTGGAAAAGTGTGTCATCGCCTGTGGGGCAGTTTTACGTTCTCAGCTCCGACAACAAAGGCAAAATGGCAGACCAGAAAGGCGACCCGTTTCTTTGCAGCGTCCCCTGGCAGGGATAACAAGCCCTCTGTAGCCATGCACGTCCTGCCCTGACTGGGGGCCGTGCCCTGGGTGGCATCGCTGGAGCCTGGGCTGAGCCTGAGCCTTGGGAGTAGGGTGGAAAGCCAGTGGCGTTCGTCTGCTCTCTGTCACTGTAACAAGACGCCCGAGGCTGGGGAACCCAGAGGAAGAGAGGGGTTTACTTAGCTCATAGTTGTGGAGCCCAGGATTATGGCTCCAGCCTCCCCGCTCAGCTCCCGCGGGGGCCCCACCATCACAACGGTGGCAGAGATCACATCTCAGGCGGGAAGCCAGGATGTGGGAGGGGTCAGGCTCATTTATTTGCCAACAACCTTCTCAGGAAAACCAGCTTAATCCCTCCCAGAGCAGTGCCCCTCATAGCCTTCTAGTGCATGCCACCACTGCTTAACATCACCGCACTGGGGACCGAGCTCCTAACACGTGGCCCCTTGGCGAGGACACACTCAAGCCATATGCAAACTGCAGCACCAGTGAACGCAGACGCTAGAGTGGGAACCAGGTGTCCCTGTGGTCACGCCTCAGGACGCCGCTGAGACCGTAACTGTTAGAGTGCATATGCTGCGTTAGGTTGTGCCGTGGGGACGCAGATCCTCCTAACCTGGCATTGCTGATGAGCAGAATGCGTCCAAGAGGCGCATCTCCGGAGGGGGAATGGCAGAAGGAAAACACTGTGCTGCGTGCTGTCCCCTGTAGGAAGGGGGCAGACCCCTAAATGTGCTGTTTTAGACCAGCCACCTCAGCCCTCTGATAGCTTTAACGCCCACCTCCTGACCTGCTTGATGTCCGCCTTCGTCAAGTGGAATCTGTGGAGGCTGCGTGGTGAACATGTAATTCACCTTATTCATCATCACCTGGCTCTGCTGTTCGAGACATCGGTCACAGTGAGGAAGAGCTGGTAGAAAAGCCTACTCCTCGTGTAGGTACCATCAGAACTTTCTGGGGGTCGGCACTGTGGCACAGTGGGGTACACTGACACCGGCATCCCATACAAACACCAGCTCGAGTTCTAGCTGCTCCATTTCCGATCCAGAGCCCTGCTAATGAGCCTGGGAAAGCGACAGAAGATGGCCCGTGTGCATGGTTCCCTGCCACCCACATGGAGACCAGGATGGATTTCTAGGCTCCTGAAGTCAGCCTAGCCCAGCCCTGGCCATTGCAGCCATTTGGGGAGTGAACCAGAGGGTGAAAGACCTCTTACTCTGTCTCTCCCCCTCTCTCGCCATAACTCTGCCTTTCAAGTAAATAAAACAATTCTTTGGGACTTTAAATAGACTCAGGCCTTCAAAAGTATCCAGATTCTATTTAGTTGTAATAGTGACTGAACGTTTCATGTAAGCTTACATTACCTTTTGAAGGGGATGTCTTACCTCTCTCCCCCACTTTACCCACTCTCTCTCTTCCTTGGAAATCTAAGCCCTATATCAATTATATTTATAAATATCCAGAATACTCGTTTCTTTTTCACTCACGAAACCAAAATGCTGCAACCCTCTGTGCTGTGTACCTTGTTGGAGCACAGGCCTCGCTGGCACGCACAATCCTCGTCTGAGCGCCTGTGCTGTGGAGCGGGAGGACCTTCACTGCACTTCACGTGCAGGGGCTGTAGTTTGCCAGGTCAGCCTAGTTCTTAACAAAGGAGCCATGAGATTCTCAGAACTGCCACCTTTACGATGACCTAACTGAACAGGCAGCACAGAAGCTAAACAAATGTGCTCTCTGCCCGGCTCATTTCCTCTCAAGCCAAACTCATCAGAGAGAATCAAGACTTTGTTTTGCCCTTGCAAAGTTAGGCTGTAATTGAGTCACAGAAGGCATTGTACGCAAACGCGTGTGCGGAGCTGATGGCCCTGTGCACTTTGTCACAGCGGTACGGAAGGCGGCCCTGTGAGCAGGAGGGAGGCTGGCCCCTGCCCAGGTGTGAGATCTGGGCAGGTGTGAGAAGAGGGAAAGCATCCCAGGTGGGTGGGACGAGTGAGCGAGGCATGGAGGCAGGAGGCAGTGAGTTACATGTGGGCGCGAGGCAAGCCAATATGCCAGGTTGGACTGGCCTGACCACATTGGGCCTATCAAGAGATACCTGCTCCCACGAGTCCCTCTGCTTCCCCTGGCCACTTCCCACTCATCCCTCGGGTCTTTGCTCAGACATCCGCCCTCTGACCAACGCCCTCCCCTCAACCGAGGCTGTGCCAGGTGCCTGCCCCCATGTTCTGACTGTGCCCTCTCTGTCTCCTGCCACCTGTCGTTCATAGATTGTGGCAGCCACCAGACTCCATGAGGACAGAAACCATGCCTATGTCCTCAGCACCTGGCTTAGCTTAGTGGCTGGGACCTAATGGATGCTCAGTGGAGAGGGGGCAGGGCGGGGTGTGAGGAAGGGAAATGGCCAGGCCTGGTTGTGCAAGTGGAGGGAGAGATGCGGAGGCCCAGATCTGTGGCTGGGACCCCGTAGGGAGCTGGGGCCCAGTCCTTCAAGCGCAGCCTCCTCACCGTGCCCTGGCCGCACATTTAGCTTTCTCCTGCAAAGCAGGAAAAACTGCATCCATGTCCTTTAGTGTGAGGGGCCAGTAGCACGTGCGCCCCAGGCAGGTTAAAGAAAATGCAGCCGGTAGCTAGAGCAGGTGCAGCAGCCCACATAAAGGCTGTGCTGCAGCACTCGGGCTCCTTGAGAGACTAACAGCGCATTTGGAAATTCTTTTCGTGCCGTCCTGATGGACAAGGAGAGCCATCTCTGGCCTTTATTCCTGTTTTGGGATTTTTGTTGTTGTTAAAATTTTTTTATTTGAAAGAGTTACAGAGGAGAGACAAGGAGAGAGATCTTCTTCACTCCCCAAATGGCCTCAACAGCCAGGGCTGGGCCTGGCCGAAACCTGGAGCCTGGAGCTCCATGCGGGTGTCCCACGTGGGTGGCAGTGGACCGAGCATTTGGCCTGTCCTTCCCAGGTGCACTAGCAGAGACCTGGATCAGAAGCGGAGCAGCCAAGACTCGAACCAACACTCACATGGGATTGCAGGCAGCGGCTTAAACCACGGTGCCCACAGCACTAGCCCCTGTTTTTGGATTTCTTGAGCTTCTTTCCAAAGTAGGTGCCCCACACCAGGGTTTCTCCAGTGGATTCAGCATCCCCGTCTGATTCCACGAAAAAGGTGATCTGAGTGTCAGGCTGCTGTACTGGCTTGTTCTCAGTTGTGCTGATATAAAGAAGCAAGCAAGGGAAACTGACCAGTTGACAATTCTTCCTGGAAGTCATGTTTGGGAAGAGCCTCCCCATGAAAGTGACAGAACCCTGTTAAGAGAGCACCACACCCATCAGCTCATTCCAGCCATGGGAAATGGAGGTGTTGTCAGAGCCCGAGCCAGGACGATGCCGCCGGGGAGCTTGGCTCTGCAGTCTGGGCTCCAGCACCCCTTCCCCGTGTGGCCCTCTGGAAACAGCTCAGCTCTCCACGCTTCTTGTTTCCCATTTATGAACTGCAGATCACACCACCTGCCTGAGTGTTGTGGGAGTCAACATCCATCAGGGCCCATGATATGGAGAGCGCAGAATAAACGCAGGTGGGAGTCTTGAGATGTGCCTACCACGTGAACAGCTGTGTAGTGGGTTTTAATTGTACATTTTTCGTTGGCATTGACTAGTCATTAACTGCAGTGTATCATCTTGGTTTTTTTTATTTTTTATTTTTGACAGGCAGAGTGAACAGTGAGAGAGAGAGAGACAGAGAGAAAGGTCTTCCTTTTGCCATTGGTTCACCCTCCAATGGCCGCCACGGCCGGCGCGCTGCGGTCGGCGCGTTGCACTGATCCGAAGCCAGGAGCCAGGTGCTTCTCCTGGTCTCCCATGGGGTGCAGGGCCCAAGCACTTGGGCCATCCTCCACTGCACTCCCGGGCCATAGCAGAGAGCTGGCCTGGAAGAAGGGCAACCGGGACAGAATCCGGCGCCCCGACCAGGACTAGAACCCGGGGTGCCAGCACCACAAGGCAGAGGATTAGCCTATTGAGCCACGGCGCCGGCTCATCTTGGTTTATTGCTGCCAAAACTCCCTTACTTAAGAACAGTTATTACCATTAGTAAAGCTAAAGTGGAAGAATTTTGAGCAGCGATGCAGGCACCAATCTCTGTTTCCATAACAGTGAGCATCCTGGACATGCATGGTCTTCCATCTGGGCCGAGCTCTGGCTTGCCTTGGATCGCACAGACTCTCCTTCTCCGTGGCATGGGGGGCTGCCTGTGGGCGGTTGGTCTGTTGTGGTCTGCTTCCTGCAGTTCTACTTTTCCTTTGTGACTGCTTGTGGATTCCATTACTCCAGCACTGAACTCTAATTTTACAGGAATTGTCACAAAGCCCAGCGAGATCTCCCCCTCTAGTGGCCTGCCTCCTCTGCCTCTCCCTGATTCCCGGCTAGCTCTGTTCCTTAGTGCAGTCTGTGGGCCTTGTCCATCTAGAATGCACATTGTTCTGCTCTGGCACATTGTCTTGATTTGTTTCAGAATAATTATTTGCGAGGCTGGTGCTGTGGCATAGAAGGTTAAACTCCTGCCTGCAGTCCCAGCATCCCATATGGGCACTGGTTTGAGTCCTGGCTGCTCCACTTCCAGTCCAGCTCTCTAATGTGCCTGGGAAAGCAGTGGAGGATGGCCCAAGTGCTTGGGCCCCTGTACCCATGTGGGAGACCCGGAAGAAGTTCCTGGCTCCTAGCTTTAGATCAGCACAGCTCTGGCCATTGCAGCCATCTGGGGAGTGAACCAGCAAGTTGAAAAACCTCTTCCCACCCTCCCTCCCGCCCACACACTCTCTCTCTCTTTCTTTTTCTCTCTCTCGCCTTTTCTCTGTATCTCTGCATTTCAAATAAATAAATCTTCTTAAAAAAAAAGATAATTACTTGCTGTGCTGTTGTCCTCTGTTCTCTTCCTAGAAGTCCTGTTGGCCTAATCTACTCTCCCAGCTGATGACTTTGGCATTTACTCCGTGTTTCCACACGACACGCTGTGATTGCTGGTGTGTCACAGTTCCCACAGGTGCTATCCATCAGCCTACCCTTACCCAAAATGAGGGTTTTGCTCTTTTGCTCCCATACCCCTCCCTCCACGGGTCTTCCTGCTCTGCTCTTGGTTTCACGTTTGGTTGGTTTAGTGTGCAGTGTCGCGTTACCACGTTGCTGCTGCTGCTGCTGCCTCTCCATGTAGACATTGTTTGCCGTAGAGCCCTGGGAAGTTGTCTTTCTCTGTTTGCTTCATTTTTAAGGCCTTTGTCCCTAACTTTTCCCGAAACTCTACCCTGTCATCTGAATCACCTCTCAAGGCCTTGAGACGCCAAAGGGGTTTCAGGCTGGTTTCTTGGCAATGTCTCTCTGGAAGTTTCTGGCTACGTGGCGGGGTCAGCTCCAGCCATCATCCAGCAGGCTCGTCTGAGGTGTCCTTAGTCACCCCTCTGAGCTGGAGCTCCTCTGCCCTGGCAGAATCTTAGTTCCTTCTGTGGGACTGGTACATGAGACACAAATATTTTGTGTTCAGATACTTATGAAGATATCTTTAGTCTACCATGGAAACGAACCATGTAGCAATGCATATTTCCAGATGAGAAGTAATCTTTGGGGTCTCCCACGTGGGTGCAGGGGCCCAAAGACCTGCTGCTTTTCTAGGCCATAGCAGAGAGCTGGATCGCAAGTGGAGCAGCTGGGATCGGAACTGGTGCCCATATGGGATGCCGGCACGGCAGACGGCGGCTTTACCTGCAGTGCCACAGCGCTGGCCATAAAGGCATTACCTTTTAACCTGCAGGGTTGCTGTGAGATGTCAGGAACTACTTGGGGACTCCCAGTGGCCTTGGTTCTGTCTGGAAAGTGGCTCAGGCCTCCTCCTGGCCCTGTCTGAGACCTAATGTGTGTGGGGGGTCCTTGATCCATCCGTTGTTTGTGACATCCTGCCAGTCTGGAGATACTTGTGCGTCTGCTCGATCATTTTTGCCCATTAATTTTAGGACAGTTATTTTCTCTGCTCCGTTTTCTGTACTCGTGTCTTTGAAATCCTGGGACACTGGCCTCCTGAGCCTTCTGATTTTCCGTGTTCACATCTTTTTGCTGTACTCTCTGACATTTTTCCTCTGCTCTGAAAAAAAAAATCTCATCTCAACTTTGAATGTGATTACCCTTCTTTTATGTCATATCCTGTTCTTGTTTCTCTGATATCTTTCCTTATCTCTCTGGAGATTATTAACAGTGATACTTTAGTTTGTTCCATTTTTTTCTTTAGTTCTTTTCCCCCTCTGGTACTTTTTACTTTTTTTTTTTTTTTTCTTAATTTTCCCAATTAATTTGTTTTGGCTTCTGTCGTGTGTGTGGTTTTCTGCACATACATGTCTGGTATTCCTGAGTTTTCTGCCTGTGTTTCAATGTGAAGACCTCAAGAGTGAGCTTGGAGTTTTGGGACCAAGGGCTGGCGTGAGGCCCGTGTCCTTACGGGGAGGAGCCCGGGTGAGCCTGGGCCCTGCGAGGTCCTCCGATCGGGACGCAGCCAGCCGGCTCCGAGGGCGCCTCGTCAGCTGAGCCCGTGGCAGGGCTGCGGTCTCCTGACTTCCCCTGCTTGCTGCGTGGTGCCCGCCCTGCAGGGACCTGTGACCTCCAGCCCCACCGCCCGGGAAAGTGAGGCAGCTGCCAAGTGGTGAGGACCGGGGAGGCCCCGGCCACTCGAGGAGACGCTAATCAGCCCTCCCTTCCTGAGCTGGCAGGGGCTTCCGCGAGTGTGAGCTGAGCCCAGGCCCAGCCCTGCCCCCCTGCCGGCCCAGGACACCCCTCCCGGGCCTCTGCGAAGTCCCCCAGACCCGTCTGCCTCAGTCCCAGCTGCCAGGTTCTGGTTTCTCTTTCCTGTTCGTATGGCCCTTGTCGGGTTTATTTCTGTTTTGAAAGGAGTCTGGGGAAGGAGCAAAATCGTGTGCAAACTGCTGCCTTTATCCAGAAGCTGAGGGCAGCGCTGTTGTCATTCGCTGAAATCCGGCCACCGCGGCCTCACATCTACACCCGAACAAGACAGCTCTTTCCAAAAGCAATTCTTTTGTGAAATTTGTGAGCTTTTGTGATGGTCAGGTCACAACAGGAGTTCGTTGCTCTCCTGCCCCTTAGGTCTAACTGTCCCCTAAACTTGACTTATTTGCCTGACTTTGCTTTTGATGTTCCTTAGAGGGGCTCCTAGCTGAGTAGATTCTCTTAGCATCTCATCTTGCCGTATTGCGCTCTGTTCTCTCACTGTCCAGCACTCTCTATCCCTACTTAGTGCTTATCAGGGGCCAATAACTTATTTAAAAAAGGAACCCTACAGGGTCCCTGACAGGTGAGCTGTTGATCTAACTCAGTAGGGACTCGTTCCTATTTGTTAGCCAAGTCCTCTGCTCGCTGTCAAGCCACCGTCATTTCCTTTCCGTAACACTGCCGCTCTGCTTTGAGTCATGAGAGTGCCTGTTGGGGCAAGTTCGCTGTTACCTTTTGCTTGTTAATACAAGTGTCTCGTGTATTGTTGTAACTGAATGCTTTTGGCCCTTAGCCGAAACTTTTGCTTACTGTCCTCGTGCAGACCTGGTGCAAATTAGAAAGTTGGTTTTTGCCAACTGGGTTCTGTTTTGAGCCATTTCCTGGTTCCATTTGATTGCTCAGTGGCTATATTAATTACAGAGGGCAATGCCATGCCCTCAGAGCCCGTGTGATTGTAGCAAGCGTTTTCGAGATGGCGGCTCCGCAGACGGTGTTCAGACAGCAGCGAGAAAGGCATGCTGGGAGCTCCTACTTGTAAATGTCAAGGAAGCTCAAAACCCAGGTCTGACTTATAGACTGGATTTAGCCATTCCTTTCAAGGGGGACTACCCCCTTCCCATCTCCCACTCCCACTAGTGCTGCAGATCCCACGTCTGCCTGTGTGTGTGGTTGGCAAAGCAATCAAAAAGAATCTGCCATAGACAGCCATGCAGCATGTTGATATACACAGGGATTAAATATTTGCCTTTGGTCGGAGGTGAAGAGATATCGCTGACCTAGTCGGCTAACGCAGGGCTAGGCAGGCCGAACCCCAGCCGAGGTCTGTTTCTTTACTGTCCTTGGGATGAGGGGTGGCAAAAGAGAAAAGGAGTTGATATGGAAGGAAAAGAGGAGATGAGGAAGGCAAAGACAGAGAGCTCAGGGAATAGGAGTGCACGATCAGACTGCGTGAGATCTTTGAGGCCGAAGGTTTTCGTGTTCTGGCTCTCTACGGAAAGAGGGTGCAAACCCCTGGTCTTCAGACCCCTCTGTCTTGGCCTCATTCAGTTCCAGACCACATGCTCACTCCGAAGTCTGGGGAGACAGGCTGATATTTTTAATTTCACTATAGATACATAGATTTGAATCACCAGTTCCCGGGTTTGTGACTGAAAGGAATGAGCAGCGTGTAGGACAGTGGAGTGTGTGTGTGCACAGAAGACGAAGCAGCCAGTGACAAATGGAGAGTGCAGAGCTGCACTCAGGGTGTCCCTGGCCACTCCGGCGTGGGTGGAGACGCTGCCCCGGCCGTCTGTGGCACCTGCTGCTCCTCAGCACGTCTGAAATGGGGCAGAAATAAAGTTAAAGCACGCCTGCGAAATGCAAGTAACCTTTCATTTGCTGAACGCCTGGCCGAAAAGAGGGTCCACTGGAACAGTGAACGTTAGACCGAATGTGTTCACGTGTCAACAGTCCTAGCGTCATGCTCTGTCCTCCTTGCTGTGGGTGTTAGTCGAGATTTGACCTTTATCTGCAAGAGACGTACGAGGGTCACCGGTACCTTAGGTTATCTAGCTGTAAAACGTTTTCAATCTCCATGCTCCAGGACTTCCACATTCCATTTCCAGGCCATGTGCCAGAAATTTAGCTCTGCTCCCACCACTCCCTTGCTTTGACATTCTCATCACTATCTCCACTGTTAAATTGATCTTGTCAACATTACTGGAGAAAACAAGCAAACAAACAAATTAACTACCAAATACCCTTTTTTAAGATAATGAGTCTGTAAAAGTTACGGGATCTGACGGGTTGAGAGTTCGCTGTGCTGTCATGCTCACACTGTGGTGGGACATTGATTGCATCTGACAACTGCAGCCCAGTAATAAGCTGATGATTCCTGCAGCCGTGAAGTAGCCCCGATACTGTCGGGAAGTGATGTGACAGACGTTCAGGTGATTAATCAGAACCGATCTTGTGAGACCAGTGTACGTCTCAGTACTCGAACTACCCCTGGCCCTGATGGACACTGAAGAGTCGTCTTCTGGGCGCCTGGGACTCTCATCTAGTGCTCCGTTCAGCCCTTTCATCTCACTGTGACTCTAATGCCACATGCAGAATTGTGCTGTGTTCACAGGATTCACCTCCAGCTGATAAGACAAACTCATTCTAAGATGAACGTTGAAGGGCAGCCGTCGTAAGCCGGGCAAGGCTGCCACCTGCAAGCAGTCATTCCACACGGTGCTAGTTCCTGTCCCAGCTGTTCCACTCCCGATCCAGCTCCCTGCTAATGCACTTGGGGAAGCAGCAGAGGATGGCCCAAGTGCTTGGGCCCCTGCACCCATGTAGGAGACCTGGATGAAGCTCCTGGTTCCTGGTTTTGGCCTGGCCCAGCCCTAGCCATTGTGGCCATCCAGAGAGTAAACCAGCAGATGGAAGATTGTCTCTTTCTCTCTGGAACTCTGACTTTCAAATAAGTAAATCTTTAAAAAAAAAACAATAGCATTGAAGTCAGGCTTTTTAATTTCCTAATTTAAAAAATGCATCTATAAAAATAAGTAAGTTAAACTATATAGTATGGTCTGTGGTTTGACCATTAGATTGTGGAAATCCAGAGGTCAACCATGAAAAAAAGGCAAACCTAAAATTGAGAAGTAGAATTTTAGCAAGAAGTTAGCCTTGAAGCTGCCGAGCTTATGCTGTGTAGGGTGGACGTGAGAAAAACTGACAGACCCTCACAGCGGTCAACCGTGGATGTGAGGGAAGGCAACCAGAGTCCAGATCAGACTCCAGCCAAGTCACAGCGAGATGCCGACGTACCCTGTCCAAGCAGGAAATGAACAATCAGTGGTGCTCTTTTGGGGAAGTTTAATCCTCTGAGATTTACTAATGAGGCCCACGCCGTCTGGGAAGCGCAGTGCAACTTAGATAGTACGGGGATGCATGAGTGGTTGATTAAGGCAGAAACTTGTGTGTCGACCTGCGTGGATGCTGCATTATCTCTAAAGCTACTAAGAGGAGAAAAAAATACAAAGAAGGGGAAGAGAAAAGACTTTATTTATCTTAATTGATTTTATCTAGAATAGTCTAAAGAAGTGCCAAATGTTTGAAATCCCTTAGAGTGGCCCGAATCCTTTGCGGGCTAAACTGTTCATGTCTAAAGTCTTATTGCTGAATGCATCATGCTTTTCTTAGAAAGAAAGGGGGGGTGAGAAACTGCACTTTGAAAATATCGCGAAAGGCTTTGAAAGTCACTGTTGCTCTAATAATGGGTGAGTGGCCGCCTGTGGCTAATGAGCTCACACACACCCCTGCTGGGGCCATCCTGGGGACTGCAGCTGCTCCCAGCAATTAGGAGCTGATTAAGTGTTTATCTTCTTTACAGGTGGGAAGGAAAGAATGAAAATGAAGTGGGCAGATGTAAAGAAACCGGCAAAGTTCACGTGACTGTGGATCTCAAATACTACCGACCTACTGAAGTGGTAAGAACGCGCGCCGCCCAGTTCAAGGCCACACTTGGCAGGCCTGGTGGGAGAATGCTCTCACCCAGTGCCTGCTGCCAACCTTCAGAGCGCCCAGGGCAGCTCTCTGGCATCCTGCTGCAGGCATTCCCCAGTAGAGAGCACGGCAAATCAAACTTGAGATATCGTGTTCAGCACAAAATCTGTTGCTCGCTGGAGGACGGTGGGGTAAATCACATCCAAGGAAATCTTTGGTTTCAAGAAATGGAGACACAGATCTCCTCCTCCCTGGCTGATCCTTGATGGGACCTGCAGGATCTCTGGGGTCTGGAGGACCCGCCTTCCTCTGTAGCTGTGCCTGCCAGCACTGACACCCACCCACACGTGCATACACACACCACTGAGCCGTGGACAGTCTCCCAGACATGTCTTTACAGACTCAGCTCTGGTCTCAGCTCCTCTGTGGAGTCTTTTCTTGGTCCCATATTCCAACATCACTGAAATTTCTACTTCCTTTGTAGTGTCTGCTATCCACAATTCAAATCCTAATTCTAAACGAGTAGAATAATCACTCGGTTACCTGCCTTTCCTACCTGACCAACCTGTGGGTGCTTCAAAGACACGGAATATCTTATACCATAACAAATAGGTGCTTAATAAATAGTGACTGGTAGGTGGTAGAAGGGTGGATGAGCTGTAGATTGTTCAACATCTTCCTTCCCTAAATTTGTGATAATGTCTGGCTTGGTGTTGCCCCTCCGATGTTGTCTACCCTCATTAAAGGTTACAAAACTGAAGGTGCTAAGTGCACCCCAGGAAGCAGAAGGCAGTGTCTCAGAGATGCTCCGGTGTAATGGCTAGCGCACCAAGTGGGCCTCGCAGAGAGTGGAATCCTCTGGAAGCCCTTTTGCTGGTCTCAAAGCAAATTCCCGTACATCGTGTGGCCTGTAGAGATTAGGAAAGCCCCGGGAAGACAGACTGAAAGTGAGTGTGTCATGCGTGACCACCTTGCAAGTGTGTTCTTTCATGCCCAAGAAAAAGCTGTATTTCATGTACTCTTGGACGCAGGAGGAAATCAGAAGGAGAGGAAGTAAGCAGTGCTTGGGAGAGCTGGGCTGTGCAGTCGGCGCATTGTCCCGGGCAGGGCGTGGCTGGCCCTGACACAGCGAGCGATTGTTCCCAGTGCTAATGGAGAGTGGGTGTGCCTAGGAGAGGATGTGCCGCGTCCCTGGGGGAGGAAGATACCGGCCTGCTCTCTGGGCTGCTGACACAGCAAGGACTGCCCCGCCGAGCCCAGCTTCACTCCGCTTGTTTCGTGGTCCTGACACCTTTTTGTGGAACGTCGCACAAGCCACGTATGTGGACAGACATGTCTGTGCTTACAAACAAAAATGATTGTCTCAGAGTGGAAGGCCCGGGAAGCCGACTGAGACTTCAATTCCTACAACAACCTCAAACGTGGCTCTTTCTAGACAGCAAAATAGTTTCAAAAGCTAGGAAGTCATTAAGAACGGCTTGTCTGTCATTCTGACTTAGGCAAGGTACAGGATTGATAAGGGCAAAGAACAAAAGCGGTGGCTGGACAGGAAAAGGACCCTGGGCCTAACAAGACTGCTCTTGAATCCCAGTCAGCCCCTTTCCTGCTGGGACACACACCCCTCCCCTGCTTTTGTTCATGTAGATGCTATCATCATACCTGTTCTGCAGCTCTGTTGACACCAGCATTGTTTGAATGTGAGAGTGGTGTCTGATTTCATGTGCCCGCTGCTCTCTCCAGGATCCCCTTTACGCCCGATTCTGGATCTTGAACTGTGTTTCATCTCGAGGCCCGCACCCCCGCTCCCGCCCAGGCTGTATTCGTTCTGTGCCCTCTTCTTGAGCAGCTTGCCTGGCTGAGCTTCTAACCTCACTCCTCAGAACGGCAAGTTTTCCTAAAACTTGGATCAGCGTGGCAGGCTTCTGCTAGGTTGCCTCAGGGGGTGAGACTCTTCCCCGCTTAAAGGGGACCAGCCCTGGAGACTACAAACTGAAGGAGCCTTTGCTTAGGTGTGGGGGCCTAGCAGCCAGCAGCCCTCGGTCCCAGCCCTCGGCCACCTGAGTCCGGTGAAGTGCCCGGTTTCTCGGACGTTTGTCAGCATGTAGGTAGGGAGACGTGGAATGGTTCACGTCTAAATCGTATCCTTCCTGCCCGGGGTTTCCTTCCATTCTTGCAGGATTCTGTGAAAGCTTGTTCTCCTGATCAGCGTCCACCATCTGCCCACCCCTCCTCCCAGATCCTCAGCACACAGGGGCAGGGGCAGCCGAAAGCACACACTGCCTCTCCTGAGAGTCAGAGGGTGCCCGGATGACTGACAGGAAAGAGGAAAATGCTGTCTGGAAAATTTGGAGGGAAAAAGTGATGAGGACGTAGCGGGCCTCAGAACAGCAGTGTCCCAGAGCAGAACGTGAGGTTTTTGGGGTAAGGCTCAGGCTGGCCTGAAGAAAGCCGACTTAGCCGAGGCAGGTACTGCCTCGAGAGGCTGCTGATCTCTCCAGGCACAGTCATTCCCGTGTGCCGACCGCTGTCCTCCCTCACTGCTGTAACCGCCGGAACCCGTCGTGGGCTCCCTTGAAGGTCCTTGTCCTGCAGAGAGCGTGGGGCCAAGCCAGGCCTGCTCGTGTCCGCCCCTGAGCCTGCTCCTGGTGCTCTGCCTAAGGTGTGTCACAGTTCTGCTGCTCCAGAGAGCTGGATCCCGGACATGCAGCTGGGAACTTCTCATAGCCCCCTGAATTCCACTGTTTGCTGACGGCATGTCAATCCTCGAGTTCTCTGCTACTTCAGATTTCTGCCTGCGTGTCGTTCTGTCTGTGCACACAGTGACACTTAGGGTTACTGTATTATGCACTCATTCCTGCAGAGGAGATGGTATTGTGCTCAGATCTGGGCCCCTGGGCCAGGCTTGGCTGAATTCAAAACTTGTCAGTGACTGGCTGTGTGACCTTAGGCAGGTTACTTAAGCGCTCAGTGCCTGTTGTCTCAGCTTCACAAATGGAGTTAATAATACAACTTCTTTCAAAGAATTGTTGGAGAATTTACAGAGTCAGTTATACAGTGTCTGACACGCAGTAAACCCTCAGTATTGGTGCTGCTCTTGTTACTTATTTATTCACTCGTTAATTATTTACCCAGCACAGTACTAGAACCCAGGGAGTGCAGTGATGAACAAGAGAGACACGGTTCCTTCCCTCGTGGAGGTTGTAGGCTTGGAGGTGATACCAGTTCCTGGAATCTGGTACCTCTGGAAAAGTGGAGTCACTTCATCAGCGGATGACACAGATGAACCATTTCAGAGTTCATAACAAGGGATAATTGAGGTTCCAGCAAATAGTAATCTGCAAATGGATTTTTTAATGTGTGGATTATCTTGGTTTTCATTTTTCCTTTTCCCCCTCATGTTTCAGCAGCTATTTAGTGGTATGGAGATAATTGCGTAACCATGAGAAAATTGATATTGACCCATTACTTAATTTTTTAAAAAAACCACAAAGATGTCTTCTTATTTGAGAATTTTTAACTTGGAAAACTTACAAAGGAAGGAATAATGAAATATTTATCTTATGCCAAATTTTTAACCAGACCAAATAGCCAATCCACTTTATAAAAAAAAAAAAAAAAGCCACCTTTATAATACAGAGCACCTGAGGAAATAGGCTGGAGACACATTTCCAGACCAAAATCAAGTATTTTTCATGAAAAACATCTTGGCTTCAACTCGACTGATAGTTTTTTCCTTACTATATCACTGTCTCTTACCTTCATTTTTTTACAGTCATTTCCCATTGTATTTCTAATGTCCTCCATTGTATCTGAGTTTTGTTTTATTTATTTAAAATATTTATTCCTACTCTTTGTAGATATTAGAAAAAATCAGGGGTTGAAATCTAGAACTAAGAAAACAGTAGCATCAAAGAAGTGCAACCAGCTAGTTCCCACAGCACCTCCCTCTCCCGATCAAATTTCCATACGCTGTGGGACTGTCCCTGCCACCAGCACCCCTCCCAAGCTTTCCCTATTATTTTTCTGTAAATGCTGCTAAGTTAAACGGCCTGTGATTGCTTGCTCTATCTCTTAGCCCTGTTCAGAATAATGATGTGTGACACTGTCCAGAGCCCAGGAACCCGAGCTGTCACCGAGCACTTGAATGAATACCAGTTAGCGCCCCCCCCCCCCCGGCTCTGCCCCTGTGTATTTGGGGGTGAGAAGCCCTCCGTGTGTTCACCAGCCTGGCCTTTTGTCCTGAAACCACCCCCCTCTTCTCCCGTGGCTGTTCTCACCACCTCCTCACACTTCCCCTCGCGAAGCAGGAAATTAGATACTCCCGGCTCTAGCCGCTGGCCCGCTGCAGCTCTGTTAGCTCTCGGCCATCCTGATCCCTCTGACCTCCAAGGCCCCGCTCCTCCCGCCACCTCTGCTCTTTGTTCGTTCCTCTGATGGTGGGAGCTGGGATCAGAGGATGCCAAGAGGGCAGCTGGAGGGCTGGTGCCTTTCTGCCCACACTGTGGGGCCTGGAGGAGAAGCTGGGCTGAAGTCTGGCAGGGTCCCTTCCGATTTTACTGTCCCAGCATCCTCCGCGTCCTAACTGCCAGGCCACAGTGCGGTGGGACGCCTGACCATTGTGTTGTATAAGTGGTCTGTATCTCTCCATCACTGTCTAGGTATGTAAGCCCCTCTCGGGCCGCGCATACTCATCTTCACACCTTCCTTAATCACCTTGGCCTCTCCTGCCCTTTCCCTTCTTTGGACTTCGCCAAGAGAGCTGTAAGTCTCCATCTCTCTAGCTGGTTCTCTACTATTTCACTGTGTTTTCTATACTCCGTAGGCTTCCAGCCAAAGCCCCCAGGGGACATAGAGCGATCCTCTTACAGCCTGTGAGCCCTTGTTTGCTGTCCCCAGCGAGAGCATCTCCTATGTAAGGAAATAGGAACTGGACTGACAGCAATGCTCTTCTCCCATTTTCTCCTGAAGGGTTCTTTTCTTACGATCATACTCACATGACAGTGCTGTTATTAAAGACTCAAAACCTATATGTGTAGCGATTTACCTTTCCTTACCTAAAAATATTTTTTGATTTTTTTCCTTAAGCCTCTCAGGCGTCTTTAATGTAGTTGTTTTCATTACTTGCATCAATAGAGAATTCCTCTAAAACCTGTACCTTTTTTTCCAAAAAGCTATCCCAGTAGGGACCGTCCTCAGCTGCCACCACAGTGTTGACCCTCCATGTCTACAGAATAATTTCTGAAACCTTAGACATTTGTTGTAGCTTTTGTAGCCACTTTCCTTAGGAACAACAGTGCGTAGTTGAGCTTAGCTTCTATCTAAACGAGCCCTGATGTCGCTCACCCAGAGTGTAGCATTGCGTATGAGAGACCCATCGCTGAAAAGATGGCATGTTCCATCTCTGTTTTCATCTCCAGTCAATGGATCTTGGATTCCGGAATTTTCAAAATCCCTACTGGTTGTGTGTCTGAGTGTGTGTGTGTGTGTGTGTGTGTGTGTTTTAACAATGTACTTCCTGTTTTGTCAAGCCCGATTTGTCTTCTAAAATAATTTTAATTAAGACTCTCTATTCATGGAAATCTCATGGACAATACTTCCCTGACCCTGTGCTGCCTTGTGTTGCCAGTGAGTCTGATGGTTCCTTACCAGTTTGGGTTTTTTTCATCGTTCACTTAGAATTAGTTGCTCTCCAGAACCAGATATTCTGAATCTACCAAAGTGTTGTCCACAGTAGCCGCCTTTTTCTCACCCTAGATGCCTCCTCTTGCTTCACTCCCCACACCCTCGCTCATTCCAGGCTGGTTTCTTCACTCACTGTTACATGTGCTAGCAAAGTTGAGAGCTCTCCGTGCGCCTGTGTCATAGGCCCCAACATGGCAGCCCTAAGCTGATGGCCCTCCTTTCTCCCTTAGCGGCTCTCATCTCCCTTCTGCACGTGTGCGGCTCACGTGCGTGGCCCGCCATAAATGCCTGGCTCCATTCAGCTGCGGTTCAGCAATAGAAGCTATCCTTAATCTCAAAATCCAGTGTGCACAGTTTGTAAAATTCTAGAATGAAATTTCCAGGCTCCTGGACAAGTCAGATGTACCCTCTTTCATGAAAACCTGGTAAAAGAACATCTCAACTAAAAATGAGTAGGTGTGGAGATATTAAAAAGTCTCCAGTTTTTAGGATTCATTACAGAAGTCCATATACATTTAAAATATAATTCTAATTGACCTTCAGCTTCTCAGAAATATATAAGTACATATACATATTAATATAAGACTGAGTTCTTATTGATTCAGTTGAAACAGAATGCTTATTATATTTCTTACCGTGAAAATCACACTGATGACAACTGACAAAAGTGGATTAGATGAGGTTCTTGTCTGATGGTGACTCCCAGCCAGATGACCATGGAGTGAGGGGGCCAGCTGTGAAGCTCCGGAGACAGTCCAGGGCAGTAAAGGCTGGAGAAACAGTGAGAGGTGCCAGGACCTGGCAGAGATGGAGAGCACAGAATCAGGGCTTGGACAGGACAGGGATGTCGCGAAGCCCGGCTGAGGGTGCCCCTGAGGATGACTGGCTACATAGTGATGGGTGGTGGGGAGGTGATGATGCCATAACCCACATCAGAGACCTAGGGAGAGCACTGGGTTTGCAGGGGAGGTGGTGGGGAGCTCTGTTACAGTCACGGAGCCTGGGGCCGTCATGTTGCAATACAGAGGAGGCAGTTGGAGGCCTGGTGTAGAGGAAGAGGTCAGGCATAAGAGGTGAGAGTTGACGCCTTGAGAGGAGCTCCCAAACAGAGCATTTCTTGGGGGAAAGAAGAGCCAGGCAAACCTGACTTCCACCACGTAGGTCTAAGAAGCACATTTTGATAATATGGGTTAAGAATTCATGGAAGTCACAAACAAAGCCCTCATATCCAAGAGCCATTGGGCAAAACCAAAGTGTCTCCCACCCTGAGTAATGACCCCTGCCTGCACAGCCTCTGCCAGGATTCCAGGGCCCGATGCCGAGATGCCAAGGCCTGGGAGGTGATGCCACGCCTCAGTCCCGGCACTCAGTGTCAGAGGCAAGCAGAGACACAATGTCAAATTGATGCGTTCCGAAGTCAGGTCACAAGGAATGTCAGAATTCTTAAAGATGAAAGGGCTTATATAAGTATAAGGTACTTTGTGCTACATATTATTGTTTTTATTACTGTCATCATTATTAATTATTATCATTATCATCATATACTCCTGCGAAATCGTTGGTTATCAAAAGGCATCTTCTGGGGCAGGCATTACACCCAGCGATGAAGACACTGGTTAGGACACCTGCATCCATATCGGAGACCTGGGTTCGATACCTGGCTCTGGCCCCTGATTCCAGCTTCCTGCTAATGGGGACCTTGGGAGGCAGTGACGATGACTCAAGTGGTTGGATACTTGCCACCCAAGGAGGAGATCTGGACTGAGTTCCTGGCTCCCGCCTCCACTCCCACCCCCAGCAATGAGAGCATTTAGGTAGCCATCCAGCAGATGAGAGCTCCGTGTGTGTGTGTGTTTCTGTGTGTGTTGCTGTCTCTCTCTCTCTTTTCTCTGTGTGTCTCTCACATAAATAAAAATTTTTAAAAAGGTATCCTCTGAAGGAGTACTTTGGGCTTTTCAACTCCTAGTATTTTCTTTTGTTAGATATTTAACTTTCTTTTGTACCTAGATAGCTTCATGCAGAAAAAAGTCTTTTCCTACTTAGTACGGCCAGCTCTGTACTTTAATATATATTTGAAAGTGCAAGTGAGAGAGAGAGAGGGATCTTCCATTCAATGCTTCATTCCTCAGATGGCTACAACAGCTGGAGCTGAGCCAGGAACTCCATCTCAGTCTCCCATGTGGGTGGTAGGAGCCCATGTATTTGAGCCATAATTTACGGCTTCCCAGGAACAGTAGTAGGGAGCTGGATCAGAAGCAGCATAGCCGGGACACAGCAGCACTCCGATGTGGCATGGGGGCGTCCTAAGCAGTGGCTTATCTCCCTGTGCCACCATGCCTACCCCAAGCTGTGTACTACCTGATCTGGTGGTAGGAATGGGTGCCAGGGACATATTGGCTTCTTTTTCTATACTTTTTTTTTCTTCTTCTTCTTCTTTTTTTTTTTTTTTTTTTTTTTGACGGGCAGAGTGGACAGTAAGAGAGAGAGAGACAGAGATAAAGGTCTTCCTTTTGCCTTTGGTTCACCCTCCAATGGCTGCCACCGCCGGCGCACTGCGCTGATCCGAAGGCAGAAGCCAGGTGCTTCTCCTGGTCTCCCACGGGGTACAGAGCCCAAGCACTTGGGCCATCCTCCACTGCACTCCCGGGCCACAGCGGAGAGCTGGCCTGGAAGAGGGGCAACCGGGACAGAATCCAGCGCCCCGACCGGGACTAGAACCCGGTGTGCCAGCGCCGCAAGGCGGAGGATTAGCCTATTGAGCCATGGCGCCGGCCATATCGGCTTCTGTCGCTGCCTGAGTCGTGTGTCCCCAGCGGCTACAACAAGCCCTGACAGCTCCCAAATTCTGTGGTGACTCTCAAAACGTCCACGTCCCCAGCAGGCCGGAGAGCAGCTGCCGAGGAAACAGCGTGAGGTGCCATCCGCAGGCCTCCCCGCCCCGCCCGGGTGGCTTCCTGCAGAAGCTGTCCTTTGTGCCTACCCTGCAGAGCCACAGAGAGAGATCTCATATCACTGGTTCACTCCCCAGTGAACAAATGTTGGACTGCGTAAGGGTGAGGCCAGGAGCCAGGAACTCAATTCGGGTCTCCCATGTGGGTAGCGGGGACCCATCGACTCAAGTCAGCACCACCTGCTGCCTCCCAGGGTGCACGACAGCAGGAAGCTGGGACCGGAAGCAGCGCCAGGACTGTAGCCCGGGCTCTGACATGGGCTGCGGCTGTCCGTCAGCGTAACTGCTGCTCAGACACAGCCCTGGGTGTCTCTTTTATAGTCTCAAATCTGCATTGCTTTCCTGTTGCTGCCGCAGCAAATGGCCACGTAGCTGGTGGCTGAAAACCCCCCAGAGTTATCATCTTATTGATGTGGAGGTCGGATGCACCCGGGCGACACTCAGGGTGCTGACGGCGCTGCATTCTTTCTTCGGGGTTCTTAGTACTCCCTTCGGGGGAGTACTGAATGAAGTCAGCCCTTCGAGCTGTGGCCGCACCAGTGTCTTCTGTCATCAGGAGGCGCGTTATTATTCACGTCGACTCTGGCTCATCATGCACGCTCTGGAAGACCTGCTGGGCACACGGCAGCTGGAAGTGAGGGCGGATCCCACGGAAGCGTGAGGACACCAGGCAGAGGCACAAGCTCGGGGAGCGTTTCTGTGGGCGGGGGAGACCCCACCTGTGGCAGGAAGTGCTGTGGCCGTGGACCAGCAGCAGGTACAGAGGTGGCTGGCACTGTCAGATCAAAGGTCAGGCCCAGCCGGGGGGCCGGTGGGAACGAGTCTGGCGTGGACCGGCCCTGCCTCTCAGCCTGCAGCACTCCCCTTGCCTGCACCTGCCCGTGCAGCGACACGGCTTCTCCTTCTCCCCTTTGACCTTTTCCTCCTCGACTTTTATTCCTTTACTTTGGCCTCCTCTTTTCTCCTCTTGTCTCTTCTTGCTGCCAGGAGTCTAAGACCAGCCTTATGTCCCCTTTAAACCGCACACGGCCGTTCCTCATGGGGACCACAAGCCTGTCTTGCAGTGGCTGCCCTCTGACCCCTGATGGGCTCGTGTTCATTCCATTATGTTTGAGACAGATTCTAACACAGTTCTCAGCTGTTTTAGTAATTAAAAGGCAGAGTCTAGAGTAGGGAAGACCTTACTTTCCTAAGAGATTTGTCTCTATTGGAAGCAGGGGTCTTTACCAGTCATTCCAAGAACATCAAGCTAAAGGTATTTTTTCTGCTATTTCATCATGAAATGTTCCCCTGTTTTATAGGAACTTTGTTGAGGATGAAATTGATGTGTAAAAGCTTTTTTTTAAAAAAAAGATTTATTTATATATTTGAAAGGCAGAGTTATAGAGAGAGGGAGCGACAGAGAGATAAGAGATCTTCCATCTGCTGGGTCACTCCCCTAATGGCTGCACCAACCAGGGCTGGGCTAGCCAACGCCAGGAGCTGGCCAAAGCCATGAGTGGCAGGGGCCCAAGTGCTTGGGCCATCTTCTGCTGCCTTCCCAGACCCATTAGCAGGGAGTTGGATGGGAAGTGGAGCCACCTGGATTTGAACAGATACTTATGTGGATGCCAGTGTCACAGGTGGTAGCTTAACTCACTGTACCACAATGCAGGCCTCAGAGGATTTCTTAATGGCATTAGAAAAACACTGTACAGGCCGGCGCTGCGGCTCACTAGGCTAATCCTCCGCCTGTGGCACTGGTACCCCGGGTTCTGGTCCTGATTGGGGTGCCAGAGTCTGTCCCAGTTGCTCCTCTTCCAGTCCAGCTCTCTGCTGTGGCCCGGGAGTGCAGTGGAGGATGGCCCAAGTGCTTGGGCCCTGCACCCCATGGGAGACCAGGAGAAGCACCTGGCTCCTGCCTTCGGATCGGCCCAGAGCCGGCCATAGCAGCCATTTGGAGTGAACCAACGGAAGGACCTTTCTCTCTGTCTCTCTCTCTTTCTCTCTCTCTCACTGTCTAACTCTGCCTGTTCAAAAAAAAGAAAGAAAGAAAGAAAAAGAAAAACACTGTACATTTTAGCTTCAGATTGTTTCTATTATTTTTTGAAAACTGGGGCCGGCATTGTGGCATAGTGGGTAAAGCCATCTCTTGCAATGCCAGCATCCCATAGGTGTGCTGATTGGAGTCTCGGCTGTTCCACTTCTAAGCCAGCTCCTTGCTAATGTGCCTGGAAAGGCAGTGGAAGATGGTCCAAGTGCTTGGGCCCCTGCCACCCACGTAGGAGACCCAGAAGAAGCTCCTGGCTTCTGCCTTCAGTCTGACCCAACCCTAGCCATTGTGGCCATTTGAGGAGTGAACCAGCAGATGGAAGATCTCTCTCTCTCTCTCTCTCTCTCTCTCTCTAACTCTGCCTTTCAAATAAATAAATAAATTTCTTTAAAAAAAAAAAAAGACCATCAGGGAAGATGTGCCTAGCATCATCACCTAAACCAGCTATTTGAATTTTTAGAACTATAACAAGTTTTCCCTCACGTAAATTAATGAGATGTTGAAATTAATAAAATACATTTGTTTCTGAATCAGTTCTAGTTTTGGAAGATAAAAAGTGCTGTATTTCCTTACTGAAACTCTAAAACATGAAAATACAGTGATGATTTGGATTGGTCCCACTGGCTTGATTATAAATTAGAAGCTGCAAGTCTCACCTTTTATCCCCAACTCTGGCTTTCGGCTTCCTCTCAAAGCCAACTTCTGCTGACTTCTGCTTTCCCGCGTGACGGAGCATTGATTGTCTTCCCGCCAGTCTCAGTGGCCGCCTTCACGGAGCTGATGAACTGACCGCTTCAAGGCCCTGGGGGAGCCTGACCGCTTCCAGGCAGAGCCGCTGCTCTCCTCCCGAGGCATTGGTCCCCCCAGATTGCGCCACGTCGCGCTACGTCATTCCACCCGGGAGCTTGGGGGCAGGGATGCCGGCGGACGGGCTGGGGTGTGCTGGCATGCAGCAGGGTAGCAAGGAGCAGGTGTAGGTATGCATCACCAGAGAGTCATCCTCGTGCCTCCCAGCCAGCACTGGTCTAACCAAGGCCACTAAAGCCAGTGTATCAACTGTAATAACCAAATTTCAAATGGCAAAATAACAGCAGCCTTCCTTTTTTTCTTTCCTGTTTACTATTTTATGATGATTGCCAAGTTCATTCACAGCTCATGCTTATACATCCAATCCTTCAGAAAAATTACTTCATGTCTGTCCCATTAGTTCTCTTCTCCGTCTTCACTGGTTTTCATTCTTGATCCCTTTCTCAGTTCCTCATGGTTTTGCCGATGCCCCGTTCTGTTCTGAAACTCTCGTGTTCACTGGTTCTTCTGATTCCCAGCTTCTCTCCCTGGAACTTTCTTTTTGTTCTACCCCAGCCGTCTCACACCAGCCCCAGTGCCCAGAGTGGTTTCCTGGCTCCTGTCTGCAGGGAGAGCTCGTGGTGGTGCTGTCACAGCCCACCCGCTCTTTAGACCCATCTGAGCGACAGTTCGCTGACGTGCACACAGTGTGGTGTGCACACTGTGGGAACCCTCACGGTGCCTTTGAAGTCCTGGAGGACCCCACCAAGAACACTGCATACGCGCAAGGCACCTGAGTTGCTTCTCTGGGCAGAAAGTACACCTGCCAGATGGAGGCTTTCCCACGCTGTCTGTCATGAGCTGGCCCATTGCAGGCAGTTGGTTTCCTTTTCCCCACTCAGACTTCCTGTGGATCTAGTGGTCTAGCCTAAGAGACACTCACTGTGCCTCTAGCTGTGTCCGTCATCCACGTGCCAAACTTGCACAGTTGAAAAATGAGAAGCAAGTACCGACCAGGGAATGGCTGAACTGCTTTGTCTCTTCTGGAGCCAAAGTGCACCAGAAACCTAACAGTGTGTAATCAGTTCCTTTCTGCATTTGCATCTTCAGAGTTTTTCTTCTCTTCTTGTGTTGCTTTGTTTAATTTTTTTATTTATTTGAGAGGCAGAGAAACAGAGAGGGTGAGATGGACAAAGCGAGATCTCCCTTACGCTGATTCACTCTCAAATGCCTGCAACAGGCAGGGGCCAAAGCCAGGACCTGGGAACTCAGTCTCAGTCCCCTGGGGTGCAGGAACCCAGTCACTGGGCCATGGGTACTGCCTCCCAGGGTCTGCATTGGCAGGAGGCCGCAGTCAGGTGACAGCAATCGAACCCAAGCACCGGGCAAGGGATGTGTGCATCTGTGCTGCTCGGCCAAACACCTGCTCCCTGGTCTGGGGTTTTTGGTTTTTTTTCTTTTTATGTGATTGTGTGAGAGAAGTGACAGCCGTTTAGAACATTTCTTGGATTTATGAAATAAGTGTCGGACCTGTAGAGATTCCCCAGTGAGGTTCCTGACGGCTTCCTCCTTGCACTTCCATTGTGGTGGGAAAATTCACCGTACTGCAAAGAACAGGCTTTTGCTATATTTTCTAAAACTAGCCTCTAAAGTACAGGTTTTCTTTAATCCTTTGTCCCCTCCACGAAGAGAAATGGTCTGAAGGAGTGCGGCTCTTTTACTAGAAGCATCAGCTTATGGTGCGGATGGGAAAAAAACAGAACTCCAGGGGCCCATGGGTCAGGTGAGTGTGAAACAGAAGAGGGGATGCAGGTGAAAGACTGGTGCCTTCTCCTCTGTGCACCCTGTGCTTGGTTCTGCGGAACTGAGACCAGAGCTGTTTGGCACAGCCACGCGAGGCGGCGCATGGCGTAGGGAACTCCTTGGATCCAAAGCCTGTTTTTCTATTGGCGAGATGAAATACTATCTTCATGAATCAGCACCTCCCACTTGTCTCAAAGGTGGGATGGCTGTTGGTGCCAGTGCATTGTCTCCTCTTTCAGCTGGCAAGGCGGGCAGTGGGAGGCAGCCACAGGGAGGAGACGCTGAACAAACAGCACGGGGCACCGGATCCTCGTATGCGTAGGCAGGTGGTGGGTGCCGGGAGCGGCCGGGGCCTGTGCCCAGTCGTCACATGTGGTGCTGAGCAACCACTGACTGCTCCCAGAAAGGAGGTGAAAAGATAGCACAGCCTGGAGTATGGCGGAGCACTGGGGCGTTTCCCACAGGGCCAGCCGTGGCACGGAGAGCGGTTCTCACCGGGGTTTCCTCGCACACACTGATGAAAAGGCTAGATTGTGCTCACCCCACCAGTCTTTTGTCCCTGGAGAGCGTCCACTGTGGGTCTGCTGTCCGTGGCTGGCTTTGTGCGGTCTTCTGCTACACGCTCCCCTCCTTTGGGTGGACATGCATGGGCAGCCATGACGTCTGCACCTGCCCCACGTCCCTGTCCATCCATCAACGTTTATCAGACTTTCTGCCTCACTCCCTCCCAACCGAATCCTATAAATCCTGTTTTGCTACCAATTTCGGTTGAAGTCCGAACCTGACCCCCGTCATCAGGAGAAGAAGCCTCCTGGCCCTTCCTGCCTGTCAGAGCGCTGCTGTGTTCTTTTCAAGAGTTCAACCGCTTTCCTCCTCCTTTCCCAGCTTTATGCTTCTCTTCTACATTTGAACTGAATTTCTGACACTCGTCCTTTGTAAGCAGCGTCAGTGACTCCACAGTAAAGTGTGTATTTGTTTTAAAACACGCATTGACAGCGAGTCACTTATTCCTTCTGCATCTTCCAGTGTGTGAGTGATGTTTTTCAGGCAGTGTTAGCCAGAGGGAATATGTTAGGAATGTGGTTTTTGCAGTCACTGTGGTTTATGCAAAGCATTGGCAATAATGTTAGTTCAATCATCTGAAAGAAACCAGAGAAAGCGCTCAAGTCAACATAACTGGGAGTTAAGATAGAACTCACCAGTTGAAAGTCTCACCTGTAGCTATCTACATCTCCAACATATGCATCAGCGCAGTTTCCCTGTCTTCTAAATGAAGGATGATGGTGCTAAACTTCACAAAAGTGGTGGGAGGTTAAATTGGTATTTGTGCAACGTGTTGAGATCTTACGATTAGAGATACCAGTTATTGCAAGCTGATGTGATTGCTATCAAAGAGAAGGGCTCCTCAGACAAAGAGTCTGGGCTACTCTGAGTTGCCCAGCATCTTCTCTGTCTGCCAGAAAGCACCAGTCTCCTGCGGTTTGCTCTCTTGACCCTGGAGTCTCCTTCCAAGTTTTGAAGAGGGTGGAAGTAGTTCACGGTCCCGCCATCCCAAACAGAGGAAGCGTGTGTGCTCCTGGCGAGAGCTCAGGGGAGGGGCACGTGCTGCTCCCCACAGCTGCCACTCAGACACACACGTCCCATCAGCCACGGATTCATTGTCTCACTGCGCCCATCCTAGGAGGCCAGCAGGGGAATCTGCCCGCTCTGCACGGAACCTGACCGACAAGGTCGTGGTCCAGAAGAGCAAACAGCCAAGGGGTCTTAGAGACAAAGACAAGCTGATAGCACGGAGACAAGCAAGGTGGATCCAAAAAAATGCTGCTGTGTGCGGTGTGTCTGCTGGTGGCTGAGGAACACCCCCGGGCCTCCGGCCACGCTTACGCACTCCTCAGCCAAGCTTCCCACGGATGTGTCTCACGGAGACTGGCAACGTCAGAGCTGTTGTGCATGGATAGATTTCTTGAGTGTTCTTGGAGAAGTGACGAGAAACACATTTCTCTCCAGGTAGCACTAATCTCTAGCAGAATAGCGAGCGTGTTTTGTTAAGGTGGTCACCCTGGTCTGTGATTCTTAAGCCTGATGCATCAGACTAATTGAAAACGTGGTTAAAAATACACCTGTTTAGGGGCTGGTGTTGTGGTGCAGTGGGTTAAGCTGTGGCCTGTGATTCCAGCATCCTGATGCCAGTTCGAGTCCCAGCTGCTCCACTTCTGATCCAGCTCCCTGCTAATGAGCCTGGGAAAACAACAGAGGATGCTCCGATTACTTGAGCCCCTACTATCCCTGTGAGAGACCCAGATGGAGTTCCTGGCTTTGGCCTGGCATAGCCCTGGCCATTGTGGCCATGTGGGGAGTAGAGCAGCAGATGGAAGGTCTTTCTGTATCCCTGTCTCTCTGTAACTCTGCCTCTTGAATAAATAATGAAATAAGTCTTAAAACACACACAAAAGAAATACACCTGTTGAAGGTATCAGTCAGGGAGCTGGCACTGTGCTGTAGCAGGTTAAAGCCCTGGCCTGAAGGACTGGCGTCCCATATGGGTGCTGGTTCCAGTCCTGGCTGTTCTGCTTGCTATCCAGCTCCCTCTAACGTGCCTGGGAAGGCAGTGGAGAATGGCCCATGTGCTTCAGACCCTACATCCACATGGGAGACCCAGAAGAAGCCCCTGGCTCCTGGCTTTGGCCTGGCGAAGCCCCAGCCGTTGTGGCCTTTTGGGGAGTGAACCAGTGGGTGGAAGACTTCTGTCTCTGCCTCTCTCTGTGACTCTGGCTTTCAAATAAATAAAATAATTCTTCAAAAACAAAGTATCAGTCTGTGGAGCAGAGGTCTCTGGAAATGGGGGACTTTGTGGGGACCTCGGGCAGCCAGCTCTGAGGCGAGCTGGGTGTGACCGCGGCAGCTGCAGTGGGCCTGGTCTGCAGGCAGGCGGTCAGGAAGTCAGTGACGCTGTCTCCCCTTTTCAGTTTCATGATCCGCCTTGAGAAGCAGATGGACATGGTGCTCCCCCGGGAAACCTCCGCACAGCGTTGTGTGTGCGTGTAGGGAGTCGCCACTCCGCCATTCCTTTCCAGTCACCGTTCTGTGCCGCGTTCCTGCCCGGCTGGCAGTGCCCTGGCACAGGCGTGGTTGTTCCCTCCATGCCCCCTGTGAGGGAGGAGACCTTTCGCTTGTGCAAGTTCTGCCGATGTGTGGTGAACCCCTCCTTCACAACCTGCAGTTACACCTCCACACACGTCCATGGGTGCTCCGGAAGAGCCTGACTTTAACCCTCCCCCGTAGAACACCCCGGCGGGAGGGCGGTCCTGGAACCTCCAGGCTGAGGGGCGCATCCAGAGTTTGTGCCCAGATAAGCTTGGCTTCTGTACTTCCACCCTCAGGGGGCTCCAGACGGGGAGCAGCAGGTGCAGGGGCCACGGCCTTAGGGGTCACCTCCAGCGGCTCCAACATGTGTGTCTGGTCACTTTGCAGCGATACCACTGCTGAGGCTCTGTCATTGTGCCACACCAGGTCCAGAGCAGGTGGCTGAGGAGGTCCATACCGAAGAGAAAATGCGGGGTCGGTTATCACTGTTTTAGGCAGCTGTCAATCAGGTGATTGGTTTTCCTTGCCATGGTGATGACGAGGTCTGCTGTGAGCTCAGCCCCCATGGGCACATGCACAGAGACGGGTGTCCTTTGCAGTCTGGGGAAGGGCAGCCATTCAGAGACAACACACTGACAGCCCATGGAAGTAAACAGCTCCTTCCCCGGCCGGTGCTGCCAAGCAGTGCGTGTTGGAAGGCCTCCAGCCATAGCACAGGCCCTCACTCCGGGGACTCGCAGTATCACACCAATTTTCTTTTTCTTTCTTTTTTTTTTTTAAATTTATTTTTATTTATTTGAAAGAGAGTTACAGAGAGAGGTAGAGACAGAGAGAGAGGTCTTCTACCCACTGGTTCACTCCCCAGATGGCTGCAGTGGCCAGAGCTGCTCTGACCTGAAGCCAGGAGATTCCTCCGGGTCTCCCACGTGGGTGCAGGCACCAAGCACTTGGGCCATCTTCTACTGCTTTCCCAGGCCATAGCAGAGAGCCGGATCAGAAGAGGAGCATCTGGGACTAGAATAGGTGCCCATATGGGATGCCGGCGCTTCAGGCCAGGGCTTTAACCCACTGAGCTACAGCACCAGCCCCATAACAATTTTCTTATGATCTGAAGCCACTTACATGGAGCATACTTGTACAGTGGGGATTTCATGTCATCATTTTATATACGTATGTAATTTCTATTGTCCATTTCCAGAAATAATTCTGCAGTTAAGCCAAATGCCGCCATACAAAATGAAAACTGGGTTCTCAGGCCCTCTGCCCTGGCTGAGCGAAGCAGGGTCACCTTTAAAGGCCGTGTTCGTTGAGAAAAGAGCCATTTTCCTCCTCCCCGAATCCCCAGTCCTTGCTTTAAAACTGGCAACGTCGTGCGTGCCGGCCCTGGCCGAGCTGCTGGCCTCAGCCGCCGTCCTGGGGTGCGAGGCGTCATCTGTGCTCCCCTCTGCTTCTGCAGCACACAGCCTCGTGGCATCTCTTCCAGCTGCCCGCACAGCGTTGTCTTCGCCATCATTGCACGTGGGGATCCTGGGCCTCCAGGAGCCCGCGCCCCTTGCCCAGGGCAGCAGTGCCGTAGTGGCACAGCCGGTTTGCAGCCTGTGCTTCCCCAGTGCCCTCTGTCCCTTTCCTCCGTGATCATGTGCCCCGGGTCACCCAGAAACTTTGCCCTTCTACCCGCTGGCCCGCAGGGACACCTGCTCCCATGTCTTTGCGGTGGGCCTCTCGGCTGGGGCGCTGACTCAGTAAACGTCTTCCCCTGCCTTTCCCAGCACAGCGTGGGAGTGGGCGTGGGAGGCCCACCATGGCATCCGGGGACCTAAACCTGTCCTGCCTACCTGTGCAGCTGGGGCAGTGGGACCTGCTCTCAGATGGCCGGGCGCTCCTCCCCTGCCTACCCCCACAGCTGAGGCACCAGTCGTGGAGCCTCTGAGGAAGTATCCAGGAGTGGAAGGTGTCAGGGCCCAGCCCGGGAGCATCCCACGTGACCCAGCCAAGGCTTCTTGTCCTGCTGGCATGTGGCTGGCTCACATGGGAAGCTGTTGTGGTTTCAGACAGATGGGCCACCCCCATCCTGTGCCTCAGCCCTGGACAGCACCGTGGGCGGGAGGGCTGTGGAGCAGGGCCTTTGAGAACAGTGCCCTCTCCTACTCCTCTCAACCCCTCATGGCTGGTCGACCTGTCATTAAAGCTCTCCCTCCCCCGTGAGCCCCAGAAGTGTTGTTAAGCAATGCATAGGTGGATGTGCGGACAGATATTTACAAAAATCAGAATCGTTGCAGCCTGTGTTTTGACCTCGAAACCTTCTGGCTTGGTTTTGCTTTCCTAAAGTCGCATAAAAAGTATGGTTAGCAGAAGCGTGGTTCTGGCGGGCATGCTGGAGATGTAATTTTAATTCCTTCTATTCCCAACCAATAATAATATTGAAATTTTGGGTAAACAGCATTTGAGAGGTCCTGAAACTTGAGATCCATTTAACTGCTAAAATACTGCCCTGTTACCCACAAACCACCAGTTATAAATGTTTCCATGCCCAGTCCAGTTGACAGCGAGAGAATCTGGAAAACTATAAGCTAAGAATCAGTAAGAGATGCCAACTGCTTCCTCATCTGCCCTCAAATACTGGCACCAGGGTTTGCCTTTAAGATCACTTCCTGTGGGTCTAGAGGCCTGTCAGACAGCGTAACATCCAGCCGTAGGGGATGAGTGGGCATCATGCTTCCAACTGGCCTGATGGCAGGGGAGCCGTCGCAGGCGCCTGCACAGGCAGGCAGGCAGCCCAGAAGTGAGGGTGCCCCTCCCACGTCAGTGCCCGGGTTGGGTACCCAGCAAGGTGCCCCTCCCACGTCAGTGCCCGAGTTGGGTACCCAGCAAGGTGCCCCTCCCACGTCAGTGCCCAGGTTGGGTACCCAGCAAGGTGCCCCTCCCACGTCAGTGCCCGGGTTGGGTACCCAGCTGTGTTCCTGACTCCCGCTTCCCGCCAGTGCAGACCCTGGGAGGCAGTGCTGATGGCTCAAGGGTTGGGTGCTTGCCACCCCATGGGAGACCCAGATTAAGTTCCCAGCTCCTGGCTCCTGGTTTTGGCCCAGACCAGTCCCTGCTGCTCTAGGCATTTAGGGTGAACTGGCCAAAGGCAGTGTTCTTTCACTCTGGCCGTCTCCTCTCTCTCTTCCTGGGTGTCTCTCTCTACCTCTCAAATACATTTTTAAAAATTGATTTCATTCAGACTGTAGAATAACTTGGGAAAATGTCTGAGCTAAAATATTTAGTGTAAAAGGAAGTTTAACAATGTTACACACAGGGGTCTGCATTTGGCGTAGCCACCGCATGCAATGCTGGCCTCCCGTACTGGTGCTGGTTTGTGTCCCAGCTACTCCATTTCCAGTTCATGCTCCCTGCTGATGGCCTGGGCTCTGCACCAATGTGGGAAATCCGGAAGAAACTCCTGGCTCCCAGCTTCGGCCTGGCCCTGCCCTGACCATTGCGGCCATCTGGGGAATGAACCAGTGGATGGAAGATTCTCTCTCTCTCTAACTGTGACTTTCTAAATAAATCTTTTTTAAAAATGTTACAAGCACTGTGGTCCCAGCCATATAAGCAGACCTGTGCATGGAGGAAAAAGCTGCGAGGAAGTCATTGTCCATCACGTTCTTCAGAGACACCCCACCCCGCGCCCCAGGCCCCATTCCTGCACAGTCCATAGGCCCGTGAGGGTGCTCTCCCCACCACTGTTCGGGGTTTTCAAAACGTTCATTAATGAACCTGTGTCGAAATAGGGTGAAACAAAAAGCCAGGGAACATATTCTTTGGGCCTCGGTGTTACTGTCAGCAGTTGGAGTAGAGAAAGGCAGGAGGAGGGAGGCACGTGTCCTCCGTGGCGCTCAGGTTCCAACAGGTAGGAGGCGGGTCCTGCAGGCTCCCCTTGACTCGCCCTGCCCGGCCGCCCGCACCTCCCGGCGGGCACCTGGCCTCCGGAGCATCTCTCCAGTGCGTCGCTGGTATTCTTGCCCCAGCGTCATCAGCCGAGATGCCGCCGGACGACTTCACAGCTCTGACCCTGTGCTTCGCAGCTTGCTGACCCCAGACACGTCCATTCTTGCAGGGGCCTTCCTGCCTCACCACCCACCCTCCCAGCGCTGCCGGGCTCCCACGACTGTGACTTGTCACTCCCACCCTTCCAAGTTCCTAGACTCTCCTTGAGCTCTCCCCTACCCCACAGACCTCAGGAGTGGGGGAGGCCTTCCCTCCTCTGCCCCTGCGACACCTGCGCTCACCGCCCTGTGTGCTCTGTCTGCAGTCCCTGATCCGTCTTCCCAAAGTCCAGAGAGCTCAGGGGAAATGGAAACTTGTCTCATCACTCATCCGTTCACAGCACCGGGCCTGAGCTGACGCAGAACCTCCTAGAGTCTGTCTCTCTATCCTTTACTGTGAATCTTCAGATGGTTGATGATGGGGTGCTGGAGGTGTTCAGAAAGATGGGGAGAGGGCAACCACAAGTTCCCCGTCCAACCTCTCAGAAGCAGTGCCGGGGCAGTCTAACGTGGGACTGTTGGGCAGGTGTCACCCTGGCCCCCTTTCCTTTCTGCAGCAAAAGCGTCTCAAGTCCACACACCCCTCAAAGGCTTTGCAGAAAGACTGTGCACCTGAGTTCTAATTGCTGGTTCGTGAGTCTATTTTTACCACTGTATTTTAAGCTCTGTAAGTATAGGGAACATGTTTTGTTCCATTTGTATCCCCAGTGCCTTGCTGACATGCAGTAAGCTATCAATACTTAACCCAAGGATTGAACTTCAGCAGTCATCACTTGGTCTCTCAGTGGCATTTTGAAGTTACCGAGAACAAGACATCAAGTCACTCCAATGTTAATGTCAGCAGCTTCCGGATGGGCTTTGTCCAGCATTTAATAAAAAATGATGCATCAGGCCCCCTCGAGTCCCTGGGTGTTCACTCAGGCAGATCCCACTCCTGGAATGCTCACTACCCTTGGGATCACTCGGTTATATTTACAGCCCACGCTACCCGATCCGGTCCCTGTAGATAGCCTTCTGTTGTTGACTGATTGTATCTTCGGTGTTGATCTGGTCCCCTTAGCAAAAATGTCAACTTGTTGGGAGGCACGAACCACGTCTTGTCTTGCTGTTGTGTCTTCCACGGTGGTGAATGTGGGGATCAAGGAACCTTGGAAAGGCTGGGTGCACAGACTTCCAGAAGCACGTGTCTGGCGCGCAAGGGCCACCTTCTCAAATTCGTTTTGACAAGAATAAAGAAAAGAGAGATGCGATCACGTGAAGTCCTGAGTGTGGATCTGAACTCCACGTTGAGGCAGAGACAGGCAGACAGCACTGCGTGCACAGGGAGCTTGGCCCTGTGTGCCCGGCATGGAGAGTGTGGTCCAGGTGACGTGGTGTCCAGGAGGAGGCTACCTCCGTCTTGGTCACTGGGTGCTTTGGGGACAGGGCCTCGACAGTTGTGCTGACCCACAACGTCCAGGGTCCATGGCCAGCGTATTACCCCACTGCCGTCTTGAGATTCTGTGTATACAAAACAGTTTTTAATGGACTTCCACCTGGTACAGAAAAAGCAATATACAAAGCAACTTAAGTTTGTTTTTTAATCGAAGTCTCTACTTGAGCTACAGGCCCACGGTGTGACAGGGCGGGTTTGGGTATGTCCTGTTATCTCTTTATTGGAACTGGAGATAGGAGAAGTGAACGCAGATAACATCTGCCTGCCTTGAGAGTATCTACAAACTGAAGCATCCGCTTTTCTTGAGGAAGAGAGAGAGAGGAGGCCAGAGGCTGGGAAGGAGAGAGAGGAGAGAGCGTGAACAGCCTGCCCCCGCAGCACCGCCACTGTCTTATCACAAGGACGGTGCCATCACAGACGGGACACACGCACCATCCTCCCTGTGCTGAAGGAAGACTTCAGCTCCGTCCACCAGCTCTGCCCACTGCGGCTGTACCTCAGGGCCTGCATGCCGGTTGGCACTGCCACTTGCCTGCCTACACTGGCTCTGGTCCAGCTTCTGGGGACAGTGACCTGGAACACAAAACCCGGCAGGCTTAAGTCAACGCAGCTGGCCGTGTGTCTCAGGGTGGACTGCGGTGGAGTTGTTGTGAGATGAAGAGGTCCTTCCTAGGGAAGGCACATCTCCAGATCTAGGTTAGCGTGACCAGAGGGGCCAGGAGACTGCGTGGTTCCATGTTCAGAGCTCTGAGACCCTGAGTGTCTACAACTAAGTGCATGCACCTGGAAAAACCACAAAAACCCTTCCCTGGAAGCACTGGCCACTGTTGGCACCACCCTGGTCAACCAGCTGGAATACCACCATAGCTGGGAGCCCTGCGAGGACAGAGCCAGTGCACTCGGGGTCTGCCCAGAGTCACCTCTCTCTCTTTCTCCCTCTCTCTCTCTCTCCCCCTCCCTCCCCCCCCCCCCCCCCCCCCCGAGGCAGAAAGACAGAGAGCTCCCATGCACTGATTCATTTACCCAAAACCACAACAGCCGGCGCTGGGCCAGGCCAGAGCTGGGAGCCAGGAACTCAGTCTGGTTCTCCCATGGGGGTGGCAGGGACCTAACCACTTCAGCCATCAGCTGCTGCCTCCCCGGGTGACTGAGCAGGAAGCTGGAGTCAGAGTGGAGCCAGGACTCGGACCCGGCCACTCTGCTATGTGATGCACGCATCCCAAGCCGCATTTTATCCATGAGGCCAAACATGCGCCCCAAGCATTGTGCTTATCAGTGCTTCTTTCTCTACCTTCTGAACTACCCGCACCCTCCCCACCAGCACACACACGGTGAAGTCACAAAGCATCGCCAGAATCAATGCCGTAAGGAAGGGTCCAGCACGTTAGGCTCTGGAGTGGACAAAGATATTTGCAATCAGTCGGGTTTGGGGTAGGAGAGCAGAATGCACTCAATGATTTGAGCCGGGCTCTGCCACCAGCTCAATGTGTTTCTCTGGCTTTTCTCTGAGCATAAAACCAAGGAGCCATCCTGGGAGCCACTGTCTCCCTAAACATTTTTATATCAGTTGTCCCCGGCAGGGCCGGGGGTAGCTGCTCCTTTACAAGTGACTCTGCAGGTGACTCTGCAGAACGTGAGCTTGTGCCCGGCCTGCTGATGAAACAGCCCTGACCGTGTTGTGCTGTGGCGCCTTTCTCTGGAATCTCTCCAGCGTCGAGTCCAGTGGTACCCAGGAGGGCCCCGCATCGCTGCTGAGGGACCCCTCACACCCTGGTCTCGGGGGCATGGACGTCTGACACCTCACAGCGTCCTGGCTGTCTGTGCAGGGCAGGCTCCTCTGCTGTGCGGCCGCCCCAGGCCGCTGGCCCTGGCGGCAGAACGTGTTTGCCCCAAAAACAAGTGTGCGTCTCACTGCCTGCAGTAAACAAAAATCACTTATCCTGAGGAATTTGCCGTGAATTCACAGAAACGAAAGACACCCTTACAGAGGTATGGAACGGTGGAAGTTTAGCTATAAATAAGCTGACTACTTACGATTAGTAATTATATAGAATTTGAAAGTAATTAGAACTCTGCCCCAGGAACCTTCCATCTGCTCGCCTAATGTAGGAAAATAGAACACAGTGCATTATTTTTAATTCTGTTATCACCAGCCAGGATGTTAGTCCCTCAGAATTTGCATATATATATCCTCTGTGATGCGCTGCTTTCTCTCTCAGTTCGCTCCTGGCCCCGGGGCGTGGTGGGATGGGGTGACTGCCCCCAGGCGAGCTGCAGGTGTTCTGCATGGGGGTGGTGCAGACTGGCAGGGGGACAGCAGAGTGCCTGTGGTGAAAGAGCTTCGCTCATGTTTATCCCACTTTCTATGAGAAGTAGTGTCCTGTGCGCACCGTGGGGCAGGCACCCCCTGAAAGTGAGCCCCACTTTTTAATAATACAGTTTACGGGAAGGACAGGAGGCCACTGGGTATTTATAAACCAAAGCTTCATATGAATATCATTTATCGCTCAGGACAGAATCTGCTCCGCCACGCACAGGGGAAGTGATGCAGTGTGTAAGGAGGGAGGGAGAAGGGAAGGGGAAAATGGGTCTAATAAAGGGAGGGGCTCTCAGGCCGCCATGCCCTTGACTCTCGAGAGCTCCCTGAAGGTGGACTTTGAGAGAACGGCTGGTCTGTCCTGGGTGGTGTCACCAGCCTGGGCTGGCTGCCTGGGGGTTTGTGCTGGCCATTCTGAGTTACAGCCAGGATGAGTTCCGGCTGACCCTTCACCTGACTCCTGCCGCCTTTCGCCAGTTATCTTTGAAAGTACAGCCAGGGTCGTAGGTTTCCACAGGGGAGGCTGGACTGCGTCTGGAGTCCTGGCGAGCTGCTGCTCAGCCCGGAGCCCCTGCTGTGGCGAGAGGAGGCACAGTGGCCTGTCTCCCTTGTCCTCCATGCAGCACAGTTGTCCCCGGCAGAGTTCAAGTCCACAGGACCCCAGCCCTAACAGGCACTGCTTTGCTGCGTTGCCATCGTCCCACACCAGCGTCCAACGCCAGGCAGTCTCCAAGGCATCCTTTCATGGCTCCCATAAGATGCAAAGTGACGCAGGATCCTCTCTGTGCAGTGCTGACTCTGCAGAGTGCCAGGGAGCCACAAACCCACGTTTGCCCTGCTCACCCTGGGAGAAGGAACACTGCAGAAACGTGTGCTGTGGTTCGGGAAACGTGCTGCAGGTGCCCTTCCCCTCCTGCCCTACGTGGTGCCGGGAGCCTCATTTGAACGGCACATAAAGTTCGATTTCCTCCCAGTGACTTTTGTGACCATATGAGAATGGAATGGAATGAGTGGAGGTTTTTTTTTTTTCCAGCAAACATAATAATCAAAGTCAGAAGGAGATCGTCCGAAGCGTAGTTGAGAATACAAGTGAGTTTCTTCAGTAATAGAAGCAACTCTGTGTGCAGGAGAACTGGAGAGCATGAATGCCCCCTTCCTGCACTGTGCGCAGCATGAAATACGAGGCATTTCAGTTTAACTGGGAGCTTCGCAGTGAGTCTGAACAGAGGGACAGAATGGGTCAGCCGGGGAGACAGTGTTGGAGGGGGTTTAGATGTCTGAGTGGCCTCCCTTGTGGGAGAGGAATGCAAAATGATCTAACTTCTGTAGGTTTCTGACCAAAGCGTGACCTGTTGCAGGGCTGCCACCTGGGCCTGGCCCGTGCAGGTGAGCTGCCCACGGCCTCTGTACCCAGGCAGGCATGTGTCTCCTTAGCTCGTGCTGCTCTGTGATCTCTGTGGTTGAGAGGAAGACACCCCGCCCCGCGAGGGCTCCCCCCGTCCTAACCCCAGCACCTGGGGTAGGAATCCTGAGATAGGGAGGTGGGCCTGGGTCACCTGGGTGGCCCCGGCTCGACCACAGGGGCCCTGCAGGAGGAGGGCAGAGAAGTGAGGACAGCAGCGGGGGCGTGATGCGAGGAAGGCGCAGGAAGCCAGGAGGTGTGAGTTTCCTCTGGAAGCTGTCAGGCAGGGGCAGAGTCTCACACAGACCACATGGAGGGAGCCAGCCTTGCCGTGCCCAGAGCCCCAGAGGGTAAACTGGGTGTTTCAAGCCCCTGAGCGTGGAGTCATTTGTTCAGGCGCCGTCTTTGGGTCTCGCCCACCTCTCCTACCACTCAGCGTCCCTCCCTGAAGTGGGGCCCTCCCCAGTCCCCCTGCTGGGGGCCCAAGGCTCTGTCGCCTGGAAGCACCGCACCCTACCTCCCCGCTCCCACGCCCCTCGTCTCCCCTCTTCCTTCCCCTCCCTGGCTCCTTTTTCCAGTTGGCACACAGCCTTCCCCTCTGTCTTGTGTTTCTTCCCGGGCCAGTCCCTGGGTGGAAGAGCAGCGCAGGAGCGCAGCAGGCCACACCCGCAGAGGCGTCTCTGGTTCCAGGCGAGTGCTGTGTAGCCGTACCTAGAGACGGGACGCCGGGTTAGGCAGGTACATGGAGCCCGGGGAGCCTTTGGGTGCTCAGAACATTTGCTGAAGCTCTGGGCTGCTCCCTCAGTGCCGTGTGAAAATGGAGCCGAGCGTTTGGTCACGCCGGGAGCGTGCGCTGGAATCCTGGTGGCTCCGCCGATCCAGAGTCCTTGTGGAATTCCCATTTGGCCAGGGGACAAGGCAGCATTCACAGTCCTAAGGAGGGACTTATCTACTCCTTCCTGAGGAAGCAGGCTCCCGAGCAAGAAAAAACCGGAGACCAAGCCCAGGGTGCCCGCGCGGCACCGCCACCCCGCACTGCCTGTCCCAGGAGCTGGCCGAAGGCGCAGGGCCGCCGGGCTGTCCCGGGCTAAGCACGTCCCCTTCCATTGCCTCAAGTCCGCCCATCTCCTTCCCCTGTTGAGAAGCTCAGGTGGTTTTTTATTTGAAAGAGTTACAGAGAGAGGGAGAGTCAGAGAGAGAGAGGCCTTCCATCCCTGGTTCAGTCCCCAGGTGGCCCCGACGGCCAGGGCTGGGCAGGCAGAAACCAGAAGCCAGGAGCTGCTTCTGGGTCTCCCACGCATGGGTGCAGGGGCCCAAGGACTTGGGCTATCCTCCGCTGCCTCCCCAGGCCATAGCAGGGAGCTGGATCGGGACTCGCAGGCGTAGACTTAACCTGCTGGGCCACAATGCCAGCCCCAGTCCCGGTGATGAAAAGAAGCTCCCGGAAAATGTTCAGCTCTTTCTGGGCACAGAAGAAAGACCGCTGAGGTTGCTCCCAACACGCGTGCCTGTGTTTGTCTCCAGTGGGGCAGGGGCGGTTCAGGGAAAGCGAGTTTGCCTCTGAAAGATCTCCCTTCTGACTTCATAGGTCTGCCCACCCAGTCCAGTGCTTTTCCCATGCATAACATGTGTAAATACTGCAGCGTATGTGTATGTGTGTATATACACAGAGCTCAAGCGTACATTAACCAAGATAAACTGTGTCTGCCAGGGCTTTCATCTCCCCGGGAGGCTGTGACTGCTGGAGTCAGCACCCAAGCACAGCTGAGGGGAAGCTGGGTTCTGGTGTTGGGGCTGGGGGACCCCTCTTTGCGCACCCCTTTCCTGCTCGAGCGCATGCGTCAACAGCACTCACACGTGGCCGCCGTGCCGTGCCGCAGTGGGCTTGCGACTCTCGGCAGTGCGTCGCTCTCTGGAGACACTTTGCACTCGATAATCCCCAAATCCTGCGAAATCTCTGTGGGACGAGGGAGCAGGAAGTGCTGTCACCACACTTCCCCAGTGCAGTCTGAGCAATCACAAGTGGAGCCAGGTGCAGATGGCTCAGGGGAAGACGTCACCTCCCATGCAGGGTCACCGTCTTAATTCTCCGTGGCATGTGGTCCGACTGCTACCTGGGATCCAGATTAGTGGTTCTCGGACCTGCGTGAGCGCAGCAGTTACCCAGAGGGCTCGGCAGAGCCCAGTTTCCTGGGCCTCGTCCCCGCCGTGGGTGACTCACGAGGCGTGGCTTGCTGCTGTCAGATTTGTTTTTCTAACAAATCCTCAGGTGATTCTGATGCTGCTCACCAGGCTTGGGGCCTCACCCTCAGAGCGGCTGGGGGGACCTGGGCTGCCACAGCCCAGGCCCTTCCATTGTTTTCCATCAAGGAACAGCTTCTGAGAGGTAGGCTGGTGCTTTGTGCCCTTGCACGAGGTCAATGGCTGGCCTGAGAGGGTGACCCGCTGCCCCGGTTCACTCAGGACAGACAGGCTCCCGGGACACAAGAGTTTGAGTGCTGATACCAGGGGGGGTCCTGAGCAGACGAGAGCCATCAGCTTCCCAAAGCGCTGTGCAGCATCGCCGGTGCCGGGCTCGGGTCAGGTGTGCACACGGGCCCCCAGCCACCCACTGGAAGTGCGACCCTTGGGTTTCATAGGGTCCTTGCACTTGGGGTGACACCTGCCAGCACGGCACATCAGTGATGGGTAGAGATGCACCTGCAGCTCGTGAGGAGTGTGGAGGAGCCACCGGCACCTGCTGCACGCTGGCTGGAGGCCCTTGGGCGGCCATGGTCCTACAGCTGCTGGGCCCCTGCTCTGTGTGTCTCTGCACCAGCCTGCTTTGTTGCCACTGCCCTCCTGCCAGGTAATTATCATTCCTGCCTTTCAGAACTGGATGCCCAAAGATGCCATTATCTACCCCAGGTCACAGGTCTGGCAAGGGGCAGAGCCATGGGCTAAACCCGTACCGTGACCACATCAGTCTACCTGTTTTTCCTATAAGCACCTGTCCTCCAGCCACTCACCTTGTTGAGCGTGGTCTGGTGGTGCTGAGCTGTTCTGGGGGGAAGGCAGTGGACTTGCTTGTCATCACGATGCCTGGGCTCTGGCCCTGCGGCCTCCAGCTGCTGTCTGTAGAACAGGCATCAGTCACTTTTTAGCCCTCTGAGCCTCACTTTCCTCCTCTGTGAGATGGGCACAACGCCTGCTCTGCCTTCTGCGTAGCTTCATTCTGCAGAGGAACAGAAGTGAAGTTTGTGAAGCTGTCAGGAACCTGTCATGGTGCTAGCCAAATGTGTGCACACTTATTAAACCTCCTGTTCTTCCAAAAGAAAGATTTGGCAGATCAACCTGAGGAATATTTACTTAAGTGGAGGAGAAACCGTGCAACTGAAGCAGCCAAAATTAGCAAAGAACAGCAGAAAGCCCTCCGAGGGGGAAATGGCTCCTCGGGCGACTTTACAAGGATTAGCGACTTGGGTGACCCGTTCCAGGGCGGAGGCCAGGGGGCCGGCCTGCTGCAGGGCTGCTGCTCTCGGGAAATGTTCTCACGCAAGACACAGTTGCAGGTGCGTGCGGGAGGCCGGACCCGGACTGCGGCTCGGTGTCAAAGGTCTCATTCCCTTTCTTTTCTTTTCTTTTTTTTTTTAAATTTTTGACAGGCAGAGTGGACAGTGAGAGAGAGACAGAGAGAGAAAGGTCTTCCCTCACTTTTGCCATTGAGCTCCGTCCTGAAATCCATGGCCCTGTGCTATGCTTTAATGGGCAGGTGTTTTCTTTCCTAGGGGAAGATAAAATAGCGGTGCCTCTCACAGCGAGCGACATCTTAGAATCAGTGAAATAGAGGAATTGCTACCACTGTGCTTTCCCGAGTCGTCAGAGAAGGAAGCATGCACTCGGGTGTTTCGGTCATGCTCCCATCGTTGCAACACTTCTTTGTTCTCAAGTGCAGCCATTGGAGACTCGGCCTCCACTCTCAGCCCTGTCGCTCACTGGCTCTGGAACCCTGGGCAAGTGACTCGACTCTCCAAGCCAGTTTTCTCCTGTGTAAAATGGGAATAATAGGATTCACTTTGTGACGTAATATACAAAACCCAAAATATCTGGGAGGTATGTAGTGCGTGCTCAATGCGGGGTAAACAGATTAGTCGCCATGCCTGCTAGGAACAAAGCGTGATCCTTCTCCATTTTAATCTTCCTGAAATAAACAAAACCACTCAAAATCAACCATTGCTGAGGTACTGGCCACACTGAGTGACAGCAAAGGCCAAGCCTGGAAGTCATCCCCTTCCAGCCAGGGTGGAGTGGCTCCACCCTCCTGGACAGGCCGATGGTCAGTGCCTACTGGGCCGCAGAAGCTGGGAAACAGCAGGCGAGCCCACCTGCTGCCCCAGCTGACCGCCGCAGGGCAAACAAGACACAGGCCGGGAATGAGAGTCCGACGGAGGCTGCAGACGCGCAGGGAAGAGAGGACGGAGAGGAGAGCTGGGAGGCTGGGGCGAGGGGGTTGGGACTGAGGTGGGGGATGGCACGAGTGAGCTAGGGATCTGCCCAGACCCCTGGACTCTCCAGGCAGTGCCAGGCAGCACGCTCATGAGAGACTCCCTAAGGCTGGGAAGGCCCCCCAGAAGGACTGGAGGGCACAGTGCTGTGTGGCACACAGGGCTGAAACGGGGCCTGTTCTTGCCAGCCCGACTGGGACAGCTCAGAATCCACAGGGCGTTAGCAAGAACTTTCACAAGGGTCTCCGCTCTGCCATGGGATTTGTTAGTCCCGGACGGGCACTCCTCCGCACGGCCACTCAAGTCATGAAAGGAAGACCCAAAAGGATCACACTGCTTCCAAGGAACTCAGCTGTGTCCCAGCAAAGTTCGAGTATTCGTAGGCATCTCAAAAATATCTACCACCCCACTAGATAAACTTCACAATTATGGCATTTAATCAAAAATTACCACGCTTGCAAAGAAACAGGGGAATATGTCTCCCGATGATGAGAACAGGGAGCAATCTGGGCAGGCACTGGGCTGGCAGCTAAGATGCCCCTCGGGACACTCTCGACCCATATTGGAGCACCTGGGTTCAAGTCCTGGCTCCAGCTTCCTGCTAATGAGCACCCTAGACAATGGCTCAAGTACTTGGGTCCCTGTCACTCATGTGACAGACCTAGACTGAGTTTCTGGCTTTGACTTGACACAGCCCAAGCTTTTTTAAAAAATGATTCATTTGAAAGAGGGACAGAGAGAGGGGCATACAGAAAAGTCTTCCATCCGTTGGTTCACTCTCAAAATGGCCACAACAGCTGGGACTAGGACAGGCTGAAGCTGGGAGCCGGGAATTCCATCCTGGCCTCCCACATGGGTAGGAAGGGCCCAGGCACTTGTACCTTCATCCACTGCCTCCCAGGTGCATAAGCAGGAGGCTGGATTGAAAGCGGAGTAGCCAGGACTGGAACTAGCACTCTGATATGGGAAGCCAGGCCTGGCAAGTCGTGGCTTAACCTGCTGCGCCAGAACACCCAACTCCAGCCTGGCTTTGGGGAGTGGAACAGTGGATGAGAGCTCAATTGCTCTCATCTGTGTCTGCCCTTCAAATAAATGAATACAAACTTGGGAGGAAAGGAACCAATCAAAACCAACACAGAACTGACACTGATGTTAGAATTAGTGGCATAGAACAGAAACAAATTTTTAGAGCCCTATTCCATACCTTAAGAAAGTCGTGTAGGAGGACTATGAAGAATATGCTCAGGCCAGCACTGTGGAGCAGTTGGCTAAGCCGCCGCCTGCAGTGCCGGCATCCCACGTAGGCTCTGGTTCATGTCCTGGCTGCTCCTCTTCTGATCCAGCTCTCTGCTGTGGTCTGGGAAAGCAGTAGAGGATGGCCCAAGTCCTTGGGCCCCTGTACCTACGTGGGAGACCCAGAAGAAGCTCCTGGCTCCTGGCTTTGGATTGGTTCAGCTCTGACTGTTACAGCCACCTGGGGAGTGAACCAGCAGATAGAGGACCTTTCTCTCTGTCTCTGAGTCTACTTCTCAAATAAATAGATAAAATCCTGGAAAAAAAAAAAAAAAGATGAGTATGCTCAAATTGAACTTAGGGAGATGAAATGCATGATGCCTGCCATGAAAATGATATTGGGTAGAGTTCGTGGCATACTAGACAATGCAGAAGAAATGATTAGCAAATCCAAAGACATCACGGTAAGAATCAACCAAAGTGAAATACAGGAAAAAAAGAATTCTCCAACGAACGACCGGATCCATTCTGGGAAGCAACCTCCTGTGTGTGTGGTTGGTGTCCCCCAGGACAGAAAAGATGTTCGAACAAGTCAGGACTGAAGTTTTTCCAAATTTCACAAAAACTATAACCGCAAAGCTCCAGGAAGCGTATCAGAGCTCAGACACAAGCGTTGTGAAGAAAGCTGCCCTGAGGGACCTCACAATCAAACAGCGTGAAACCAGCGATGGGGAAAGTAAAAGGCAGCCAGACAGAGTGTGATCCTAACCCAGGCACAAGGACCGGGGTGGCGGCTCTTCACTGTGTGTCGTGTACCTTAAGCAAGCCGGTGCTAGACTGCACCTTGTACAGTCAGGCTCCGTGTGACCTGTGCCCTCAGTGTCAAGGCAGCTTTTAGCAAAGACTGGGGTGAGGCACCTTGGATCTCCAGGATGATCTCTCCCCAGGAAGTGATGGTCACTTCAGGTGCGTGTGAAATCATGTGCCCAGTTTCGTTTTGTTTTGCACAATCAGTCTTGGTCCCTGGTGGCTGTGTTCCATAGGTCACTACATGTGCTTCAGCCTGGTTCCATGCTGTTGGAAGCCAATCTGAGTATTCATTTTTTTAAAGATTTATTTCATTTATTGGAAAGGCAGAGTTACAGAGAGAAAGAGGGAGACAGAGATCTTCCATCCACTGGTTCACTCCCCAAACAGCTGCAATGGCTGGGGCTGGGCCAGGCTGAAGCCAGAAGGCAGGAGCTTCATCCAGGTCTCCCACCTGGGTGCAGGGGCCCGAGGACCTGAGCCATCTTCTGCTGCTTTCCCAGGCACATGAGCAGGGAGCTGGATCAGAAGTGGAGCAGCTGGGACTCCAACCAGCACCGGTATAGGATGACAGCATTATATGTTAACATGTATTGTTAAGCAGTGGCGTAAGCCATTATGCCACAATGCCAGCCCTTTGAATATTCATCTAAAATTAGGCCAGGCATGGCCCACTTGCCTTAAAGAAATCACAAATCTTAACTTTATCACAACATTCTAGAAGATACTTAGGAAGCCCTCATTTGCAGGATACTGCAGTATACAAATCCTGTGCCCTAGGAGCTCGCAGTGCAAGACAACCCTAGAATCAGACTTCAGACAACAGAGAGGCGAGCTGGATAAAACGAGCACTATGCAGTTTGGGGACACAAAAGCAAAAAGAAGATTTGTGTGTCAGTGAATGATGATTCTACCACTGAGTCTCAGGTTCGCCCGTGCAGGCATCCAGGCATGTGTGTACTCCTAATGCTGCATGGCCTACGTTAGAAGGCACAGTTGTACCTGGTTCAAACGGGCAGGCATAGTCTTGAGCAAGGCATGGCTATTTCAGTTCTCCATTGGTTGTGAATGAGGGGGAGTGTCCTGATTGCTCCACTGATGGATGACATTAGTCATGAGACAGGTCATTCCGAGAATAAAATGTGGCTTCATAATAGCTAGTGAAAGCTTTTAATATTCATGGGGAGGCAGTTTGAAAGCCCTACACGTCACTAGTTTTATAGGCTCCCTTGGCCCATGTTTGCAGAATCAGGCGTGGGGCAAAGCTAGAGGAAGAGGAGGGAAGTGGTTGGTAAATCCTCCCATGATTGTACTCAGCTGAGTGTGAACCGTGGGATCCCACCCAGGCCGTTCCCCGCACCACTCCAGCGGTTACAGCAGCTGTACCTGCCACAGCCCATGGCTCAGCGTGATAGGAGGTGTCCGCTGGCGCGGGTGTCCGAGCGTCCTTTGTAATGCAGCCTTCAAAACCAGGCCACTTTGTAAGAAAGTCGTACACTAGCATGTTCCTCAGTGCTGATTCTAAGTGAGCCCCCGGTAGGTGACAGTTTGCTGCAGTCCTCAGACTTGTTTCCGTCCCCACTTCTGTGTCCACGCGGAAAGCCGACTTAAAAGTCATGCCAGAAGCTGGAGAAGGCACCCCCACAGTACTGCACGTCTCTCACAGCCGCGCTGGCTGTGTGGACAGAGTGCTACTTTGCGCCATCCTGGTGCCCAGTGAAGGTTCTCACCAGTATCTTGAACATTAGCTCGGCCCCGTGTGGGATAGGAAGTATCCCCAGGGCAGCTCTCCCTTCGTGGCTGGCATTTAAGGTTGAGAGCTGGGGAAGATTCGTGGGTCAGCAGCTGCACGTGTGCCCTGAAGGACAGGGACAGCTTTCAGAAGAGACACCGAGAGTGTGAGAAGTGGCAACGCACGGGCCTTCGACAGGGAGGGCGCCGGGGGTGCTGGGCGAGGCCCTGGCGCTTCAGAGAGGGGCCCCTGTGCCCCGGCGTGCGTCCCCTCCTCTCTCCACTGCACCGTGGGTCACACCTGCCTTCCAGAGTCGCTGACAGGGTCGGGAGGAGCAGGCCTGACACGGCAAACGCAGTGACGGTCTCGCTGGTCCCTGCTGCCTCCCCGCTCACCCCCCACTGTTATCCTTCAGCAGTCTGCCTGTGTGCCTTTGGAAGTAAATCCCCAATCCAGCTGCCTCCCTGCCCTCCAGCCCGACCCGCTGGGCCCCCACCTTCTCCAGGACCTGCGCCTGCCCACTCACCCCCGCCCCCACACCATCCGCCTCTCTCCAGCCTTTCCCCTCAGGGCACCCGCACCTGGCCCTTCACCCCCTGTTTGTACCCCGCCCTGCCACAGCACCAGCAGTGTGCGTTAGGGGCTCAGTGGCCGCCTCGTTGCCGTCTGGGCACCCGAGGCGGAGGCCCTCAGTGCAGCCAGGTGGATGACGGGTACCTGCACTGCCCCTGTGCACTGTCATTGCAGAGGCTGGGAATGCAGCGGAAAGAGTTCCGGGCTGAAGTCCCGCCCACCTGGGGCCTGAGTGCAAGTCCTGACCTCCGTGCTTATGACCTGGCTGACCCTGGGCGATGCCTAGACCTGTGGCATATGCCTGGTTCTCCTTCCTGTGGGATGGAGGCCTGGGCCACTTCAGGCCCAGCGACTCCCCGGGCCTGCACACAAGGGCCAGAGTCTCTGTGTGGCAAGTGTGGCCCAGCTGTCCGCCGTGGCCCTGATGGGCAGGAGCTGAAGCTTGGGCTACTTAGTGTTGTGTCGGTAAGTGGGAGAGGCTGCTGAGGTGTGCAAGCACGTCTCTCTGGGCCCTCACAGCTGTCCCGGAAACCGGCACCACTGTGATTCGGTCTAAAACAGGGGCTGGACTCCAGGGCTCCCCAGGATTCCAGACACAGTTATCCTCTTACTCTGAGTAAACATTTGGGGTGGAGGAAGTGAAGTTTTGCAGTATTTCAACAGAGGGCGCTGCTGGTAGCTCTTATCTGACTATAAAAAATAAATGTAAACACTAATTTCAGTAATCTCTTTCAAAAAAGAAACCCACTTATTGTAACCTGAAATGATCCATTAACTTGTTTGTGCAGTGTCTTACCAGTGCCTCCCAGTGAATGGCTGTTGTCTACTTGTACAACACCCCGGCCTGGACACAAGGGGCAGCTCAGTTTCCAAAGCAGCCTGTCTTAACGTGTGGCACACTGTCACCCAGTGCTGTCACAGCAAACATGCCAAAATGCCTCACTGTCTTAGGGGATAAGACAAGATCGTTCGCTTAGAAGTCCAGCCCATTCTGGCTCTGGGGGACCCGTGTATCTGTTCCATGTAGATACAGATGTTTTCTTGCATACCGAGGGAAGCACTGTGATTAATCAGTGGGCACAGAGAGAAGACGCATGCCTGCCAGTCTAAGGAGATCCCACTGACGCTCAGTCATCGCGTCGTCCACCCCTGACCAGCGTTTCCAGCTGGGCTTCCCGCAAGATCCTTGTAATTACGCAGCCATGCACTTGCTTCTGGGTGTGGCTTCCCTGACTGCATACTTAAGCGCAGATTACAAATATTTGGCAGGATTCCTCCCTCTGTGGGAACCAGACAAGTCATAACACCAGCCGAACACTGCACACTGCCGTGCAGGAAGGAGCGGCGTTCTCGGGTTTCAGAGCACAGAGCCTGAGAAACGGCGGCTCTGGCAGCCCCGAGCGGGTGCGGAGGGAGCGTCACAGACTCTTTCTCTGCCACCAGCTCCACGCGAGACGTACGGCCAACCAGAACCCGCCAGAACGTCCCCTAGGTGGGGCAGCTTTACACCAGGAAATGCCACTTTGTCCCCTGCTTTGTGGCAGGATCACCCTGATTTGGGGGAAAGAGAAATTAAGGGTGGAATGCCACTTGAGAACTTGCTGATAAGCGTCATAAGACAATCGCAGATTGTTAGCTTTTAGAAAACGTTGTTAGCAGAGCCACGGGGTGTTGAGTGAAGCAGCCGTCCTCTGCCCTTCAACTTGAGCCTGAGCTCCCGCCCCACGCCCTGTGGACCCCTTGCCATCTTCCTTACTGCTGAACCTCCCACCCGCAGCCCTGCCACAGCCCACCCCCGTGCAGGGCAGAGAGCTGGACGCCGCTGGCGGGTGTCAGGGTCTGGCAGCAGCGGCAGGCGAGGAGTGCGAGAGCGCTTCAGCGGTTTCATGGAAAAGCGGAATCGCGAGGGTTTATTCTGGTGCAAAACAAAGTTGCAATGCATGCACAGATTGTTTTCATAATATGCATTCCATGAACTTTCTGATGCCTCCACCTTGCATGCAGAGACTACAATTTTTTTTTGCCCCAGAATAGGCTTTTTAATTGTTTTCCACAAACTCCTTTGTGAATTATTTGTGTATATTGTCCAACGGCCTTTTATTTACATTCTCTAGATTAAACACCCTTTTGAAAGCAGTTATTACTAAGTCACGTAGCGACTATGCTGCTTGTGTAGCTGAAGACCCTCCTGGCACCACTTTTTATGCAAGCGTCTCGAGGTGCTTGGCATTGTCTCAGTACCTTTCTTTTGTCCTTGGAGGTAAACAATTTTTAAAAGAGTAATTTTAAAGATCAGAAGTACTTGAAGGAGAAAAGCAACACCTAGGGCTCCGATCAGTGTGGCTTCAGGGACAGGTAGCATTGACACAGAAGGCCCAGGGAGGGAGGCTTCACCACTCGCTGTGTTCATACACTTACCTTGTGGCTGGTTTAATGAAGTGTGATTTCTTTAAGATAAAAATCACCCACTCTCAGGGTTTTGGCAACATACACAGTTGCCCCCGCGTCACCGCCACTAATATCCGGAAGCCGTCCGGCACCTGTAAAAGTTCTCCCTCCCGTCCGCTGGCAGTCTCCCACCCTGTGCCCCTCTGTGTAGGCACTGCAACTGTGTTGGGTACATGGAATCGTTCCTGTGTGCTTTTGTGTTCGGCCTGAGTCTCAGGCTCTTGCGTACGTCCTTCATCCCTTTCCCGGCTGAGCAGTGCCCCGTGTAGTCACTTGGCTCGCTTCCTTTTGGGGTGACTGGGCGTTGCTGCTGGGAACGTCCATGTACGAGGTTGCTGTGTGTGTAAGCTCTCGTTCCTCCTGGCTCAGTGCTTCCCTCCTACGGGAAATAGGTTGTGTGTGTGTATATTTATTTATTTGAAAGAGTTACACAGAGAAAAGAAGAGACAGGGGATATATATATGGAGAGAGAGACAGAGATACAGAGATCGTCCATCTGCTGGTTCACTCCCCAAATGGCCACTACAGCCAGGGCTGGGCCAGGCTGGATCCAGAAGCTCCATCTGGGACTCCCCCGTGGATGCAGGGCTGCGCACTCTGGCCATGGCACAGCAGCAGGGAGCTGGTTCAGAAGTGGAGCAGCCAGAACGCTCAGGGCCCCACATGGCTGCTGGTGCAGCAGACCGCAGCTTAACCACTGCACCACAGCGCCAGCTCCAGGAAGTGTATTTTTAACTCGATCCCTTGAGACACTGCCATACTGGTTTCCAGAATGGCTGTGTTCTTTCCCATCAGCAACCCACGAGACTTCCGGTCGTCCGCATCCTGGTGTTTCTGTATTATTGCAGCTGGACCTCACACTGTTGTTGTTCCTTTTTGATAGCTGGGGAAACTGAGGCCCGAAAAGAGGAAACGTACACAGGTGACACACGGCTGATGCCCAAACGCCGTCATCCTTCTGTACAGAACTTACTGTAGCTGACATCAGGGAGCTTCTGGCAACAAGCCGGAGGGTTTTAGGGCAGGTGCAGCACGATTCGTTACCTGTCAAAAGCCAAGAAGCTGTTGCTTCACCTCGTAAGTTTTAAATGAAGTTGGACATATACAAAAGATTGTTTTTTCATTAACAAGTTCAGGAGAGAATGAGTAAGATGGGAACAGCCCGCATGGCCTAAGCTTTCTTCTCGCCCCATTTCTGCGTGGCAGTCGCACCCGCTTTCCTGAAGCCGGGAGAAATCTGGCACCGCGGCCAGGGTTCCCGGGCCTCCAGCCTCAGCCTCAGCCGGCCTGCCGGAACCTCTGGGGTTAACGTATTTCTCCTTTGTGACGGGGCTTAAGGCAGACATCCTAAGACCTTTAAAACTAGACCCAACAAAGGGGTAAAACGTGCTCTGGGAAACAACCCCAAAGAGCCAGAAGGAAGGATGTGGCCCCCAAATGTTGGTCTGCAGCCCACCCGGAGGTCTCAGCTTGGGGGCCCCACCTCTGTACCCCACTGGACCAAAGGAGATGCTTGCTTCCCTTAATTTAAATGCTAGCAGTTTCACAAGAAATAATTTCTATTTCTAAAAAAAAAAGTGATCACCCAGTGTGCATTTCCTTTCTGCTGTCCTCTGCTTGCTGGCCTGGTGCGATGGGCACACCGGGACCCCCATCAGCGTTGGTAAAGGTGACAGAGCTGCAAGGGTGGAAACCTGGATCCCTTGCTTCTGAGTCTTTGCGAGCCAGTTCAGAAATGCCACCAGCTGGGCTGCCTCTGGCCGCCGCGAGCTGGGGAGGAGGGAGGGCAGGAGCTTCCGTGGGCTTCCAGGCGCTGCTGGCACTGCCCTATCTCAAGGGTGGCGGGTTACAAAGTGTACACAGACCTACTAGGACATCGAGTGCTTTTCTCTTCCTCTTTCTCTTTAACTAAATTATAGAAAATAAAATAAATGAGTGCCATCATCACTCTCGGCTGCAGCTGCTTGGGAAGGTCAAATGTAGGTGGTTAGCAAAGAAAGAGTATTTTGGAAAAAAGAATATTTATTTTTATTTTTATTTTTGACAGGCAGAGTTAGACAGAAAGGTCTTCCTTTTCTGTTGGTTCACCCCCCCCCCCAATATGGCTGCTACGGCCGGCGTGCTGCGCTGATCCGAAGCCAGAAGCCAGGTGCTTCCTCCTGGTCTCCCACGCAGGTGCAGAGCCCAAGCACTTGGGCCATCCTCCACTGCACTCCCGGGCCACAGCAGAGAGCTGGACTAGAAAAGGAGCAGCTGGGACAGAATCCGGCACCCCAACCAGGACTAGAACCCTGGGTGCCGGCGTCGCAGGCGGAGGATTAGCCTAGTAAGCCACAGTGCCGGCCTGAGAAAAAGAATATTTCATAAACCCAGACATACAGAATACTAAAGGCTGGAGGGGCCATAACCTGCAGCTGGGTTTCCTTTATTTTTTATTAATTAATATATTTGAAAGGCAGAGTTACAGAGGCAGAGACAGAGGCAGAAAGAGAGAGAGGTCTTCCATCTGCTGGTTCACTCCCCAGATGCCCACAGTGGCAAAGCTGTGCCATTCCAAAGCCAGGAACCAGGGGCTTCTTCCGGGTCTCCCACGCAGGTGCAGGGGCCCAAGGACTTGGGCCATCTTCCACTGCTTTCCAAGGCCTTAGCAGAGAGTGGGATCGGAAATGGAGCAGCCAGGACTCAAAGCAGAGCCCATATGGGATGGGTGGCAGCTTTACCCACTATGCCACAGTGCCAGCCTCTGCAGCCCAGTTCTCTAAGTCTAAATATCTGTGTATTTAAAAAAAATAAAAAGGAGAAACTGAGAAATTTCTACACCGAGATGCTGAAGAGTTTTTTGAAAGCCAAGTGAACTTCCTTCTCTTATTCACCTTCCAGCATGTTATTGTGATGGTGGGGAAGATCAGAGGGTTGCTGGGAACTGTCGCCCCGCACTCCAGCACCTGGGACCCTGGGCCCCTGCACGCCACCTGCTCCGGGCTCCAGCCCTCTGTGGCAGCTTGGCCTCGTGTGCCCAGATCTGCTGCCTGACCCCTTTCAGCCTGTGCTGTGCTCTGTTCTCCCTCCTTGGCCTTTTCACGATTTTTCACAGCTTCGGATTCTGAACACCATAGGGCTGCTTCCTTCCCAAGCTGCTAGTACACAGCAGACTGAGATAAGTAACTTAACCAACCATGTGACGGCGTCTGCAGTGTGATGTCATGCAGGCCAGGCAGGCAGAAGCCTCTGCCATAGTCTGACAAGTACCAGCGTGTCTGGGTGGCAGCTGGCAGGTGGCTGTGCACAGACACATTTCTCTGCTGTGTGGACACACACATCCTGTACCAGTCCCCTCTCTGGGGTGAGTGTGTAGGTGGGCACACAGGGGGATGAGTTTGTGTCTGTAGCTGTGTATGAGTATACTTGTGCAGCGTGTGTATGGACAGGTTGTACACGTGTGAATGCATGAGAGAGAGAACATGTGTGTGTGTTGCTTCTTTATTTTTAGCTCTCCCTTCCAAGGAAGCAACAGTAAATGCAAAATGCCACAGAGAAACAAACCCAGGATTAAATTATTTCTGACCTGCTTATGTGACTTCCCTTCAGAAAACATAATCCAAGGAAATTCATCATCAAGGCAGCCCTTTTAGCCATTTAGATCAGGTCCAGAAATGACAAGCACTTGTGGGGACGCGCTGCGTGCCAGGCCCTGTCACAGTAAGACACTTCTGTGGGTAGTGGCCCAGTGGGGTGCATCCTAGGGTAGAGGTGGTTATTGGAGAAGCCTTTGTGTGGCTCTCGCAGCTCAGGAGACACAGTGGAACACAAACTGCCAGTGATGCTTTGCCTTCCCAAGCCCCTGACACAGGATCTCAGAGGGCCTGATGGCCATGACTTCATGTGTCCTGGTCCAGCTCCCGAGGTAGGGAGGCCAGGAGGCAGGTGCCTTTCCCAGTGTACAGTCCGGGCTAGCCTCTGGCCTGAGCCTAGGTCACATGGCTCTTTGGAAGTGGCAGGTATGAGAGCAGAAGGATTCTGGTCGTGAGGGTTGAGAGTCCCAGACATTTGAGTCGAGTCCTGATTTGGGTCAGATCCCCATTCGTTCACTGATACCCACCCTCCTGCCTGTCCTGTTCATCCATCTGACTGCCCAGAACCATGTCTTGGTGCTTTGGAAAACGCTGGAAGGATCGAGGCGGAGGAAGGGCATATATGTTGAAGATTTGTGCTGGCCATAGAGAAACGCCTCGTGCCTGAAATCCGTCCCTGAAGCCCAGTACCCTTGGTCTGGGGACTACATGGATGTGAGAAGCAGTGTATTCTCCAAGGCAGTAGGAGCTCCTCTGTGTGGAGACCCACAGAGTCCGTGTGATTTCAGCTTGTGCCACTTCGCCTGATGTGTGAAGTCGAAGACTGCTTGAAATTAATGACCAATCTGACAGATAGGTCCGCAGTATCGCTAGGATTTGTCCATGCTGTGACATCCAAGAACAATATATTCCATTGTCAGTCTTTTATTTTGTTTTCTTTCCTTTTTTCCCCCTTGTCTCCAGGAGACCAATTAATTGTTCAAAGGTAATACATAGAGGAGACTTCAGGAGCATTTACTTTGGCACAGTCCCTGCCCCTTTGTGGTCTGGCTGACAGTGAAGCTAAGATTTGTTTTGTAATGACTGTTCCAGTTGGACTGGAATCCCTTTGAAGTTCCTGCTCAAGATATTATTTGACTGCAATAAAACACTCTCTGTGTATTATCAAAATAGGGTGCACACCGAACTATAGCAACTTGCAGTGACCCAGCTCCCCGTTGGTGGTGCCCTCCACGAGTGGCCCATGGGACGCCTCTCTCTGCATCATGTAGTGTTCAGTCCTTCCTCCAAGGGGCATTCACGGATCTGAACCCCTTGTAAGGTCGACAGCGGCAAGAGTGGCGAGCAGAGAGCCGACCTGTGCAGAGCGGCATCGGCCGGGGCATCTGTGCCCGGCCTGTTCATTAAGAGAAAGCACCGTGCCAGCTCTTGCTTCAGCTGACCTAAATTATTTAATGATGTTGTCACGTCTAAAAAAATATAGCCATTGTCCTGGCCTCTATTTATATTCTAAAACTCTTTCCCACCCACTGCCATGGCCTGGAACAATCCATATTCCTCAGTAGAGAAGATGTCACAAGGCTTTCGGCTCGGGCTCGGGTCAGTGCCCAAGTCAAGCTTCACATAGAAGCAGGGGCTGCCCCAGGACGTCACTCTCCAGCACATCAGGTGGAAGGATCGGACAGCCGCTGCCTGCTGCCCACACCGGAGCCACACGCGAAGTGGGGTCTCCCTTGATTTCATAGAGAGCGCATGCGTGCACATATACGGGGGGTGAAGCTTCTGAGAAGCAGTTTTGTCTAGGGTGGTGTCGGTAAGTGGCTCTCATTTAACCAAAGTGTGATTTTGCTGTCAGAATCATGTTCCAGAATGTGGCATGGCTGGTCCTTGTTTAAGACAAATAATGATATCCTTACTGCTGAGCAGGCCAGCTGACCAGGCTGTGTTCCATTCTTCATGTAAATGAAAATATTTAAAGTGTTCTTTGAATGATAACTGGAATGTTCACGCGCGCACACACACACACACACACACACGTTTGGCACAAGGAACGCCTCCTTACACGAATTTATAAATGTGGGGAGATAATGACAACACTTATTTTACTTTTACCTCTGACTGAAACTTCAGGTCAGATGTTCTCCGTGGCGCCCTGTCTTGATTTTGCTACTTTCCCTGCCTTGCAAGTCATCTTTCCATACTTGATCTTAGTCACATTTAGTTCAGGAGAAAAAGAAATGAAAAATCCATTCAGAAGCAGACATTTGGCACAGCGATTGACATGCTGCTTGGGACGCCCGCATCCCCCATCTGAAGGGCAGGACTCAAGTCCCGGCTGCTCCCCAGTTCTAGCTTTCTGCTGATGCACACCCCGGGAGGCAGCAGGTGATGGCTGGAGTGGCTGGGTCCCTGCCACCCACATGGGAGACCTGGACAGAATCCAGGTTCCTGGCTTCAGCTTAGCCCGGCCCCCACTGTTGTGGACACTTGGAGAGGAAACTAATGGATAGATCTCTCCCCCTACCTGCTGCCACCTTTCAAATTAATTATTTATTTTTTTAAATCCGCTGAATTCATTGCTAATTCCAACCCAACATGCAAGAAGTGAGGAATTTCTCACTCCACCATCACAAGAAGAAAGATTAACAAACTGAAAATCAGTCGCTCTGCCTAGGCCCACGAGAGAGTCAAGGTCACAGGGCAAAGTGCTCTCCCCAAAATTAAGAGATAGCTAAATACAAAGAATCACAGCTTCCTTGGAGCAGAAGCTGCCGCTGAGCCAACAGGGTGTAGATGACTAATGACTGCAAACTGAAATTCTTGGGGCCCCAGCCTCAGGGCCCCACGCGTGCATGAGTTTTATCGGCTGTTAGGTTGTCAAGGTATAAAGATTAAAAACATCCCCCGTGCTTGCGGCAAAGGCGAGGGTTAAGCAGCCCTTCAGAAATGCACCCTGAACATCTCTTCTCCTGAACAAAGGCTTCTGTCAGCAGAAACCGTGTCATGAAGGAAGGGGAACCCGACTCTGGCCCTGACGACCCCCTTGTCTGCCTTCACGTGGGGAGGAGGAAAGCCTCGAAGTGCGTGTGGGGTCACAGCCCTGGCAGAGACACTAAAATCGTGAGAATGAATCACAGACTCCACTCGCCACATACCTGACCCCTGCATCAGCAGGGTTCCCACATAACAACAGCAGATCCTGCCTAACGAAATGCAAGGATCTGACTCTGTTTAAGGATGAGCGTCTAGGGAAATCCAAAGACAAAAGGGGAAACAACACAAAGATGCTGGAGGAAATCATAACCTCTAAACACAGCTGCACCAAACAGAGAGAGAGAGAGAGGGAGAGAGGGAGAGAGGGAGCGCGCTCCATCCTCTGGTTCAATTCCCAAATGCCCACGATGGCAGGGGTTGGGCCAGGAGATGCCAGGAGACTGGGATTCCACCTGGGTCTTCCACGTGGGCAGAGACCCAGCTACCTGCACCATCCCAGCGGATGCATTAGCAAGAATTGGAATAGGAAGTGGAGCCAGGAGGAGCCAGGACTTGAACACAGGCGTTCCAGTATGGGATGAGGAACCTCAAGTGTATTTAACCACTGTGGCAGACTCCCATAAATTTTGCTCTTTTTTAAAAAAAAGATTTTATTTTAGCTTATTTATTTGAGAAGTAGAGTTACAGACAGAAAGAGGAAGAGACAGAGAGAGAGGTCTTCCATCCGTTGGTTCAATCCCCAGATGGCTTCAATGGCCAGAGCTGGGCTGATCTGAAGCCAGGATCAAGAGCTTCTTCCAGGTCTCCCACGCAGGTGCAGGGGCCCAAGCACGTAGGCCATCCTCCACTGCTTTCCAGGCCATTACCAGAGAGCTGGATCGGAAGATGGGCAGCTGGGATGTGAACCGGCGCCCATGTGGGATGCCAGCACGGCAGGCAGAGCCTTAGCCTGCTATGCCGCGGCGCCAGCCTGCCTCATGACGCTCTGTTGTTAGGTGGGCACGTAGAGAGGATTGTTGGGATTCCTAGAGGCTAGTTCATCCCTTTAGCACCACGCAGTGCCCTGCTTTATCCCTAAGAACTTTCTGCTGCCTTTCTGAAGTCTATGCAGCCCCCCGGTTCTCTTTGGATTAGTGGTCACGTCCTTCCACGAAGTGTTGTCCGTACCGTTCCTTTTCATCTAGTTGTGTTGTTCATCTAGTTGTGTCTGCCTCTGTCTCTCCCTCTCTGTCTTTCAAATAAATTAAAATAAACTTTTAAATAATTACCTAAGGTTACCAGTTATTTTCTTGGAATTAGCAAAGGCACCAGGGTCAAAGAGGCTTTTAATACTGAGCTTAACTCTACACAATGATGCAAAACAGAACACTAAGTAGAAACAGACAAATCCCTATTACTGTTGCAGGCTTCAACAACCTTTTATCAGTGATGGACACAACCTCCAGGCAGAAAATAAGTAAGGATATAGTAGGAGTGGTTATCACGTGTTCCTAATCAACTTTTATAGTATAATTCATCCAACATCAGTAGAATACACATTCTTCTCCATCTCACATAAAATAGTCACTAACAAAGACGGCATTCAACATCCTAAGATGCACGTAACAAATTTAAAAGAATAGAAATCATCTATCCTGTGCTGTCAGACCATAATGTAATTAAACTAGAAGTGAGTGACAGAAAAGCGACTGGAAACTCAAAAGGATACTGATTAAATCATGTATTTCTAAGCAACGCAGTACTGTTAAGGAGGAATGAAAAGAGAAGTCACAGACTGGGAGAAAACCTGCAAAGTAGTTATCTGATGAAGGACTGGTGTCCACAATTTATGAAGAAGTCTGAAAACTCGGTATGAAGAAAATGAACAACCCAGTTTAAAAATGAGCGAAAGACCTTAACAGACACCTCATCAAAAAGATGCACACGGCAAGAAAGCATGTGAACAGATGCCCGGCACCTTTTGGCACCAGGGAATTACAAACTGAAACAAGATACCACTACAAGATTATCAGCATGGCAGAAACGCAGACCCCTGGCGGCCCCCGACGCCGACCAGTAGGAACGCTCCCTCCTTGTGGGTGAGAACGCAGTCAATACTGCCACTTTGGAGGAATGTTTGCAGTTACGTGCAAAAGTAAACACAGTTTGACCACGCAATCCAGCTAGGCTGCTGGGTATTTACTCAATTAAGTTGCAAATTACATCCACATAAGAACCTGCATGTGGATGTTTTAGCGGCTTTATTCATAATCAGCACAAACTGGAAGCAAGCAGCGTGTTCTGCGGCAGGTGGATGAATGAGCTACATGCGTTCATTATATGACTTGGCAATAACAAGTAATGAGCTCTCAAACCACAGAGAGCCGTGCGGACCTCACATGCCTGTTGCCAAATGAACGAGGCCGGTCTGTGATGGCTGCACACTGTATGATTCCTACTCTCTGACATCTAGAACAGGCGAAACTATAGTGTTAAGAAAGTGGTGGTTGACTTGAGTCCAGGGAGAGGGAAGAATGAATACGAAAGACACAGGGGAGGGGGCCGGTGCTGTGGCACAGTGGCATAGCAGGTTAAAGCCCCGGCCTACAGCGCCGGCATCCCACATGGGTGCCAGTTCAAGTCCCTGCTGCTCCTCTTCCAATCCAGCTCTCTGCTATGGCCTGAGAAGGCAGTAGAGGATGATCCAGGTCTTTGGGCCCCTGCAGCCATGTGGGAGACCTGGAAGAAGTGCCTGGCTCCTGACTTAGGATTGGCTCAGCTCCTGCCATTGCAGCCATTTGGGGGGTGGGCCAGTGAATGGAAGACCTGTGTGTGTGTGTGTGTGTGTGTGTGTGTGTGTGTGTCTACCTCTCTCTGTAACTCTTTCAAATAAATAAAATAAATCTTAGAAAAAAAAAAAGACCACAGGGGTTCTCTGTGACACTGACCGACACGCTGTCAGAACCCACAGGTCTGTACTACAGGAGGACCCTAGAGAGAGCTGTGGAGTGGAGTGAGCAGTGACGTATCATCCACTGTAACAAACATGCTCTCTCCCGCAGGTGTTAGTAAGAGGGAACCTTGTGCAGGCCACAGGAAAGGGATATGTGGGCACTCGTACTGCCTGGTGTGATTTCTCTGTAAAGCTAAAAACTAAGTCTCCCTTTAAAGAGTAAATCCTTTGGTAACCCGAGGAAAAGCTAGAGAAACAAAGAGTCTTATCATGCCAGAAAAACAGCGAGGAGGGGAGAAGGGATCTGGCCATGCCCTGGTAACTTGGCCCAGTCATCTGCGGAACCAAGCAGCCGTGGGTGTGTTCAGGTGTCAGCGTGCCAGGGGTGAGCAGAGCGGACAGCCTGAGAGGTCAGAGAGAAAACAGTCGGTATTAGTGATGGCCTGAAACCCTAAACCTCATGTGTTCTCACCAAAGTTCAAGCCACTGGTGGGCCTGCTTGATCCTCTGCCAGCTGCTGTTGGCTGATGGATGGTTTGTTTCATGCTGTGTTTGAAAATACGGAATTAGGACTTGGGTGGTGTGTTCCAAATCCCCCTGAAATGCTTGGCTGGGGTAGTGGAAAGCACAGAGCCAGCCATTCGTTGTCTTTTTTTTTTTTTCATCCTAAGATGGATTTATTTATTTGAAAGGCAGAGTGACAAGAGAGAGGGAGAGAGATCTTCCATCCACAGACAACCATAATGTCTGGGCGGGGCTGAAACCAGGAGCCAAGAGCTCTATCCAGGTCCTCCAGGTGGGTGGCAGAGGCCCAAGCACTTGGGCCATCATGGCTGCCTTCCCAAATTCATTAGCAGGGAGATGGATCAGAAGTGGAGCAGCCGGGACCCAAACTGGCACTCCCGGATGGGAGGCTGGTGTCCCAGTGGCAGCTTAACCCGCCGCACCACGACACCGTCCCAGTGTTGGGACGACAGAAGCCGGCCTGGACATCCTTAGCTTCCTGAAGAAGGCAGCGTGAGGGCACGTAGACGGGAAAGGAACTCACCCCAGAAAGTGGTGTCACCCCTGCTACAACAGCGGGGTCCCACCTTCTGTGAAGTCCCTCCTCCTGGTGATGGAGTGGCTCATCTGCTGCCCGGGAACCGCCACAGCCTGGCATTTCCCGCCTCCTCTTACCCGATCCTCAGCATCAGTGCTCCTTAAGGAAGCCGGGCACGTGCAGTGCCTCTTTCCACACTAACACTCAAGATGAGAACTGACACAGAGAATGTTAAGATGTGAAGCCAGAATTTCCAGGAATTCCCAGAGTACGGCAGGAACCGCACAGAGTGCTTGGTTTATTTTAATTTATACATACTTGCACACACAGGCCACCTGATTCTTTAAAATCTTTGTCTATTTATAGCCTTATTTTTTTTTTGACAGGCAGAGTTAGTGAGAGAGAGAGAGACAGAAAGAACTTCCTTCCGTTGGTTCACCCCCCAAATGACAGTATGGCTGGTGCACTGCGCCGATCCGAAGCCAGGAGCCAGGTGCTTCCTCCTGGTCTCCCATGGGGTGCAGGGCCCAAGCACTTGGGCCATCCTCCATTGCACTCCCGGGCCACAGCAGAGAGCTGGACTGGAAGAGGGGAAACAGGGACAGAGTCCGGCGCCCCGACTGGGACTGGAACCCGGGGTGCCAGCACCACAGGCAGAAGATTAGCCTAGTGAGCAACAGCACCAGCCAATATAGCCTTAATTTTTATTGCTAATGTATTTTATTTGAAAGGCAGAGAGATAGAGATTTCCCATCTGCCCATGTGCTCTCTAAATGCCCACAACAGCCAGGACCAGACCAGGGTCCCAGAACTCAACCCACATCTCCCATGTGGGAGCCTGAGCTGTTACCTGCTGCTTCCCAGGGTGCACGCCATTAGCAGGGAGCTGGGATTGGAGAGAGTCGTGACTGGAACACAGGCACTCTGGTGGTGGGTGCAGGCATCCCAAATTGTGTCCTAACCATGGCACCAACGCTTGCCCCAAAGGCGCCCTAATTCCTCGGTCAGGGCCTGCGTCCTAACAGTCACTCAGCTGCCCCCACCGTGCTTCCTCTTCCACTCCGTGTCCATCCCAGCCTCCCACCACCCCTTGCCACGTCTCCTCTCCCACCCACCGTCTTGCCATTCTGTCCTTCTCTCTCATCATGACCTGGACACCAGACCACCTCTGTGACTTGGGAAAACAGCTTAGCAACGTCTTCATGTTTGCCAAAACCTCTCAAATTACCCGGCATCCACCATCCCTTAAGCCAGACCAGAATGTGGTTGTCCGAGTAACTCCCAGGCATCGTCTAATTCAGAACATTCTTGTAGAAGGACAGGGGGGAAGTGTGCAGTCGTGTTGGATCTGTCACGTTGCCTCTTTTTAGTTCACTTTATATGTTTAGGAATGCACAAAATGCTTGCCTCTCAGGTCATTGGAGAATCGTAACTCCCAATACCCTAATTAGAAGTAGCCGACTGGGTGGCGTGGGGTGTGAGAGGTGGTGTTTTCGGCCTGCTCGCAGGCTGGCCGTTCACTTCCGGGTCACGGTGCTGTTTCCCAACAGGAGAGCGTTTTGCAGTCATGCTTGCTCTGAGCAGGGCACCGCGTGAGAGGCAGGCTTGGAGGCACATGCACCAACATGACTGTGGCTATAAACTCATCACCGAGAGCGATAAACCTGCCACCAGACTCGGGCGCGCTGGCATCTCTGTCGGTCACAGGTCGCTGAGGAGAGGGTGCTCCGGACGGGTGATTGACACCTTGGAGCAGTCACATGATTCTGGGGCCTTTGTCGGGTCCTGTGGTTTGCAGGGGAGCTGCCGGGGGATCTTGGCCCACGTCTGTGCGCCCGGCCTGCTGAAGCCCCCCACTGCTGCTGGGAGGCGAGCCACAGGCAGAGCAGCTTCATTGTCTAGAATTTCCAGAAGCCCCGCAGCCGTCCGCTGACAGCAGAACTGCAAGGCAGGGCCGCCCTGGCCAGCGGGGAAGACGAACAACTTGTAAGAGGCGTGGTTCATTGAAACCAGCCTCAGAGCAAGAGTCTTCTTGTTTTCCCGAATGAAGACGCATTTTTTTAAGACGTACCAGGTACTCACCCCAGGCCATGGTTTGACCTGCAGATGACTCCGGCTTTTGGAACCGTGGAATGCAGAATGAAAACTAAAAATATAGCTGAAGACAAAAGACATGAGGAGATGATTATCTCTCTAGTACTACTGAACTGTTCACTTAGGAAGAATGGGTTTAGAAAATAGAGGGCTATTCACTTTCTCACGTTTTAAATGTCTCTTTCAATTTTCAAAAAATGTATTTGAGAGACAGAGACCCAGAGCTCCCAGCCACTGGTTCACTCCCCCCAAATACCCTCAGCAGCTGAGGCCGAGCTGGATTGGGGCGGGAGCCAGAAACACAGTCCCGGTCTCCCAAGCGAGTGGTGGGAACCCAATTACTTGGGATCACTGCTGCCCCCCAGGATGTGCACGGCTGGACGCTAGGCCTGGAGCTGCAGCTGCGAATCAAGCCCAGGTACCCCCTGTGGGACGCAGGCATCTTAACTGCTGGGCCAAATCCTGCTCCCTCAAATGTCTTCCTACATTATTGAGCCATGAGAAAATAGCCAGCTTTTCATATTAGTGTATTCTTCTGTGTTTTGTCCCAGTGTAGAGAAACCAATTCCATTTCAATGTTTGAGCTCCTCACTAGTTACGAAAAACGAACCATCAGTTGCCAATCACAATGCCTCAAGGACACACTCCCTCACTGCAGCAGGCGAGCGGTACAGGTGTCCCTGGTCCCAGGAGATCTCAGAACACTCACTCCTCACTTTTAGTTCACTGAAGGACAAACAGCAACACTTGCTTCTGAAATAGCTCTAATGGGGGCAAGAAAAGTGTTACTCTTGAGATACACAAGTGTTACTCGAGTAATAACAAGTATGACTTGTGTGTAGAGACACCATGCATCCTTTCTCGCCTGTCTTCATTGCAGACACTTGACACCCACTCTCCCCATGGTCCCTGGAGGCTGGTGTGTGGGGCTTGGGTGGTGTCATGCATTTGCACCACTCCCTTTCTCACCCGATCCTTCCAGGACACCTGATGAGTCTAAAAACATCGTTCAAGGTCTTCCCTCCCTTGTGGCAGCGATTCCCGTGAAACCCACCAAGCCTCCGTTCCCTGAGAGTCCTTTTTGGTCCTTGCAGTCCCGTGTCCGTGATGGGACAGGTGGTGACCGCTGCTGGCGTCTAGCCTCTCCCTCTCCTGGAGGCTCCGGAACTCACTGTGATGACCTCATCTGCAACACCCCCACTTTAGTGGTGACGCATACGGTGCGTGTTGTTTTTTTGATATATGTCACAGAGGAAGGTGTTGTCCGCAGAGATGTTTCATACGTTTGTTAAGTCCCAGACTGAGAAGAGCCATAAAGAAGCTAGATTCTGAAGTGCATCCCAGAGAGAGATGTGCCCCGGAAGCGTAGACCCCAAAAGACCCCGAGGTTCTGTGTCCTCTGCAGGACACACTTGCATGTGGGGGCTTTGTCCCACGCCCTCGTTTCCATAGCCACACCCTCATTTCCATAGCCACGCCTATACCCAGCCTTCCCTTGGACTCCTTCAGTACCTTCCCCACACCCCATCAAGTGAGTGTCTTTCTGGTCTGCTCTGAACACAAGAATTAGAATTCTTGGCTGGCGCCGCAGCTCACTAGGCTAATCCTCTGCCTGCGGCGCCGGCACCCCAGGTTCTAGTCCCAGTTGGGGCGCTGGTTCTAGTCCCGGTTGCTCCTGTTCCAGGCCAGCTCTCTGCTGTGGCCCGGGAGGGCAGTGGAGGATGGCCCAAGTGCTTGGGCCCTGCACCTGCATGGGAGACCAGGAGGAGGCACCTGCCTCCTGGCTTCAGATCAGTACGGCGCCGGCTGTAGTGTAGCGGCCATTTAGGGGGGTGAACCAACAGAAAAAGGAAGACCTTTCTGTCTGTCTCTGTCTCTCTCTCTCTTTCACTGTCTAACTCTGCCTGAGCAAAAAAAAAAAAAAAAAAAAAAAAGAATTCTTTCCATCAGGCTGGCCAGACATCGACAGCGTTTTCGTGGGCTCTGCAGTTGTCGCGAGTTCCCCGCCTGGTGCCCAGGGCCGATCCGACTTAGCAGTGCACTCCTTTCACTTGTTCCGGTGCTGTGTCGGGTGCAGCGGGAAACCGCTTTACGGCAACTCTGTTCTCCTGAAGTGCTTCCCGATGCCTGTTTCATCTGTCTACTTACACATCTAAGAAACCGTCTCTGAATTTGTGTCATTTCCCCCCTTGAAGGTGGAGTGTTTTGTTTTGGCGCTTGGTGTCCTTTTCTCTCTATGTCCCTTAGAATATTTACATGGTCTACCTGTTGTTTTTCAATTTATCACTCAAAGGGTTTTTTTTTTTTTACCTTATTAACAAGACATTTGTCAAAATAATTTGCATAAAAGTTTATAGATCTTATAGTCACCCATTTGTCCTGTTTCTGCCTGTTATTGGAAACTAAGCCCCAAAGTGACTAAATAATCCTTTTATGTGGGGAGGGGGGAGGGAACACTACCAAGGTTAGTCTTGTCTGAAACGCTTTACACTGAAGTATATTTATTTACAAAACATAAACAGACTCCCAGGTTTTATAGATCATCCAAGTTTCATGCATTTGAAATGTGAACAAGTGACAATGTGTTGGTCACTTCCTTCGTTCATCCTGGGCCGTGTGTCCTGCCAGACCCTCCTGAAGGCTCAGCGTAGGACAGCGTTGGCTGAGCTGCTGGAGTGGGGAGAGGCCCCCACCGTCTCTAGCAGGCAGCTTCACGGGGATGGTAAATACATTCACTTCCTCTTAAAACCTCCAAGTCACTGATAAGTGACACACTTTTTTTTTTTTTTTCATCTTTTACTGGAATGGCCACCTTAGAGTAAACATTTGAGAAAGAAGAGAAAAAAACTAATAAAAATATGTCACTTTAAAAAATACAAAAGTGTTTCAGATCAACTCCTACCCATTCCTAAGCTGCCATTACACCACCGAGTCTTCAGAAAGCCCTGTCACCATCAATTTTTCATTTTTAAAGGATTTTAATTCTTTCAGCATGTTCATATGGTTTTATAAAGCCCCAGATACCCGGCAAATCCCCTTGGTGTTGTAAGACAAGATTGCTGTTAAAAAATGTTTAGGCTCAGTCAGCTTCTTCTCACCGCTGACTTCACGAGGGGCCCTGGGAAATGGTGTTTATACTAAGCTTAAATTGATAGGGCAAGTTTAATGCAATTGGGTCAAAGGTACAACTGCTTAGCTGGTCTCATCAACCACTCAGGTTTCAGCCTGGGTTTGTGAAGAGAGGCCTGCAGTGATAACATCTGGCCGCTCCAGCCTGGCCGCGTTGTGCCTGCTATGATTGAGCGGCATTTAATGGCACCGAGGCAATTTCATTCTTGACTTATGGTACCAGACAGATAAGGCAAAATGGCAGACTTTGATCAGCCATGCAGCAGTCCGATGAACAGCCTCGCTTCTTCCATCCGCACCCGCCGTTATCCTTGAAGACAGCCGTCCCCCCGAGTCAATGGCGGGGGCCTGGCCTGAGTGCGCCTGTGACCCGGGCCGTGGCAGGCTTTGGTGTTGCTCATGTCGCCAAGCCCATGGCTCCGTGAGAACTTCCAAGGGTCTTCTGCCCAACACAGAGAACCCGTCTGGGGGGCGGGGGGAGGGGCGTGCTCCACAAATTGCTTTGACCCAGCCGGGAAAGTTGATTAGTCAATGCTAGACAGAAAGCGAAGAGAAGGCCGGGTCCTAGTGACTTCCTGTCATTGAAGAAAAGGGAGGAAGACGTTCCCAATGCCCCCCCCTCCTGCCTTTGTTCAGTTAGAGCCTGGCAGGTAGAAGGACACTGTGACCTTGAGGCCCGAAAGTCAACTCTAAACCCCCTGGGAGATGCCTACTGCACATGCTCTCTCGTGAGGGACCGACTCAGATCCTACCGCCAGGATGTCAAGGACCCTTGGTACCCCACACCACCATCACAGGAAAAGCTGCCCGTGTACGGATACGCGCACGATGCTTCTGATTTTGAAAAGTCTCCTGCCTTTACCTTTGGATCATTGACTGTCCGTGTAACGTCTTTCTAAATTTGGGAGAACTTCCTTTTAATGTGAGTAAGTAGATAGGCAAACACTTAAGCAGAAGTTTAGCTCCCAGGCACCATGAGGCCAAGAAAGTGGACAGAGGGTCAGTTCTCTGATGCTCAGCAGCTGCCATGTGGAGGTGTCCTTGCTTTTGGTGCCTCTGCAGAACTGAGGGGAGAGGAACCCCAGCCCAGCAGGTCCATGGGGTGCAACACAGAGGCAGGCACAGTGGTGCAGGGGAGAGGACTTGGACAAGGGTCAGACCCTATCTCTAGCATCCCACAGCTTATGGACCCTATGGGGCTCACAAACGCTTTGTTCCTCTATCCACAACGTGAGACCAAAGCCACACCTAGCCTCCAACTGCACACTTCTCCCTGCGGCTCGAGAACCCAAAGTGGGGCTGGCGTGGTGTAGTAAGTAAAGCCGCCGCATCCCATGTGGGCGCCGGTTCCAGTCCCAACTGCTCCACTTCTGATCCAGCTCCCTGCTAATGGCCTGAGAAGGCAGTGAAAGATGACTTGGGCCCCTGTTGCCCATGTGGGAAACCTGGAGATAGCTTCTGGCTCCCGGCTTTGGCCTAGCCCAGCCCTGGCCATGGCAGCCATCTGGGGAGTGAACCAATGGATAGATTTCTCTGTCTCTCTGTCCCTCTCTGTAACTCTTTCAAATAAATAGATAAATCTTACACAGAGAGAGAATGAATCCAAAGTGATATATGCCAAAGCCCCAGCCCTACTGAGTTGAAGTGTCATAATTGCTGCTCCGGTAGTAGTCCAGCTAGCTGAACCCTGTTCACATGACCAGAGGTCAAGTTTAACTTTTCTAAGTCATTAAAATTGGAAATGGGGTCCACAGAAGGAAGTATTCCACCTATGATGGGACTCAATTTGATATACCAAATCCAAACACACCAAATAGATGGGTTTGGACCGTATCCCAGAATGGCATGATCCCGAACACCATAATCCCAAAGGTTAAAATCCCTGAAGCATAAAATCCCAAAAACATCATTTTGGGAAAAATAATTTGAAAAATTCTTTAAACTACTACATTTATTTTCATTTTTGAAGGGGAACTTATTAGAGAAACATGTAGAAAAATGGCAGAGCATATAGGACATTTTACAAAATAAAATAGTAGTATGCATACTTCTGCAAATGCACACTGAGGTCTGCTAACGACAGCCGGTGAGTGTAAGAGTTAAGTGGACAAAGCACATTCACAAAGAAGTTGGTGGAAAAGCGAACGTGTGAACGCACATCACTCTGGTTGGTCACTGTGCGCACCCAGAGTTGTAACTGCTCGTCTGAAGTTCGTGGTGGACAACCTGTGTTTCAGGGAGTTTCATCAGAAACCACAGGGCAAGTGAGGAAGGAAGGGAATAGCATCCTGTTCTTAGAATTGTATCTACAGAGCACATGGACTCTGTGAAAACTAATTAACAATTAAAACTAAAAAGACAGCACAGCGCAGGTCCTCGCGCAGTGCAGCCACCCCGTTCTCGTGCAGACGCAGAGGCACAGGATGGGAATCTGTCCCTCTCCAGGGAAGTTTCAGCATTGTCATGTACAGGGCCCAAGGCCACACTGTGATAATGCACTCTGGTGAAGTCCACTTTGGAAAAAAAAAAAAACACAGAAAGCAAAAAGTCTTTATGTGAAGGTGATACCCATAATATAACACAGCGAATTGTAAAAGATCAGGCTGACAAGTTCAAATAGCAGGAGGGAGAAAAGTGCCAGAGTGGGGGTGTGGGGGGGGCAGCGGTGAAGCCCCTGCTTGGGACGCCAGCCTCCCACAGCAGAACGCCAGCTTGAGTCCCTGCTGCTCTGCCTCCTGTCCGACTTCCCACCCACGCACCTGGGAGGCAGCCGGTGACGGCTCAAGTATCCGGGCTTCTGCCACCTATGTGGGAGACCAGGATGGAGAGCCTGGCTCAGACCTAGCTTATGTGGGCATGTGGGGAGTAGACCAGAAGGTGGAAGATCTTTCTCTCTCTCTCTCTCTCTCTCTCTCTCTCTCTCTCTCTCTCTCTCTCTCTCTCTTGCTCACTGTGCCTGTTGAACAAATCATTCTTTAAAAAATGAAATAAAACCCGAGGGCCGCTGCTGCATGTCCTGGCGTCGCCAGTCCGTGGTCTTGCAGTTCCGACGTACCAGGCAGCGGTTGAAAGCTATCCCAGCTCTCGGAGACCAAGCCACCTGATGGATTTAGTTTTCCCCAGGCCCTTGGCCAGATGCACAGTGTCTGCCCACACTGAGGGCAAGCTGCTCCCCACCTGTGCCGCCCGGACTCACCACATTCGTCTCTGGCAGCACACTCACAGACACACCCAAGACAATGCTGTACCAGGTTTCCACGTACTCAGTCTCCCCAACAGGATGTGAGTGTCCTGCCTACACCCGAAAACCCATAGTCCCCTCCCCAGAATTCTGCTTTGAATCCCTCTTACGTAGACTTTCTTCCACTGGAAATTGTATTTTTCAGGATTTGAGCTTTCAGGATTCCAACTTCTGGAATTTTAGTCTTTTGAGATTATAAATTTAGGGATTTTAGATTTTAGAGGTTTTATTTGTAATTTTTTTTCTCTTTAAATTTTTAACTGATACATTAAAATTGTACATAGTTTGGGGGTAGGCGTTTGACATGGTGGCTCGGATGCCACCTGGGACATTCACATTTCGTACGAGAATATCTGGGTTCAGTCAGGCTGCACTCCTGACTCCAGCTTCCTGCTAGGTGCCCCCTGGGAGGCAGCAGGGAGGCGCAGGTGCTGGGTCCCTGCTGCCAGGGGGAGACCTGGATCGAGGTTCAGGCTCCTGGTTTTGGCTTGGCCCAGCCCTGGCTGTTGCAGGCATTTGGGGAGTGAACCAGTAAATGGGGAATAACTTTCTCTCTCTCCTCTCTCTCTCCCTCCCTGCCTCAAATAAATACAATTCTAAAAAATTATTTGCACATGTTTATGTGGTGCCCTGTGATATTCCTGTACAGGTATGCACTACACAATGTCCAGTCAGGGTAGGCATTCATAACTCCTCAAACATTTAACATTGCTTTGTAGTGAAAACATTCAAAGTCCTTTCTTCTAGTTTTTTTTTAGGGGGCTGGAGGGTGGGAATCTACAGTGCGTTATGTCCATAGTCATCCTGCTTTGCAATAAGACATCGGAACGTCTTACTCCTGACTTGGTACCTGCTAATCAACCTTTCCCTATCGCTCCCTCCTCTACTCGCCCCAGCCTCTGGTAACCTCTACGAGGCCAACTCTCAGATTCCACACGAGTGAAGTCAGGCGGCTCTTGTCTTTCTGTGCTTCGCTTATTGCACTCAAGATAATGAGCTCCAGTTGCATGCATGCTGTTGCACGTGACAAGGTCCGCCCCCTTGGTTGTGACTGAATCGTATCCCATTGTGGACCTGCGCCGCCGCGTCTTTGTCCATTATCAGTTGACGGATGGCTAGGTTGTTTCCATTCCTTGGCTGTTGTGAATAGTGCTTCAGTAAACGTGGGAGTACAGACGCTGCTTTGACAGACTGGGTTTTATTACCTGTGGACACATACCCAGTAGGGGCATGGCTGGATCACAGTTTTAGTTTTTTGAGGAACCGCCATGCTGTTCTCCCTAATGGCGCTACTGTGAACTCCCACCAGCCAACCGTGTACAAGGTTCCCTTCTCTGCACATGCTCTTCAACACATGCTATCTTCTTGTCTTTTTAATAATAACCACTCTGCGTGGAGTGAGGTGACAGCTCCTTACGCTTCTGATTTGCATTTCCGTGATGATGAGTGGTGTGGAGCATTTTTCACATACCTGAGGGGCATTTGTGTATCTTCCTTTGAAATGTCTGTTTATGTGCACTGCCCACTTTTTATTGGATTATTTTACCTTTGGTGTAGAGTGTTAGTTCCATATGTATTCTTTATTAAGTCCTTGTCGCCTGTACAACCACAGACGTCTCTCCTGTTCTGTAGGCTGTGTCTTCCTCTGTTGTCATGTGTACAACCACAGACGTCTCTCCTGTTCTGTAGGCTGTGTCTTCCTCTGTTGTCGCCTGTACAACCACAGACGTTCTCTCCTGTTCTGTAGGCTGTGTCTTCGTCTGCCGCCTGTACAACCACAGACATTCTCTCCTGTTCTGTAGGCTGTGTCTTCCTCTGTTGTCTGTACAACCACAGACATTCTCTCTTGTTCTGTAGGCTGTCTTCCTCTGTTGTCGTCTGTACAACCACAGATGTCCTCTCCTGTTCTGTAGGCTGTGTCTTCCTCTGTCGCCTGTACAACCACAGATGTTGTCTCCTGTTCTGTAGGCTGTGTCTTCCTCTGCTGCCTGTACAACCACAGACATTCTCTCCTATTCTGTAGGCTGTGTCTTCCTCTGCCGCCTGTACAACCACAGACATTCTCTCCTGTTCTGTAGGCTGTGTCTTCCTCTGCCGCCTGTACAACCACAGATGTCCTGTCCTATTCTGTAGGCTGTGTCTTCCTCTGTTGTCATGTGTACAACCACAGACATTCTCTCCTGTTCTGTAGGCTGTGTCTTCCTCTGTTGCCTGTACAACCACAGATGTCCTGTCCTGTTCTGTAGGCTGTGTCTTCCTCTGTTGTCATGTGTACAACCACAGACGTCTCTCCTGTTCTGTAGGCTGTGTCTTCCTCTGTTGTCATGTGTACAACCACAGACGTCTCTCCTGTTCTGTAGGCTGTGTCTTCCTCTGTTGTCATGTGTACAACCACAGACGTCTCTCCTGTTCTGTAGGCTGTGTCTTCCTCTGTTGTCGCCTGTACAACCACAGACGTCTCTCCTGTTCTGTAGGCTGTGTCTTCCTCTGTCGCCTGTACAACCACAGATGTCCTGTCCTGTTCTGTAGGCTGTGTCTTCCTCTGTTGTCATGTGTACAACCACAGATGTCCTGTCCTGTTCTGTAGGCTGTGTCTTCCTCTGTTGTCATGTGTACAACCACAGACATTCTCTCCTGTTCTGTAGGCTATGTCTTCCTCTGTTGCCTGTACAACCACAGATGTCCTGTCCTGTTCTGTAGGCTGTGTCTTCCTCTGTTGTCATGTGTACAACCACAGACATTCTCTCCTGTTCTGTAGGCTATGTCTTCACTCTCTTGTCACCTGTACAACCACAGATGTCCTGTCCTGTTCTGTAGGCTGTGTCTTCCTCTGTTGTCATGTGTACAACCACAGACATTCTCTCCTGTTCTGTAGGCTGTGTCTTCACTCTATCGCCTGTACAACCACAGATGTCCTGTCCTGTTCTGTAGGCTATGTCTTCCTCTGTTGCCTGTACAACCACAGACATTCTCTCCTGTTCTGTAGGCTATGTCTTCACTCTCTTGTCACCTGTACAACCACAGACATTCTCTCCTGTTCTGTAGGCTATGTCTTCACTCTCTTGTCACCTGTACAACCACAGATGTCCTGTCCTATTCTGTAGGCTGTGTCTTCCTCTGTCGCCTGTACAACCACAGATGTCCTGTCCTGTTCTGTAGGCTGTGTCTTCCTCTGTCGCCTGTACAACCACAGATGTCCTGTCCTGTTCTGTAGGCTGTGTCTTCCTCTGTTGTCATGTGTACAACCACAGACATTCTCTCCTGTTCTGTAGGCTGTGTCTTCCTCTGTTGTCATGTGTACAACCACAGACATTCTCTCCTGTTCTGTAGGCTGTGTCTTCCTCTGTCGCCTGTACAACCACAGATGTCCTGTCCTGTTCTGTAAGGCTGTGTCTTCCTCTGTTGTCATGTGTACAACCACAGACATTCTCTCCTGTTCTGTAGGCTGTGTCTTCCTCTGCCGCCTGTACAACCACAGATGCCCTGTCCTGTTCTGTAGGCTGTGTCTTCACTCTATCGCCTGTACAACCACAGACGTCTCTCCTGTTCTGTAGGCTGTGTCTTCCTCTGTTGTCATGTGTACAACCACAGACGTCTCTCCTGTTCTGTAGGCTGTGTCTTCCTCTGCCGCCTGTACAACCACAGATGTCCTGTCCTGTTCTGTAGGCTGTGTCTTCCTCTGTTGATTGCTCCTTTGCTGTGCAGAAGTTCTTCAGTCTGATGGAACCCCATTTGTCTATTTTTTCTTTTGTTTCCTGTGCTTTTGGGGTCTGATCCAAAAATCTCCTTGCCTGCTCTGGGGTGCTGAAGCATCTGCCCTGTTTTTTCCTAGTGCTTCTGAAGTTTCAGGACTTGCATTCAGGTCTTCCGCCCATCCTGAGAGTCTTTTTGCGCATGGTGGCAGATGGCAGGAGGGGGTCATTTTACACTCCTGCCTGTGCAAACCTAGTTTCTCCAGAGCCATCCCCCGAACCGCCTGCCTTCTCTCCAGCGTGTGTCCTCAGCACCTTTGTCAGGGATCCGTGGCTCCAGCTGCTCGGGTTTACCCCTAGGGCCCTACTCTGCCTGACCATCAGCCTGTGGGGTTATGGCATCCAGGATTATGAATGACCCTGCAAACAGATATATTAAGATGACCTTTGTGTTTCTTTGTGTTCAGTAGGATTTTTCTCACAGAGCAGGCCCCTTTGTCGCATTGAAGACGTGATTTAGACACACACCGTGCTGTTGTGGGGCTGCTGCCCCTGTGTGAAGCAGGCATCTTTAACGTGCCGTCCTGGCAGCAGTATGTGGCCTCCAGGGGACACCAGCGCGGTCCTCTGCCTGCGTCTAGGGAGAGAGGAAAACCGAAACCTCAGAGACGGCGGCCAATCTTTGTGCCCTGTGCTCGCTCTTGTCAGATGTTCGTTCTTACCCTAGAGGAGAGGTGGGACAAAGTGACGTACAGAACAAACCAGAGAGAAGTCTATTTCCCGCTGCACTAGCAAGCCAAGCGTCTGTCTCCCTCTGTTCTTACGTGAATATCTTATTGTCACGTTTGATTTCTGGGCTGGCCTGGTACAGCTCCTGCGTGGACTTGCAACCCTCTAAAGTAATGGAGAGTCTACATTTTGTGTCCCTGAAAGCATAAGCCACTTTCGAATACGGTGGTCAAAGATACACTGCCAGCTACCGATGGCGTGAGTCGTGTCGGTCCCAGAGAGCTGGAGACGTGCAAAGCCAGCTGCATCTGTTATTCACACAGCACATGTGTCGTGTGCAGCGATCCTGATGGACCCTGCCACAGGGAAATCTGCTCATCTTGCAGTTAGGGTGACTTTAGCTTCAGTTTCTTTTATATATATATATATATATATATATATATATATATTATAGATATATATGGACAGGCAGAGTGGACAGTGAGAGAGAGAGAGACAGAGAGAAAGGTCTTCCTTTTGCTGTTGGTTCACCCTCCAATGGCCGCCACGGCCAGCACACCGCACTGATCCGAAGCCAGGAGCCAGGTGCTTCTCCTGGTCTCCCATGGGGTGCAGGGCCCAAGCACTTGGGCCATCCTCCACTGCACTCCCGGGCCACAGCAGAGAGCTGGCCTGGAAGAGGGGCAACCGGGACAGAATCCGGCGCCCAACCGGGACTAGAACTCGTTGTGCCGGCGCCGCAATGTGGAGGATTAGCCTGTTGAGCCACGGCGCCGGCCCTAACTTCAGTTTCAAAGTGTCATTATTGCCCTGTACCGTGGGTATCCGTGATGTTAAAATATATATTATGTGCGTGTGTGTGTACAGAGCCCCAAATGTGCAGCTTCCACTGGTATACACTCACTAGAATTTTCCAAATTAAATATTGGCTTTTCCCCCTAATTTTGAGGCCAGAACGTGGGCTGAGCAGGGAACAGTTTACACAAGGCTCTAACACTGGCCGTGGCAGAGTCCAGGTAAATCCTTCCTTGTCAGCGTGGGCTCAAAGTAGAAAGAGCATCGCTTCCACCTCTTCATGCGAGTGTCCATGTTGTCTGCGCTAAGGCTGCCGAGCACACGGGGTCAAGAACCGTGCAGAGAAAGGGCTGTTCGGTCAGCTTCAGCCCCTCTAAGGAGAAACGACTCCTTTGTGTTGGGGGAGAACGCCTGGTCCCCGTGTGGGTGAGGAAGCTCTGAGAGAACTCAGCCTCACTCCTGGTGACCCGAGGCCGTGGGCTCAGGAGCAGCGGCCCCGGGGGTCCCGGAAACCACGGATGAGCCAGACTGCCATTGGATTTGACCAAAGGCTGACTTAAGCTTCAAGTGGCAAAGAACAGATTCTTGATCTTTAAAAAAAAATAAAATAAAAACAAAATTTTATACAGTGGTAAGCCCCAAGTTCGTGCTTCTGTCAAATAAGCAAGGAAATGCGGGGCAGATTTTTTTCAGCTCTTTTTCTTTAAGTCTAGGCATTTCCCCTGGCTCACATTAACATAAACCTATATGGTTCACGGGACTGCTCGGGTCTTCCAGCCAGTACCGTGAAAGAGCCACGGCAATGTGGCAATGTGCCTGCCAGAGACAGACCCTCACCAGGGCACCCGGTCTTCCTCAGGACCATCCTCAAACTCAGGGCACCTGAGCCGCACTTCGTGTGGGAGCTTTAATCCTGAGGTCCAGTTGCCCACATCCACTGGGCCAGAATTCACACTTGGCACTCTCTCATTCTCACGGTGGTTCCCGACTCTGCAGACAGCTTTCTGTAACGCCCACCGCCCCCTGCCCGGGACAGTGTGTGATGCGCTCATCACCATCCAGACCCAGCGCTACTGCACGCTGACCATTGCTCCCTCCCCTTCCCACTCCTAAGATGTTCACAGGAGGAGCCGATGTGAGGGTTAAAGAGGGAATATTGCAAGGTCCCGGTGCACTAGCCCAGGGCCATCAGCACTGACTGTGCCCGCCACGCGATCTCACTCAGTTCTCGGTCGCCTCCTCTCCTTCCCCGGCGTGGGTTTTGTTTCTGATGACCCTCGGGTGATAAACTCCTCCTGTGCAGATTTCCTCCGATGGTCCTTTTCCTTCTCCCTCAACCCCACTGGCTGGAGCAGCCGACTGTCCAGCTGCCTGGGCTGCCTGGCCTTTCCCTCGCTACCCCATAGTCAGTCAGTGGGTGTCCGCAGGCCACAGGCAGTGCCTCAGCAAGGGGCCCACGCCTCCTCGCCCTGCAGCTGCACCGTCCCGAACGCCTGAGACTGAGTAATGTATAAAGAAGAGATAGATATTTACTGCTTGCAGTTCTGGGGGCTGGGACATCCAGGGTCGAGGGCCTGTTGGCTGATGGGGACTCGCTGAAGAATCCTGGGGCTCCCTTTTATAACACAGCCACTCCCTCTGCCACCCATTGATTCATGAATGGATTCCTCCGTTCGCAAGGGATCTGCCTCTCCTGGTCACCTCCCAATTGTCCCACCTACAAATACCATTGAAGTTTGACTTTGGAGGTGATGTCTGCAACTTAGGACAAATCCTGGATGGCGAACATTAAATCCGTAGCATGGATCAACCAGCAGTGCGTCTCCCCTCTCTCTTCCTCTCCCAGACTCTTACTCTGTCCCCAGGGTTAGCAGGGATGGAGGCAAGTGACAGACCTGGTGCATAGCCTGGGGGCCTGCCCCCTCTGATGGCTCCGCAGCAGGTCTCCTGCTTGCTCCAGGCAGCCAGGGCTGGGGCCCCCTGAACCTGCTGACCCCGCCACAGCCTGCCTGTGCGCGCGTTGGATCAGGTGCTTCTAATTTACGTTCCCAGACCCACTCTGCGCTTGTTGTGTGGCCTCAAGCAAGCCACTTAACCTGTCTGTTTCCTTCTGTGTCGAGTGGAGATAATCATACTTAACGACATCACAGGGGTGTAGTGCATATTAATTAATGATGTTTGTAAGGTGCTTTGAAGACGCAGAGCTGCCCGAGTGTCTGAGTGAGTCCTGATGATAGTCCTTGCTTTGTGATTAGAGCCTCCCCAGCTTCCTGAACCGTCGCCCACTGATCACAACTAGGATCTAATAGCACCTGCCGTGCGATCCACTGGGGATCGGAGGCACTGCCCATGAGAATTGAACCCAAATGGATTTATAATTTGAAAAAGATGTCATCAAGGCCTGGGCCCGGACTCGGAGCCAGTCACAGGGCTCCCTCGCAATTTTCCAGAAGCCGGGAGAGCTGCGTCCTGGTAGACGCTGCGAAGGGGCTCGTGGCAATTGCTTTCATGTTTATGTGGTACTGCTCAGAGAGAGACTGGAAACTGCTTGCTGGACCTGCGGTCTCCTCCGGCCATATCTCGGGGTCGGGGTGGGGGGAAATGGAGGCCACATGGTGCACCCAGCACTGATTTATTTACAAACCCAGGGAACTGTGCTGGGAGGAATGGGATCTCTACTGTACTTGTCTTCAGAGCAGCTCCCCAAAAGGCTCAGGTGCTGTGCTGGATACTCTCTGCCACCCCTTTGGTGTGGCCACGTCCATCCTGCAAAGACGGCAGAGCGTGTTTGGATTGGAGATTTGCTCGTATCTCACAAGCCAAATGGGTGGAATTCAACTAGCCAGCTCGCAGTGAGAACAGAGGGGATTCCTCCCCAAACCTTTAGCCAAATGGCTCTTCCTCAGTTGATCTCAGAGTGGAACACACTGGACTGGTGCCAGCTTTGATCCCCTTGAGCGGAGGACACCTCACTGACGTGTGACTCTTGCACCTGCTGCCCCTTGTCACAATCATGTCTCCAACTGGACGTGGCCCACACAGTCACCTTTTCGTACTGTCTGCAGGGCTTCCCAAGTTTCAAAAGGCTGACATGGTTTTCTTACTTCTGGGTGCTTGGTGATGTTTTTGTTTTCTCTGGGTGCTGCACGTTATAAACCTCAAGCCAGTCTGCCGTCTCTTGAGAGTTTTGCATGAAGCATTAACTCCTAGTGCTGAAGTCCCTCCCAGGCTTTACCTTTAACTTGGCGTGTGGAATGGTGACTTGGTCCTGCCTGCCCGTGATGGTCACTGCAGATATGATTCACAGGGGCTCTCCAGGCGTGCTTTCCCCTGCGTACACACCCACCAGCCGTCCTTGTCTTCAGGGGGCCTCGCGTGCAGGGACCGGGGCCTGGGGAGCAACGTGCCACCCATCGGGGCACGCGGTCACGCAAACTCTGCTCTTAGCGCCCCAGTCTGCGCCAGCGAGACTTCCTTCCAGGGGGTGCCACACAGACTGAAGATGACTCCCTTCTTTTGGTTAATGTGTGTTAACTCATTAGGGAAAGAAATTGAGTTTAAAACGAATGTTACTGCGATTTTAACAAATGGATGTAACAATGGTGGTCATCTTTTCCCTCAAAGCTGTCTTTGGCTTCCTGAATAAGTCTTTTTGAAGTGGTTCAGTATTCTTAAAGGCCCTTTGAGGTGTAGGATGATAGAGTGAAAAGTGGCCACTGCCTTACTCAGATCCGTGTTAGCTGGAACCGTAAACTGCTTTGGAGAAGGACCAGTGAGACAGCAATCTATCCTTGCTGATGCCTCGGTCCACCTGCCCACTGGCCACCCCTGGACTTTCTATCGCCCACCTGCCAGTCTGATCCCCAAGCAGCCCCTCCTTTCCTGTACCTATCTGGACAGACCTGGCGTTGTTCCCTGGGACAACACCTAAATCACACTGGGCCACTCACCCAGGCTGTGACTGAGAGGTTTACCAGGAGTCAGGGCTGGCATTGTGTCAAACCTGGGACACCAGCATGCCTCCCGTATAGACAGCAGTTCAAGTCCAAGCCTCTCCACCTCCTGCTGATGCACCTGGGAAAGCAGCAGAAGATGCCCCAGTACTTGGGCCCCTGCACCCAGCAGGGAGACCGGGGTGGAGTCCCAGGCTCCTGGCTTCAGCCTGGCCAGGCATCAGCCATTGCAGCCGTCTGGGGAGTGAACCAGCGAATGGAAGAGCTCCCAGGCTGTCTCACCCACTCTCTCCTGCTCTCTATGTCACTTTGCCTTTCAAATGAACAAAAAAAAATTTTTTTTCACAAAAAAATGGTCACAGGAGAGGCCCCTTACAGGCCGTTGATGGCCCGAAATGTGTACTCTGGTTAAAACAACTGTCTTCACGAGGTCTTGCTGGGGTAAGAGTGTTCTAAAGTTGATTTAAGACTTCTTGGTAAAGGTATGGTAAAGGAATGGTATGTAAGACATACCATGAGGGGGCCGGCGCTGTGGCTCACTTGGCATCCTCCACCTGCAGTGCCAGCATCCCATATAGGTGCCGGATTCTGTCCCGGTTGCTCCTCTTCCAGTCCAGCTCTCTGCTGTGGCCTGGGAAGGCAGTGGAGGATGGCCCAAGTGCTTGGCCCTGCACCCGCATTGGAGACCAGGAGGAAGCACCTGGCTCCTGGCTTTGGATCCGTGCAGCGCCGGCCGTAGTGGCCATTGGGGGGGTGAACCAATGGAAGGAAGACCTTTCTCTCTGTCTCTCTCTCTCACTGTCTAACTCTGTCAAATAAAAAATAAAAAAGACATACCACGCTATGTAAGACATGCAACAGAAAAACTGTGAGCCGAAAATCCTGCTCCCAGAGCGCGCTTATGTACACAGTCCACAGCCCTGCCAGTCCCCTCCCCGCAGTGCCCCCTGAGCCCCTCTGAGCTCAGGCAGACATCCGATGGAGATGGAGAGCTTGCCCTCCACTCACCTCATGGTGCCTGTGATGCATGGTCACCTCCGCCCAGCCTCAGCTGGGAGCCAAATGGGCTGCACCCTCCTACTGGGTCCTAGTGGGAAAGCTCAACAGAAGGAGGCTTAGACACATTGTAGCTGCAGCTTGGGAACCAGGGGCTGGGCAACAGCTGGGCAGTGATGGGTGTGTTGTCACCGCAGCCCCCTACAGAGACAGCGTCGGGTGTCACACCTCCCCTGTGCAGGGCACAGAAGGGCAAGCGACCCTCAGCACAACACCTTGTCACTTAGAATTCAGGGGCACGTTTTCTGGATAATCATTCAGGAGTCCGTTTGCGAACGCACACCTCTCCCAGTCCTAGCCTCTGAGCTGTTCCGTGAGAATGCTCCAGAACACTGGCTGGCCTCAACACCAAGGAAGTGCATCCCCCACCCCACCCCACAGCCCGCCAGCCGCTGTCCACAGAGATTACCTCCTAGGGGGCTTTTACTGTAGCTGTGTGGGTTTTACTTAGGTGTTTATCTGTGTCTTTGGCCAGGTCCTTTGCTACAAGGAGCTGTGCAGACAAGAAACGTGCTGTGCCGCTGGGTGCAGGGAGGGAGGCAGGGGTGCGTGTGCCGGACTCCAGGGCAGGGAGGCAGGGGTGCGTGCGCCCGGCGCTGGGGGAGGGTGGCAGGGGTGCTTGCGCCCGGCGCCGGGGGAGGGAGGCAGGGGTGCGTGCGCCGGACGCCAGGGCAGGGAGGCAGGGGTGCGTGCGCCCGGCGCCAGCCGTCCGCTATCATCTCGGATAGAAACATCCACAGTGCCTGTGCCTGCTGCTCCTACAGGAGTACGCAGGACAGGAAATCTGGTCTCGCTTGGCGAACCCGAGTCGTGAAAGAGCCCGGTGAATACCAGTTAATAAGTGCCTCGGTCTGTTTTTAACAATGGAGGGTATCAGTGTCCCGCTTGAAAGCATTCCTAAGCTAGTCGACGTTGTAAAATAATACAGAAAACTGACGTTTTTATTGGGACACGAGTTGCCACATAGCAGTTATCTGCTGGCTCATCTGGTTTTTATGATCCACGATGTAGCTGTCATATTGAGACCAGCCCAGCCGTCCTCCGCAGCTCAGCCTCTCCCATTTCAGCACCTGCCCAAGTGCATAAACGCCAAAGCTAATGGGCTCTGTCTGCAGGCCTGGCTCGCCCCCAGCCCTGCCCGCCCTCTCACCCTCCCTCTACCCCTTCACACCTCATCTCCGCTTTGCCTGGGGAACAACATCCGTGAAGCAGAGACTCCGCGATGCCCACGGGGCCCCTGGTGATAAAACTGGCGCTTGAGGTCTCGGCGCAAGGATTTCCCGCTCAGACCCCATCCAGCAGCTGAGAGCCGGTGGTTGTCCTGTGGGAAGGCAATTCCTTCCAGGAGCCCCACTCACAGAGGGTCCCTCTACAGCTGCACAGGGCAGAGGTCCTGAGCGAGGTGAGGGGCCTCCGGGCCCCCCCAGCCCCCAAGCAGGCCTCCAGCCCAGGGCTCTGGGAGGCCGCACTGCAGCCTGTCCTTGTGGCTTCCTGGTGAGGGGCCTGGCGAAGGGGTCCCCAGCCCTTCTCCAACACAGCAGGTGGGTCGACCTCAGTAGTGCCCTGGTTACTCCACAGGAAGACAGGTTGCCGCCGGGAGCCAAGCCCAGATCCGGAGGCTTCAGACTGAGGTTTCCAGATGTGGGCAGTCCTGCCCGGCCGTCTGTACTGTTCTGCAAAGCTCTCTGCAGGCCTGGTCTCACGTGAGCCTGAATCTGGGACTGGGGCGGCAAATCTTGCTGGGACGCAGGACCAGAGAACAGAGTAGGACACAAAACTGCACAAACTGCTTCCTCACTGACAAGCAAAGGGTGGACCTGGGTCTCACCTCGCCACTTCGGTGGCAGCCCGCTGTGGTGGCCATGGCCGCCTCCTCCGAGGCGCCCCAGCCCCACCGGCCACCTGCACGCTGCCAGAGTTGACTCAAGAAGCAGGAGCTCGCAGAAACTGAAGCAGCCACCTCGCCAGAGCCCAAGCCCCAGGCACAGGAGGCCTCAGACTCCCGAGGCATTTTGTTTTCTGTTGTACTAAGTTTTGGGTCACAGCATCTGAAAAACTGGCCATGTTTGTCTTGGAAAATTAAGTTTATTCGTTAAGAAGACTAATTTGCATAAGTAAGTGAGAAAGAAGAAATTCAAACTAATGCATCTGGCCGACATCCTAGAGCCTGGGCCGGAGATGCAGCCGAGCCGCCTCCTGCCACCCCGAGCCCATGGCCAAGCCTCTTGCCTCCCTTGGTCTCAGCCCCCTCCTCTGTGCTCGGCGAGGGTGTGCCTGAGATGGGATCCCAGCTCTGAGGACTTGGTCATTACCATAAGCAAGGGGGCATCACAAAGTTTGTGGAAAATGCAATGAAAAAAAAAGCACGCATGGATTTCAAACATTGCTTCCATTTTTCCAGAAACTTCAAGATATCCATGTGTAAGTCACATTCAGCAAAATATAAAACTCTGAGCTGCTGGGTCTGGGGAGGTGTATGTGTGTCTATCTGGAAATTCATTATGCTCCTCCTGTGGCTTGGTGTAAAAGATGCTAAAGGCTTTCAACCTTAGGAAAAAATCAGTGTAAATCTTTTCCATAAGGAAATGGTCTTCAATTTTAAAATTATATATACAGAACAATACAACATGAAATTTTTTAACAAGTGCCCTCAGAAATTTAAGCAAAGAATAATCCTGCACTTTTGTTTTTAAGATTTATTTATTTATTTGAAAGGCAGAGTTAGAGAGAAAGGAGGGAGAGAGAGAGAGGGAGAAAACAATTTTTTAAAACATACATTTGTCATCACCGAAGAGAGATATCTTTAGGTAAAAATGATAAAGCCCCATGCTGCACAGATAATGCAGATAGCTCCAGTAATCTGATCAATAGGCAAAAAGCAAGCACTGAGGGTCTGCAGCCCCCATCTTGTTCATTTTCATTGCTGGAGTTTCGTGTTCACTTCTCCTTGTGGGATGACTGAACCGGATGGTGGCAGAGGTGCTAAGCCGGCATTTACGCAGCCCCGCTCCGCTCAGCCTCCGGAGCGGACGAATTCTCAGCTGGGATCAGCTGCTTTTGTCTCTTTGCTGTCTGTGGTTTAGGGTTTTCTGGGCGTCTGCATAGGTCATAGAGCTGCGGAGTCCCGACCTTCAGGTGGCAGCTGCCTCGGGCTCGTCTCCTTGGCTTTCCTTCTCTTCATCGCCGTCCTCTCCGGGCTGTCTTTGGGAGGAAGACCCCTTGAGAATCGTGGTCTGTAACCCCGACACGTAGCTCCTGTCTCCCCGCTCCGCCTCACTCTCCTGCACCCTGGCTCTCTGCACCTCCCATCGCTTCACCCTGCACATGATGGTTGGGATACCGTGGTCCATGCTCATAGGTGGCAGCCAAGGGAGCCTTGGCTGGTGTGGCTGGGCTTGGTCCCTCATTCTTGTCCCCACTCCTCTCTGGGAGTTGAGCTGACTGCTGTGTGGGTAGCATCTATGATGGCCACAGGCTGGTGCGTGCTGGCCGCGGTCTGCATGCACTGGAGCTCCGCCCAGGCCTGTAGCGTTCGCTGCCTCTGTGCCCTTTTCTCCTCAACCCTGTCCAACCCCACCGTCTCCATCTCCTGTGCTGTAAGGTGCTTCCTGGGGTCACTCTTCTCTGTGCCAGTCTGGAGTACAAATGTGTCTTTTCTCTCGTCTACACAGAACCACTTCACAGTTCCCCAACATTCCTTGCTGTGAGCCTCTGTGTCTTACCCCCACCCCGACCCCACCAGGTACCGCTGATGTGAGGCTGCCCGGGCCGCCACTCCCTGAGCCACTGCCCGTGGTGCTGGCCTTGGTGTCCGTGGCACTGAGGTCCTCCTGCCACCAATCCAACTCCCTGCACTTTAAAGACAAAACAAGTCAGATCATTAAGATCATTGAGTTCCCATGATGTAACCTTCTGTGTGTCCGGTTGTTAACAATACAGTTATGGTTCAGATACCCACTACAGAAAAGTAGCTCTAGTTTAACTCATTTTTAAATGTGTTTATTTGAAAACCAAATGATGCAGACAGAAGGAGAGGCAGAGAGAGAATATTCCACACGCTGGTTTGCTGCCCAAATGGCCACAATGGCCAGCAATGTGCCAGGCTGAAGTCAGGAGCCAAGAAGTCTATCCAGGTCTCCCGCGTGGGCACAGAGGCCCAGACACTTGGGCCATCATATGCTGCTTTCCAGGCAGCTCAGTAGGGAGCTGGGTTGGAAGCTAAGCAGCCCCTGGACCCAGCGCTGCAGTATGGGATGACAGGGCTGCGAGTGGTGGTTTGTCCTCTGTATGTACCACAATGCTGGCCCCCAGTGGAACACCTTTTCAAAAGTGTCTCTTTTAAGAAGATACATTTTTAAGTTTTTTTAGATACATTTTTTAAAAAAGAAAAGAGTGAGTGATGATTTATGTATTCTTTAAGTCAAATATTGATGCAATATTTTTTAAAATATTTAAACATGTAACAGAAAATTTGTATCTTAGCAATACAGCTTAGTAACTTTCAGTACCTTCAGTGTTGTAAAGTCATCTAGAAGTCTTTCATCTTGAAAAACTGAAACTCCACGCCTTAAACAGTAACTTCCCATTCCCCTACCCTAGCAACCACTAATCTAAGTACCTCATGTATGTGGAACCACGGGGCATTCGCCTTTTGTGGGAAGTACATTTCACACAGGTGTATCTGTGTCAGACACAGGTGTATCTAGTCAGACACAGGTGTATCTGTGTCAGACACAGGTGTATCTGTGTTAGACACAGGTATATCCATGTTAGACACAGGTATATATGTGTTAGACACAGGTGTATCTGTATCAGACACAAGTATATCTATGTCAGACACAGGTATATCTGTGTCAGACACAGGAATATCTATGTTAGGCACAGGTATATCTATGTCACACACAGGTATATCTGTATCAGACACAAGTATATCTTTGTTAAATACATGTGTATCTATGTTAGACACAGGTGTATCTATGTCAGACACAGGTGTATCGATGTTACACATATGTATATCTGTGTTAGACACAGATATATCTATGTTACACACAGGTATATCTGTGTTAGACACAGGTCTATTATCTATGTTGCACACTGGTCTATGTTAGACACAGGCATATCTATGTTACACACTGGTCTGTGTTAGACACAGGTGTATCTATGTTACACACTGGTCTGTCTGTGTTAGACGCAGGTATATCTATGTTACACACAGGTGTATCTATGTTAGGCACAGGTATATCTATGTTACACACAGGTATATCTGTGTTAGACACAGGTCTTATCTATGTTGCACACTGGTCTATGTTAGACACAGACATATCTATGTTACACACTGGTCTGTGTTAGACACAGGTGTATCTATGTTACACACAAGTAATCTGTGTTAGACACAGGTGTATCTATGTTACACACAGGCATATCTGTGTTAGACACAGGTCTATTATCTATGTTGCACACTGGTTTATGTTAGACACAGGTATATCTATGTTAGCCACAGGTGTATCCGTGTTAAGACACAGGTCTCTATGTTACACACTGGTCTATCTGTGTTAGACACAGGTGTATTATCTATGTTGCACACTGGTCTATGTTAGACACAGGCATATCTATGTTACACACTGGTCTGTGTTAGACACAGGTGTATCTATGTTACACACTGGTCTATCTGTGTAGACGCAGGTATATCTGTGTTACACACAGGTGTATCTATGTTAGGCACAGGTATATCTATGTTAAACACAGGTATATCTGTGTTAGACACAGGTCTTATCTTGTTGCACACTGGTCTGTGTTAGACACAGGCATATCTATGTTGCACACTGTTCTGTGTTAGACACAGGCATATCTATGATACACACTGTTCTGTGTTAGACACAGGTGTATCTATGTTACACACAGGTATATCTGTGTTAGACACAGGTATATCTGTGCTGCACACAGGTGTATCTATGTTAGGCACAGGTATATCTATGTTACACACAGGTATATCTGTGTTAGACACAGGTCTCTATGTTACACACTGGTCTATCTGTGTTAGACACAGGTGTATTATCTATGTTGCACACTGGTCTATGTTAGACACAGGCATATCTATGTTACACACTGGTCTGTGTTAGACACAGGTGTATCTATGTTACACACTGGTCTATCTGTGTTAGACACAGGTCTATTATCTATGTTGCACACTGGTCTATGTTAGACACAGGCATATCTATGTTAGCCACAGGTGTATCCGTGTTAAGACACAGGTGTCTATGTTACACACTGGTCTATCTGTGTTGGACACAGGTCTATTATCTATGTTGCACACTGGTCTATGTTAGACACAGGCATATCTATGTTACACACTGGTCTGTGTTAGACACAGGTGTATCTATGTTACACATTGGTCTATCTGTGTATACGCAGGTATATCTGTGTTACACACAGGTGTATCTATGTTAGACACAGGTATATCTATGTTAAACACAGGTATATCTGTGTTAGACACAGGTCTTATCTATGTTGCACACTGGTCTATGTTAGACACAGGCATATCTATGTTGCACACTGGTCTGTGTTAGACACAGGCATATCTATGTTACACACTGTTCTGTGTTAGACACAGGTGTATCTATGTTACACACAGGTATATCTGTGTTAGACACAGGCATATCTATGTTGCACACTGGTCTATGTTAGAAACAGGCATATCTATGTTAGCCACAGGTGTATCCGTGTTAAGACACAGGTCTCTATGTGACACACTGGTCTATCTGTGTAAGAGATAGGTCTATTATCTATGTTGCACACTGGTCTATGTTAGACACAGGCATATCTATGTTAGCCACAGGTGTATCCGTGTTAAGACACAGGTGTCTATGTTACACACTGGTCTATCTGTGTTAGACACAGGTGTATTATCTATGTTGCACACTGGTCTATGTTAGACACAGGCATATCTATGTTACACACTGGTCTGTGTTAGACACAGGTGTATCTATGTTACACACTGGTCTATCTGTGTAAGAGATAGGTCTATTATCTATGTTGCACACTGGTCTATGTTAGACACAGGCATATCTATGTTAGCCACAGGTGTATCCGTGTTAAGACACAGGTCTCTATGTGACACACTGGTCTATCTGTGTTAGACACAGGTCTATTATCTATGTTGCACACTGGTCTATGTTAGACACAGGCATATCTATGTTAGCCACAGGTGTATCCGTGTTAAGACACAGGTCTCTATGTTACACACTGGTCTATCTGTGTTAGACACAGGTGTATTATCTATGTTGCACACTGGTCTATGTTAGGCACAGGCATATCTATGTTAGCCACAGGTGTATCCGTGTTAAGACACAGGTCTCTATGTGACACACTGGTCTATCTGTGTTAGACACAGGTCTATTATCTATGTTGCACACTGGTCTATGTTAGACACAGGCATATCTATGTTAGCCACAGGTGCATCCGTGTTAAGACACAGGTCTGTATGTGACACACTAGTCTATTTGTGTTAGACACAGGTCTATTATCTATGTTGCACACTGGTCTATGTTAGACACAGGCATATCTATGTTAGCCACAGGTGTATCCGTGTTAAGACACAGGTCTCTATGTTACACACTGGTCTATCTGTGTTAGACACAGGTGTATTATCTATGTTGCACACTGGTCTATGTTAGGCACAGGCATATCTATGTTAGCCACAGGTGTATCCGTGTTAAGACACAGGTCTCTATGTGACACACTGGTCTATCTGTGTTAGACACAGGTCTATTATCTATGTTGCACACTGGTCTATGTTAGACACAGGCATATCTATGTTAGCCACAGGTGTATCCGTGTTAAGACACAGGTCTCTATGTTACACACTGGTCTATCTGTGTTAGACACAGGTGTATTATCTATGTTGCACACTGGTCTATGTTAGACACAGGCATATCTATGTTACACACTGGTCTGTGTTAGACACAGGTGTATCTATGTTACACACTGGTCTATCTGTGTAGACGCAGGTATATCTGTGTTACACACAGGTGTATCTATGTTAGGCACAGGTATATCTATGTTAAACACAGGTATATCTGTGTTAGACACAGGTCTTATCTATGTTGCACACTGGTCTGTGTTAGACACAGGCATATCTATGTTGCACACTGTTCTGTGTTAGACACAGGCATATCTATGTTACACACTGTTCTGTGTTAGACACAGGTGTATCTATGTTACACACAGGTATATCTGTGTTAGACACAGGTATATCTGTGCTGCACACAGGTGTATCTATGTTAGGCACAGGTATATCTATGTTACACACAGGTATATCTGTGTTAGACACAGGTCTCTATGTTACACACTGGTCTATCTGTGTTAGACACAGGTGTATTATCTATGTTGCACACTGGTCTATGTTAGACACAGGCATATCTATGTTACACACTGGTCTGTGTTAGACACAGGTGTATCTATGTTACACACTGGTCTATCTGTGTTAGACACAGGTCTATTATCTATGTTGCACACTGGTCTATGTTAGACACAGGCATATCTATGTTAGCCACAGGTGTATCCGTGTTAAGACACAGGTGTCTATGTTACACACTGGTCTATCTGTGTTGGACACAGGTCTATTATCTATGTTGCACACTGGTCTATGTTAGACACAGGCATATCTATGTTACACACTGGTCTGTGTTAGACACAGGTGTATCTATGTTACACATTGGTCTATCTGTGTAGACGCAGGTATATCTGTGTTACACACAGGTGTATCTATGTTAGACACAGGTATATCTATGTTAAACACAGGTATATCTGTGTTAGACACAGGTCTTATCTATGTTGCACACTGGTCTATGTTAGACACAGGCATATCTATGTTGCACACTGGTCTGTGTTAGACACAGGCATATCTATGTTACACACTGTTCTGTGTTAGACACAGGTGTATCTATGTTACACACAGGTATATCTGTGTTAGACACAGGCATATCTATGTTGCACACTGGTCTATGTTAGAAACAGGCATATCTATGTTAGCCACAGGTGTATCCGTGTTAAGACACAGGTCTCTATGTGACACACTGGTCTATCTGTGTAAGAGATAGGTCTATTATCTATGTTGCACACTGGTCTATGTTAGACACAGGCATATCTATGTTAGCCACAGGTGTATCCGTGTTAAGACACAGGTGTCTATGTTACACACTGGTCTATCTGTGTTAGACACAGGTCTATTATCTATGTTGCACACTGGTCTATGTTAGACACAGGCATATCTATGTTAGCCACAGGTGTATCCGTGTTAAGACACAGGTCTCTATGTTACACACTGGTCTATCTGTGTTAGACACAGGTGTATTATCTATGTTGCACACTGGTCTATGTTAGACACAGGCATATCTATGTTACACACTGGTCTGTGTTAGACACAGGTGTATCTATGTTACACACTGGTCTATCTGTGTAAGAGATAGGTCTATTATCTATGTTGCACACTGGTCTATGTTAGACACAGGCATATCTATGTTAGCCACAGGTGTATCCGTGTTAAGACACAGGTCTCTATGTGACACACTGGTCTATCTGTGTTAGACACAGGTCTATTATCTATGTTGCACACTGGTCTATGTTAGACACAGGCATATCTATGTTAGCCACAGGTGTATCCGTGTTAAGACACAGGTCTCTATGTTACACACTGGTCTATCTGTGTTAGACACAGGTGTATTATCTATGTTGCACACTGGTCTATGTTAGGCACAGGCATATCTATGTTAGCCACAGGTGTATCCGTGTTAAGACACAGGTCTCTATGTGACACACTGGTCTATCTGTGTTAGACACAGGTCTATTATCTATGTTGCACACTGGTCTATGTTAGACACAGGCATATCTATGTTAGCCACAGGTGCATCCGTGTTAAGACACAGGTCTGTATGTGACACACTAGTCTATTTGTGTTAGACACAGGTCTATTATCTATGTTGCACACTGGTCTATGTTAGACACAGGCATATCTATGTTAGCCACAGGTGTATCCGTGTTAAGACACAGGTCTCTATGTTACACACTGGTCTATCTGTGTTGGACACAGGTCTATTATCTATGTTGCACACTGGTCTATGTTAGACACAGGTATATCTATGTTAGCCACAGGTGTATCCGTGTTAAGACACAGGTCTCTATGTGACACACTGGTCTATCTGTGTTAGACACAGGTCTATTATCTATGTTGCACACTGGTCTATGTTAGACACAGGCATATCTATGTTAGCCACAGGTGTATCCGTGTTAAGACACAGGTCTCTATGTTACACACTGGTCTATCTGTGTTAGACACAGGTGTATTATCTATGTTGCACACTGGTCTATGTTAGGCACAGGCATATCTATGTTAGCCACAGGTGTATCCGTGTTAAGACACAGGTCTCTATGTTACACACTGGTCTATCTGTGTTAGACACAGGTGTATTATCTATGTTGCACACTGGTCTATGTTAGACACAGGCATATCTATGTTACACACTGGTCTGTGTTAGACACAGGTGTATCTATGTTACACACTGGTCTATCTGTGTAAGAGATAGGTCTATTATCTATGTTGCACACTGGTCTATGTTAGACACAGGCATATCTATGTTAGCCACAGGTGTATCCGTGTTAAGACACAGGTCTCTATGTGACACACTGGTCTATCTGTGTTAGACACAGGTCTATTATCTATGTTGCACACTGGTCTATGTTAGACACAGGCATATCTATGTTAGCCACAGGTGTATCCGTGTTAAGACACAGGTCTCTATGTTACACACTGGTCTATCTGTGTTAGACACAGGTGTATTATCTATGTTGCACACTGGTCTATGTTAGGCACAGGCATATCTATGTTAGCCACAGGTGTATCCGTGTTAAGACACAGGTCTCTATGTGACACACTGGTCTATCTGTGTTAGACACAGGTCTATTATCTATGTTGCACACTGGTCTATGTTAGACACAGGCATATCTATGTTAGCCACAGGTGCATCCGTGTTAAGACACAGGTCTGTATGTGACACACTAGTCTATTTGTGTTAGACACAGGTCTATTATCTATGTTGCACACTGGTCTATGTTAGACACAGGCATATCTATGTTAGCCACAGGTGTATCCGTGTTAAGACACAGGTGTCTATGTTACACACTGGTCTATCTGTGTTGGACACAGGTCTATTATCTATGTTGCACACTGGTCTATGTTAGACACAGGTATATCTATGTTAGCCACAGGTGTATCCGTGTTAAGACACAGGTCTGTATGTGACACACTGGTCTATCTGTGTTAGACACAGGTCTATTATCTATGTTGCACACTGGTCTATGTTAGACACAGGCATATCTATGTTAGCCACAGGTGTATCCGTGTTAAGACACAGGTCTCTATGTTACACACTGGTCTATCTGTGTTAGACACAGGTGTATTATCTATGTTGCACACTGGTCTATGTTAGGCACAGGCATATCTATGTTAGCCACAGGTGTATCCGTGTTAAGACACAGGTCTCTATGTGACACACTGGTCTATCTGTGTTAGACACAGGTCTATTATCTATGTTGCACACTGGTCTATGTTAGACACAGGTATATCTATGTTAGCCACAGGTGCATCCGTGTTAAGACACAGGTCTGTATGTGACACACTAGTCTATTTGTGTTAGACACAGGTCTATTATCTATGTTGCACACTGGTCTATGTTAGACACAGGCATATCTATGTTAGCCACAGGTGTATCCGTGTTAAGACACAGGTCTCTATGTGACACACTGGTCTATCTGTGTTGGACACAGGTCTATTATCTATGTTGCACACTGGTCTATGTTAGACACAGGTATATCTATGTTAGCCACAGGTGTATCCGTGTTAAGACACAGGTCTCTATGTGACACACTGGTCTATCCATGGCAGTTTCTTCCCAGTGAAGCTGAGTGATAATCCGCTGTACACACACCACATCTTGACCCCTTCACCCATGGACAAACACCTGCATTGTCGATGCCTCCATGTTTGGACGGCTGTGAATAATGCTGCTATAAATGCAAATGTTCAGATACCTGTTTGAGATGCAGCTTTCAGTTCTTTTGGTCATAAACTAAGAAAATGGAATTGCTGGTTGTAAGGGGATCCCCTTTTTTTAATTTTCTGATTTTGGGGGAACTGCCACACTGTTTCCCATAGTGGCTGCACAGATGTAAGTTCCCAGCAGCATTGCTCCAGGATCCCGTTCTCCCTGCCTCCTCACCACATCTGCTTTTTGATAGCAGCCCTCGGGCATGGGAGAGAGCACCTCACAGTGATTCTGATTTGCATTTCCTGGATGAGTCGTGATGTTCAGCATCTCTTCATTAGCTAGTTGTTCGTTTGCATATCTTCTTTAGTGAAATGTCTAATCAAGTCTTTCCCCAGTTTTTAATCAAGTTATTCTTTGCTGTGGTCGAGTTGTAGGGGGTTTAATCTATTTTAATGTCAATCCCTTATCAGCTTTCTCCCACTCATTAAGTTGCCCTTTCACTCTGTGGATTGTATCCTTTGATGCACAGAAGTTTTGGTTTTGATGTTGTCCAGTTCACTGATGTTTATGTTTGTTACCTGTGCTGTTGGTGTCACATCCAAGAAGTCACGGCTAACTCTACTGTCCTGAGCCATTCCCCTGCGTTCCATCTGAGAGGTTGATAGTTCTACACCTTCCGTCCAGGTCTCTGACCTGTTCTAGCATTTGTGTGTGGTGTAAGGTGAGAGTCCAGCTTCGTTCTCTTGCTTGTGGATGTCCAGAAACCAGTTGGTGCTGTTTGTGAGGGTTTGTTTCCGGGCTGTCCGTTCCATCCATTGGTCTCTGTGTCTGTGTTTATTTCAGTGCCACACTGTTTTGATTATTGTGTCTTTGTAGTGAGTTTTGAATTCAGGAAGCTTGAGACCTTCAGCTTTATCCTTCTTCAGGATTGCTTTGGGGATCACACGCCTTGAGATTCCACGTGAGGATGAGTTCTAAGTTCTATTTCTGCCGCAGAAAGAGCTTCAGGGGTTGCGGAAGGGCTCTGGCTGGATGTGCAGCTCAACGGTAGGCGGATCCCGGCTCAGGAACGCAGGACGCCCTTCCATTTGTGTCTGCATCCATTTTTGAAATGAAAATCTTTGGTTGTGGAAAAAAGAAAGCTTTTTTTTTTTTTTCTAAAACAGCTTATGATCCAGTTTAAAAAAACAGGATAAATTATAGTCAGAGGCATAAATAGGAGTTGATGGGCGTGTCTTGGGGCCAGGCCATGGGTGCTAGAGGAAGGAGGTGTGTCTCGGTCCCCTGGAAGGCTGCCCAGTGTTAGGACCCACGGTAGAGTGACAGGAGGGCCACAAGCCCGCTGAGCAGTGGTCGGCAACCCAGGCAAGGGCAGGCGGCCTGGATGGCAGAATACAAAAGACCGAGGCAGGTGACCGGAGTGGGGGAAGAGGAGCCGGCCAGCACACACGAGTGCAGAAGCCGGCGCGCATCCGGCCAGCAGAGGAAAGACGACTGGCGGCACACAGACAGGAAGGAGACCTGAAACGCTGTCTGAGCCGGACAGAAATCCAGGCTGTGGACCATGCTCAGTGACTGTTTCGGCCGCTCGCTTCTCCCAGCTGTGCGGAGCCAAAGCTCAGATTGACATTCCCAGGCTCTGCGTCACTGTCAGGAGCCGGGCAAGGGGCTGCCGTTCCCAGCGAGTGCAGGGCGCAGGGCGGCCAGTTTGTGTGCAGTGTTCGTCGTTTTGGGGCTTTTTTCTCTAACGGCTACTTGGAAAACTGGGCGCTTGTGCAGTCGCCCGTGCAGAGCAGGCAGGAAGAGTGGACGCTGCTGTCTAACAAGCGCCAGGGCTGGGGCTTTCATGTGCGTACCCTTGTTTATGCCCATACAGCTCCGCACACGGGGGCTCCCCGCCTCCAGCTGAAGAGAAGTCAGCACAGAGACCTTGGGGAAACCTTGAAAACTGGACAGTCCCACCTGTGTGACGCCACCCAGAGGCACAGTTCTATGTCCACCTGCTCTTGAAGCAGAGACGGGGCGTCTGGCTGGCGTCAACTGAAGCCGTAGGTTCCTACTTCCGGGACAAGACAGAAAAGTGCGTTCCAGGCCCTGGGCACAGGCCCCTGACGGATCTTGTACTCATAGGAGCTTGTTAGGTACGTGGTGTGGCTGCAGACCTGGGGACGTGAGTCCCAGAAACTGAGGTTCACAGGGTGTCTGAGCAGGGAGTTCCAGGAGAACACCTGCTTCCCTTCTCTGACCCTTGCTGAGGCCAGAAGCGCTAACCCCAGGACCCCCTGCACGGGATGGCACGTGAGACACACCACACCGCTCCCCTAGGCCGGCCTGACTCGTGGAGTCGGTCGTTGAGCTCCTCTAAGCTGCAGGACAAGGAGCTGAAGACAGCAAGCTTTGTGCCAGCACTGCCTGTGGACACGGAGGGCCAAGGCTGCCTGGCCTGGTGAGGTCTGAGCACGGCACTCACTGCGCTCTGGAGGGCAAGACCAGCACAGCCGGAATCCTTCAGGTCGGCTGCTCTGCTCCAAGGGGAAGGTGATCCTCAGCGTGGTCAGTGTGGTCAGCCCGTGCAGGGCCCAAGCCAGTCGTCCCCTGCCTTTCCCGTGGAGCAGCCCGCCTCTCCGGAGAAACACGGCACTGCTGCCGGTGTTCACCCGTCTGTCCGTTTCCTTCTCAGGATCCCTCCTTGAAGTGTTTAGTCGGTATACAGTAAGAGTTAAGAGGCTTTTGCCTGTGTGCTTGGTAATTAAAATGAAGTTAAGAATTGGTAGGAGAAACCTGGGAGTGCTTCTGATTCTGCTTGGTCACTGCAGACGGTGGCATTCTTCACGCACCGTTCCTAAATGGGCGCCACTGTAACTGGCTGCCTTATGGACACACGTGGCAGGATCCCCGGTGTTTTCTAAAGAAAAGAAATGAGCGCAGTGGGTTCACTTCCTGACACGGAGCTGCCAGGGCCATGTGCTCAAGTCTGCAAGGCCCGTGGCCACCGTGAGCGTGAAAAGCTTCTTGCACTCCCAGTGCAGCTGCTGCCATTTCTGACACCAGTGCCCATGAACTGGATGAGGAAAGAGGCTGTAATCCAGAGCTGTGCTTTGGAGACCGCTCTCTGCGGCCAAAGCCAGCCTCGCCGTCCTGGGGCCAAAGAAACAGCCCACGGAAGCTGTTGCTTACAAGGCCACGCGGGCAGGTGCTCACTCAGGGAGTGACTTTCAGGAGCGGCCCAGGGATTCACCGGCTGAGAGACCGGCCAGAAAGTTCCACCTGCTCTTTTTAGGGTTCTGTGACCGATGGATTTGGAAAGCTCTGTGAAACCAGGCGCTGGTTGCCCGTAGAAAGGAACCAGACGTGTTGGAAGTGTTTTCTTAAAGAGCCCTCAGGAGCCTGGTGTCCGGGGGACATCCCTGAAGCACAGGGAGAATGTCTTTATTGGAGAAGGATGCACTGAGCTTCGGCAACGAAGAGCCGATTCGGGAAGAACTTGGGTACCTGGCGTTGTGTTGAGAGTGAGTCGGAACACAGCACAAAGCGGACATGTCCTTTAGCCTACACATGCAGATGTAGTAACCAGGGCAAGGACACTTAGATCTCTTGCGTGTGTGCCTTGTGTAATGTGCTTTTGGGTTACAAGGAGCAGCAGTGGAGGATCTCAGCTTCCCCAGGGAGTCTGCGTGTTAGGGATGTGCTAGAAAGTCAACGTGACCAAGTGTGCTCGGAAGGAGCCTCGGCACACAGAGTTGCAGGCGTTTTTAACACTCTTGGCATAAATGTAGTGTCTGAACTTTTGCAGATTAAGAAATTATCAGATATTGCCGGCGCCGTGGCTCAACAGGCTAATCCTCCGCCTTGCGGCGCCGGCACACCGGGTTCTAGTCCCGGTAGGGGCACCGGATTCTGTCCCGGTTGCCCCTCTTCCAGGCCAGCCCTCTGCTGTGGCCCAGGAGTGCAGTGGAGGATGGCCCAAGTGCTTGGGCCCTGCACCCCATGGGAGACCAGGAAAAAGCACCTAGCACCTGGCTCCTGCCATTGGACGAGCGCGGTGCACCGGCCGCAGCACACCGTCCACGGCAGCCATTGGAGGGTGCACCAACGGCAAAAGGAAGACCTTTCTCTCTGTCTCTCTCTCTCTCACTGTCCACTCTGCCTGTCAAAAAAAGAAAGAAAGAAAGAAAGAAATTATCAGATATTCTGACCTCCAGGCTGAGTTTTACCATCTGTTAAGAAGGCTTCACATCATCTGCTTGAAACTCGGGTTGACCGAGTTTGCATAGCAAGATCCTGTAAACCCCAAAGGAGTGGTAGCTCCATTTCTCACCGGTCCCCAGGTGTGTTTCTTGAGAGTCTGTTGCAGTGCTGTTTAAAACAGGACCCTGGTGCCCAGAGACGCTGTCCCGCAGCTTCACAGCAAGTGATTCGTGACATCACCCAGAACCTAGCATGGACGGAGTATTTTTTAGAAAGTACATGTGTATTTTTTTTTTTAAGATTTATTTATTTATTTGAAAGTCAGAGTTGGAGAGAGAAGGAAAAGCAGAGAGAGAGAGAGAACGACCGAGTAGTCTTCCATCCACTGGTTCACTCCCCAACTGGCCACAACAGCTGGAGCTGCACTGATCCGAAGCCAAGAGCCAGGAGCTTCTTCTGGGTCTTCTCATGCAGGTGCAGGGGCCCATGGACTTGTGCCATCTTCTTCTGCTTTCCCAGGCAATAGCAGAGAGCTGGATCAGAAGTGGAGCACCTGGGTCTTGAACCAGAGCCCATATGGGATGCCAGCACTGCAGACAGCGGCTTTTACCCACTACGCCACAGTGCTAGCCCCCAGTACAAGTGTATTTCTAAAAGTTCATGGAAAATAGAATTAAAAGATAAGTTTGCTTAGGTACAAAAAAATGTTGAGATCCATGCATGCATAGTTTCTCCATAATACACATTCCTTTCATGAACTTTTTCATGATCCTTAAAATGCACGTATGTCAGAAGTTTTTGGCACCAAAATAAGTTTACCTTTAAATTCTGCTTCCCACAAACTTTTTGAATACCCTTAGCTTTCAGTTCACACTTTTTGAAGCATAACTACATTTGCATTTTAAGAGGTTGGCATTAGAATAAGCCCATGCTCTATTTCTGGCTCTATATCATGTTACCCTTGCAACCACTGTATCTGGAAATTCAGGGCAATAAATTCAAATAAGAGCTCTCAGCAGAAGACTGTTTGTGTTTGAGATCCTTTATCAGCAAGGTCTCTGTGACAGCCAGCACAGAAAAATCAAACAGGAGGCAGCCAGCCAGTAATCACAATATTTTTTCACTCAGGCCAATAAAACAGCTCTTTTGCAAAAGTGATTTCATTTCCAATTGGTAGTAGTTGCAGTGTCTCCTGAGTTAGGAATGGTAATTAGCTAGGTGACCTGTGAATCAGAGTATCACGAAATTAGCACAGATTTGACAATTCTCTTTGCAAAGCTGCCTTGAATTTCTGTTGAGATGGCAAGAGGAAATTTTAATTCCGTATTCCTAGCATGTGTTCAGAACTGTTCCTTGCTGGAACAGCAAGGATTAAGGATTTGCCAGATGGATACGCGCGCCGTGTTTCTCTTGTGAATTATAGCAGCGTCTTGCTGCTAGCTGGGAAACTAAGTCAGACCTTACGGAGCAGCCCCCAGTAGTGGTGTAAGAATAGCCAGCAAGGCTTCCTGTGCTGTCAGACGCAGCCGCACACGCAGCACACCGAAGCAGCTCTTCCCTGAAGGGCCCACTCGGCTCCTGGCCCAGGCGGTGCCTGCTCATGGTGCCTTCCGAGCCCATTCTCTCTGCCAAGCTGGTGACGGTGACAAAGGTCATCCTCAGGGGACACACAAATAGTTTCTGACCTCATCCCCGGTGTTCGTGCTCGGCTGCTATAATGGAACACCTGTGCCTGGGTAATGTGTAAAGGAAAGAGCTGTATCTTGGCCCACAGTTCTGGAAGTCCAGGAGCAGGGTGTGCCATCTGCCTGGGCTCTGGTGAGGGTCACGTGCTGCAGGACCTCAGGGCAGAAAGCAGGAGGGAGCCAGGCACACGTGGAAGAGAGGCAGGGACAAAGGAGCTGGCCTGCCTTGTACCTGCCCGCTCTGACGAGGACTTGTCCCATCTAGGACAGGCCTGGCGTCTTCCCCTTAAAGGCCCCGCTCCCAACACCGCCACACTGGCAACCACGGGAGTTCCAACATGAGTTTTTGCAAGAGCAAACCACGGCACCCAGGAAGCCCGGGGTGCCCAGGAATGGGACAAGGACTACCCGAGTCCCACATGCCCGTGGGCCTGCAGGCCAGTCCAGTGTGGCCAGGACGTCCTGAAATGGGCGACCTCTGACTGGCAGCTTTAGAGTGGCTACAGTTTCCCCAAGGGAAATCTCAGCCCACCTGCAGGCAGAGGGCCTGCTGGGAGCCCAGAGGACGGACTACGCCCAGGACTATTTCTGGACAAAGCCTCAAGTCCACTCCCTTAGCTGCCACCGCCTCCCTCACCAGCCCCGCTCTGAAAGTCAGCTTCCGGCCAGCTGGAATTGACTGGAATCTCCCAGTCAACGGGCAACCTAGAATCCCAACCGAAGTCTCCGACCCTAAGTCCCACGTGCATCCACCCGGGGACTGTCCAAATCCATCGGAGAGGTGGAGGAGGAGGAAGAATGTTCTGGGCTTCAGAGAACTGCCTGCCTAAGGAGCGGGCAGTCACAGATTTCTGGAATTCGGGCTTCACACAGGGGGGCGCTGGTGATGACTTGTGGAGTGACTGGACTTCCAAGGACCTGAGGGCCCGTCCCAGGGACCACACTTGGCCCGCCAGGCCCTGATCAAGCCCTGAAGCCACACCCAGTGCCAGCCGCCTCCCTGACCTCTGATCTTTGTCACTGAGTAATGATAAAACTGGGGTGCAGGGAGCTTCGGAAGGTAGCAGAACTGGCATCCGGCTGAGGTCTGACTCCAGCTAGCACTAAGGGCCATGTGCCGGGATCCCCAAGCAGCAGGAGAGGAAGAGTTCCCCGCCCTGCCTGGCCACCTCCCAGTCTCCACCTCTCCCATGCCCTCCAGTGGATGCTCCGTGTCCAGTCTGCCCTGCCCTTGCTCTTCGGGTGTCCAGCTCCAGGAGCTTCTACTCGGAGAGACACTGCGCACGGGACTGGCCTCACGGGACAGTGAACCCCTCCTCCGTCCAGCACAAGCCCACACCTTTCCCAGGGGGAACATCTTAGGCGAGTCAGCCCGTTGCTTCCTCCTGCGAGTGTATGAGTGGCATGCATGGCCTGGGGCACTGGTCAAGCTCACCCCAGGGTGGTCCCCCTCCTCGTGCTCCTCCCTGAGCCTTAGCCCTCTCCCTCTCCCTCCACTCATTCCAACCCCTTTCTCTCTCCCTTCTCTCGGTCATGCACCCCGTGTGTGGCACATATCAGGTGTCAGTGCCTGCTTGTAGCTCCCCACCACTGACCCTAAGCTCGGGGGCCAGGCGTTTATGGCCATTGCGTGCACACATGATGAATGTGGCCGGAATTCAATGAGAAAATATAAGCGGAAGTTCTGTTTTTAATAGGAAAGTGCTACGTGGCTGTTCTTTTTGTTAGTATCGTTGCTACTGTTACTACCATGCTGAGAATTTTGTCTCCCACTCTCACTCTCCAAACTCAAGAACAGGGCAGACTTGGGTGAAGTTTTGGCTGCCTTGTGTTCCCAAGCTGCTTCTGTCATACCCAGATGCACCAAATCTGGTGACGTGGTCTACTCACTCTCTGCACCCTGAAAACTGAAGAGATGCACACCCGGGGTCATCATCGTGTTTCTTTCAGTGGGCCCTTGACCGTGGCGTAAGTAAGACCCAGGCCAGCCTGTGTGGTTCTGGGAATCAAAGAGTTCTCATAGGAAGGACTGTCCTGATGGGGTCAGGCACCCAGCCAAGGCCCATTGCTGTGTCAGGCAGCTCGGAGTGTCCCCCGCAGAATCTGCCGCAAAGCCCAGTTCTGCCCGAGCAAGTCCCCTGGGAGTGTCATGGCCTCCTGGTGCCTGGGAGGCGTAGACAGGGGAGAATCCTCCCATAGTCAAAAGCACCCTGCGCCCCTCTTCCTGGCCTTTGTTTGAGTTCCTCCGTGACATCAAGTCCAGGTTCACGACCACTCCTGAGGGCACTTGAGGAACCAGTGGTTGCTCTGAGAAAGCTCATTCATCAGTTCGGCCAAGTCAGAGACGCTTGTTCTCCAAGGTTCCCTGTGTATAACAGCTCATCTCCAGTGGAGAGAAGCCGGGCAAGTCTCTGCTGCACAGTCCAGGCGGCTTCGAGCTTCCCCGCTGTGTGGGGGCGTGCGCGGTGCAGGCTGCCGTCTCTCGGCCTGCCCCCCCGTCACCCTAAGGCCTCCTTCCAACCCCTCTTGGCCCCGATGTAACCAGGCACAGAGCCTCAGCAGCAGCATTCGTGCCTCTGGGGGAAGCGTCTCTGAGACGGAACGGGCTCTCTCTGCTCTGCTTCGGTCTTCGCCACTCTTCTCTTTCCCGGGCACACACGCCGTCCTCATCTAGGCTGTACTTGCTGCGGTGAGTGCCTGGCTTCGCCTGTGCCTCACCGCGGAGGGAAGACCCCGAGGGAGGCAGTCCAGATTAGCAAGTGATCGACCTAGTCTTTGGAGCCTGAGTGGCAGCAGGCAAATTAGCCAGCCTCCCAGAGCCAGTGGCCTTCCTGGCAGGTTCAGCAGTGTGGGGCATGCCACAGGGGAGGTCCACGACAGCGGCGTGGTTAGTGCTGGTTCTGAAGGATCCGCCACCCCGAAACCTGGAAGCATCCCGAACAGGTGGGGGGGGTAGTGGGTGTGACTTGCCGCCCGCTGCAGAGGGAGCCTCGGGTGCCCACCTCTGGAGGAGAGCTCCTGCCCCAGCGACCTCTCCAGTACACGATGCTCCTTGGTTGGGATTTGCGTCCCTGGGGACCGTGTTGCCCCTGTGTGCTGTTGTATATTATCCAGGCGCTTTGGTGACGTGCTGTGCCAAGGGCAGTGAGGCCCAGGAGTCTGCGCTCCGCCGCGGGGCGAGCTCACCTTGTCACCGGCAATAGCCAGATGCCGGCAGGGAGCCGGCTCAGCACAGGCCGCCGCACCTCTGCGTGGGAAGGCCTTTGCAGGCGTCTGACCTGAGCCCTCTGCTGGCCCAGGCTTCGTGGCGGGCTCCGCGCAGGCAGCGCTAGTGAGGAGGCCTGTCTGGGGTACGGCATGCTGGCTGGGCCCTACGGAACTAGTTCTTCACCCCTCTGCCATGGAAGCACACCTGGCATCCTGGGAGCTACTCCCTGCGACAAGCCGAGCTCTGTGCTTACTCATCTCCTGGCTGTGGAGTGCACGCTCCTGGGCCTTAGTGCACAGCACCTCACAGCCTCTATGGCGCCGTGACTGGTGTTAGGTGAGGACGTGATGCGGCTCCTCAGGCCTGGAGCAGGCCCAGAGGGCAGACAGCACGGGGTCACCCCCACTCCCCATTTGGAGCAGGCCTGTGGGAGGCGTGGAGACAGCTCAGACATCAGACTTGCACGGAGGCACTGGTGGTACAGGAAGGTGCCTGTGGGGCAGCGGTGGCCCCTCTTGTAGGCCGATGGTGTCAGGCCAGGCTCTGAGCTCCCAACCTGGGGCTTCCGCTGCCTATGGGGTCTGTGTTGGCACAGCCTTCTGGGAACACTCACAGTAGCCAGAGGGGTGATGGAGCTGTGTCTGCTCCCTTGAGTCTTTGGTCCTGTGAAGAGTCTTTGAGCTACACTCTTGCAGGTGTAGCCATAAAATGGAGTGAAAGTAGCTTTGGACCAGAGTCCCAGCCTCCATTTTTGCCAACCTTCAGCCCCCACGGCATCTATGTTCCCTGAGACTCAGGAGTCCTCCGACACCTGTGCTCTCCCGAGACAGACTCCTTCTAGCGCCCACAGCTTCTTGTAGGACTGACGGGGCCAGAACTCTGGATCCGCCCGCATGCTGGGCGCCGCCTCCTTCTCTCTCCTGCCGCTTACAGAGCACACTGTGTCCAGCAAAGAAGAGGCCTTGGTGGCTCTCAGTCAAACTCCTGAGCAAGAGAAGCCCTGGGAGGGGCAGATGTTCCTGGAATGGACTCCGTGTGGCCTGGGGAGCTCCCCCCCTATTTCCTGTGACGTTGAAGGGTCCCCGGCCCCCTTGTTGTTGGAGACAATGCCACAGGGGCCCACTCCTCTGAAGTACAACATAGGGAAAGTGCCATGTGGGAAAAGACTTCCAGCTGAAGAGCAGTGTCCTGCAGACAGACCTAGAGCAAACCATACATGTGGCACAGGCGGTGTTACGATGCATTTGTTTATTGGAAAGACAGAATGTCAGAGAAAAGGAGGAAAGGAGGGAGGGAATGAGTGAGTGAGAGAGAGAGAGAGAGTGAGAGAGAGATCGATCTTTCATCTGCTGGTTCTCTCCCCAAATGGCCCCTACCCCCAAGGCTGGGCCAGACCAGAGCCAGGAGCTCCATCCAGGTCTCCCACATGGGCGGCAGGGGCCCAAACACGTGGGCCATCCTCCGCTACTTTCCCAGGTGCATTAGCAGGGAGCTGGCTCTAGGGAGAAGCAGCCAGGAGGATGGGGTGTCTTGTCTGGAGCAGTGACCTAGCCTGCTGTCGCACAGTGCCGGCCCCCAGGTGTGATTTTCGTGTTCCTGTAGTCGGGGATTTCTCACTTTTGCGTAGAGCTGTCCTTCCCGAAGCATTTCCACACGCACTGAAGAGCTGCTTTAGGAAGCCGGCGGAGTAGGAACCACACTTGCTTTATCTTGGGCCGCCGTGCGCTGGGCCTTGTCAGCGAGGCCGGCGCGGAGGCAAACAAAGCACCTGCCAAGGGTTACTGTGCGGAGTGTCACACTTGGAGCCCCCACCACAGCTTTCATCAAAGCCAACCTGATTATTTTCCACTGCATTTTCCTGAAAGGATGTTATGATTTTCTAGATGTTTGGTGGCTGGCGATAAATCAGGCTTTTATGATGTCATGTGAAAGGCCACCTCCGGGACTTCCTCCTGCTGCAGGCCAGAGGATAAAAGTGGGCCGTGGAGGTGGGGGCGCAGTGGACACGGCTTAACCCTTTCCTCGCTGGTCCCGAGGCTCGGCTGCAGCTGGCCGCAGGCTGGGGTCCTGGAGGAAGGCGAGCTGCTCCCCTCGGCCTTCCTGTCTCAAGAACACGGGTGGGATACGTGTGGATGGGGCCGAGTGGAGCAGACCTTCTCGCTTGAGAAGCTGCGGCATCCGATCAGGATTCACAGCCAGAACGCGCGCTCCGTGGAGTGATAGGAGAGATCGTAGGTGACTTTTACTAAAGGCATCTTTTCAAAGACTCCCTGTTTTATAATCCTGAAAATGAAAGGTTTCTTGAAAGGGCGGAAGCGTGGGATGGCAGCGAGGCGGTGGTAAAAGGTCACACTCACACGTGGCCCCAGCATTGTGAAGCCGCACAATGCCCTGGAAAGCAATGAGAAGGTTCTCACCGGAGCCAGAATCCAGTGCTCTGTGAATCCTCTCTCCCCACCCCCACTCCAGTCCACCGGCAGGTTCTTTTCTGCTCGGTCTCCCCAATAGCTCCCGAGGCCACCGTGCGCCCCCAGCCGCACTGTCGTGCAGGCACCGCCATCTCGCCCTGGCCTGTGGCTGGGTCTCCTCACTGGCCTCCTCTCTCGTCCTTGCCAATAGTGCAGCCACAGTCATCCTGGAAAACCTCCATCAGGGTGTTTGCTGCCAGTGCTCAGAGCAAAACCCAGACCCCGTGCTCCTGTACCAGGCTGGCAGCAGGCTGAAAGCAAAGCAGGTTCTTTCCCGGAAGCTGAGTGCGCCCTTTATCCGAGGCATGGCCGCAGAAAGACGCACGCATGCCCACAGAGAGCTGCAGCTCGGGGGTCCATAGCCGCTGCAGCCAGCAGGAAGCAAGGCTGGGCAGGATCTGAGGCCTTCGTGTGGCCGGAAGAGGGACTGCCTTTCCACTGCCCACTTGGCAACGGCAGGTCCCTGCTCCCCGGGCGGCCTCTGCGCAGCCCTGCCCTCATCCCTGTGGGAGGGGCCAGATGTCTTTAGATTGGGTGGTGCAGACACATCAAAGAGTGGCAGGTTTTTTTTAGGAGAGGGGAGTTTCCATTAGGGAGGCTTGTGAAGCAAACATAACTCGTCACCTGTTAAAAATACACACCAAGAAGCCGGTCCCAAGCTGCCTTTCAGAACTGCACCGACACCAGCAAGTCGGGCTCTTGTCCACGGCAGGTTGAGCCAGGCAGCTGTTCACCTGTGGTCCAGGGGCTACAGAGACGCTAAGGGGCCATCAGAGGCTGTAGAGAGTGACGTCTGGTGACAACGTGGCTTTCGAGGGGTAAGGGGTCCCACTGATGGCCTCACCCCTGAGGCCAGCGCTGTCCACCTTTGTGTCGCTCTCCAACCTGACCGCAGGCTCCTCCTGCCCTTGCTCCGTGTCCATGCACCGCAGCCCTCTCTGCCCCCCAGAGCTGGCGTGCACCTCCCTCGAGGCCTTGGCACCTGTGGGTCTCCCTGGACCCTCTTACCCGCATGGTCACGTGACCAACCCCCGCGCAGGCCAGCCACCTCGCCGGCTGCTGTCGTCTCACCTGCATGTACTCATCCGGGATATTCCCCACTGGACATAAGCTCCAGGACGGGGCTGGGGCTGGGGCTGGGGCTGCGGCTTGTTCGTTGTTGCTTCCCGCAGTGCCTAACGCAGTGTTTGGCAGCAAAAAAGCAAGAACATGAAGTGTTTGTCATAACTGGAGAAAGGCAGAAAAAAGACATTCTTCAAAGGCTATGGCAAAATAAATAGATAAATAAATAAAAGACTTCTCACATCAGTTTGGTGCGAAAGTGTTGAAATCCAGGCCTAGCTTTCTCCATGACCCCCTCCTAGGAAATCCTGCAGACGCTGGCTACAGCGGCTCAGGAGATAATGGCCGAGAGCGGAAGGAGGGAGCTGAGTAGGGGTACAGGGGAGAAGGAGCTCACATCAGGCGTCGAAGAAAAACTGTAGCTCAGCCTCCTTCAAGAGCCTCGCCATAGATCCCCTCACATCACCAAGACGTCCCCATGAGGAAGTACAGAACAGTCTTGCCCACTTGTGCGTGACAAAAGAGCTGCAGAACGCTTATGTAGGATGAACTGAAAATGATGCCAGCTGCCTTTCACATGCACTCTTGAAATTCTTAAACACAGTTGGGGCCGGCGCCGTGGCTCACTAGGTTAATCCTCCGCCTGTGGCACCAGCATCCCATATGGGCACTGGGTTCTAGTCCCGGTTGCTCCTCTTCCAGTCCAACGCTCTGCTGTGGCCCAGGAAGGCAGTGGAGGATGCCCCAGGGGCTTGGGCCCCTGCACCCTCATGAGAGACCAGGAAGAAGCACCTGGCTCTTGGCTTCATATTGACGCAGCTCCGGCCATTGTGGCCATTTGGGGAGTGAACCAATGGAAGGAAGACCTTTCTCTCTATCTCTCTCTCTCTCTCTCACTGTCTGTAACTCTGCCTGTCATATAAATAAATAAAAAATCTTAAAAAACAATTATTACAATAGTCCTGCAAGGTGGACAGTGTTGACCCATTGTGTGGATTTGAAACTTGAGGCTCAGAGGTTAAGAAACCACTAAGTGGTTGAGCCACAATATGAATCCAGATCTTGCCAGAGATGTCTCTGTGTTGGTGTTGGCGTCTTAAGAATGTTTTAATTGAGGACAATTCACAGGCAGCGAGACGCATCGCTGTTAACTGTGCAACTGGCTCAGTCTGAAGACGCACGCAGTCCTGTCACCTGCACGCCCAGCACCACAAAGAACACTTCCCGCGCCCCGGAAGTCCCTGGGTGCCTCCTCCCTGGGCTCACTTCCGTCTGCCCGGTGGAGAACCGCACGTACACTGACTCAGGCAGTGGGTGTTCCTCTGCCTCCCTCGTCCGGCTTGACAGCGAGCTCAGATTCTGTGCATTGACACAGTCTTCCAGAGACCTCACTGCCACCCAGATCTCTGTAGCTCAGAGGAGATCGCTTGTGACGGCACTTTCTATGCAGAGTTCGTTCTATCGAGCGTTGTGACTGATAGACTAAGACTCAGAAATCTGGCTTCCGCTGGATGGCTTTGTGACATTAATCAAGCTGTTTGATCTAAATAGCTCTGTAGATGTGCTCAGGTGTAGGACTCTGTTCAGCACCCTCATGAAGATGTGAAAGAAAGGACGCTGGGTAACCACGTAGGATAGGGCAGCAGCTGGTAAAACCCTGCCTGACAATAAGATGCCGAATCAATAGACAAGTAGCCTTAAGAGGCTAAGGAGCCATCGGAATGCTCATCCCTTCTCGGTGCCTCTCAGAACAGTACTGACAAAGGTCGTGAGAGTTGCCTTAAGTATAAAGCTCTCAAAAAAGAACACAGAATTGCAAGAATTTGGATGTGGTCAGTTGTCTGGTTCACCCCGGAGGTTTTAGAAAACACTGAAGGATGTGAGGGTGATCTGGCTGCGACATCGCCAGGGTTTGTTCGGCCGGCTGGGCGGTGTCCCCTTCCTCCCTCACTGCTCCGTGTGCTGGGTCGAAGGGGACCATCCTCTCCGCTGGAGGAGGACCGGTCTTGGGTCAAGGATCCAAGAGTAGCTGCGCCCCCCGCTAGACCCTGCAACCAGGCTCTTAAGAAACACTGCAGGGAGGAATGTGTGAATGAGTGTGTGTGCGCCTGAATGAGGCTGTGGGTCGAGGGCTGGGGGCGGGTGGACGGAGGACGGATGGATGGGTGATTGAGGGGTGGTTTATTGATCTGGAGGACCTACTATTATGCTCTGTAAGTTGAGGAAAGCCCCGAAGGGGAGAAAGGTGTGTACTTAGGGAACCAGTGTTAATTCCAGTTCCCTTCTGATACTACTGTTTGAAGTGGGAGTGATGGGCCTATCCTGAGAGGTGGGCAGGTTTCAGCCGCCTTCGTCTTGTGCAATTCGGGACGCCCTGTGGCCTAGGCGGCCGGCCTGGATGCCGGGGTGCAGGCTGCAGATACGCCGCGTGGCAGAGCTGGGCGCTGCCTCCGAGACACTTTGCACAGGACTTTCATCTCTAGGAAGGAGGCCGCCTGGAACAGATAGCAGATCTGTTGAGTTGCATCTTGAACGTGATTGTCCTGAGGTTTAATTGGCTGATGCCTGTCAAGTGCAGTCAGGATGGAAAGTCGTGCGTGGCAGAAGAAAAGCAGCCCGTGCCTGGTGTCCCAAGCGCCACTCGCCAATTATGTCACAACAGCCTTAATCGGTCCACTTAGAGCTGCTTCATCTCCTTCCCTCGGGGTTTGCGCCACCTCCCACTAGCATGGGCGAATCTCCACCCCGCATCCACTCATTACCAGGAACCAGTAATTTCTTTGGAAGATGGCACCGTGGCCCTTTGAAGCCAGGAATGCTGAGGTCGCTCGCTCGGCTGTTATCTCTCCGTCACGAAGCGGCCCCTGAATTAGAGCTGTGAGTCAGCCAGCAGCAGGCGGGGCGGAGGGAGGCGAGCGAGAGGGGCCCCGGCTTTCCATGTGTGGATGCCGTCGAGAAACAGAGCTAGCCGGAAAGGTGAATTCTGCAGTGCCGATCACAGGTGCAGAACAGGTGCGGAGAGCCACCCTGCCACACAATGCGTGTGGTGAGGGACACCATCCCCAGGGGCTCATGGTCTTATTTATTTTTAAAAAAAGATTTTATTTATTTATTTGAGAGGTAGAGTTACAGACAGTGAGAGGGAGAGACAGAGAGAGAGGTCTTCCGTCCACTGGTTCACTCCCCAAATGGCCGCAACGGCCGGAGCTGCACCAATCATCCGAAGCCAGGAGCTTCTTCCAGGTCTCCCACGTGGGTACAGGGGCCCTAGGACTTGGGCCATCCTCCACTGCTTTCCCAGGCCATAGCAGAGAGCTGGATAAGAAGTGGAGCAGCTGGGACTCAAACCAGCACCCAAATGGGATGCTGGCACCACAGGCAGAGGATTGACCTACTGAGCCACAGCGCCAGCCCCACTTATTTTCTATAAAGCATCCTGCTGGCCCCCTTACCTGGGGAGGCAGCTTCCCCAAAACTCCCAGGCACATCTGCTGAGAAGTGCAGTGTTCCTGGGGTGGACCCTGCTCTGAGCATGCCCCTTCCTCTGTCCAGCCAAAGGACGGACAGCTGGCAGGCAGGTGGTGAGAGAGATCTCTGAGCTGCTGTCCAGAGGGAGGAGCTGAGCCTCAGTGTGGCACAAGTGACACCAAGCATGTGCCCCACCCCATGGAGGAGCACCCCCCCCCGCCCTCACCTCCACATGTCTCAAGCGTGTCAGCATGAAAAGCCTTTGTCCGGGATATTTGTTTTAACATTTTACTTATTTGTTTATTTAAGAGGTAGAGTTACACAGAGAGAGGGGGAGAGAACCATCCGCTGGTTCACTCCCCCATGGCTGCACCTGGCTGAGCTGAGTCGATCCGAAGCCAGGAACCAGGAGCTTCTGCCAGGTCTCCCAAGCACATGCAGGGGCCCAGCTGGGACTCTCCTTTTAAAGGGAAGTGAATATGCTTCAATCCTGCATTTCCCTTAAATACAGCTGCACCCATTGGCGACTGGTTCCAAGACCACCTCCCCTCAGATAGCAAAAGCTGTAGGTACGCAAGTGCCTTGTAGAAAACACAGAGTGGGGCCAGCACTGCGGCGTAGTATGTTAAGCATCCACCTGTGGCACCAGTATCCCATATGGGCGCTGGTTCGTGTCCCAGCTGCTCCACTTCTGATCCAGCTCCCCGCTGATGGCCTGGGAAAACAGTAGAAGATGGCCCAAGTGCTTGGGCCCCTGCACTGGCCTGGGAGACCTGGAAGAAGGTCCTGGCTCCTGGCTTCAGATTGCCCCAGCCCTGGCCATTGCAGCCATTTGGGGAGTGAACCAGCAGATGAACGATCTCTCTCTCTCTCTCTCTCTCTGCCTCTCCCTCTCTCTGTCTGTAACTCTGCCTCTCAAGTAAATAAATGAATCTTGAAAGAAAGCGCAGTGTTTGCATGGAGCCGCATGCATTCTCCCGTGAGCTTACATCATCTCTGGACTGCTCACAATGCCGGGTCCAGTGGAAACACCGTGGGAACGGTTGTACTGTGCTGTTCAGAGAATAATGACAAGGAAAAAAGTCTGTACATGTTCAGTACAGACATAATTTTTTTCCAAATATTTTCTCTCTGCAGTTGGTTGAATCCACAGATGTAGAACCTGCAGGTACTACAGTCCCAGCTGCACTTCTGTTGTTTCTGTTCTTATACTAACCATATTTCAGAAATATAATTGGGGCCCGGTGCTGTGGCACAGCAGGCTAAGCTGCCACCCGCGATGTCAGCATCCCACACGCGTGTGGTTTTAAGTCCCAGCTGCTCCACCTCCATCCAGCTCATGGGAGAGCAACGGGAGATGGCCCAAGTGCTTGTGCCCCTGCCAGCCACGTGGGGGACCCAGATGGAGTTCCGGGCTCCCAGCTTCAGCCCAGCCCAGCCCAGCCCTCGAGGCCGTTTAGGGAGTGAACCAGCAGATCTCTCTGTGTGTCTCTCCCTCTTTCTCTGTAACTCTGCCTTTCAAATAAATAAACGCAGCTCTAATTTACATAAAGGAAAAGCAGGTAGGCAGTCCTGTTTTGCTCTGGTGTTCTTTTGTAGGGCCAGTGCGGCTTTCTTAACCACGCGTACGCTTTGCTAACAAGCAGACACGAGAGGAAGACAGCGCCCTCCTTCACTTTCCAGGAAAGCTGCCTTGCCAGCGGCTTTGTCCCTTTGTGTCTGCAGCACCCATGAACGTGGAGATATTTCTTCCCCTTTGTTCAGTGCCTCTTAAGAGCTGCTGATCCCAGATGACAAATTCCACCCACTGACAAGAAGCAGTCCCAGCCCTGCACAGTGACTCCAAGGAGGGAGCGCTCAGGGGCTCTCGAGGGTCCTGGGCATCACCCGCAGGCTCCAGGCCACCAGGGGACAGTGAGAGTGTCCGGCAGTGGTCTGTACCCAAGGCACAGGGGCTCTGTGCTGACTGCCCCCCGGGGCCTCTGCCCGCTCCACTTTATCTCCACTGCTCCTGGCTCTCGCTGACTGCATTTCCCCACGGTGGCCCAGGCATTGTTTGAGCTCTGACGGCATTCTGTCAGCCCTGCTGATGGACAGTCCCCCTGAGCCCCGCTTCCTGAGCAGACGAGAAGGCCTGCTGTTTTCTTCTTGTCTCTTATCACCCCTTGTCATTAAGAGAGAGGCCTGGCTTCCACTGCCATTTGTGCTGATGGGCGGCAGAAAGGGGCCGCGCCGAGGAAGCCCGGAAACGCTCCTCGCTGCGCTGCTCGGGGGTCTGCTCTCTCTCCGGGAAGAATTCACCCGAAGGACAAATCTGAGCGAACGCGCGGAAGCTGCCCCGTGAAGGAGGCCGTGCACAGACCTTCAGGAAGTCCACGGAAAACGCAGTTCTCTGGGCGCACGCGGTTCTGAAATCCAGGCTCGAGAGGTCTTCAGGAAGTTCGTGGGACATGCACCTCGTGGACACCGCTCGTGCCTGGCTTTCACAGGGGCGGGCTCATGGCCGAATCCCCCTCCCTCCCACAGCCTGGAGTCTGGGGAGCTTGCAGACTTAGATTTTTTGCTTTTCCTCTACCTCGGGGACGCCACTCTTGAACCTGGACTGCCGTGTGCTGTGCTTTTCTGCTGGGGTAGTTTCTCTTTAAAGCCTGTCCCCGGAGCAGTTTTGTTGGTCTGTTTTTGCTCTTGTTTTCATCAGTCTTTCTAAAACGAAGCTTCACCCCCAGAGTAAGCTTTCCTACTCACTCGCCATTAGCATAAAGTTAGATCAAGAACCAAATTCATTGGCAGCCTTGTGCTCCCTTGGAACCCGAGCTGTTCCTCTATTTTGCTTTTCTAAGAAAAGTAGAAGGAAAAATGAGCATCGAGTGCCACTCACAGCTCCGTGTCTCGCATTCCTGAAGATGTCTAAGCAGGGCTCTCACCGGGCCTGCTCTGCACACCTTCATATTTATGGCACTCGGGAGTCAGTTTCTTTCAAAATGTACATGAGAATTTTAACAGCATCCTGCCTAAAAGATCGCACACTCTTAAAATGTCTCCCCACGAAACACATGTTCTTTTGCAAAACCTGTTGAGGAAACAAACAGTACCCATAACTGGAACTCAGAATTAAAATGTCCCCCAAGCCATGTCAGTGAAACGAGAGAAAAAGCAGTGTGGCTGTGACCTTGGATGCAATGACCTTGGATGCAATGCGTTTACAAGCATTGCCCACCCTGGTTCTAAGGAGGTGGGGGGGGGCATTTAACGTGGAGAGGAATGATCCAGAGAAGGGGGGGAACCAAGCAGTGCCATGTAAGGAGGGGGTGTCCCCTTGATGGGAGTACAGAGGTGCCCAGAGCCTTGAGGGCAGGGAACTGGGGTTCAGGGAGAAGATAATGGCAGAGCACGATTCTCTCTCCTTTTCTGGATTTTCCCTTAACTACTCTGAGCTCAGGAACCGGCTTAATGGCTTTTCCAGGATTTGGCCTGGCGCTTTATCAGTCCACTACAACAAGAACGTGAGCCAGGAAAGCCTGCAAAATCGCTGCAGCAAAACATGCCCTCCCGGCCACGCTGCCCCGTGCAGCTCAGGACTGCGAGCCCCGAGCCCGCGCCGAGCCCTCCGGGTCCCGGCCTGGACGCCCCAGCAAGAGGACGACTCCTGAGAGCCAGACGAACAAACAGCAGCGGGGGGAGTCGCACAGGGACGCCCCTCCCTGCTCACGCTGCCTGGCTGCCGTGAAATGCTCAGTTAAACCTAATTGAACTTGACAATAATAAATTACAGATTGGAACTGTATAGTTCACCTGAGGAACAGCGAGGACACGCCAGCAGCCAGGGCTCAGGCAAGGCCTGAGCACACGGAGCGGCTTGCACCGTGTCGCCGAGTTTCATTGTCTCTTGTTTGCCCCAGGAACGCTCCAGACCACCCAGGGCACAAAGTCCTTCTTGGAAACCGAACATCAAATCATCACGTTAATTCGGCTTTTCCCCCACTAAGCAGACACAGAAAGAAGGAGCTGAGCCGGCAGGGGGGCAGAGCAGAGCAGGAGAGAGCAGGCCCTAGTGCCGGGGCTCGAGGAAGGTCAGCTTGTACAGGCAGTGGGACACCAAAGGGGTCCATGCTGGGGTCTTCCCGTGCAGCCCCCCAGGCCCGAAGGCACCTCACCTGCAGAAGTGCCCCCCGCGCTGCCCGGGCCCCTGTGGGGTGCCCTGCACTCTGTCTTTGCCACAGTGGCACAGTGGGAAGAGGTAAGGAGTTAAGTGCAGCCCACGCTGGACGTCCTCATCTGGCCTCAGAAGCTGGTTGGGGCACAGTGCGTGGTGGTCCTGAGGCCGGCTCAGTAGCAGCTGGCATGGGGCGCGCTGTTTTGTCCTGATGGGCCCTCATCCTTTTCCCTCCCAAAGTCTCTGGTCTAATTAAATTTCAGGGAGACAGAGCCTTGGCAGAAGGTTAAAGGAAGCTGCTAGACTGCAGTGCAGGAGCTGGGCTCGAAACTAAATCGGGAAGTTTGACTGGGCGCGTCTCTGGTTTCAATGAAATACTTTCCCAGCGTATGGTAGCAATGTCTGTTTCTAAGCTTTTGAAACCCATTTTTCTTTTTCCTTAATTGTAGTTCCTGGGTTGTTTTTATATTATGAGCTACTTGTAGGGAAATACAGGAAACGTAATTACAACACAAAGCTCTCTTTCCCAAGCCTACTGAGATCCCTGGAAGCCAAACCGGGTTTTAGGGTTTTGCTAACTGTAGGTTCACAGCCATGTGTTGCATCCTATGCTGCGCTGGTTGATTTACGGCCAGTGTGATGTGATTAAACAATAACCGTGTTTCTCTCCAAGCCCTGTAGTTGCTATGGGGGGGGGGGGGGGGGGGGCTGGCCTGGCCTGGCTGCTTCGTGGCTCCACACTGGGGAAAAAGAATGAGTATCTTTGTGTGACGCTGATAGTAAAATGGAAGCATTGTAGAAGTATAGACAAGTTTATTTAGGGAAAGGAAAGAGAAATAAATTACTTGGTTTGTTTTCCCACTTACATGGCAACTCCGTGTAGCACTGTGTTAAGACCACCAGCCGCTAATTTTTGTATCCCACGTCTTCCTGCAGAATCCGGCCGTGGACTGGGGCCGGCAGAAGTAACTCCTCGCCATCTTATTAACACAGCCCCCCGGGGAGGAAATCACTACTTCGGTGCATTGCGAAACGCCAAGCCTCTAGCACACTGATAGATGACTGGGAAGCAGTCCCCCAGCCATCCGTGCTGGGCACACGCAGAACCCACGCGGCCGGCGGTGGCCGAGGGCGAGCCGTGACCGGAGCACCAGGCGGCCCGGCCAAGCAGGGCCTTGCCACCCCGAACCAGAGCATGGCCCGCGCCCGCCAAGCGCCAGGGCGGCCCGCAGGAGGGGCTTGCCGGGAAGGGCCGGAGTGCTGTGCGTGGCCGCGGGACGGCGCAGGCACCCTCGTGTCCGTGTGCGGGGACTGCTGGCGACTGTGTCTAGGGGAGAAGCTCCTTGTTTGCCTCGCTTACAAACACGGTGTCTCTCGAAGTCTTTGTCTCCTTTTTTGTCTCCAACTCATCTTCAAATCCCCATCTCCATCTGCATCTCAGCGTTGAGAGACCCGCGTAATAAAGACACGGGTGCGGAAGGGCTGGGCTGGGGGACCCGTCTCTGCCCGTCTTTCTCATCTAAGCAGGCTTGTTTCCTGGGAAGCCTCTTGGGGCGGTGGAAACGAGCCGCCCCGTGTGCCTAAAACCCTGCACGAAGCCCTGATGCGCTGTGTGGGCCACACAGAGGGGGCAGACCCCGTGAGTCCTGGCCCCCTGCTTTCCCGTGGGACGGGACGGGACGCTCGCGACTCAGGCGAGGGGCAGCCCCAGCCTGCTGTCCTGAGAATGAACCCGATCCTCCGCGGAGCTGTTGGGAGCGCGGCTCCAGACTGCAGGCTGCAGGTACTGCCGCGCGCAACTAACTTCGGTTTCGGTTTATGGGGCGCGTGGGCGTGCTGGAGGCAGCGTGAACCCGGAGCAGCTCAGCCGCCGCCCGGGAAGAGCCGCGCTCGGCCGCCAGCGCGGGAGCCCACACCCACGCCTCCCTTAGAAACAGGGGTGCTCTCCTCCCGCCGCCAAGGACCGGGGCCCGAGCCTGGCGCCTGCACGCTCCGAGGCCCGCCCCCGCGTGGCCGGCGGCTTCGGGTAGGAGGAGGCGGAGAGTACCCGGCCCCGGGGCGCAGTGCGCGCCCGCCCCGCAGCGGGAGCCGAGTCCCGGGGTGCGCCCAGAAAGGGCAGTCGTCCGGAACAGTTCTCCCAGCGAGCGTCGCTGACGGCCACTGCGAGCTACAAAAAGCCATTCAGAGTGGATGGGTCGCGCTGCGGAGGGGCGGGGGCCGCCTCGGGACGTGGCCTGAGCGGACGTCCGGAGCGGGCGCACGGCTGCGGGGCCGTGGGGTTCCCCGGGGCTCGCCGCCCCACCCCACGCCAGCTTCTCCCCTTTCTCCGCAGGACTTTCTGCAGGGAGACTGCACCAAAGCGAAACAGAAGCTGAACTGGAAGCCCCGCGTCGCTTTTGATGTAAGTGTCGCCCGGGCATGGGGGACTCCGCTGGCAGTAGGGGCCGGGCAGGGCCGCCGGGCGCCCCGGGGCTGCGAGGCGGCGGCTCTCGCGGCGAGGCCAGGCCGGTGCCCGCGGCGCCCGAGGCCAGCAGGGCGGGGGAGAGGGCGGAGGCGGCCCCGGGCGGCGGGCGGGTGCCGCCAGGCCTGTGCTGGGCCGCCACCCGCGGTCGGGGTGTCGCCGCGGAGGGTGGCACAAGTCCCGCCCACCCCGTGTCTCGATCGCAGGAGCTGGTGAAGGAGATGGTGTTCGCCGACGTGGAGCTCATGCGGACCAACCCCAACGCCTGAGCGCGGCGCCCAGCGCAGCGCCGCCCCCCGCCCAGGCCCGCGGACCCCCGCGTGCGGTCAGCGGGTGCCGGGAGCCAGGGTGGTGGTGCAGAACCCCGCGGGTTCCCCGGCGCCTCTCCCCGCCCCTGCGCTGCCCCCACGGGCCGGGGCGGGGACCTCAAGATTTGTAGCAGCCGGGAAATGCCACTCCTGGGGTTGGGGACCCGCTTGGCCTTTGTCGAAGCTTCTGGGTTGGGTTTTGGGTAATCGGAGACGTTTGAATCACATTCACGTTACTTGAAATTATGTCGTTAGACACTTCAAATTGTGGGGCCTTCGAATTGTTTTTCCTCTTTCCTTAATAAAAAATGGCCTTTCTACGAACCAGCACCCAGAGTCGCTGTGTTTTCTGCATGGTAAAGTGGCTGTAAGGGACCCCAAAACAAAAACACCAAAAGTCACACCTCGGAATAAACCGGTTTATTCTGGCTTCTTCGGGCCTGGCTGAGAAGACCCCCTCCAGGCCTGAGCCGGCTGAGAGCAGCCTGCCCCCCTCTGCTGCCTGTAATTAGCCCCCTCCTGCCCACCACCACCGAGCAGCCCCCAGCCCCAGAAGGGGGCCAGAAGAAGAGCCCGGAAGGCAGTGCTGCTGGGAGGCCCCCCAGCCCTGGGCGCCTGAGGCCTCCGAGCCCACGCCTGCCCTGTGGCCTAGGATCTCACACAGGGCTGCTGCCCAGCCGCTCTGCACTCGAATTCTGATCCAATCAGCCAACCAATAGATAGTGAGTGCCAGATACATGCCAGAGCGCCGGCCGCGCTGCACACCTGGGCGGTATCAGCATTAACTAGGCGTTAGATTGAAGGCCCAGCCCCGGGTCTCGGGATCTGGCCTCACCGAGTGCATCATTTAGGTGGCTCGAGGACCCCCGAGTCAGCTCTGTGCTCCTGTTCAGCTACAGATAGGCACAGGACGCCCAGGCAGCAGGCTGGGGTTGGCCCGCAGGTGCACACCCCTCTGCTGAAATACTGTATTCTGCCCTACGACAAATTAGGTCAGGGCTCTCCGGCTCCCCCTCACTCTCCTTCCAAGCAAAATAAAATAAAACTTTATAGCAAATGGAATTCCAGCCTCTGCACATGCGTGTCGGAGTGCGGGTGAACTATTTCTGAATCTTCATGGGCAGGTTTATGATCTGGGGGAGGACTGAGACTCCAACGGCTGGCGCAGGAGAGAGGGCTCTTTGTGTGGCTGCCCCAGTCGCCATGAACCAGGCTGGCCAAGATCACCGAGCAGAACTGGGGTGGCCGAGGCTGCCTCACCCGGTCCTCAGAAGCTGCCCCCCAAAACGCTCCCGGCACCTACCTAGGCAGGGTGCTCACTGGAAGCGGATGGCCCCTGACAAGCTGGGCCCACAGGATGGGCACACACACACACAACCTGCTCACACACAGACACAAAGATGCCAGCGTGCCAGCCGACCCTGTCACACACACATGCTCAGACACCAGCATGCCAGCCAACACACTCACACATGCTCACACAGACACACACACAGACACCAGCATGCCAGCCGACCCTGTCACACACACATGCTCACAGACACCAGCATGCCAGCTGACCCTGTCTCACACACACACATGCACACAGACACCAGCATCCTGGCCAACACACTGGTGTTGTGTTTTGTGTTTGTGCAGACCCACAGATACCATGCCAGCTGATACTGTCTTACACACACACACGCTCACAGATGTACAGACAACAGCATGCAGGCTGACACACACACATGTGCTCACACAGATGCACAGAGACACCAGGATACCAGCTGATACTGTCATACACACACACAGAAACACACGTGCTCACAGACACTAGCATACCAGCTATACACTGTCACACACGCACACATGCTCACACACAGATGCACACAGAGAGACACCAGCATGTAAGCTGACACACACACACATGCTCACACAGATGCAGACACACCAGGGTACCAGCTGATACTGTCACACACACACACGTGCTCACAGACACTAGCATACCGGCTACTAAGCATTGTCACGCTCACACACATACACGCTCACACACGGACACACACAGAGAGACACCAGTGTGCCGGCTGATGCACTGTCACACACACTCAAAACACAAACAGTTTTCAGATCTCGCCAACTGCGTTCCCTCGAGCCTTGCCTGATGGACAGACCACCCAAACCTCTCATCCCACACCTAAGAGAGACCACTCCTGGGGCCGCTGGGGCTGGGGGTGGGCGGCGGGGGCATTCTACCCAGTGTTTTGCGGCATGTAAGCCCAAAGCCATAATAAGCTGTTCGGTGTGAGGGCCAGGGGGGTCTAGGCAGGGGTGTGAATCGACTCCAGCTCTCGATGGGGACTGCAGCATCGATTTTTCAAGGAAACAAATGGAGATATTTGGTTGCAGCCTCTGTTCCTGTACCCTAGTGTGAGAGCTCACTGGCTTCCTGGCTGTGTGAGTGTGTGTGCGTGTGTCTGTGTGTGTGCAAACAAAAGGAACATTCCTGCAGAATTTCTTTTAAGATGATTGTTGTTAAAAGACTTTCTTAAACGTCAATTTCAGTGACCTTATATTTTTCTGCTCTGCATTGTGTTATAAGCTATCTTCCATCTTTGTGTGTGTGTGTGAGTAAAAACTACAGAAAGTTAAACCCAGGGTTGTCCACCAAACGAGGGGCAGAGGACACGGACCCTCGGGCCACCCAGCCAACTCCCTTCCCCTGACCTTCCTGCGGGAGCCCCCACTCTGGGCTGGCTGCTGCCTCCTGTTGTTCAGGGGTCACTGGTGAGCCTGGCCCCACACCATAAACCTGTCACACCTCTGCAGCCGCGAGCCCCAAGCAGGCTGCTGCACGGTCAGGCCTGTGCCCGAGTGTCTGGGAAAGGAGAGCTAAGGCGATTCCTCTGGGAGCCCCACTGCAGGTCTGGGTGGGGTGCCAGGGGAGATGTGGGGGTGCCGGTACCCCCCAATGCGGGCATTGCTCCTGGCTCCTCTTGCTTCTCTTTCAGGACCTTTCCCAATCACCACCAGCCCCATGGAAACCGCTGGCCGGCAGCTGTGAGCCGCTGACCGGTGTTATGGAGCAGGGGAATTTTCTTTTAAATTGATGACCCTCAAGGTACAGCTACCAAGGCGTCTCCGAACCCTCCTCACCCCACGTCTCAAAGAACCCCAGGCATCTGTGTCTGAGAAGGTCCGAGGTCACAGGTCATCTGTTTTCCCGTCCTGCTTCCCAGCTTTCACAAGGACACTGTGGCGGGCACTCGCGCGTGCCACCTGCACGCTCCAATCCCTGTGCAGCTCTGTCCCGGCGGCCCAGCAGTGGGCACACACGGCGGCTCCGGGAGCCGGCCCGCCGTCCACGGGCCCGGCTTCCCACCGTGCACAGTGTCCACCCAGGCAGGGTCTGGGCCTCTCGCGGAAGTCGGAGCCTGAGGCCTTCCTCGATGCCTTCCCCGCGCGCATCTCCCGGGGTGCGCGCCTTCGGGGTTACTACTCTTGGCTGGACTCTGCCCAGGGTCCGGTCGGCCCCCACCAGGCCAGAGCCTTAGGAGTTCGCGCTCTGTCCGGCAGGGCCCCATCGCTCCTCTTCCTCCTCCTCCTCCTCCCTCAGCTGCGACGACGACCGCGGCCTGACCCCAGGCCCCACCGCCAGGGCCTGGGCTCCCGCCCTTCCTCAGGGTCAGGGGTCACACACAACGGACGCCCCATTCCCAGCAGCCCCTTTGATCTCCGAATCCGGGAGCCAAAGTGCCCGCACGGGGGGCGCGGTCGGCGTGCACCAGCACCACGCCGGCTACCCAGGCCTCGCCTGACCCGCGTGCCCCGCGCCCTGGCTCTACCACCTCGGGATGGGACTCTCGGGGCCAAGCTTCGACCTTGAAAGAGGGGGCCCAGATCGCGCGCGCATGCGCCGGGCGCGCACCCCAGGCCTGGGCGAGTTGCTGGCAGCGCACGTGTGCGGGAACCGGTGCAGTGCGCTCTCCTACCCCACCGCCCGGCAAGACAGCACTGTGGTGCGTGAAAAGGAACCCTCACCAGGGGGCTCCGGGCGCACGCAGGGTCTAGGCCAAAACACACGAGCGAGGGAGGCGAGCTGGTGAGCCGGTGAGAGCAACTGAACTCGGGGCTGCACCGATCCCCGCCGCTCCCGAGGAGGCCCCGGGCTCCAGCCGGCCCGGGAGGAAGCCGCGCCGCCCGGGGCCCGGGCTGGCGTGGCGGGCCTCGGGCGAGGGAATGTATATTTGGAAGGGGTCAGGACCTCGGCTGGAGTCTGGCTTTTTATGGCGAGGAAGCCGACTGGGAAGGGCCTCTGGCGAGGCTTTCCTGTTGTGCCACTTGTCCCCGGCAGCGCGCGCCTGCACGGGGAGGGCGGGAGGCCCTTTCCCCGCGTCTCCGAGGACCAGGCCCTGGGGTCGCGGCCCGCCCGGGAGCCGGCTGGCAGACGCGGGAGAAGGTCACGTTTCCCTCGGTCACTGGGTTCCCGGGCAGTTGCGGAGCCCGACGTGAGTGGGGGACCCCTGGAATCAAGCCGCGATGCAGCCCTGCGCCCTCTCTGGGACTTCCTCGCACCCAACTGCCCCGGGCTGCGGGATCCACCGAGAGGCCTCCTCCGATCCCTCTCCCGGACGCCTCGATGGGGAGAGGCCCGTCTTGCCCCGCCTTAGCCCACGCTCCTGGCGCCGCGACCCGCCCCGCAGCGGTGCGGCCCAACCTAGGCCGTGACAGGCCTTTGGGTGAGAAGAAAAAAAAACCTTTGGAATGGCAAGCAGGGCCCCGACCCCCGGCTCCGCGGCCTCCGGACAGCCCCGCGGCCAGCCGCCACCGTGCGCGTGACCCCGGCTGCGGGACACGGCCGGGCTGCCTGCGCGAAGTCGGGGCCGCGGGTTTTGGCCTTTGCGCTACCGGCACATTGGAAAACAATGCGAGCACACCGCGCCCTGGGCTCGGTCCGCACTGCCGGGGTCATTAGCAAGGCCCGGGCCCAGAGACCCGCTTTTATGCTGAAGGAAATGCGGAAGCCTTAAGAGTTAATGGCGCTCAACGCATCGGTTTTCCTGCTTTTCCTCTGGAGTAGCCACAGGAGGGGGCTCGCTCTGTCCCTCTGCCCCTCCTCCCCCATCTCTGTATCCAAGTTGTCTCCAGAGCTTCCCAGTGAACCCCTCACCCCTACCTCCAAGGTCCGAGGCCCCTCCGCGCACCTCTCCAAGCCGGCTCCGCTCTCCTGGGACCTGTGGGGGGGTCCCAGCAGCCAGGGCGGGGGCTGGGCTTCACGACTCCCAGTCCCCTCGTCCCTCCGTTCCCACCCAGGTCGCCCCCCGCAGTGTTGACTTAAGGGTGCAAACGGGCAGCCCAGCCAGCGCCCTTCGTGGGACAGGGCATGCGATCTGCTCCCACAGAGCAGCAGGCGGGGCTGCGGGGCTTCGGGGGCCCAGGGCAGGCCAGCGAAGGCCGATGCTCCTTGGGAGAAAAGAGGGAGGCACCGTTGGGAAGGGCCGGGGGACCTGGAGACGCACCACTGAGGCTTCTGAGGGTCACCCGCGGCCGCCAGGCAGCCGGACTGGGAGCTGGAAGCAATGCCGGACCCTTTCTGAGACCGTGCAGCCCCGGGAACCGAGCGAGGAGGCTGCTCACGCAAGAAAACCACAGGCCCCACTGCATCTCCTGGAACACGCGCTCCACGCTCAATGTGCTACAGATTTAAAACCAGTGAGGGAAAAAATCAGGTAAACACCACCAAAAAATAATACAGAACAGAGGGTTTCTCGGGAGCCACGGGGAGACGGAGAGCAGCACAAGGGTCGTGCCTTCTGCTCCCTGCGCCGTATTTTGGTTTCCAATAAGGCGGACATGGTACACCTTGCTCAATTTTCCACTCCTAATCAGGTCGAGCACGCTAGTGGAGAAGCGGCTTTCACTCTCCTGAATGGGTTTTGGAGCTGGGATTCATTTAATTCAGTTCCTTTCCCAACTGGACCTGGACCTGGAATGTACCAGCCCTCTCCCTCTGTGGGGGTGGGGGCCCCAGGTCTGCCCCAGGCCTGGGCATAAGCTTGGGGTCCCGGCCACATCCGGCCTCCCCCCCCTCAGAAAGCTGAGTGGCGGGGTCGTGGAGGAAGCCAGCAGAGGAGCAAGCTGGAGAGGGGACATCTGGGAGAAACGTCCTGGCCCCAAGGCCCTCTGTGGGGGGCAGACGGAAGAAGGGGTGGGGGTGGGGGGAGCCACAGAGACAAAGAGAAAGGAGGAGACACAAGGGCAAACAGGAGAGCAGAATCGGGCCCAGCCAAGGCAGAGCCCCAGATGGGAACGAAGGCCAGTTTAGAGGGCAGGGAGAATGCCATCACTCAAAGCTCTTCGCAGGGGGCTTTTGGCTGTCTTAGAGACCAGAACAGATCCCAGAAAAGTGGGCTTTCTGGAGCCGGGGCTTCGGGCTCCACTGTCTGCATACAGTAGCCCCTCTTGGTGGGAGCCCCCTGTGCGTGCCCCGGCCCCTCGGCCTGCGGCTGCTTCTCTTCCGCACCCCAGTCTCAACCCTCGGCGGTGCTGCCCGGCCAGCTGTAATACTTGGCCACCATCAATCTTGCCCCTAGCCGACAGCTGTTTATGGACCAGGTGGGAATGGCTAATGGCTCCGTGGACCAGCCACGAAATACTGCAGAGGGGAGTTCCATCGGACCCGGCGGCAGGAGACTCGGAGCTGGCTCAGTGGAACCCCTCTCCCGCAGCTCTGAGCCGTGGCGTGGGGTGGAAGGAAACTAATAGTCCCACTGGCGGGGTTCCGGTGCCGCTGTCAGCCTTGGAGAACACCGGTGGCAGTGCCCCAGGCCTGGATCAACCGGGGACGCCTCTTGTGCCTTCCAGGCCACGCGGCCTGAAGCAGCAAAAGTTTCGGCCTCTCAGCTTTTGGACCAGTAAGAACAAAACCAATGGCCCTTACACCTTGAAAACCGGCCCCCAAGTGAGCAGGGCACCAGCAGAGAGACAGAGGCTCTATCCCCCACTTCTCACCTCTCAGAGTTAGGGGCAGCCCAACAGGGTCCAGATCCCCCGGTTCTGAGCTGGCAGGAGGAGGCCCAATGCGCACAGGCCCCCAGCACAGCTGAGCCTTATCGCTTCGCAAACTGGATTCCCAGGGACACAACCCGCGTGGGATGACAGAACGTCTAATGCCCGCTTGTTTGCACACAGGCTGGTGGAAAAGCGCAGCTAACAACAGAACCTGGAAAATAGCTGTCGCTCCCAGCACACACGCCATGCGCTGGAATTCAAGATTTGATATGGCAGGCACCATGCTGGCATTTGCGTGTGTACGGCATCAATTGCTAAGAAAATAAACGTGCCCCCTTCGACAGAAAGGACAAAATGCTTGTTCTGCAGAGGCTGCATTCAAATTTAGCCAATTCCCCTGCCCGGGGGTCCTGCCTGCTACCACGGGCTAATTCAAAATGTAGCGGCTATTAGTTCAAATATCACGGAGTTTCCTATAGACTAATGCACAGAGAAATTAGCCTCATTGCGGGGGAGAGGGGGTTGGGGAAGGGGCAAATCAAACTGGCAAACCACCGAGGTAGGAGTAGTTCCCGGTTTTTAAATAAGGCTGGCACCGCGGGGATTTTCCGAAGCTGGATTCGGGAATCCAAAAGCAGGAGTGTGGAGAGCAGAGAACCATGGAGATTTAACGATCCGCGGAAGGGGCAGGCTCCCCCGTCCTCGCACGCAAACGCAGCCTCGCGACTGTCCCGCGGGCAGCTCGTGGCAGCTGCAGGACACGGACACGCGGATTTCACACGCGAGGAGGGTGAAAAACAGTCGTGCAGTTTGCTCGGACAAGGAAGAGGGCGCGCTCAGGGGCCACGGAAGCCAGTTCCGCACGCCCACCCGGCTCCTTCCCACTCTCTGCGGCCAGGGGAGCCGCACCCCGGCGGGCCCCGGTTCTTTCCCTCGCCCTGTTCCACTCAGGAACAGGAGGCGCGCGCTGCCGCTCCCTCTCTGACCCAGCTTCGAAGCCCCCGCGACGCAGCCCTCGGGGATGCGCAGCCCCCATGAGGGAGCTGGTGGAGCTGATCACGGCCTGGCCAGGCCCGGCCCGGGGCTGGCTGCGGCCGCTGAGCCCTCGGGGCCAGGGGAGCCGGCGGAGAGGGTCGCGGGCACGTTAACCCGCAGCGCTTGAGCCCGCCGCGCGCCCACAGGCCTGGCGCATGCATCAGGCAGAGCGACTCCCCGCATGGCTACTGCCAAGTGATTTGTGGCCTCTGTAAACCGACCTCACACACCGCGCAGGCTTATGGCAGCCGTGCCGGGGAGGCCATCGCCTCCCCCCCCCCCCCCCACACACACACACAGCGCTGGCCGGGCGGGACAGGTCCCGTGCGGGCGCGGCCGAGCTGCGGGGTGGTCCCGCGGACGCTCAGCTCCGGGCCCCGGGGCTGCGGGGCGCGCTGTCACCCGTGAGCAATGAGGTGCCTCTGACCTTTCCACCCCGCCCGGGTTCCTCAAACGCACGTGCGTCTTCAAAACAAAGGCGGCGAGCTGGGAGGAAACGCGAGCGCGCTGGGGCCGGGCGGAGCCGCGGGGAGAGAGGTGCGAGCGGGCGCCGCTGGGGCCCCCGGGCGCTTCTCCCGGCTCGCCGGCCTCGGCCCCCGCACCCTCGCGCGCGCCTGCTCCGTGCGGCCTTCCGCTCGGCGCGCTCCGCCCGGCACCCCGCGCCGGCCCGCTACGAACGCGTCCAGCCTAACGCGGATTTTCTCCTGCAAGTCGCCGACTCCGGGAGGAGGCCGCCGAGACGCCTGCGGGAACCCGGGGAGGGACGCGGCCGGGCGGGGGAGGCGGGGGCGCCCCACGCACCCGGGAGGCGGGCAATTACAGCTAATTAGCTGCGGAGCGTTCCTGTCCGGGAGCGGCGTCTGGGAGGCCAGCGTCGGGGCTGCGCGCGCCTCGGAGGGCCCGGGGCCCTGGAGAGCTGCCCCAGCTGGGAAAGCCTGGTCCGAGCCGCGGGGCTCCACTCGCCGCCCCAGCCCTGGCCCCCGGACAAGTCGAGAACGGTCCCGTCTGCGGCCGCCGGGGCCTCCAGGCCTCGGGCACGGGCTCGTGGCCCACCTGCCGCCGCCGACCTTTTGGGGGCGGGGAGGAGAGGCCCAGGATGGCTCGGCTCCGCGGGCCGCCGAGACCCTTTGTCCGCGCGCGCCGCTGCGCCTGGCCGGCTCCCGCAAGTGCAGCAAAGCGCCGACCCCACGACGCGTGCCCACGGCGTCTTTACCTGCACGCGGGGCTGCCCCGGACAGCCCCAGGCCTGCGGCCCTGACGGAGCGCACGGCGAGGCCGAGCCCCGCCGCGGGCCCCGCGAGGTGCCCGCGCCCGCGCCGCCGCCGTCTTCCCCGGCTGCTGGGTTCCGACTCTGGGGGAGGGGGCCGAGCGAATCAGAGGCCACGGAACGCAGGTTTTGACTGAAATTAGAGCGTGTTTATTTGCAGCAATCCTTTAACAATGATCAGATTTTGACAAGCGACAGCAATTACTGCCTAAGTGTTGCCTCCAGATAGGAGCGGCAGATAGGAAAGTGTGTTATCTGGAAAACAAACGGAAAGGCCCGGGACGGCGCTAATCAAATCGCCATCTCCCCAAGTCTGATTGACAGGGCAGATCACCCTCAGATAATGAATTTATTACATTTCCTGGGTTATTTACAAAAGGCGGGGGGGAGGGCCAATCCGGATTGCCCCCTAGGTTTAACTGTAAATTAACAAGAAAAATTGGTTCGAGAAAAATAAACCACCCTAGACTGAAACTCTGTGCTCTCCTTCCTTGTTACTGCTTTCCATCTTTAAAAAAAAAACTGTTCTATGAACATAGCTTCTAAAATAGTTTCCCAGAGATTAAATATCCCTTTGCAACCCACAGTATGTCTTTTTTTTCTTTAAAAAAAAAATCAATCCTTCTATGCAGTACATGAAGGATTATAAAAGTGGATGGCTTATATACATACATTTTAAAACTCGGTTTTGCCTCTTACAACAGACTGAAATTAATAGGAATAAAAGAAATCTACTGGGCATTTGGCTCCCGAGGCTGCAGAACATGCATGGCAGTTGTACATGGGACACACGGGCCAAACATCCTTGTGTGTGCGTGTGTGCGTGTGTGGGAGGCACACCTGCATCTCGCCACGTACAGGCATCACTGTGGCAGAGGCTGCTGCTGATGCACCGGCTGGAGCTTCCCGCATCGTGTTCTGTCATTACTGTATTTGTTTGTATGCCAGCTCAGATCTGTTTAGGAAATTATCGTTTCACTAGCCACAAAAAAAAAAAAAAAAGCAAGCTGACTATACAATACATTTGCAGAAGATGCTGCAGAAAGAAAAAAAAACTAAACAAAAAGACTTTCGTGAAATTTGACTTGGACTAGTCAGAGGGCTTCTGCATTTTTCCCCTTCTCCAGAGATTTAGGTGGAGAATAGGTAACTTCTAGTGTAGTCTCTCAATATTTTTGTAATAATTAAAGCTATATTAAAGTATCCAGACATATAGGTCTCATTCGAACTGAATGGCAATTTATTAATAAACAAACAAGGATGAATATGTTCAACAAAAAAAGAAAAGATGATAGAATAAGATTAATACAGTTTCCCTTTTTTATATAATGAGAACAAAGGCACAATTTCAGGTTTCAGGCACTTTCACGTCAGGTTTTGGAAACACTTTGTGGCGTTTGGTCCACGACATCCAACTACAAATTAAAAATAAATTACTATGTTGCAATTTACATTTTAAAACAAGTCCTTGAATAAAAAGCAAGCGATTCTGCTCTACGGGGACTCTCTCTCGACAGAGGGTAAAAAATGGCTATCTTACAGGAGAGGGCAGGCGGCCCGAGAGGGAGCGAGAGGGAGAGGAGAGCAAGGAGGGACTTACGTGCGACGTGCAGGGACACTGTCCGTGGCCTCGCTACGGCACGGCGCACGCTCTGGCTTACTTAGACAAGGCACAGTGGAGGAGGTGGCTCTCAATTACTCGCTTAAGAAAACAGTTTTTTTTTTTTTCTCGGAGCTGGTGAGTGGAACTTCTGGAAGGACTGAAGCCGGTACGGTGAAGATTTCTCAAGTTTTAGGAATTGCATTATTTTTATTTTATTTTTTTTTAGTTTCGATTTTGCATTGACGGGTTCTTTGGGGCCGTGCCTGCTTCGGGGTTCGCCCCCGAGGTGCGGGAGGGCCTGGCGGGCGTCAGAACTTGCTGCAGTCGTAGACGAACGCCCCGGACGTGCGGTACAGCGACTGGCCGGAGGGGAAGGCCATCTGACAGCTACTGTTCCCGTTCACGGGCGAGTTGTTCAGGCCGAGCCGCTGCGACTCGAACATCTCCCGCACCGAGTGAAAGTTCTGCTGCTGGCCCGGGTAGCCCGCGGCCGCCGCCGCCGCCGCGGCGCTCGCCAGGTGGCCCAGGTCTCCGCCCGCCTGGTTCAGGTACCACGAGGGCAGGCGGCCCTGGTGGGCCGCGGCGTGGTGGCCGGCCTCTTGGCCGCCCCCGCCGTGGCTCAGGGACGCCGAGCTGCTGCTGGTGACCGGAGGCAGAGAGTAGTCGGGCAGGGGGTCCTCCACGGCCGAGCCGCCCGCGCCCCCGGGCGCGCCCTGCAGGTGGCCGCCGCGCTCGCCGGCCGCGTACAGGCTCATGGCCTGCAGGTTGCAGTGGTAGGTCCCCGCGCCGCCCGCGCCGCCGCCGCCGCCCGCGCCCCCCGCGCCGCCGCCGCCGCCGCCCGCACCGCCGCCGCCCGCGCCCGCGCCGCCCGCGCCGGAGCTCTGGCTGCAGGGGGAGCTGTAGAGGGAGCTCTGGCCCGGCGAGTAGGCGCCGAGCGCCAGCGGGGGTGCGATGCCCGCGCGCGACGACGCGGCCGCCGCCGAGGCCAGCAGGCCGGGGCCCAGCTCGCCGGCCGCGCCCTGCGGCGACCCCCGCAGCGACGTCATGATGTTGTCCACGCTGAAGCCCTGGCTGTGGTGCGGCGGCGGCGCGGGGGGCGCGGGCGGCGCCGGGGGTGCGGGCGGCGGCGCGGGCTCGGCACCGTCGAGGCTCAGCGGCCGCGCCGCCGCCAGGCTGCCCGGCGGGCTGCTCCCGCTCGACAGGGAGCTACTGCTGCTGTCGGGGCTCTCGATTTTGGGCACCGCGGCGGCGGCGGCGGCCGGGGACAGGGGCTGGGGCGGCGAGGGGCACGTACCGTTCTCCGTCTTGATGTCCTGGATGCGCACGGGCGGCGGCTGCGGGCCGGGCGCGGCGCCCTCCGTCTGCTCCGGCGGCGCGGGCGCGGGCGCGGGCGGGCGGCCCGGCGGCGGCGGCGGCTCCTTGAGGTGCAGCCGGTCCTTCTCCTCCTTGTCTTTCACCGCGTCCTTTTTCTTGAAGCGCCGCCGCCGCCGCAGGAAGCTGCCGTTCTCGAACATGTTGTACGAGTCCGGGTCCAGCGTCCAGTAGCTGCCCTTGCCCGGCTTCTTGTCGTCGCGCGGCACCTTGACGAAGCACTCGTTGAGCGAGAGGTTGTGGCGGATGCTGTTCTGCCAGCCCTGCTTGTTGTCCCGGTAGAAGGGGAAGCGGTCCATGATGAACTGATAGATGCCGTTGAGGGTGATCTTCTTGTCCGGCGCGTTCTGGATGGCCATGGTGATGAGCGCGATGTAGCTGTAGGGCGGCTTCACCATGTCCTTGGGCTGCGGCTGCGGCGTGTAGGGCCCGTAGGCGCGCGCCATGCCGCCCGGGTACTGCTCGGCGTGCGCCGGGTGCGAGTACACGCTCATGGGGGCCGGCATGGCGGTGTAGCCGCCCCCGGCCGCCGCGGCCGCCGCGCGGTAGTAGCTCTGCTCGCCGCCGAGGTAGGGCACCACTCCCAGGGAGTTGGGGCTGGACACGGAGTAGCGCGCCTGCATGGCCCCCGCTGGCCGCCGCTGCTGCTGCTGCCGCCGCCGCCGCCGCCGCGCGCCGCCCCCCACCCCCGCTCGGGCCGGGCCGCGCCGCGCCGGCCGCCGAGTGCGAGTCCGGGCCCCGCCGCCGCCGCGCTGCGTCCGGCGCGGCCGCCCGCCCGAGGCCCCGCGGCCTCTCCCCGCGCTCGCTGGGGGCTCCTCGGGCGCCGCCGGACGCCTCGGCACCCGCGCCGATCGCCGGGGAGGGCTCGCTGCAAGTGGAGATGGCCGGACGAGGACGCGGTCAGCCGCCTCGGAGGAACTCGCGGAGCCACTTCAAGGCGCGAGCCGGCGGGGGGAGAGGAGAGCCGAGAATCAGCGGCGAGAAGGCGCCCTCCTCGCCAGCCTGCCTGCGCCTTCCAGGAGAGACTCTGTCCCGAGCTGCCGGCCAAGGCGGCCAAATAACCAGGGGCGGCGGGCGGGGGGTGGGGGGCCGCGCGCCGGCCGCCTGCCCGGGCCCCGCGTCACCTCTTTGCAGTCTCTCGCGCGCCGGCCGCTTAAGGAAGCATTGGGAAAAACTTCTGAACTTTTGAGCATCCGTCACCCAGCCCAGGACTTTTTTACGCAGTTACATTTTTTTTTTCCGGGCAGCGGAGCCCCGCCCCGCTACGGCGGCCGCAGCCAATGGCAGGGCGAGAACCGCCTCTGAATGAGCTGGAGGCCGAGCCCCACCGGCCCGCGCCCCGCGGCCGGAGGACCGCGGGGCTGACCACACGCGCGCCGGCCGCCCGGGCCCCGCGCCCGCGCCCCTGCCAGCGCGCCCCTGCCCGAGCCGCAGCCGGTGCGCTCCCCGCGCCCGCCAGCCCGCCTGCGCGCCAGCCCGCCCGCCGCCGGCGCCCCGCGCCGCCCCCTCAGCCCCGGCCTTCCTCCGGACGCCCATTGTTGGCGCAAACTTCCTGGGTCCTCCTGGACCCCCAGCAGACCCTTCCTCGCTTAGTCGCAGGAGCTGAGACCCCGCGCCGGCTCTCTGGCGTCTCCGCCCGGCGCCGGGGTACCCCGGGCCTCTCTGCGTCCACTGCGCGCGTCCCGTCCTCTCCTTCCTGCCCCCGCCCCCACCCAGCCTCCAGTCTCTCTCGGTTCACGGACGTCTCCGCTTTTGCCCTACCTGGAGCCAGGCACAAAGGGCCTGATTCGGAGCGCTCGGCCCCACAGCCCTGCTGTTTCCGGGGGTGGGGTGGGGGTGGGGAGCTGCTGTCGCCTCGCCTCACCTCGCCCCTGCCTGGACACTTCTCCAGCCGAAATAAGGGTAGGGGGTCCAGTGCCCTTCTGGGAGCCCCGGAAGGTGCTTCGCCCCGGTCGGCTGGGCCCGCCCCGCTCTGGGGCTCGCGGTGGCTCTTGGCCTCCCGTGGGTGCGGGCAGCGCAGGCTGCTGGAGCCCCGCGCCCTCTCTGCACGCTCGCGGGCTCCTAGGTGAGGGGTTCTACCCGCTCGCCGCGCACCGCCCCCTCTTGTCCGCCGGCCACGTTTCGGCTCAGAGGAGGGGTCAGGCTGCGGCGGGCTGTGTGACATTAGCAGGTCTGATGACAAAAAGCAAACCAGTACGCCCAAGAACTGAGCGCTTCTCCAAGGCCACTCTGTCCCCACGCGCGGGCTGCGGGCTTCCAGAGACAACGGGTACGTGTGGGGGCCGTGGTCACGATCACACCTGCGGGGTGGCCCAGAGATTGTGGGAGAAGACACACGGAAGGCCCCCCGCTCTTTCGGCGTACTTGCAATCTCTGGGTATCTGGACTGGGCTGCAAAGAAAGCAAGCGAAGAGAGAAACAGCAGGAGGAGGGCTGGGCCTCCCTCTGCCCCCAGCGACTCCCACCGAAAGCTAGGCCCTTCGTTCGCAGCGGCGGGAAGGGGCCGCTGCGTGCGCGCCAAGCGTCGAACACTAATGCCCCCCTGGCTTCGCCATCCTTAACCCAAGTACAGGCCGTCCTGTCATGGGCTCCTTTTGGCTCCTTCACTTTGGCGAGAGAATTCTAATTGCGACTTCACGTGTCAGGCGTGAAGACGAGTGTGGCAGGCAGAGAACAATTTGGAAAATAATTGCATGCCCAAATGGACATTTCGTGGGCGTGGGGGGAGAGGAGGACCTGGCTTTGGGGAGTGTGTGGGGGGCACTTGCCAAGAGGATCCGAATGGCGAGGCTGTCGCCTGCTAGGCTTCCGGGCTCTGGGGTCACTCGGTACTGGCCGGCCAGCTGTGTGCAAGGCCAAATCCCCGGGGTGGGCTGAGAGAAACACCAGGTCGGTCAGCAGCGACGGTCAGTATCTGTTCCTGGGGACTTCTAGGTGAAGTGGAAAAAAATGAATCCGTTTCCAACCCCCGAGTCCCGCACCCAGAAGGACTCAGCGGCCCTCTTTACCGAGGCTTGGAGCAGAGACATTTGGTGAATTCGCTCTCCAAACTGCGTCTGCACCGTTAGGCGTGTGCGCGGAAGAATGCAGCGACTGGGGTCGCGTGGGTTCCCCCGGCCTCGCGCTCTGCCGGCTCCCGCAGCCCGCAGCCCACCACCCCTGCGTCGGCCCAGGGTTAGGGCTTTACGCATTCGACAGCTGCGGGGTTCTCGGCTCTGCGCTGCGGGTATAAAAACGGCCTCTGTGAAATTAGTATCTGGCTTTGCGGAAAAATAAATGGCGGGGTGCAGCGTTATACAGGATCAACTTTCCACTGCTCTAGCGTCTGGATATGGGCCAGGAAAAGATATTTGCTTTTGTGCTTTATAAGTCTACTCGGAAGCCAGCCTCCCGTAAACGGTTTGATTGTATTTCAAGCACTTTGCCTATTTTCTCGGTGGTGGTGGAGGTATTTGAACATGGAGACGCAGACACGGTGTCTCGGGGAGAACAGGTTAAAGCTTTAATTTTCACCCTAAAGATGTCGATGCCCCTTTTTTGCTGCTGGGCGTGTCCCGCACAGCGCTCCACTCCGTTGGCAGACGAGCCCCCGCGCGACCCCCGCGCTTCGTTTCTGACTTCCCGTCCACTTGCAACCCCAAGGCCCCTCCGGCGACCGCGGTAAATGGACGTTTGGCGGAACGTTTGGTCGGCGCGCGCTCCGCCCCCCGTCCCCTCCCGGGCCCGCCGGGCGGGGGTGACGAAGTCCGGGCCCACCGAGGGGCTCTGGGCTCTGAGGCGGGGGGGGGGGGGGGGGGTGTGACGTCACCGCGGGGTTCACAACAAGGCCTCCCCGGGCCCCTCCTGCGGAAACTCACCAGGAAGCGGGGACGTGGCGGGCGCTCCGGGAAATGCGCGGGCAGGGGGTCGCGGTGACGCCGCAGGAATGTGTGTGTGGCGTGGGGGGGGGGGGTAGAGGGTGCCCTAGCAAGAGTAATCACGAGCCAGGAGCTCGCCTCGCCTCCCCAGATCAAGTACAGGCAGTGCGGGTTGAGGGGCGGATCCCCGAGTCCAGAAAGTCGCTTGCGAGGGGCGTGAGCCCAACCCGCTCCACGCAGACTTCCCGCGCTGCCAGAGACCCACGGGGAAACTTTCTGGGTCGCCCGCAGCGACCCCTTCTCCGCCCGAATTCCGGCTTCTCCGCGCGTTGAGGCTTGGGTTCAGCCCGGAAAGTGACCCGTCGGGGGTGCGGGGAGCGGGCTGCGGGCTCCGGAGGTGTGTGCGTGCGGCGCGCCTGGCGGTCAGGCCCGTCGGCCCAGCGCCTGCCCCTCGGCGGCGGGGACGCCAGGGGAAGATGAAGGCAGCCACCCCGACAGCGCGGCTCCAGCAGCTGCAGAGAGGTCCGTCTGGGGGAAGCCTTTGAACCATTTGGAGAATTGTCTCGGTCTCCATTTGGCCTCGGCCTTGGAGGCCGGAGGCCCAGGGCCGGGGGCATCTCCGAGCGCCACGCCCCGTTATTCGTTTCCGAGCCGGCCGGCCGGAGCGTCTCGTTCGTCCTCGTCCTCGGTGTGGCTTCCTCGCGGACGGACGGAGCGGGCGGGGGCCTAGTGTCCGGGTGGCCCCTACCCCGGGTGGATCGGCTTCCTTTGCTGTCGGCTTTTTCCCGCAGCGCCTCCGATTCAGCCCCCTCCTAGCGGAAAAATAATTCCTACCTAGCACAAACGAAAAAAACGTTTGTTTTTCGATTGTGTCGCCGCCACAGCGGTGCTCGAGATGGAATGAACCCCAACAGTGTCCTCTTAGGGGACACCCCCTCCCGCGCACACCGGGAGGGGTAACTTCTCGTCACCCTCCGAGGGCCCGCAAGGATGCGGGAGCCTCTGCCTGCCGGATTGCTCGCCTCGCGGCCAGCCCACCTGTCGCCTCTGTGCGGGAAAGCGGGCTTGCGACATTCAGAGCTGAGCCGAGCGGCTGGAAGTCGCCGCGGGGCGCGAGGCTTCACCCTTAGGGCCTGGCCACAGCAGGTTCCTTGTCCAGGAGGTAGACGAAGATCCGAACCGTCACCCTTCCCTAATAAAGGGCGAGAGATAAAATGTGAACACTGGTGGGCGATTGGAGAGGGACGCGAGGTGCGTTCTCCTCCATTCCGGTCCCCCAGCAGCCCCGCGGGTCAGCTGCCGCACTTCAGGGCCTCGAAGGGCGCAGGGCCCCATCGCCCCGCACACTCGCTCACAGGGGACGCGCGCCACGCAGGGCCGGCGAGTCCCCAGGCTCCCTCTAGACGAGCAGAGCCAGAGACTTGCGGGGTCGAGGCTGGCGCCTTCCCGGGCCAGAGCGCAAAGCGCGCGCTTTTCCCGCATGAACGCGCCTTGGTCGTGGGTGTCGGGAGGAAAGGCTCTGAGCCACAGCACCCACGCACAGACACGGCCGGGGCCGCAGGCGCGGCGAGGTCGGCAGCACCTGGCAAGCGGCTGGCTCCTCCCGGTCGCCGGCCCCGCACCGCGCGGCCCCGCGCTCCGAGGCTGCGGCGAGCCCTGCCTCCCGAGGGCCACCTCCCGAGGGTGCCGTCGGCCCCTTCACGTTTCTGGAGGGCCTCAGCTCTGCGACCGTCCAGCCGCTGCCCCTCACTTGGCCCCGAGTGGCCGCGCGAGGACGCACGGCTGGGCCTGGTGTGTATTAAAACGACGCGGTCGGCCGCGCACCCTGGACCTTGCGGGGCAGCAACTGCGGGACTCAGCAGGAGCCGGGCGGTGGCCCCGTTTTGACAAGGCCAGCACCTGGTTCGGGGTAGCCAGCCGGCGTTCCTGGAGGGCCCGAGGGTCGACGCCGAGTCTCCGCCTGGCCCCGGTGGCCCCGTGGCCCGGCGCCCCTCCCGTCGCTAAAGGCTTCCCCGGGCGCAGGCGGAGAAAGGGCAGTGTGGAAGCCCGCAGACCTCTCGGCCCACCGGGGCTGGGCACGCAGACCTCGCAGCCAGCGCCTGCAGCCTCTAGGGCGCGGGACCCTGCGCCAGCTCTGCGCGCCGGTGCCGGGCACTGCGTGTGCTGCGAGCGCCCCCTGCCGTCCCGGCTGCGCCTGTGCGACCGCGACCCGCTCGGGCCTTTCCTCGGGCAGCGCCGGTTTTGGGGAGGACCCTCCGTGGGGTCGCCGGAGCGAGACCCCGAAGAGCCTGGCTTCTGGTTCTGGCACGCTCCGACTCTCCTCTTCCCAGGGTCTCTTGGAGGGACCTCTTCGGGCTGAAGGCGCGGGCGAGGGACGTCCTGAGAGGCCGGACATGTCTTGGGACCCGGGCTCTGGGCCACCGGCTGCGCGTTCCTTGCAGGCGGCCCCTTTAATTGTTGTGCACACTACCGAGAGCGCGAGGCTGCTTCGTCGTCGAGTGAATTACGCCCTGGGAGATGCCAAGGAATGCATTCACTGGCAAGCAGGACTGCCAATAAAAGTTGCAAATGAAGACTGCTGGTTTCCAGGAAAATGTACTTCTGTTTTTTTCACCACTCCTTCGTCTTAATTAAAAAAAAAAAAAAAAAAAAGCCAGAGCCTCCAAAGAACCGGCTCAGAGAACTGGCCCAGTGGCACGCCCAGATGGGAACCGAGAGGGCGCGCGCACACTGACGCTGCTGCGCCCGCGTTCACGTGCGGGAAGCTGCCTGCGGATCGGCGCTGTGCGCTTGGAAGTGGGAGAGGAGACTGCAGTCCACGGAGAGGCGCGTTCCACGGGGCAGGGGGTAGGCGAACAGGTGCTCCCCCTTGCTCAGCCATGCGTAGGCGCTGTGCTAAGTTCAGGCAACAGAGCAGCTTTCCCCCAAAGTCTCCTGCACAGAGACCTGACTTGGAGCTAGAACACACGTTCCGGCACCAGAGCCCCACTTCTGCCTCTCGGAGCTTGCGTTTAGCGCAGAGCCAGTACTGCTGAGAAGCGAGTGCGGGTAGCAGGCCGCTTGCCCAGCGGAGAAATGGGTCAGCACGTGATGATGCTGGGTCGGGGGCAGGGAGCCCCCGCGGTTCCTCACGGGCTACAAGGAACGCGGCATTGAATCCTCACAGGGCGCTGCCGCCCGCGCTGCTGTCTGCGTTTCGCGCATGAAGAAAAAGGAAGACTCGAGTTTGCTCTGTAACGTCTCATTGGATCTGAAATGTCCTTTGCGATGAGACGCGTCATGTACGCGCCAGCAAGAGGGAAAAGAAGTTGGATTAGTCAACGTTGTGGCTGGCAAATCCCATCTCTCTTTCAGATAAAGTGCGTTTGTCAGACCCGCGATGCCTTTGCTGCTCTGGTTAACCGACAGGTCGGTGAAGGCCTTCTCCGTGTCTGGCTTGTGTGCAGGTAATATCTACACCCGTGCTGGCGTCCTGTGAATACAGCACACGGGCACTGACCTGCACAGCCACATGTGGCCCAGGGGTCATGTCTGAGTACCGGCACCTTGCCCGGAAACCCTCCCAAGAACACGCGCAGGGCCTGGAAGACAGAAACACAGGCCCCCAGTGGGGGCGAGGGCCCCAGGGAGGCCCTAAGTTCAGCCAGGCCACCGCAGGGCTCTGTCCTCCCAGCAGGTCCTGGCCCTGGAGGGGGAGCATCCCCTCGATGGCGCGCGGGGGGGGGGGGGGGCGGCGGGGCGCCCCAGCCCCAGGCCAGACAAGGAGAGGTGGGGGGGGGTCGCCCGGCTCTCCGCAAGAGCAGCCGGTGCGGGCGTCCTCTGCTGGCATCCTGAGGCCGGGCTGTGTTTAGTCTGCCTCGCTGTCCTCTTTCCTGAACAGATGGCAAGAGGAAACCATTGTCCCAGCCATACCCTGGCCCCATCCATCATTCTCTCACCTACTGTCCCCAGCGCGGCGCAGGGCTCATGGCTGTTCGGTGGGGGCCGGGTCACCGGGAGAGTCCCCACCCCCTGCTCCGGGCTCTCCAGCACAAAGGTTGACAATAAAGCAGGCCCCAGATTAGATAAGGTTGAATTACGCTTTCATAAGGTGCCAGGCTTGGGTGCAAGTGTGCGCTTCTTGTTCCTTGTTTTCTTGGCCATCGTTCTGTGACTTGTCAGGGACAGGACCCCCTTGCTGCTGGTCAAGAAGGAGCCAGGTCGCCCGGGGCCCAGCTGGCCATGCAGAGCTGTGGTGCCCCTGTGCGTGCTGACGCACCACAGCGCCTGGTGCACGGTGAGAAATGCCGGCCTGCGTTTGTGCTATCAAAGGTGATCTGTTCGGCATGTTTGTTTGGGTGAGGAACGCGTCCAAAGGCAGGCAGACGTGTCGCTGGGGAAATATGTTGGCTGGCATTTTACATAATAGGAAAACAGCCGGGGCCACACGCTCGCTCTGCCGCCGTGAGCTCGGCACATTGTCTGCTTTGGAAGCGGCTTATTTTCTGGTAAACATCGCAGGCGGCGGTGCCGACTGGTTTTTTTTGGGAGGGGAAAGGAGGGATGAGCTCAGGTTCACTGGAGCTCCCAGGCTGGGTCTGTTCCCAGCGTCGCTGGCTGTCCTAGAAGGAATGGCCATCACATTTCCGTTCTCAAGTGATGCTTGGACAGGGGCTCCGTGTCCTCCACGGGTTGACCCATTCTGAGTTTCCCGCGAGGGGGTTCAAGGCAGCTGGCTCTTCTTGCCTCTGGCCGGCGTGTGTGCGTCAGTTTCCCGGTGCTCTCCACGGCTGTGCTGACGGCGGGGAGACACAGGCTATCGGGGCCGCTGACATGGGCTGTAAATCTCCAAGCGGCAGAGCAGGAATCCCACCGCGCCCACGTTTTCCCAGGGAGCTTTCGCTGGCTCACAATGCAGATTGGAGCCGGAGTGTGGGACGCAGGTCAAGGGCTGGACTCAAAGCTCTTGGTGTCCCTTTACAAACACACAGCGCTCACCCGCCCGGATCTGCTTGGCCAGCAGTGGCACAGATACTGGACAGGTGTCGACATTGGGTGGAAACCTAAAAATGACGGCTGTGGGATTTGTTCCTTCTCTCCGGAAAAACTCAGTGGGTTTTGAGCTGTCCACTCTAATGCACATCTCCGTGAGTTCGATTCACCCTCTCCCACTCTGCTCTGCACCTGGCCAGTTAGGAGTATTTTAAAAATCTTTGAAGTTAAATGGGTGTCGGGGGAAGAGAGGAGAGACTGGAGGTAGAGTCAGACCAGAGATCAAATCGAGGTCTCAAATTGTGATGTGTAATTTTTTTCAGCTTAGACCACCTTCTTTTAGAAGGCCTGACTGTGATGATGAGTGCTCTCATTGAAAAAGTTGGTTAACTTAATTATTTGAGATGTGGAGAGACACCATCCACCTGCCAGCTCACGCTGCAAAAGCCGCAACAGCGCCCCCTAGGGGTCCATTCAGGAGCTGGGCGCTTCACTCGGGTCTCCTACCTCCTTGGCAGGGACCCAGTTACCTGTGGCCTTCAGGGTCCTGCTGCGTGGGTAGGCACCTGGAGGCAGGAGTCGGAGCTGGGAATGGGGCTCTGCGTTTTTTCTTTTCTCCCTTGCTCTTTCTCCCCCTTCTCCCTCTCCCTCTCCCTCTCCCTCTCCCTCTCCCTCTCCCTCTCCCTCTCCCTCTCTCTCTCTCCCCTAGGCACATACAGGCTTATAGTTCAAGCGTGTCTCCTGTTTGTGCCATTTTTATTTTTAAGGCTGTCTGAACTCTCTAACGCTGCGAATTGTTTTTCTATCGCCTTGTCCTTCACGACGGGCACTGTCCTGGGGAGAGGAGGGGGCACAGGCCTCGACCACAGCCTGCTGGGCTGGGGCAGCGTGGGCCCCCACGGAGCGCCTGGCCTGGGCCTGGGCCGCAGTGCCTGCTCCTAGGGCTGCCGCATCCTCGCCAGGAGCCAGGACCAGGCTGCACACAGAACCCCGGACCCTGCAAGCCGCGCGCGTACAAAGGGGCAGGGGGTTCTGGGGCCTCCTTCTTGGCAGATAAAGCTCGTGTGCAAGGCCGTCCTGGGACGAGGAAACCCTCCCCTCTTAGGGCAGAGGCAGTGGGGAGGTGTGGGGCCACTTGTGGGGGGCTCAGGGCTCAGCTCCCCAGCACATCCCCTTGCTGCCCGGGCGGGCGTGGGCGGTCCCCAGGAATGGTGCCCATCTGCAGGCACAGCCGCGCGTCTGCACGCACACGCCCTGTCCCTGGGGAAGGCCAGGCTCCCAGATGACACACAGGGTGACCGTGGGCAGGGTGCTTGTAGGGTGGGGAGTGGGAGTAACTGCTCCCAGCTGTGTCATCCCCAAGCAAACGCCACAGAGAAATGAAAGCTGCTCCCATCGATGGCTGGGAGTGCGGCCACAGCTGGAGGACCCGTGCTGCCAGTCGGGCTCAGGGAGCTTGGCTGTAATCGGTTCACCTGTTTCCAAAGGAGAGAATACAGCGTCCCTAACTGAGCTCGAAGTTAGAGGGGCTGGCATTGAGGCTCAGTGGGTTAAGCTGCCACTCTATGGGGGCCTGTTTGAGTCCTGGCTGCTCCATTTCTGATCCAGCTCCCTGCTAATACACCTGGGAAGGCAGTAGTTGGTGGCCTAAGGGCTTGGGCCCCTGCCATCCACACGGGAGACCAGGGTGGAGTTCCAGGCTCCTGGCTTCTGTAGCCATCTGGGGAGTGAATCAGTGGATGGAATCTCTCTCTCTCTCTCTCTCTCTCCCTTGCTGTGTAACTCTGCCTTTCAAATAAAGAGATCTTTTTATGAGATAATGAACTACTTAGAGCTGACCACATGCCCATTCTAAAGTATCTTTGTATCAAAGCATCAAGGCACAAGACTGGGAAAGAACCTGATTTGGACATGCACTTGTAGGAACTGTGGACTGCGGCTGATGGCTGGAGTGGGGGCTGAGCACCATGCAGTGTGAGTGTGCAGGCGGCCGGATTACAGAGCGGAATAGGGAAACCCCCATGTGCAGGGTTGTTTTGGGCAGGGAGAGCTGGGGGAGGGGGTAGGGAGGAGAGGTGTGGACAGCCCCAGGGAACCTGGAGAGGAAGACATCAGCAAGGGGTAAAGAGGAAGGCTCAGCCAATCTCAGCACCAGGCTTGGGTTTCAGCTAAGCCCTTTATCTCCCCTCTGCTCTGATGTTATCACTGGAGAGAATGGTCAATCCTTTAAATAACATACACTGATTCACAAAATGAAGGTGCTGAGTAGGGGCCATAGCTTGAGGCCAGTATTGATTTCTGTCACCATGGATGAGTCTTATCTCTGGGGCCTGTCACCAGGGCAGTGCAGAGGCTGGGCAGGGAAGGGGCGGGGCGGGGCTGGGGCAGGAGAGGGGGTGGTGGCGAGGGCTGGCTGCTGGGTCCCACTGTGTGTACAGTGTGTGTGGCGGGTGTGCACATGCGGGAGGTGTGTGTGCATGCCTGTGTGGTGGCGTGTGCACAGCATGGGCACGTGTGCATGTGTATGGTGTGTGCACCTGCAAGGACATGCGGTGAGCTTGTGCGGTGTGCGTACCGTGTGTGCCGTGTGCACCTGCGCGTGTGTGTATATGTGGCACCTGCACTGATATGCGGTGTGTGCGCACCTTGGAGCTTGTGCGGTGTGCGTACAGTGTGTGTGCCGTGTGCACCTGCGCGTGTGGGCGGTTTGTGCACCTGCGCGTGTGTGTATATGTGGCACCTGCACTATATGCAGTGTGTGCGCACCTTGGAGCTTGTGCGGTGTGCGTACAGTGTGTGTGCCGTGTGCACCTGCGCGTGTGGGCGGTGTGCGCGCCTGCGCGTGTGTGTATATGTGGCACCTGCACTGATATGCGGTGTGTGCGCACCTTGGAGCTTGTGCGGTGTGCGTACAGTGTGTGTGCCGTGTGCACCTGCGCGTGTGGGCCGTTTGTGCACCTGCGCGTGTATGTATATGTGGCACCTGCACTATATGCAGTGTGTGCGCACCTTGGAGCTTGTGCCGTGTGGGTACGCTGTGTGTGCCGAGTGCTCCTGCGCGTGTGGGCGGTTTGTGCACCTGCGCGTGTGTGTATATGTGGCACCTGCACTATATGCGGTGTGTGCGCACCTTGGAGCTTGTGCCGTGTGGGTACGCTGTGTGTGCCGAGTGCTCCTGCGCGTGTGGGCGGTGTGCGCGCCTGCGCGTGTGTGTAGATGTGGCACCTGCACTATATGCGGTGTGTGCGCACCTTGGAGCTTGTGCCGTGTGGGTACGCTGTGTGTGCCGAGTGCTCCTGCGCATGTGGGCGGTGTGCGCGCCTGCGCGTGTGGGAGGCATGTGCGCACGCTCGCCTGTGAGCCTCCCACGCAGCCCGGAAGGGTTTTCCCGGGCCTTGTCTGTGGCCTGGAGCAGCGCGGGGTCTGGGAACGGGAACCGAGAGCAGCACCGGGATCCAGCTACGCCCCAGGGCGGCGAGCACGGCCGCTGTGGACACTCCTGCAGTCCCGCGAGTGGTCAGGTCCCACGTCCCACGCCGCCTGGCACGTCTGCGGCTGTGAGCCAAGGCTTTACGGACTTCTCTGCACTGGGTCCTCTTGCGAGTCTCCGTACACTACGACTGGGCCTGAGTTTTGCAGACTGGACGCCGGACACGAGTCCTGACAGAAGTGGTTTCCACTCCTGCGGCTTCTCAAGGCTTTTATTCCGGGGAAGCCGGGCCGGGCTGCGGTGGAGCTCTGGCGCCATCTAGTGGCCGAGCGGCAGACGTGCACTTCACGGTCCCGCCCGGCCCGGGCGGCTTCGCACCTGCCAGGTAAGCTGTTTGCGGGGCGTGCACCGCTTTCATGACCGGTCCCGAGAGTGTATCTGCCTCGCCGAGGAGAGGAGCAGCTGAATGACATGGGGTCAGACTGGAGTTTGCTTTGCCTCGCGTGAACTTGGATTCTTTTGCTTTGCACTTTGTCCTCCAGTTCCAAATCCAGAACGCACCCAGGAGGGGCCCTGGGGCCAGAACAGGGTCAGAACATGTGCTCGGGGGCTACACGCTTCTGCAGACACACCTGGGGCTGTGTGCATCCCGCACCTGGTCTCATCACCTCCACCAATTCTGAGCGCTCGGCAGCCCCTCCTCAGGGAAGACCCCTGACCCCAGAGGCCCCTTTTGTAGGTGCACTGTGGGCAGCTTCAGGTGTGTGTTGGGATGAGGGTGAAGATGAGGGTAGGGGGAGGCTGGGGAAGGGAGCACAGCCGTTGCTCACCAAGTGCAGGCTCTGGAGGAGCGAGGGGAGTGGCCTTGGGCAGAGGCATTCCAGAGCGGCGGGGTGCCAGGCTACCTCATAAAGTGGAGTTGAGGGGCTGGCGTGTGGGTGCTGTGCACACGGCTCAGCAAGTTACGGAGCTGCCTCAACAGTGAGTTGAGACGCCGGCACCCCATATGAGCACCAGAGCGAGTCCTGGCTGCTCCACTTCTGGTCCAGCTCCCTGCTAATGCACCGGGGAAAGCAGCAGAGGGTGGCCCAAGTGCCTGGGCCCCCACACCCACGTGGGAGACCAGAGTGGAGTTCTTAGCTCGTGGCTTTGGACTGGCTGTTTCAGCCATCTGGGGAGTGACCCAGTGAATGGAAGATATCTCTGTCTCTCTGTAACTCTGCCTGTCAAACAGATTTATCATTTCCAAAAAAAGCAGAATTAAAAAATACACTTGTTTTTGATGCAAAAAAAAAAAAAATCCGAGAGATTCACAGAGTATGTGTCCTAGAAGACTGGTCGGATTTCCCCAGTGAGCTCGGAGTTGTGTTCCCTGAAACTGCCAGACCCAGGCAGCTGCTTGGAAGTCTATGGGAGTCAGGTGGCCCAGGCACAGATATCGCCGCCACATCCCAGGTCAGGGGGCGCTCTCAGCCCACGCAGGGGTCCCGGGGCAGGGGGCGCTCTCAGCCCACGCAGGGCTGCGTGTCCCTGAATCACATTTGCTCTGGGCCCGAGGACCAGCTGTGAGGGAGCCATGCAGCACAGGCCGCCCCTACCGGCCACCCTGCGGAGGAGCCGCAGCCCACTGTGGGTGCCTGCTGTGTCCTCCGGCTTCCCCGGCAGCCTGCGAGTCTGATGCACCTCCTAAGCATCCAGCGTTGGAGAGACCCAGATCTGGTTCCCATGGCTCCTGGGGGCTGTGGGAGGCTCCCCTCCGTCTCTGAGCACAGAGGCCTCTGTGGGCCTCTGGTCTGCTCAGGGGCACCGCTCAGGGCCCTGGTGTGTGGTGGGTTGACCAGGTGGCCCTGTCTCCCACCCAGCCCTTCCTTCACTCCCTGATTGGCTACAGCACACACCTCGGGGAAGGAGAGGAGATCACCTGCTGCCAGGGCCCAGCCAGCGGGAAGAAAATGGTGGCAGTGACTGAGGGTGAGCAGAGAACAGCTAATTCAGTCTCTCCCCGGGCGGCCGGGCTTGGGAGGGCTTTCAGGGTGCCCATTCCTATGTTTCATTCTTTTTTTTTAATGTGCATTTGTTTGAAGGGCGGAGCTATAGAGAGAAAGGAAGCCACAGAGCTTTCTGTCTGCTGGTTCACTCCCCAAACGGCTGCAATGGCCATGGCTGGGTCAGGCTGAAGCCAGGAGCCTGGACTCCATCCTGGTCCCCCACATGGGTGGCAGGGGCTCAAGTACTCTTGGCCTCCTCTGCTGCCTTCCCAGGTGCATTATCAGGGAGCTGGATCGGAAGTGGAGCAGCCGGGCCTTGAACCAGCTCTCAGATATGGGATGCTGGGCTCACAGGTGATGGCTTAATCTGCTGCGCCAGAATACGGGGTCCTCCAGGACCTCCAGCTGGCCAGGCATGGGCACTGTGGCCTCAGTCACACCCCAGAGAGCTTGTAAGCCATGGAGCCAGCTTGTCCCACGGAGCATCCGGCCGGGCGGGAGGACTTCCTGGAGCCACATTAGCGCATGAGATGTCCTCAACCTCTCGCTCTCCTCTCTTTGTCTGGGGCCTGATGGACCCCAGCCAGAGCGACAAGTCTCACCAGCCAGCTGAGCCTGCAGGGAAGGGGCTCGTGGGGCGCCCCGGGTGTGGGAGGCGCAGGCGCGGGCATCTGGAGCCCCAGGGGCGTGGGACCTCCCGCAGCCTCTCCCGGCCCAGGTATTGCCTGAGTGAAGTTACATAAAAAGCCTTTATGAGCTGGGGCGAGCGTATGTGTTCTGGAAGAACATAAAGTCATTGTCTTCCGCGTCGAGAACGCCCCCTGCCTGGTCTCGGCTCCGCGGGCAGGTTTCCCACGGGCTCCCACGGGCTCCCACTGCTCCCGGCAGATGACGGAAGCCCACCCGTCTGGACAAAGCAGGGGGCTTTCTCTCCTGCCCGTGGCTCTTCAGAAAGGGTCCCTGGGGAGCCCTGTGGTTCTGGGGTCTCCTTGCTGCCTGGGCGTTTGCAATCGTGCGCACCGGCCGGTGTACCTGCTGAACCAGAGGGGGCCCGTGGCTGTCCCGTGGCCCCGCCAGGCCCGGCCCCTGCTCCTGTGTGACTGTCACCTTGCTGGGCGAGGTCGGGGTGAGCTTGGCAAGCGTCCCCTACAAGCAAGCAGATTTGTCTCGTGGGCGACGTGAGTGTCCTGGAGGCGGATTAAACAGCTGCAGGAAAGCTAGTCACCGGGTGCGTCTACACTCGCCAGCAATTTCTTTCTTGGCCAGACAGTCCGTTTGTGTGCCTTTGTCTGGCTTTTTTTTTTTTAATGACAGCAAAATGAAAACAACTTTTTTTTTGTTAGCTCGTGCGCGCGCGCTCTCTCTTTCTCTCTCTCACACACACACACACACACACACACACACGAGTCTGCATTCACCCCAGGAACTGCACACATTGGCTCTGAGCCCCTCACCCTGGAATCTGCTTCTGGTCGAGCTACAGATGGAGGCAGAAAGCCCGCAGGGCCCCGCTTAGGCGATCTCCTTCCCCAGGGCGATTCTCCCCTTTCCTTTGTCACAAAGCCCCTGGAGAAGACCGGCACTGGCTTTCTCAGCCAGGGTGGGGCGGGCGCCCAGGGCACTTACCTGAGCCCCTCTGTGCCCTCCGGGGCCAGAGGGGCAGAGGACGGGCTCTGGGGCTCCTTTGCTTCGGCCAAGAGCTGGACACCAAGCCCTCAGGTTCGCTGCGGGGTCTCCCTCCCCGCGGTCAGCCGGGGCTGTGGGCTGGAGGCAGCCTCAGAGGGGCTTCCCGGGAGCTCACTCTTCTGCTGGATGAGGGCGAGCGACCGAGCCGTGCCCGTTTTCTCGTACCCGTGGTGTGTGTGTGCACGCACGCGTGTGCAAGCAAGCCAGGAAAAGCCCCTTGTGAGTTACTTCACTCCTCGCAAACTCAGCCCAGCCTTCGAAATCGCCCAAGGACCTTTTCATGAGTTCAAAGGAAATATGTGCTATTTCGGGCTCTGAACCTGTCTCCGTAGCTGCAGAGTTTTCCCAGCACGTCCCATGCAGGCTGCACCCCGGGGGGAGGGGAGACAACCACAAGTGCTTGCTTCCCACTGGACAGACTTTAGAAATCAGACTGGCCCGGCCGTGGCCTTCCGTTCATGGGCTGAGTCTAGAGAGGCATGGATTTCTCTTTAAAAAGCCCAGGATGAAGTCCCTGGTGTGTGTGTGTGTGTGTGTGTGTGTGTGCACGCGCGCGCCTGCACACTGTGGCAGCCACAGCCTCCACGTGGCTGAACTGTGACCACGGATCTTGCCCTTGAGTGTTCTCTCTGTGGGTCAGCCAGCTCTCTCAGCTTCCTGGCAGCTGTGGTGGACTTGACCACGCTGTTGGACACGGCCGGGGACCAGTGCGAGGTTAGGTTACGGTGGGCCAGGGAGGGACCCCCTGGATCTGCAGAGCAGAGAGCGAGGTTGCCGTGTGAGAAACATTGGCGATAGGGCAGACTTAGCTGTGCCTTGGTCCTTCCTGCTGTGTGGAGGGTACTTGTCCAGCAGATGCTGAACTGTTGGATAGTACCAACCTCCTCTCTGTGTGTGCATATACTGGTTTTTTGTCTTTATCCTCATACCTATGAGAAAGTTGAACTTATACATTTGGCAGAGTAAAAGATGAATGACAATAACAAATAATAAAATGGAACAGTTATAAGATACTATATATTAGTTATTTAAACCTTGGGAATTATTTCTGGAATTTTCCAAGTAATAACACAGCACCATGACTGGATGTGGGTAACTAAACCACAGAAAGAAAAACCATGGCGGGGGGACTCTGTTCTTGATCATTGTGATTTTTTTTAAAAAGATGTATTTGTTTGAAAGGTGAAGCGGCACAGAGAGATAAAGAGGGAGAGCGAGGGAGAGCTTCTGTCTGCTGGTTCAGCCCACAGAGAACTCCATCCGGGTCTCCCACCTTTGGGCTGCAGGGGCTCACGTACCTGAGCCATCAGCGGCTGCTTCTTAGGCGCATTAGCAGGGAGCGGGATCAGAGCAGAACAGGTGTGACGCACACGATGATCCCAGATGGGATGCAGGGACCCCCAGTGGTGGCTGAACCCGCCACTCCACAGTGCCCGCCCCTCCATCCACTTGACGTGTTTTAGACACAGGAGGTCTCAATTTAAGATGAGCCCAGAAGGGGCCCTGACGTACCGCCGCAGGCTGCCTGGTGTGAATTAAACGTTGCCTTCAAGGGCGTCCTGTGGTTGTTTCAACCCAGAACGGAACAGAGTTCTTTCCTGAGGGGTGCAGGGGGAGGATGGCTCGCGCAGTGCTGAGTCGGCCACCTGGCTGAGCTGCGAGGCAGGCGGTGGGTTCCCTGGGGGGCAGCGAAGCCTGCTGCTGACTCCCTGGCATAGCTGCGTCTCAAGGTTTGTATTCTTGTGGTCCCTAGATGCACTCTTCTCCTCGCTTACCTTTGTTAACAGAAAAAACTGACACCAGTTAAATTCAACAAAACTCCCATGAACAAGAGAAGGATTCTGGTACAGAGAAGCCATGCAGACCAGAGACGGCTGGCAAGGCTCCATGCTGCTCCAGGAGCAGGCTCCTATTTATAGCCTGGGACCAGACCCACAGACCCAACCTGATTGGCTGCAGTTGGCGCTTGCCTTATATGGCCCTGTTTGGGCAGCTTCCAGCCTCTGATTGGCTGGAAGTTGAGCTGCGATGATTGGCTGAGGCTCAGTTGCTTGGTTCCCGGCGGTTACTGATAGAGTAGGTTGCAATTAGCTTAGGCATCATGCGAGGGTACATTTTGCCTGGAGAGAGGCCACTTTGGGCCAAACTTCATCACCCAAGTGTGGACTTAAGCGTAGGCCACGTTTGCTGCAGTTGAACACCTTTCTGCTCAGCTTCCCGTGGTGGTTTCTTGAAGACAGCTGCCCACATGCCACGGTGGGTTCTCGTGTGGTGCTGGACTGGCACGAGCACAGAATTCGCCGCAATGAAGGAAGCCTGCAGGGTGTCTTCGCGGGGAAACACAGCCTCTGGTGGCGCTTTTATCAGGGGATCAACATAGACCCTGTGGGACGTGTGTTTCTGCTTCAAGGTACCTTGTGTAGTGACCAGTGTCGTGACACAGCCAGTTAAACACTGCCTGTGACACCAGCTTCCCATATCAGCATGATGAGTCAAATCCCAGCCACTCCACTTCCCGTCCAGCTCCCTGCTAATGCACCTGGGAAAGCAGCAGAAGATGGACCAAGTGCTTGGGGCCCTGCACCTGCATAGGAGACCCAGATGGAGCTCCTGGCTCCTGGCTTCAGCCTGACCCAGTCCTGGCTGTTATAGCCATCTGGGGTGAACCAGAAATTGGAAGCTCTCGCTCTCTCTTCTTTCCTTCTCTGTCAAAGCCTTCCAAGTAAATACACACACACACACACACACACACACACACAAGATAGCCTATGTAACACACACTGTTTAGGCACCAACGTTGAACCCACAGCCCAGCTCACACCCCAATTGCACAGGCACATGCAGCCTTCTCCATGGGGAACACCAGCCTGGTCAGCACTGTGACTGGGGACCCTTTGCCCCTAGAAGCGAAGCCCCCACCAGAGATGCAAGAGTGGGGCGCTCACATTCTGCGCCAAGGATGCCTGCCTACAGCGTGAGAGCGTCAGCAGGCAGGGCGAGCGTGGCTTTGTTCAGCTGGGGTCGCCCCGGACACGCCTGTTTCTCTCTGCTTCACTGTTTTGACTGCTATGCACACGGGGAGTGTCTACATGAGTGTCTGCACGTGTACAGCTCGGGGGAGACAGACCCCTCGCTGTCTCAGGTACGTGGCTCGGTGGCCTGTGTCTCAGGGCAGACAGGGCTGTCATGTCCTGCAGGGGACGTGCACCATGCATGGGGCACTGAGTTGCAAGTGGGAGAAATTCCCAGGCACCTTTCTTTGATCTTGTTTTCCATGGCACACCGACAGCGCCTCACCCTCAGCTACCAGATGCAGATGTCTCAGGAGGGGCTGGGCAGGCGCTGAACCCCGCTGAACCCAACCTGGCTCGGTCCCGCTCTTGTAATTCCTGCTGTTGGAGTACTGTGGCTTTCTTTCTTCCTCCCCGTTTCTCACATAGGTAATGTCACATGCGTGGCAGCCAGATAACAACAACGTGTTGTAAAAGTTGCCCCACGGGTGGGCGTTAGGTGCAGTGGTGAAGTCACCACTCGGGACACCCACATCCCGCCTCAGAGCGCCTGGTTTGAATCCCGCCTACTTTTGCGGTCCAGATACCTGCTGGTGGGTACCCTGCAAGGCAGCAGGGAGTGGCCCAGGTACCTGAGCTCCGGCCACTTACATGGAAGGCCACAGGGAGCTCTGGACTCCTGGCTTCCGCTGGCTCAGCTAATGAGACTTAGCCCCTGTCCCCATGGACAGAAAGTCTGGCATTTACAATTAAATAGCAATAATCGCAGCTGGCATCTCTCAGATACCCACTCTATGCCAGGCTTTGTGTCTGCACCCTGTGAGCAGCTCCCACAGTGCTGGCGGTGTTGGGACAGAGGATTTTTTTTGGATGGCGCTGACTCTAATTGTTGGGGGTTAGATGGCAGTGTTTATGAAGACGTCTCCGGCGTCTGCCTGGTAGAGGCGTGGGCACCACAGCTTTATTTCTGTTTGTGATTGCAACACTGGGCAGCGTCTACCTGTTTGCTCAGTACCTGGCCTGGAACAGACGCTCAACACGTGTTTGCTAAACAAATACTGATGACGAGGGAAAGAAATCGCTATTGACGACTCAGCGAAACACAGAGGCAGTGAGGTCACTTTTATATTCTTAGTTGTTAGAAGGAGTTTTCTTTATTTGTTCATTTGGAGAGTGAATAACGTGCCAAGTAGAAGTAGAGAATTGAGTCAGGATCATCGGCTGGTTCAAGCCACCGGCGCGCATGTCTGCGTTGCTAGGATTTGGGGTCCTGTGCTACCAGGAACGCGGCCTTACCGCTCCAGTTCACTTTGTGTATTTGCACGTGTTCTAGGACATTCCAGACTCTTACCATGAGCACAGTGACAAACGCACGCCTGTGCGGTCAGGTTCTGTGGAAAGCCGTGGCGTGGGATCCTGGGCGGGCCACGTTCCACGTGGGGACTCGGCTCTCAGGTGTATGCATGGGTTTTTCTGGAAAGCCATCCCTGTGGGGTATGTCCGTAAAGGGCACCCAGGCTCAGCTCACGGACGCCTTCCTGAGCTGCAGTCCTGCGGCTGCCAAGCTCCGCGTCTCAGCCCTGGGCCCAGGGCCTGAGTAAAGAGAGGGAACCAGCATTCCCCAGTGTCAACAGGAGCAGACAGGTTTGTCCCAGTGATCTCTGCAGTCTCTCTCCCAGCTCCTTGATCACTCGCTTGGCTCCCTGGGGCTGAGACCTTCTTGTCTGGGGCGGGGCCACGTCTGCCCAGAGGTGAATTTCTCTGGAGGATTTCTGCCAGAGCTAGCAAGCCCTTCTTGAGTCAATGAAAAGAGAAATTTTTCATGTGAGCTGGTCGGCTCCAGTTTCCAGTTATGCAAAACTTAGCCCAGCAAACGAAGAGATGTGTTCTCTCCCGCTCTCATTTTCTCTCTCTCACACCCAACACACACACGCATGCTCAACACACGCTGATACTCTGACACACACTCAGTAGACACACCGATGCACACTCACTGCACACGCACTGCAGATCCTCACGTTCTCTCACACACCCGGCACACACGCAGACCCATCCAGTGCACACAGCACCGCGCTGTCAGTCTGGCCCACACCAGCCCTGAGCCTAGGGGGCTTCCATCCCTTGGGGGAACGGGAACGCTCTCTGCTTGGTTCAGTGGGGAGGGGGAAGTGGAGGAGCTAATCAGGGGACTGTGACTGTTGCACATGTGTGAACCCCGAGTGTGAAAGGGCCCACGACGGGCATCACGTGGGCCACAGTAGGAGCGGCAGCTGCGCCCTGGGCCTGTCATTCATGGCTTCTGTTGGAGAGGTGAGCAGGGTGGGGTGCCGCCCTGGGCCCTCCAGCATCCTCTCCCCTATCAGGAAGAAGCTAAGTCGGCCTCCACCGTCTCCTCTTTGCCACTTCCTGTCTAGTTACAGAGGATCTGAGTTTTTACCCTGGTAGGAAGTAAACACGGTTGGGAGTCAGAGGGGTGGGGCAGCGTTTGGAGCTGGAGTGATGTTAGGGAGACACTCGAGGGCCTCCTGGTGGGACCTGGTCGCCCACACGCCCACACGCCTTCCACGTCAAGCGCTCGATGCCCCAGGAGCAGTAGTCGTGTTCCCTGGGCACAGCCCAGCTGGCCTGCACCCGTTCCATGACTTCCAGGCAGCCAGAGCCGTGGTTCTGGGAGAGCAGGAGCCACGGCTGACAGCTGTCTGCAACCCAAAGGTCCCTCCTGAAGCGCTCTGAGTGACAGCTGATCTGGGGAGGCTGCACCTCTGAGTCTCTAGGTGCACTGTGGGTTAGTTTATTATCCGGTGTGCTTTTGTGGAAGGAAGACAGAAACACTGACGTCAGGGGAAGGACATGGACAAAGAATTTAAGAAGAGAAGTTGGAGAAGAGAGTACAAATTAGATCAGACTTGTTCCAGGCCACCTGGCTGGAGGGGCAGGGCGCTCACCCAGGACTCAGAGGCGGCGAGAGATTTTCCTGCCTTCAGGAAGCGGGTGCCTGATGGGTCCCTGAGGGGCATGGTGGAGCGCTAAGAAGGCAGAAAATGGCTTGAGCCAAGGTCAGCCCTGGGGACTGGGGAGTCAGGGGGCTTCTGGAGCTGGAACTCCATAGCTAGAGCTATGACAGACCTGTGTCCTGTGTCCTGTGTCCTGTGGCACCTCCACAAGGAGGTGCACCTGTTCCTGGGGGCAGCCCTTGAACCCACCTCTCCACAGGAAGTGTACCTCCTCCTGTAGACGGCCCTCGAACCTCAGCTCCCCAACAAAAGGGCACCTCCCCAGCCTGGTGCCCAACACTGTCCTGACTGCGTGTTCTTTTCACAAACTGTTTTCTTATCTTCCAAGCTGTGTCTTTTAACCTGCTCTCACCTGCGTGGATGTGCACAGCAGGGTGTCCAGGTCGGGGGTTGGGAGGAGGCAGGGATGTTTCTCCTGGCCATTGCCTGAGCCTGCACCCCAACACCCCATCCCCTGGGCAGTGAGGCCATCGGGAACAGTGTCTCACAGGCAGCTGAATTGTGCAGTTTCTGTTTTCACACCAGACACCAGCCCTTGGGAGATGAGTTTCAATAGGACCCGCGAGTTTCCTGTGCACATTTCAGGTGTCTGAAACCCATCAGCTTTTCTCATTTCGAAGAGAGCTCCGATTAATGGCGGTAGTGCGTGTGGCCTGCTGGCGTGTGGGTGGCTTGGGAGGGTGTGGCTCTGTTTGGGGCTAGGTTTTTGGACGAGACCCATGTGGAGCAGGGCTCCTCCTCTCCCTTGTACAGCAGCCAACATTCTTCGCTGTTGATTTTCTCACCTCCAGATTTGATTGAATGGGCTGAGAGACAGAGCGCACCCAGCGGCAGCAGGGAGCGGCCGGGTAGTGTCCCCACAAGCCGAGCCGCGTGGGAGAGCTCAGGGCAACCAGAGCGAACCTCCTTCTTCCAGTCACTTGGGAAAAAAAGGGAGGGGGTGGATTTGCTCTGCACTGTTGGGGTGGCTTCGGCACCTGGACAAATCTGCCAGGTAGGCACTCGGTTCATTCTTTTGCAGAATTTAAAAGAGCTGACCGAGGTTATACAGGACCTCGTGGATCACAAGTTCTGACAATCCAGTGGGTAAAATAACTTTCAAAGTAAGCATCACCAACATTCACCAAAATCTGTATTTGAAAATCAGAAGAGGGGACGTTTGGCCCGACGGTTAAGCCACCACTTGGGACGCCTGTATCCCGTATCAGAGTGGCTGGGCTCAGGTCCCGGCTCTGCTCTGGATTCTAGCTTCCGGCTGATGCAGACCCTGGGAGGCAGAAATCAGAAGGAATTGTTGATGACTTTCCTTTCCTTTTAAACTAAATATCTCTGAGCAGGCCGCACATGCCCACAGCTTCCCTTACCTTGTTCCCATCTCGGACCACATTTTAACCTGCCCCAGTGCAGCTAGCTTGGTGATTTGGGGAGGAGCTAGGAGGGGACATGTGCATTCATTATGGAAGCCCAGAGAAAGCTTTTGTCTATTTATTTTTAGAGATTTATTTATGTGACACACAGAGTGGCAGAGATCTTCCATCTGCTGGTTTGTTCCCCAGAAGCCTGCAACAGCCTGGAGCACCATCCAGGTCGGCTTTGAAGGTGGCAGGAGCCCAAGGACTTGGGCCATCTTCTGCTACCGTCCCAGGCCCATTGGCAGGGAGCTGGATTGTAAACGGGGAAACTGGGACTAGACCTGAGTTTGAATACGGGATCCTGGCGCCATAAGCGGCAACTTAACCCACTGTACCACAATGCTGGCCTCAAGGAGAAAATTGTTTTAAATTTTTCTTCTTTTCCTGCTTTTTTCCACTTCCCTTTGCATCTTGTTGCTCTCTGCTAGTACACAGGACCTCCTTGCGGAGCAGCTCGGGGTTCTGGTCTCTGCCAAGGTTTGTTCAAGCAGCTCTCTGCAGCTTTGGCTATCAGGACTCTGTGGAGTAGGTTGGGCGAGTCCTGCAGACTCACATCGGTCTGCAGGAATCTGCAGTGGGCAAACTCCCACAGTTGGGCTGCTGGATCAAGGGGTGCTGCATTTATAGTTTAGCTGGGTATACAATCCCGCTCTCGGAGCTTTGCCACTTGGCCCTTCTGCCAGCCATGTCTGAGAGTACCCATTCTCTCACCACCTTGCCAGTGAGTTGACAGTTTTAGAGTTATGCCAATCTCGCTAATGAGAAAGGTTATCTCGGTGTCATTAAATATGAATTTAGTGTGAGATTGCACACTCTTCATATATTCCTACTTTTTTTTCTTTTGCCAACTTTTCTATTAGATCGTTGGCATTTTTCTTTTGATTTAATAGAGATTCTTTAAGTATTAGGAGGACGAACCCTGGTCCATGGTTTATAAGTATTTTTTTCCAGTGTGTCATTTGTCTTGATTTTGTAAAGGTGAATTTGTTTCCTGCTGTCGTGAATGAATCAATCAGTTCATCTGTTCACCTCTGAGATGCAAAGATTTATTACCATGATCACCTCATTTACGTGTGTGGATGGCTTCACACACAGGGTACTGACAGGATTTGTTTAAAGCAAAGGATTTCAGCATGCCCATCCAAAGTTAGGACATCATTTTCTTACCCAAGGAAATTCACATGGTTCCATACCAACATCTGATATCTAACATCTAATATCTAATGTTTTTCCATAAATAAGTTTTGTTAAAGAATGTTTAGATGAACCAGCGTCTCAGTCTTTTTTGTGTGACTGCTGCATTTATGTGTGTTAGTTAAAAAGAAGGGCATCTGCCCTCGAGTTTTCCTAGTACTTTTTAAATTTAATTTAATTAATTAATTAATTTATTTTTAAAATTTATTTGACAGGTAGAGTTATAGATAGTGAGAGAGAGGGAGAGACAGAAAGAAAGGTATTCCTTTTGTTGGTTCACCCCCCAAATGTCTGCCATGGCCGGTGCGCTGCGCTGATCCGAAGCAGGAGCCAGGCGCTTCCTCCTGGTCTCCCATGCGGGGGCAGGGCCCAAGCACCTGGGCCATCCTCCACTGCCCTCCTGGGCCACAGCAGACAGCTGGACTGGAAGAGGAGCAACCAGGACTAGAACCCGGCGCCCATATGGGATGCTGCCATCACAGGTGGAGGATTAACCAAGTGAGCCACGGTGCTGGCCCCTAGCATTTTTTTTTAAGATTTATTTATTTATTTATTGAAAGGCAGATGTATGGGGGGTAGGGAGAGATACAGAAAGAGAGAGAGACAGATCTTTCATCTGCTGGTTCCCTCTCCAAATGGCCGCAACAGTTGGAGCTTGGCTGATCCAAAGCCAGGAGCCAGGAGCTTCCTCTGAGTCTCCCACGTGAGCGCAGGGGCCTGAGCGCTTGGGGCACGCTCTGCTGCTTTCCCAGGCCACGAGCTGGGAGCTGGGTCGGAAGTGGAGCAGCCGGGACTCGAACCGGTGCCTGTTACCTGCTAGGCTCCATGCTGGCCCTTTCCTGGTGCCTTGTTGTGCTCGCATTTTCTTATATATATTTAAGGATTTATTTTATTTATTTGAAAGAGTTACAGAGACAGGTAGAGATAGAGAGAGGGGTCTTCCATCTGCTGGTTCACTCCCCAGATGGCTGCAAAGGCTTCAGCTGCGCCGAACCGAAGCCAGGAGCCAGGAGCTTCTCCCAGGTCTCCCACGCGGGTGCAGGGGCCCAAGGACTTGGTCCATCTTCTACTGCTCTCCCAGGCCACAGCAGAGAGCTGGATCGGAAGAGGAGCAGCTGGGACTCGAACCAGTGCCCAAATGGGATGCTGGTGCTTCAGGCCAGGGCTTTAACCCAGTATGCCATGGCACCGGCCCTCATTTTCTTTCTTTCTTTCTTTTTAAGATTGATTTATTTACTTGAAAGTCGGAGTTACACAGCAGGAGGAAGAAACAGAGAGAGAAAGAGAGACAGAGAGATCTTCCATCTGTTGATTCAATCACCAGATGTCTGCAATGGCCAGCACTGGGCCAGACTGAAGCCAGGAGCGACATCCGGGTCTCCCACATGGGTGGCAGGGACCCAAGGATCCTTCCTTGAGCTGCATTGCCTGCTACTCTAAGAAGCACACACAGTTGCAGAACTATAGTGGAAAGTTTCTGCCACTTTCTAGCTTCGACATCAACCTCTGGGGGGCCAGTGTTGTGATGTAGCAGGTAGAGCTGCCACCGCCTTCGACACCTACATTTTGTATGGTCACCCGTCCAGTCCCAGCTGCTCCACTTCCATCCCAGCTCCCTGCTAATGGGCTGTGCTGTGGATAGCAGTAAAGCCGCCACCTGCAGGGCCAGCTTCATATGTGGGTACCAATTTGGGTCCCAGCTGCTCTGCTTCCGATCCAGCTCCCGGCTAGTGCACCTGGGAAAGCAGCTGAAGATGGCCCAAGTGCTTGGACCCCTGCACCCACGTGGGAGACCCAGATGGAGTTTTAGGGTCCTGGCTTTGGCCTGGCTTAGCCCTGGCCCTTTTGGCCTCTTGGGGAGTGAACCAGCAGGTGGACAGCCTCTCCCTCTCTCTCTCTCTCCAACTCTGCCTTTCAAATAAATAAACATTTAAAAAGAGAGAAGAAAATAAATGGCTGAAATCAGAGTGAGCTCAGGGACTGCCGACCTGGGCACTGCTTCTGCCAGGAGGGTCATCCCTAACAGATGGCGAGGCTGGCCGGTAGGAAGGGGCTAGTGGGGACTGCTAATCCCAGGACAGGCAGGCCACTGCCAGGGGCCCTGGAAGCTGCAAGTTAAAAATCTGCTGTTGCCGCTCCAGCCAAGACCCAGGTGCGACCTGCGGCAGTCCGGGCCTCTGTCTTCTTCCCGGACCCGGCGTGCTGGTTATTTTCAGGCCATTTTTGCCCCAGTGGACTGGGCTTAGACACACTCCCTTGGTGTTTCACACCGTTGACCTCTCCCATTGCTGAAGCCTTCGAAAGCCCAGAACTCAACTTTGTGGCTTCTGAGCTTGGGGTCCTCCGACTGTGATCTCCTTAGGGGCTGGCCCAAGGTTGGGGTCTGCAGAATCATGGAAACCTCGTTACCTCTGCAGCCCACCGTGTTTTCTCTCTGTGCGCACCCAGTGTCTAATACTTAAAAAATCCTCCCTGTGCCTGTATCACACCGAACGTTTGTGCGGACTTTGCTGTTCGTGGGTACACCTGGCTTTCCTCCCATCCTCTGCCTGTGGTTTCCCTATCTCTACTGCAAGAACAGCAATTAATGAGCCGTCCTGGGGCCTGTCTGCTTCCCAGGAGGCCTTGCAGCGCTCAGAGGTGTGTCCGTCCCAGGCGCAGTTGCGTCTAACTTGGGGATCTCCTCTCAGCCTGGGGGATGACACACCTCAGGCCAAGAGCTCTTTGGCTGTTGAGGCTGCAAACTCTCTGGGAATTCGAAAGAGTGACTTCTGATCTAGATTCCAGAGAGGGAGAGAGAGAGCGCGGGAGACGGTGAGCGAGAACGCTCTTGCCTGTGGCGTAGGAGGCAGAGCCATTTGCTCTCCCTACGGCGTCAGTTTCCCATCCGTTGTCTTCTGCTGTCTTCTCTCCCAGTATCAGCGGATTGCTCTTTCTGTCTCTTGTAAATGACAAGATAGAATCATGGCGTCCCAGTGTTGACAGCCCACGAGGGACTACGTGAGTGCGGAGGGGTTGTGAGTGGACACTGCTGGACAGGAGCAGAACCCTCGAAGCACTTGCGCTCCAGTAGCTAAAAGCTCAGTGAATCCGAACGGAAGCGAGAACTCCCTGGGTGTTTCCCCCAGCGTCTCATCTTCAGTTTACAGGGAGGGAATGTGTGTGAGTTTTTTTTTTCCCTGTGCATGGCCACCAAGCTTAAGCTCATCTTACCTAGCCTAGCCTTTGTGGAGAAGACTGTGGTCAAAATCGGACTGATTCATCAGCAGATTTATGGTCTGTTCAGAGTCCACGTAAGAAAGGGAAAGAAGCTGGTGTGTGACAACAGCAGGATTTATTTGGTACGAGATGGTTGCCATAGAGGGATTCCGTACCGTGTGTTGGCTACGCGGCGTTTGTGGCCGTGGGATTTTTGCCAGGCGGCCCTATTGCTCTTGCAGAGGTGGCGGGCACCCCACTCAACTCTCAGCTGCGCTTGCGTGCGTCAGAACTTCCAGCAAATCCAGGCGGAGAGCAGGGTGGCAGCTGTCCCCGGGGACGTGCCCCACGCTGCCCCGCTCCTTCCTCCTGCTCCCTCGCCTGGCCTTTGCCGAGTTGTTCAAAACCAGGATTTTCCAGACAGCAGTAAAGCACAAATGTAAAAGCAAATCCCACTGCTGCCTTTGAGGCCAGGGGGCGCCATACCTCCGTGGTAGCCCCCATTGCCCAGCTCGGGGCTCTTGTCTGCTCTGGGTGGGGGTCTGGCCCTGCTCCTTCCTCCCAGGGACACTGGGCATGACCTGGGCTCGTCACTCTCTTTGTCTCTGCTGCCACAGTTGATCCTGGGTTTTTAAAGACCACAAGGGGGAAGAAACTGTGCTCGGCTTCGCAGCCACTGCCCATCTTCCCTGACAGCCCACCTGGGACTCTCTTCCTTGTTTGGGACTTCTGCTCAAGCCCTAGATCCTTTCAAATGCCAGGAGGGCTGGGGGATGGACGCAGCGAAGGGCCTGGCTGTGGCTGGGGGCAGGGGGCTCTGAGACTGCACAGCCGGCCTTGATAAGTGATGGCGAACAAGTTTGTTCCCATGTCACAAAGTTAGCCTGTGGTGGACAGGGGCTCCTGCTGCCTGGAACAGGCCAGGGGCCACGCAGACGCCACACTCTGGATTCAAGGCCCTGGTTACAGGCCCCAGGGGAGTAGTGGGCAGTGAGAATCTCAAGTCTTTGTCCATCCCAGAGGGATTGGTTAGCAGGAGCTGGACGGGCAGCTGACCAAGAGGAGCAGCGAGGTGAGAGGGAGTCGTGGCGGCGCTGTGGAGTGGGGGTGTGGGTGGCCGTCGGGGAGCCCCTGAATGGGACCGCTGATCTCCCTTGTTTGCTCTTTGCCTATGAGGGTACTGCAAAAGAAGTTTGCAGATGATTATTCTGGAGTCAAAATGAAATCCATGCACACAGCAGACTCGAAAAAGTTCATGGAAAATGGGTCTTGGGAAAAAACTTCTTAGCACTCAAATAAACTTATCTTTTAATTCCGTTTTCCATGAGTTTCTGGAAGTCTTCCTCATTTGTTTCTCAAGCATAGTTGAGAAGACATTGGAAAGAATTTTCTCACAGAACTCTGAAGTCTTTGAGAATCTTCGCATCTCAGTTGCTGTGCCGTGAGCGTATAGAGAATGTCCTGCTTGCTCCGGGGTGGAGTTCCGAAGCTTGGAAGCTCTGGCAGCCTCCCTGGTGGCTGTGCGGAGTGGTGATGGGACAGACTGCCTGGCGGGCAGGCGCTCAGCCCCTTACATTGGAGACACCTGTGTGGCTTTGTCTCCCGATTGCTGGGGAGATGGGAAGCCAGGATTCTTAAGAGGGGTGTCTTGGGGTAATGGCAACTGACGTAGCACGCCCAGAAAACCAGAAATGCCCGAGAGCCAGACAAGACCATCGGGAAACCAGTTTTCTCTCAATTCCTGGCACCAGCAAGACACACACTGCCCTACCTAGACGTTCTAGAAGGCGTTGCCTCCTTAAGTCATGCAGTGAGTTACTCTCCGAGCACTGATGGAGTCGCACCTGCTCGCTGTCTCCATTTATTGCCAGGACTGGTTGCTCTGCAGGTCATTTCATAAACTGACTGTAAAGAAACATGCATCAAAGCTCCTAGCTTCCTGTTAAGATGGGGCCATGGTAGAACTTAAGAGTGAAGAGATCATCAGGAACAGGTGTGAGAGCAGTTGCATAAGTCCAGTTGTGTGCGGCTCAGCAGCGGCAGAAGTTGTGAGCGGTGCGTCGTCAGGTGCCAACGTCACAGTAACTCGTGCACACACAAGTGGTACAGCCTTCCACACACCGAGCTTAGGTGACACCAGGCTGCAGATGTGCGTGGCGTGTTCCTGTACTGACCTCTGCAGGCGCTGGAGCACACGGAGGGTATTGTGTACCTGCCTAGACAGAGGAGAGGGGCAGGAAACACTCTAGCAATGGGGATGTTTCAGCTGCATTATAATCTTAGAGGACCACCGCTGTGTGTGTGATGCGTCATTGACCAAAGGGGCACTAGACCGCTCATGACTGCACTGTGGGAGTTGTGAGGCTGGCGATGTGGCACAGAGGGTAAGCTTGGGACGCTGGCATCCCTTATCAGACCACGGGCTCCCGTCCTGGCTGCTCTGCCTCTGAGCCAGCCCCTGCCTGGGAATGCAACTGAGGATGGCCCACGTCCTTGAGTCCCTGCCACCCATGTGGGAGACTAGGACGTGTTCCTGGCTCCTGGTTTCAGCCTGGCTCAGCTTTGGCTGTTGTGGCCATCTGGGGAGTGAACGAACAGGTGGAAGATCTCTCTCTGACACTGTCTTTCAAATAATCAAATGTATAAATCTTAAAAAAAAAAAAAAAAGACGGTGTGAAGGAGATCGCACTGATTTGCACGTGGGACTTTCAGGAGTCTTAGTGGAGCTCCCAGCTGGACGCCGTCTCTGTGCTATGCAGTGATCTCGCTACCCTGAGACCCTCGGCTTCAGCCCTGTGTCCTGACTAGGTTCTCCAAGGTCATGACCTTACAGCAGCTTGGATCAGAGCTCAAAACTAAAAGCAAAGCTTTCATTTCATTTCCTGGGGGGCCAGAAGTTTGGGGAGAACAGCTGGTGGGCGGCTCCCTGGTACCCCACTTGTGGCAGACCTCGCCGCAGAAGCCGTGTGCATCATGCAGCCGTCCTTTTTTTTTTTTTTTTTCATTTTTCTAAAGAGTTATTTGAAAGGCAGAGTTACAGAGAGAGAGGGAGGGAGGGAGAGAGAAAGATTGATCTTCTGGCCAGCGCTGTGGCTCACTAGGCTAATCTTCTGCCTTGCGGCGCTGGCACACCGGGTTCTAGTCCTGGTCGGGGCACCAGATTCTGTCCCAGTTGCCCCTCTTCCAGGCCAGCTCTCTGCTGTGGCCAGGAAGTGCAGTGGTGAAGAATGGCCCAAGTGCTTGGGCCCTGCACCCCATGGGAGACCAGGAGAAGCACCTGGCTCCTGCCATTGGATCAGCGCAGTGCGCCAGCCGCAGCATGCTGGCCACAGCGGCCATTGGAGGGTGAACCAATGGCAAAACGAAGACCTTTCTCTCTGTCTCTCTCTCTGTCCACTCTGCCTGTCAAAAAAAAAAAGATTCCATCTGCTGGTTCACTCCCCAAATGGCCACAATGGCCAGAGCTGAGCCAGTCCAGAGCCAGGAGCTTCCTCTGGGTCTCCCACGTGGGTGCAGGGGCCCCAGCACTTGGCCATCTTCCACTGCATTCCCAGGTGCATTAGCAGGGAGCTGGATTAGAAAAGGAGCAGTGGGGACTTGAACCAGTGCCCACCTGGGATGCCAGCACTGCAGGCTGCAGCTTTGCCCACTACACCACACTGCCAGCCCCAGGGAGCAGCCTCGTTCCCCATGGGGGCGGGGGGGATCTTCGCCTGCTTGGCTGAGCGTGGTGAGGAACTAGCTCAGAGAAGAGCTTTCAGGTTCGCAGTTCAGGACTAGAGAACCTTGGGAGCTGTCGGGCCCTTCTTTTGTGCAAAGGAGCAGAGGGAGGTGGAGACCCTGGGTCCGTGGCCTCCGTGGGCCTGTGGGGACAGCCAGGGGGCGGGTGGTGGGCTCCTGGCTCCGAGGTACTTGGGGACCTTGGGCTGTCTTCCTGAAGGGGCAGAGTGGTGGCCTGGGCCACGTGGCTTTCCCTGCGAGCGCGCCGTCCCCCAGGCTCCTTCTCCTTGCTCTCTTGCTCACAGCCTGAGCTGCGCAGGAGGTGTCAGGGGCTTGTGTTTTCTCAAAACCAGACTTGGGCTTTTAAAGCCATCTCGGGGGAGCTCTGGGCCGTGGTCTGCACTAGCCGTGAGGTGACGCGGCTCCTGGGCTGACAAAGAGCCTGGGAACGGGGAGGCTGTGAGTTTTATAGTCCCCACTCGCCTCCCTCCAGGGCTGTTAAGGGCCTGGGTTCCCACACCTTCAGAAAGGGGGCAGCGCCAGGGCCCGGGGAGGGCTGCAGGCTCCTGCGTCCGTGGGTGGCCGGCGGCCGGATGGGGCCGCAGGGCGCGCCCAGGGCCTTGTCCGCACTGCCCTGAGCAGTAGGGCAGGGTTCAGGTGGGGATGCACTCAGGCGGGGCTGGTGGAGCAGGAGCCCAGGGCGCTGAGTTGCAGCCAGCTACCATGATGGACACTTCAAGGCGCAGGAAGCGGGGACCGACAGCGCGCACGGAGGCCAGTCGCCCCCTCTGTGTTTCCAGACACTTCAAGACCCTCGGAACAAGATGCAGCAAAGGTGCTGCTGCAGCTTTTGCGCAGATGAGAAACCTGAGCCTGGGGCGGAGCTAGTAAAGGCCGGGAATTGGCCCCAGGCCCCTCGGAGCCAGAGGCCCTAGCATTTCCCTTCCTCACGCCATCCTGGAATGCGCCATCCTGGAATGCTCTGAAGCACAGAACCCGACCAAGGCTGATAAGGGAACCTGTCACGCACAGCGGGAGCATCCCTGGAGATCTGAGCTGTGGTCCTCAGGGGATGGGCCTGCGTCATCATCGGCCACCACTGCCGTCAGCACGCCGCCCCGTGTGAGGAGCGAGGCCTGTGACGGGAGGGACCTAGGGAGTGCGCATTACTCAGATTGGACTGTCCCTGTTCTGGGGTCAGTCCAGCATCAAGGACAGGCATGAACTGGGGCCAGCTGGCCCAAGGTCACTTCACTCCAGCTTACTTTTCGTTTATTATTACTATTACGGATACGATCTCTGGTGTTTATTTGAAAGGCAGAGTTACAGAGTTGGGGGGAGATCTTCCATCTGCTGGCTCATTTCCCAAATGGCTGAAACAGCCAGGGCTGGGCCAGACCAAAGCCGGGATTCTGAACACGGTCTGGGTCTCCCGTGTGGGGACAGGGGCCCAAGCACTCGGGTCGTCTCCTGCTGCTTTCCCCAGTGCATTTCAGGGAACCGGATTGGAGGTGGAGCAGCACCCGGGTCACACACCCGTGCCCGTGTGGGGTGCCGGCATTGGCTGCAGATGGAGGCTCAACCAGCTGTGCCACCACGCAGCCCCTGGCTTCTAATCTGCTTTGTGCTTTAAACATTTTTTATCCTTTTTTTTTTTTGACAGGCATTTTTATCCCTTTATTTTTAAAATATTTGAAATGTACAAAAAGAGAGAAACAGAGATCTTTCATCTGCTGGTTCACTCTTCAAAATCCCTGCAGCAACCCAGACCAGCCCAGGCTGAAGCCCCGAGCCAGGAATTTGACCTGGGCCTCCCAAATGGGTGGCAGGGACCGCGGTACTTGAACCCTCATCTGCACGTTCCCAGAGTGTGCACTAGCAGGAAGCTTACTTGGAAGCAGAGGAGCTGGGACTCAAACCAGGCACTCTGACAATGTGTGGGTGTCTCAGAGGTTTAACCTCTGCGCCAAATGCCTGCCCCTCTGGTCTGCTCTTGAAGCAGGAATTTGCAATGAAGAGGAGAGAGATGAACAGGGTGGAGAGGCCGCCCCCATGCGTCTCAGCCATGCCGGCGTGCCCTCATCTTGGCAGGGGCGCAGCGGGTGTTGTCTCCAAGTGTGGGGGATCAGGGACTGTGCACTCTGCTGCCTCTGTTTGCAGTCACGTGGGCCCCGGAAGCTGCAGGGTCACCCCTAGAGGGCAGCACTTGGGCTCCGCAGCGAGGCCCCTGCCCTGAGCCTGCTGTGGGGGTGTGGAGGTCTCCGTGCAGTCAGCGCTGGGCCGCCTCCCTCTGCGGGGGCCCCCCAGTCTCCCTCTGATGTCTCGGGGTTTTCCAGGAGCAGGTCTGGCCGTGCCCAGTCAGAGAAGCAGGCTGGCCAGCCCCAGGTCAGATTGGCTCTGCAGAAGCATTTTGCTGGATCCACGTGGTATTTCCAAACTTTTTTTTTTTGAAAAGCAGGAATTTTGAATTTATAGCCTGGGTTTCCAGCTTCTGTTCGCAGAGCCAGAAGACCTGGCAGGACTGCACCTGCAGGCCCCGTGAAGGTGTGGCGGGAAGTCCCCGCTAAGCTGGTGAGGGGTCTGCAGATGGCGCCCAGCCGGGAGGGGGCAGCAGCAGGAGCGCCTGAGTCCGCTGAGTGCGCCTCTGCCTCTGTGGGGAGCTGGGCCTTGCTGGCCTGTCTGCAGCTGGTCTCTGTTAGATGTTCCCATTCTCAGATACACCTCTGTTCACCACGCCAACTCCCCACGATTATCCACCCACAGTGCTGCCCCCCCTTGAATCAGAGAGGGCCTAGCGTGGTCAGGCTCACGTCAAGCTTGGCCGCTCCTTTGTCTCTCATGGGCTCCTGTTGGTCATGTCAGGTTTGGGAACCCATCAGGTGGCGTGCGAGACGTTTCTGGGTTGTGGTGAACTCAGGTGAACGCTACCCTCCTCGCCGTGCCCTTTCCTTTCCGCACCTCCCTCGGTGGGGACTGGCATCTGTGCGGGTCCAGGGACGTGACTTGTGTGAGCTCCCGGGCTGAGGGTTCCCAGTGTGTTCTCCCCGCTGATCAAGATGCAAGGGAGCAGAAAGCAAATCTGGATCCGGAGCTGCTATGGTATGACTGCACCCCCCAAAGTCGCCGTGTTGGCAGCTTCACCCCCAGACTCACATGTTGATGGTATTTGGAGGTGGGGCCTTGGGGGGATGATGAGGGTTAGATGGAGGCGTGAGGGTAGGGCCCCCAGCACAGTGCTGATAGCTGTAAGGGAGAGGATGGGAGAGCTCAGCTTGCATGTTCTGTGCAACCTCAGCCTCTCATCCCATGATGCTCTCTGCCAGGGGATGACTCGGCAAAAACGGCCTCAGCAGGTGCTGAGCAGGGACCATGCCTTGGACCGCTAGGCCTCCAGAGCCTGAGCCAGTTCTTGTCTCCTCTGCTTCCCCTCCTCCTCCTCATTCTCCTCCTTCCCTTCTTCTTCTTTTTTTTTTAAGATTTATTTTATTTATTTGAAAGTCAGAGTTCTTAATACTGTATATAAGCCATTCCCAACTCAGCAGCATAAAACAGTGATGTTACTGTTCCGGGGTGAGAGCCTGGACAGACACAGCAGGGACCGCGGCACGCTGTCTGGTGCCCAGGGAGCAGCTGGGGATGATTTGAATGGCTGGGTCAGCGTGTGGCTTGGGCTTCCCCCCAGCATGGAGGCCTCGGGTGGTCAAGCTTCCCGCAAGATGGCCGAGGCTGCAGAGCCAGTTGTCCCTGAACAAGCAGCGTCTGTATTCTGCATGGGGGCGGCATCTTAGGATCAGGTTTTGAAACTGTTCTTTTTGTTTTTTGTTTTTTGTTTTTCAAAGAAAAAGCATATTCTAATGCAGTTGGGTGCTCAATGAAAGGATGCAATTTTTCATGAGCATTCTTCCCTGAGAATCATTATGCCTCAGTGAGCTCACACGGGGGCCGGCATGGTGGCGACCAGGATGAGCTGTGGCTGTGACACTGGCATCCCCATCAGAACGCTGGCTGGAGTCCTGGCTGCTCTGGTTCAGATCCAGCGTCCTGCCAACAAGCCTGAGAAAGAGCAAAGGACGGCCTGAGTACTTGTGCCCTGTCACCCTCGCAGGAGAGCCCGGTGGAGTCCTGGCTTTCAGCTTTGAGCTGGCCCCACCCCAGCTGTTGGGGCCACGTGGGAAGTAAATCAGAGATGGAAGATTCTCTCTCTCTCCAATACATAAATTAGCAAACAGCAAATGAGCACACACAATTGATTTGCTTCTGGAACAGTGGTATGAGGAACTCGGTCTGTTCCCATTACTGATGACAATGATTTTAAAAATACGCAGACAGTTAAAAATCTCTGGACATTGTACCAAGAGCAAAGACAGGTTAACGAGTATTTTTTCAACAAACTCGACGAAAGCTTAGTCGGATGAACCAGTCGACGGCACTCAAGCCTCAGCTTGTTCCCCCACCAGCTCTGAGCGACAGCAGCTGCACTGTAGGCCGGTGTGCCCAGGGAGCCAGGGCTTCCTCAGCCCCGTCACGGGCTGTAGTATCTCTACAGGAGTGTGTCTCATCCCCTCCAGTGCCGTGTGGCATCGGCTCAATTCCAGGTGAGTGCGGCTGGGGCCAGGGGCTCCTCTCAGCTCCCGTCACGGAGGGGAAGCTCCACCTTGAGAGTGACAGCTGGGCATACTGGGGCCCCAGCAGCCGTCTCCCGGCTCACCCACGGGGTGGAAGTCCCAGGCGTGGAGAGGCGAGGTGCCCGCCTCTGCCTGACATGCTGCTGACAGAGGAGAGAGAGCCGTGCCACCAGCCCCCAAGCAGAGACTCCTGCTTAGCTGGAGAGGTGGGCCTTAAGACAGAGAGTGCTCAAGCTCTCCCCAACTGAATTCATTTTATTTACAACAGAGTGTGTGTGTGTGTGGGGGGGGCTTAAGCCCAAGGGAGCGCTCAAAACAATGGAGATTTTGGTGGTTAGCCATGAAGACGGGGCTGGCGGTTCCACCAGGACACACGCTACATCGTAGCCTGGCTAGTTCATTAGAAAGAACCAGCTAAGAACTCTTCCTGGGCTAAAAGCAAAACAACCCAAACCCCCAGAAACTACTCCTGCAAAGGGGCCTGAGAGTGACTGACAGAGACTATGAAACAATTTATAAGCCAGGGAATAGCAAAACAACAGAGCCATTAGCAGGCAATTAGTAGGGCCCAACAACTGGGTGTTAGAGCCACAGAGGCAGACAGCTAACACATGGACCGGGCAAAGAAACCGTGAAAGGAAACCCCAAATCGATGCCATCGCAGGGTGACTGCGCAGGTGCAAGGCTGCGCTGTCTGAGCCTCCCTCCTAGAGATCAGCTGGCAGCAGTCACAGTGGCAGGAGTTGGGGCGGTGCCGTGGGTGAAGCCACCTCTTGCCATGCCGGCACGCCCTGTGAGTGCCGACTGAGGCTGGTGTGGCCTGCTCTCACCCAGCTCCCTGCTCATGCTCCGGGGAAGTAGTGGAACACGGCCAGAGTGCTCGGGAGTCCCAGATGGGATTCCTGGATCCTGGCTTTGGCCTGGCCAACCCTGGTCACCGCTGCCGTCTGGGGAGTGAACCAACAGATGGAAGTATCTCTCTCTCTCTCTCCCAATAACTCTGCATTCCCAATAATAAACCCTTTTTGAAAAGAATAACAGTAACAGCAATGAGGATCCCCACAGGGAGGGGAAAATCGACGTCCTGAGTTGCTGTAATGAATTATCTGAGATATCCAGTTTCAACCAAAAACTATGAGACATGAAGATAGAGAGAACAATGTGATCGTACCCAGGGTGGAAAAGCAGATAATAATTCTGTCGGTCAGAGGATCCAGACTCCAGGCCTCACAGACAAAGGCTTCGAAGCAGCTGTCACAATTAAAGAACTGAAAGAACCTTACTTAAGAAAGCAAAGGTAGATCGGATGGTGCTGTTTCATCAACTAGAGAAAATCATTTAGGAGATAGAAACTCTAAAAAAAAATCCAGGTGGAAGTTTTGGAATTGAAAAGTACGGTAACTAACATGAAACATTTATTAGAGGACCTGAACAGAAGAAAAAGAATTCGTAAGCGTGAAGACAGATTAATACACATTGATCATCTGAAATACAGAGGGGGGGAATGAAGAAAAATGAATAGAATTTCAGAGAAACGTGGGAAGCCATAGAGGGCACTCACATACATGGCGATTGTAACAGAAGCCTCTGCCTGCCACACCAGCGTCCCTTTGGGGCACTGGGTCGGCTCCCAGCTGCTCCACTTTGTCTCCAGCACCCTGCTAATGTGCCTGGGAAGGCAGTGGAAGACGGCTTGAATACTGGGTCGCCGGCCTTCTGGATGGAGTTCCAGGATCCTGGCTTTGGCCTGGCCCAGCCCTGGCTGCTGTGGCCATCTGGGGAGTGAACCAGCAGATGGAAGATTCTCTGTCTTTCTTCCTCTGTAACTCTGTCTTTCAAATAGATAAATAAATCTTTTTTTTAAAGGCTATGGCAGATATTAAGGGAGTCGAGAATTAAAAATAGAGAAAGTGAACCAATCCAAAGTTACTTTGAAAAGATCAACAAAATTGACCCCAGCTCAGTCAACCATGGACAAAGGAGAAAACTCAAGCTACTAAAATCCTGAATGAAAGAAGAGACAGCACCACTGGTCTGACAAATAAAACACATTATGAAAGAATATTGTAACAGTTATGTCCTAACAGAGCTGATAAACTTAGATAAAATGGATTTATTTCTAGGAAGTTCATAAGCTGACCCAAGAAGGAATAGATAATGTGAATGACCCTGCAAAAAGCAAAGAGGTTGGATTAGCAATGTAGACACTTCCATGTCAGCAGCCCGGGTCCTGGCAGGTTAAGCCACACTTGTGGATGGCAGCACCCCCTCCAGCGGGTTAAATTCTGGCCCCTCCGCTTCTTGTCCAGCTCCCCGATAATGTGCGGGGAAGACAGTGTATGAGGATCCACATACCTGGGTCCCTGCCGCCCACATGGGAACCCAGGATGGCGTTCTTGGCTCCTGGCTTTGGCCTGGCCCAGCCCCAGCTGTTGTAGGCATTTGGGAGATGAACCAGTGTATGGAACATATCTCTGTCTCTCGTTCTGTCATTCTTTCAAATAAATAAAAATCAATAAATCTGTAAAAAAAGAAATCAAGAGAATAATTATGAGTATTATAGCCTCAAAAACAACAAAATACTTAGGAATAAATTCAGAAACAAAGCAAAAAGTCTTACATACTAAAATTAAAAACTATGGACAGGAATTTGGTGTAGTGTTTGGGACTTGGCCTGGGTGCCTACCTTCAGTACTGGAGCGCTGGGTTTGAGTCCCAGCTCTGCTTCTTCTTTTGAAACTTTATTTAAGGAATGCAAACGTCATGCATTTCATATGTACAAATTTGGGAACATGGTGATTCTTCCCACCCTTCCTCCCTCACGCGCAAACTCCTCCTCTCTCTGATTTCCGTTGTTATTTTTTACAAAGATCTGTTTGCAGTTAACTTTACACTCATAAGATTAACCCTGCACTAAGTAGAGAGTTCACTAAATAGTATGAAGAAAAAACAAACAAGCGTGGGCACTGCAGGTGGCGGCTTTACCTGCTGAGCCATAGCCCCCCCGGCCCCCCAGGCCCCAGCTCTGCTCTGACTCCAGCTTCCTGCTGTTGCACACTCTGGGAGGCATCAGGTGAAGGCTCAGGCTGGGTCCTGCCACCCACGTAGGAGACCCACGCTGGGTCACAGGCTCCGGTTTCAGCCTGGCTCAGCCTGGCTCAGCCTCAGCTGTTGTGGGCGGTCGGGGGAGGAAACCAGTGGCTGGGAGATCGCTGTTGGTCTGCCTTTCAAATAAAATTAATAATTGAAAAGTTTTAAAAACTAAAAACAGTTATTGGAATAGATAGATTAACATTATTATGTTTAGCAATTAAGATTTAATACCCACCAAGCGGAGTCAAAGCTTTTTGTATCCTAATCCCAGTCGACTTGTTTATAGAAATTGATAAGCTGATTGTCAAGTTCATAGGGAAACAAAGAACCTAGAATCATGAAGACATTCTTGAGAGGACATTTCCTGATTTAGATCTCACCACAGGGGTGCAGTAATTAAGTGTAGTGTTGGCGTGAGGATAGACTTACATATTAACAGAGCAGGATTGACGGACCAGAAATATGCCATCAGACTTAGGGCTAATTGATTTTCAGTGAGAGTCGAGACAATTCCATGTGGGCAAGAACAAGCATTTAAAAAAGGGTGCTGAGATAACTGGGTATCCACGTGTGAAAGGATGAAGCTGGGTCCTGCATGTTCTGTTTTCTGTTACTGTAACAAAATGCCAGAGGCTGAGTCCTTTCTAAAGCAAAGATCTTTATTTCCTTGACACTCTGGAGTCAGGAAGTCTGACAGCGAGTGACTGTGTCTGTGTGGCTTCTGGTGAGAGCCCCTTGGCTGTGTGGAGCATGCAAAGGCATCGTGGCGGGAATGCGTGCAACAGGGAGCAACCATGTGGTGACAGGAAGCCAGAGGGAGTCAGGAACCTGGTTTTCCCCTGATCTTTTATTACAATGTGCTCTTGGGAGAACTAGTTTACTCCACGAGACCACCATTCACCCCTTCCCATAATGATGCTCCTGTGACCTACTAACCACCCACTAGGTGATCCGCCCCCTGTACCACCCCACTGAGGACCAACTGACTGCCGGGCAAGAACTCCTGGGGGACACAGTCAAACCAGACCCAAACCATAGCAGACCCTTCTTCTCACCACGCACAGATATGAAAGCCAATGTAATCACAGACGAAAGAACTAAACTATTCAGCTGTTAGACAAACCTTCGTGTTGAGTGGGGCAGAGATTTTAGGTATGACACGAACAGCACAAGCAACAACAGGGAAAATAGATCCACTGGATGTCGTAAAAATTAAAAATTCATGTGCCTCAAAGGGTACCCCCCAAAAAGTGGGCTGGTGTTGGGGCGTAGTGGGCAAGCTGCTGCCTGGACTCTGGCATGAGTGCCCGTTCATGTCCTGGCTGCTCCACTTCCAACCCAGCTCCTTGCTAACGGCCTGAGGAAAGCAGGGAAAATGGCCCAAGTGCTTGGGCCCCTGAACCCACATGGGCGACCCAGAGGAGGCTCCTGGCTCCTGGCTTTGGATCAGCGCAGCTCCAGCCATTGCAGTCATTTGGGGAGTGAACCAGCAAATGGAAGATTCTTCTCTCTCTCTGTTTCTCTCTCTTCTCTAATCACATTTCAGATAACTAAATAAATCTTTTTTTTAAAAAGCTTTATAATGGGGTTCAATGGAATTCTTACATTAAAAATTAAGATAGACACCGAGGAGGCCTAAATGAGTTCTTCCTAAGAGAGTAGTTAGCTGCCACATTTGGGAAGGTTCCTGCAGACAGTATCATTGAGGCTTACGATGCGGGGAAGGGCGGACAGGTTTTGGTTCTTCTGCTTTTGCTCAGGAATGGGGAGAGAACCGCTGCTTCCCTGAGAGAGTGGTTCAGGGCGTCACCAGCGAGGTGTTTCCTCACGCTCAGGGCTGGTGAGCCGCCATCCATCTCAGCATCACGGCCTCCAGCAGGCTGTCCGCGTCCCTTCCAGCGCCCCCAGTGGTTTCATGTTTCTCTCCATGGTCACTGCTTTGGCCTGCCTGCCTGCCGGCCTGCCTGCCTGCCTGCCTGCCTTCCTTGCTCTCTCTCTCTCTCTCTCTCTCTCTCTCTCTAACTCTGCCTGAGAGAGAGAGACAGAGAGAAAGGTCTTCCTTCCGTTGCGTCACCCTCCAAATGGCCTCTACAGCCGGCGTGCTGCGCCGATCCGAAGCCAGGAGCCAGGGCCCAAGCACTTGAGCCATCCTCCACTGCACTCCCGGGCCACAGCAGAGAGCTGGCCTGGAAGAGGAGCAACCAGGACAGAATCCGGCGCCCCAACCAGGACTAGAACCCGGTGTGCCGGTGCCACAGGCGGAGGATTAGCCTAGTGAGCTGCGGTGCCGGCCACCGCTTTGGCTTTGAACTGAGGACTTCCTTGAATCAGTCAGTCATTTTCTCTCTCTCTCTCTCTCTCTCTCTTCCTTCCTTCCTTTCTATTTACTTATTTAAAATGCAGTTACAGAGTTACAGAGAGAGAGGGAGAGAGAGAGTTAAAATGAGTTACAGAGAGAGAGGGAGAGACAGAGAGATCTTCCATCTGCTGGTTCACTCCCCAGATGGCCACAATGGCCGGGACTGAGCCAGGCTGGAGCCAGGAGCCAGGAGCTTCATCCGGGTCTCCCCCGTGGGTGGCAGGGGCCCAAGCACTCGGGCCATCTTCTGTTGTTTCCCAGGCCGTCAGCAGGGAGTTGGCTCAGAAGTAGCAGTTCCCCGACATGGGATGCTAGCGTTGCAGGTGGCGGCTCTACCTGCTGTGTTTCCTGGAGTTGCCAGGATGGCGGGATGCACTCTCTCAGCCTGTGGTTTCCGGAAAAGTGTCTGCATTTCACCTTCACCCTCAAAGACCATTTTGGCGGGGTATCGAGTTCAAGGCTGGCAGGTGTTTCTTTCTGCACATGGACGCTGTTGGGTTGGTCTGGTTTCCACAGCTCCTGCTGAAGTCAGCGGTCGGAGGTGTGGCTGCTCCTTTGAAGGTATTTGCGTTCCCCTGCAGCTGTTTCTTTAATTTCACCTTTTCTCAGTATGATGAAGGTATGCTGGACACGATTTCTTTGATTTATTCTATTCTGAGTTTATCAGAATTCTACCCCTGTGATTTGATGTCTTTTTACCAACTTTGCAACATTGGTGCCCTTATTTCTTTTACTACCTACATTGCCTCTTCTGCAGTCTTTCTCTACACGCCTTCTGTAACTTTGATTATATGTTATGTGTATATATTTTAAAGATTTATTTATTTATTTGAAGGTCAGAGTTACACAGAGAGAGAAGGAGAGGCAGAGAGAGGTCTTCCATCCCCTGGTTCACTCCCCAGTTGGCTGCAAATGCCGGAGCTGCACCGATCTGAAGTCAGGAGCTTCTTCCAGGTCTCCCACGTGGGTGCAGGGTCCCAAAGACCTGGACCATCCTCCACTGCTTACCCAGGCCATAGCAGAGAGCTGGATCAGAAGTGGAGCAGCCGGGACTTGAACCAGCACCCGTATGGGATGCCAGCACTGCAGGTGGCACCTTTACCCACTATGCCGCAGGGCCGGCCCCAAGACTAGCATTCTAAGTGGAGACACATGGAAGGTGCAGAAGGGATAACAGAAAAAGTGACAGTGTGCACACACACACGCGTGTGAACATGGGAGACACCTGTTGTGAGTGGGCTAGAGGATTGCCCGGAGGGAAGGGGTGTGGCAGAGGGAGGGGGCACCTGTGCAGCACCTCTGGCTGTGGGCCCTGCAAAGCCAAGAGAGGGCCTCGCCTGACGTTGGCCCCTTTATGAGGTAGAGGGTGGTGCCTCTACGAGTGAGGCCACGTGGAGCTTAATACCTGTCTCTTCATCCCCCCCCCCCCCCCGTCCCAGGTGAGGGAGGTGAATCCCAGACGAGGGCCATTGTGTTGGACGAGAGGGAGGAAGCAATTCCTTGGGGGCTGGAGGCTTGCAGGAGCTCCCAACTCACACAGACCTGCCTGTTTATCCCTCAGCACTTTGGGCTGGGTTCATGCAATTGCCAAAAACTCTGTTGGCTTCTCTTCACCCCAGCCTAATGGCTCTGTTTGAACACAGGAAAGAAAATGGCCACACGATCGCTGGCTGGCCTTGACAGGGCTCCTTTCGTTCTTGAAATGTTCTCCGTCTGCATTGTTGCATGGTAGGATTGTGCCAATGTAGCGCTTCAGGTTGCCCCAGAAGCCTGGGCCCACCATGGTCTTCTGCATTCGCTCATGTTGTTCTGTTTTTCGTCACAACTCCCTTGGTTTTCCCCTACGGGTCATTCAAACATGGGAGCTACTGGAGGGAGAACACAGCACGTCGCCGAGCGACCCAGCGCGGGAGAGAGTGTCACGTGGGCTTGCCTGAATGCGTGGCAACAGGAGCGTGCCCCAGCTCTGAGGGCTAAAGGGCCAGGTGGTAGTGGACATCGATGGCTGACTCCTCGGAGCTTGTCCTCCGCTTCTCTCCTTTTAACAGGACCTCCCATGTTTTCAAGAGCAAACCTTCCTTTGGGGCTACCTTACTCCCCAGAGGAAGCTCATTGCCTCCTTCACTCCTGGCAGTGAGTCCAACTAGTCTACGTGTGATTTCATCTCTATTGCCAGTGCTTTGGTTACAGAAAATGTGGGCGGTTCCATGGCTTGGGATGGATGGATTCTTTTATTTTTATTTATTTGCAAGTTAGAGTTACAGAGAGAGAGGGAGAGAGAGATCTTCCATCCCCAGATGGTTCACTCCCCAAATGGCTGCAATGGCTGCGGCTTTGGCCAAGCTGCAGTCAGGAGTCAGGAGCTTTTTCCAGATCTCTTAGATGTTTGCAGGAGCCCAAGCACTAGGGGCGTCTGCTGCTGCTTTCCCAGGAGCATTAGCAGGGAGCTCGATCGGAAGTGGAGCAGCCGGGTTTCGAATCGGTGCCTGTGTGGGCTGCTGGGCCACAGGCAGCAGTTCAACCTGCTATGCCACAACCCCAGCCCCAGGACGGATGGATGCTTGACACTGCCTGGCATGTGGGAAGGTCATTGGAGAAAACAGGAAAAAGACAGAGTTACACGGTTTTCCAATTTATTTTCCAAAGCAGTATCAGAAGCTGAATAGTGTTTACCTTTTAAAAACAAACTTCAAGATTATTTAAAAATGTATCTTGATGTATTTGAAAAGGAGAGAGAGAGTATGAATACCTCCCCAGCTGGTTCGCTCGCAAATGCCTACAACAGCTGCAGCTGGGTCAGGGCAAAGCCAAGAGTCTGGGTCTCCTCCATGGCGGGGACCCCACTGCTTGCACTGTCACCTGCTCCCGCCCAGGGTGCGCCTTGGCAGGAGGCTGGCGAGGAGAGTGGAATCAGGACTCGAATCCAAACCCTCTAATATGGGATGAGGACGTCCCAAGCAGTGGCGTAACCACTGCACTGAACCCCGCCCCAGAACAGCACTTCCTTTAAGATGTTGGCTTCTACCGTGCGGCATAAGATGCCACAGGTAGCCTCTTAGGGCAAAGTGCATCTTGGTCGCCCCTGTGAAAGTGAATAAGGCCTCATTGTGATTTGGGTGTTGGATCTCTTTCCAGCCCAGAGTGCCATAAATCAGGGCCCTGGAGTTGGCTTGGCTCTTGGGTTCCACCCAAGGTAACAATTAGAGCTCTGTCTTCAGAACTGAATTGCATATTTAGCTCGAGTCAGCCTGGGGAGTGATTGCTTTTCTCTGGCATTATGTCTTCATTTCCCCTGTAATTCATTTGAACAGGAATTTCTGTGGCTTGAGCCAAGCAATAGTAGCCCATTCACATTCACGAAAGCTCCTGGGCGGCCAGTCTTTGAGAACTGGGCCCTGCTGGTGTTGGGGTTCTATGCCCATCAGTATTTCCTTCTCGAATGAATGAAAAGTTTCGTATTTTCATCCCTTCCCTCAGCAAACAGTTACTGAGCACTTACTATTTTAGGCAGTGTGTTGGGTGTTTGGGAGACGGAGACAAGACCTGCATCTCATGGGTCCTTCCCCAGAGAGCCATGAGCAGCCATTAGCTCACAGCGTGTGCTCACGAGGACAATGCCCCTGGCTGTCCGTGGAAGCATTGTTTGTTGTGCAAAAGGGGAAAACCAAGCCAGCTGTCCTTCAAGATAATTTACTCATATTCTAGAATATTATATAACAGTTTAAATAAATGAAAACAGGTACATATTACACCATGGATGAATCTAAAAAACGTATCAGTAATAAAGCAACTGCCACGAGGATACACATGACCTGCTATCACTTATGTAAATAAAGACAATATGTTCAGTGATAGACCTTTTCTTTTTTAACATAGGATACTTGCACATTTTTGGAATACAGTGCAATATTTCCACACATGTAAGCAGCATAAATCCATAAATATAAGCGGCAGGCCAAATCAGGCAGTTGCTTTTTCCATTTTCTTGTCTTTATGTTTGGAGCCTGGAATCAATCTGAAGTTAAAATAGTGATTACTGCTATCTGCCCTCCCTTCCCAGGGTGAGGGGAGATAGAGGGAGATTGGATAAGCGGTAGCAAAACACAGAAATAATGAATTCCAGCGCTGGCCAGCACAGTGGGCACACTGTGTAGCATGCACATCTGTACTGGAGCAGAGTGTAGTTCACAACAGTATATCTTTATCAGGAGTTAAAGATATGAAACAAGAGAAAAAAACATGCTTTCAGGTTGTCATTTCTGGGGCTGGTGCTGTGGTGTAGTGGGTAAAGCCGCTGCCTGCAGTGCCAGCATCCCATATGGGTGCCGGTTCGAAACCCAGCTGCTCCACTTCTGACCCAGCTCTCTGCTATGGCCTGGGAAAGCAGTGGAAGATGGCCCAAGTCCTTGGGCCCCTGCACCCACGTGGGAGACCCAGAAGAAGCTCCTGGCTTTGGATCAGCCCTGCTCTGGCCATTGCAGCCATTTGGAGAGTGAACCAGCAGGTGGAAGATCTCCCTCTCTGCGTCTCTGTGTCTCTCTCTCTCTGCCTCTCTGTAACTCTGCCTTTCAAATGAATAAATAAATAAATCTTTTTTAAAAAGATCGTCATTTCCTCTGGGAAGGAGGCAGTGAGGGGAGTGTAGGGCTCACCTTTCAGCGACGTTCTCTGAAGGGAGAGGAGGCTGGGGCCCAGTGTGGCGCCACAGTCAAGGCTGCAGTCGGGTCACCTGATCCGCCAGAATACCTGACCTCAGCTCCTGCCGATGCACACCCTGGGGACACAGGCGAGGCTTCGGTGCCGAGTCTCTGCCAGCCGCTCGGAAGACCCTGGTGGAGTCCAGGCTCCTGGCTTCAGCTTAGCTCAGTCTTGGCTGTTGTGGATATTTGCAGGAATAAACCAGTGGATGAAAGATCGATCTATCTATCTATCTATCTATCTATCTCCCTCTGCTTTTCAAATAAGTAATAATAAATAAATAAAACTTTTTTTTAAAAGAAGGATGAAGTCAGTTCAACCAAAAAGACTTAATTTTGGTGGTGATTACTGAAGTGTCAGTTATATATATTTTCTGTATGAAACACTTTATAACTGAAACCACACTTAAATTAAAAAAAAAAAAAAAAACCCAGAGGCATGATCTGTGCCTAGCGCACATTTGAGAGGCAGAGGAGCCAGCTAATAGAGGTTTGATAAGTGCTGATAAGGGGTGACAGGCCCAGCAGCTCCTGACAGCTCAGCCCGAGGGCGTGGGAGGGTCTCCCGGCACAGAGATGACGTTTGCTTGGGGTGTTGAAAAGTAGCTCGGCATCAGGGGGGCACGCTCTGGGAGGAAGTTTCCTGGCGAGGAGCTGAGCCACAGGTGCTAATCCTCCAGTGCCAGGCTACACTACTAAACACTCACCGTGGACATGCCCCTCTGCCTCATCTTCCTACCAGCCTCTGAGGCAGGTGCCACTGTCCCTGTTTGACAAATGAAATAACAGAGGCGAAGCGGCCTGCTCAGCTCAGGGGCTGCAGGTCCCCACTGATCCCTGCTGGGCTCTGCGCGTGGTTCGCTGGCAGCTGCTTTGTAGTGCCGCGGGGTAAGCCGCTGCTTGTGCTGCTGGCTTCCCGCATTGGAGCGCTGCTTCAAGGGACCCTGTCACCCAGGTGGGAACCCAGGATGGAATTCCTGGCTCCTGGCTTGGCCTGGGTCCACACCTGGCTGGTGTGGGCATTTGGGGAGTGAGCCAGCCGATGGAAGATCTCTCTCTTTCTGTCTCTAATGCTCTCTCTCTTTGACTTTCAAATAAATGAATACATCTTTCAAAACAAGAACAGATTTTTGCACTCTTTCCATGACACCATGAGAAAGCGCCTGTGACCCCCACCCCCGGAAGCTGACAGAGGACCGGGTGCCTTCTCAAGGGAAAGGCAAGTGATCAGGCCGACCAGTCTCAGAAGAGGAGACGGTGACTCTCCCCAGGACCAGAGCTAGCCCTCCATGACGCAGAGTACAAGCGACGTTCCAGTGACTCTCCCCAGGACCAGAGCTAGCCCTCGATGACGCAGAGTACAAGCGACCTTCCAGTGACTCTCCCCAGGACCAGAGCTAGCCCTCCATGACGCAGAGCGCAAGCGACCTTCCAGTGACTCTCCCCAGGACCAGAGCTAGCCCTCGATGACACAGAGCGCAAGCGACGTTCCTGTGACTCTCCCCAGGACCAGAGCTAGCCCTCCATGACGCAGAGCATAAGCGACGTTCCAGTGACTCTCCCCAGGACCAGAGCTAGCCCTCGATGACGCAGAGCATAAGCGACGTTCCAGTGACTCTCCCCAGGACCAGAGCTAGCCCTCGATGACGCAGAGCATAAGCGACGTTCCAGTGACTCTCCCCAGGACCAGAGCTAGCCCTCCATGACGCAGAGTACAAGCGACGTTCCAGTGACTCCAGTGTTCAAGGCATGGAAAGCAGCATAGCACATGCACCAGGTTTCCATAACAAATGAATATCAAGGAAAAAGGAGAGGGAAACAAGGTTGAAAATTACCTGGGAGACAGAACAGTTGAGTGTAGGGCATGGACTCTGAACCTGACTGGATCAGATCGCGGAAAGACATGATGGAAGGAATAGGGAAATTTGAATATTGATTGGATATTTGATCATGTTAAGCAATTTCTGATTTTATTAAAGGTTTTACTTACTTATCTGAGAGGTAGAGTTACAGACAGTGAGAGTAAGACACAGAGAGATCTTCCTCCCGCTGGTTCACTCCCCAAATGGCCGCAAGGGCCAGAGCTGTGCCAACCCAATGTCAGGAGCCAGGAGCTTCCTCCAGGTCTCCCACATGGGTGCAGGGGCTCAAGGACTTGGGCCATCTTCTATTGCTTTCCCAGACCACAGCAGAGAGCTGGATCAGAAGAGGAGCAGCCAGGACTAGAGCCAGCGCCCATATAGGATGCCAGCGCTGCAGGCAGAGGATTAACCTACTGCGCCACAGCATTGGCCCCCAATTTCTGGCTTTTTAAAAGGTAGAATAATTATGAAATACCTGTTGAAATATTTATTCATTTATTTTATTTTAAAAAAAGATTTATTTATTTGAAAGGCAGAGTGACAGAGAGAGACAGAGAGATAGAGAGACAGACAGAGAGCAGTATTTTCCATCTACTGGTTCACTCCTCAGATGGCTGCAATGACTGGGGCTGTGCCAGGCCCAAGCCAGGAGCCTAGAGCTCCATCCAGGTCTCCCACATGGGTGGCAGAGGTCTAAGCACTTGAGCCGTCTTTCTCTGCCTTTCCAAATGCATTATCAGGAAGATGGGTGGGAATCCAATAGCCAGTCTCCAACCAGCGCTCTGATACGGATGCCAGGGTCATGCAGGCGGCTTAACGCACTGCACGACAGTAACAGCCCCTTGTTGAATTATTTTAAAAGGTGGGGAGACAGAGATACAGACTGAGACAGACCTCTCCTCTCTGCTGGTTCTCTCCCCAGATGCCTGCAACAGCCAAGGCTGGGCCAGGCTGAAGCCAGGAGCTGGAAATTCATCCACATGGGTGGCAGGGGCTCAGCCAGTTGCACCATCACATGCTGCCTCCCAAGGTGTGCATCAACACGAAGCTGCAGTTGGAGTGGAGCCAGAGCTTGAACCCAGTCACTCAGTACATGGGATGTGGACCTCCCAAGCAGTCTTACTCGATGTGCCAAGTGCCTGACCCTTCTTAACCTACTTTTCTGTTCGAAATTCAGTTTTTTGTTGTTTTTAAATTTTTTAAAGATTTATTTATTTGTTTGAAGGCAGAGTTACAGAGAGGCAGAGGCAAAGTGGGTTGGAGGTCTTCCATCCTCTGGTTCACTCCTCAATTGGCCACAATGGCCGAAACTGGGCCGATCCAAAGCCAGGAGCTTCCTCCAGGTCTCCCACACGGGTGCAGGGCCCCAAGGACCTGAGCCATCTTCTGCTTTCCCAGGCCATAGCAGAGAGCTGGATCGGAAGAGGAGCAGCCTGGACTAGAACCGGCACCCAAATGGGATGCCAGCACTGCAGGCGGTGGCTTTACCCACTATGCCACAGCACTGGCCCCTTTTGTTTAGTTTTTAAATAAATCAGATGGCAGAGGAGTGAAAGCTTCATTTCATTGGCAGTGTTGTCTAGGACTGGGAAATCTTTTTGTTACATGACATTGTAAAGTTTAAATCTTTCAAGTGTACAAATGATAGCTCCCTTATTTTTCATTTGCCAGACTTAAATATTTCGTGATACACTTAGACTTAGTTTAGCCTGAGATAGTTAAATACATGTTGAAATGTTTGATTGTGAGTTGGTATATTGTTTGAGTTTATAACCTGATTGTAGAGCTCTTTACTGACAAATCTTTGTAAACAAGTCTCAAGTATGAGCTAAACTTTAAAAACGCCTGTATTTTAGGGAGTGGGCATGTAGCATAGATGCTGAGACATTTGTGTCCCGCATCAGAGGGTCTGATAATTCTCAGCTCCATTTTCTGACTTTGCAGACTGGGAGGCAGTGGTGATGGCTCAAGGGACTGGGTCCCTGCCATCCTCGGGGGAGTCTGGGGTGTGCTCCTGGATCCTGGTTCCAGCCCCTGCACAGTCTCAGCCATTGCAGACCTCCGGGGTAAACCAGCTGATGGGAGCTCGCTCGCTCTCTCTGTCACAAACACAAACACAAACCCGACATCTTTCCCCATGCTGGTGCTCTATGCCTTTGTAACTATTGTTGTCATTTTACATTTACTGAATGCTGATTGCCTATGGGCCTGATGGACAAATAAGGTCCTGACTAATGAATTGGAGGGAGTGACTAAAAGGCAACAGGCCGGTGGTCAAGTGTAAGAGGCTTGGGTTGGACGGCTGGACTCCTCGACCTTGGCTGCTCCCATCTTTAAGCCTCCATGAGCTTGGGTGGAAAATGGAGACAGCAGCAGCCCCTGCCTCCCAGGAGTTTTGTGAGCGGGTTCACATGACAGTGCATGCCCGGTGCAGAGAGCACGCTCTGCAGGTCCTGGCTCTTGTTATCCCGCGATCCCTGTGTGCATTTCAGAGAGAACAGAGCCATCCTGGGACAGTAGCGAGAGAACGGAACCTGTGCTCCAGGCTTCCGGTTTATCCGCACTGAGATGCGGGAGATCACTGTGCCGACAAATCACTCTTGTTGGAGGCTCGAGTGCAGCAGCGAGGTGAGATTCCAGGCCCTGCGCTCTCCCCTGAAGCAGCAGTCGGCCACGCCAAGCCTGCATGTCCTTCAAAGTCGATGTCTGTTTAACATGATTTTCCACGGGCTTCAGGGCAGGAAACCAAACGTTTGTCTCTGAAACCCACGGAAAGAGGGATTTCAAACATGCAGGGACTCACATGCGTTAGGTAACAGTCAAGACACTTTCAGTAACACATACTTGTGTTTGTTGCCAACTTTTATTTTCGATTAAGAGAACTGAAGGCTGTTGGCTTTCAAAAAAGAGAGTGTGTTGGGGCCAGCCTCGTGGGATAGTAGGAAAAGCTGCCACCTGCCATGCCGGCATCCTAAACAGGTGCCAGTTTGTGTCCCGGCCGCTCCACTTCCAATCAGCTCTCTGCTGTGGCCTGGGAAAGCGGTACAAGATGGCCCAGGTGCTTGGGCCCCTGCACCCATGTGGGAGACCTGGAAGAAGCTCCTGGCTCCTGGCTTCAGATCGGCCTAGGTCCAGCCTTGTGGCCATTTGAGGAGTGAACTAGCAGATGGAAGGCCTTCCTCCCTGTCTCTCTGTAGCTCTACCTCTCAAATCAATAAAACCTTTTTTTTTTTTTTTCAAAAAAATGTTCAAAATGAATCAGGACTTTGGCTTATCAGGAAAGGCCTCCTTGGTCACTTGTGACTTCTGGAGAAAATCAGCTGTGATTTTCAAAGGTTTTTCTGGACTTTTTCAAGATGAAGTTATGGAAGAAGCAGGAAACGGCGGTTTCCACAGTGTCTTGTAAAGGAGAATAAATTTCAGGATGCACAATTCCTGCGATGTTCTGAGTATACAGGTTCTGTCAGCTCTTCCATCTGTTGGGGACTTTTCTTGGGAATTTTTTTTTGACAGACAGAGTGGACAGTGAGAGACAGAGAGAAAGGTCTTCCTTTGCCGTTGGCTCACTCTCCAATGGCTGGCGCGGCCGGCGCACTGCGCTGATCTGAAGGCAGGAGTCAGGTGCTTCTCCTTGTCTCCCATGGGGTGCAGGACCCAAGGACTTGGGCCATCCTCCACTGCACTCCCTGGCCACAGTAGAAGGCTGGCCTGGAAGAGGGGCAACCGGGACTAGAACCTGCTGTGCCGGCGCCACAAGGTGGAGGATTAGCCTAGTGAGCCGCGGCGCCGGCCTCTTGGGAATCTTCAACCAAAGATTCCTTAGAGCTTTTCTTCCCCTCGCAGTTACAGCGTGGCCAGTGATGGACATGCTTAGGTGCTCACAAATGCAGCTCTGGCACTTCTGGCCAGAATGTGTGTCTTTACTATCTGCTTGAGTCCCGAGGATCCGCATGTTAAAGGAGGACAGTGTTACGTCCCCAGCACGGAAGCCGACGTTCCGATTCAGGAGACTTTTCCAACGGTGTCTTAGTTCTCAATCCTAAATGTCAACTCAGCGACACATCCAAGTTGCTAGAGGAAGTGTTGGTTGTATGTGAAGAATATTAAGTGCTGGAAGTGACACACTGAATTGATCAACTAGCTTGATTTGGCTTTTTCTTTAGTTTTGTAGAATATAGTAGATGGTTTTGTCAATTGCCAAATATTGTCTCTCTTAATTTTCTAAATAATTTGGCACTGCTGTCAGTGTTGGGCAGTGCAGAGGCACAGCCACTTCTGAGGAAGGCAGGGACATGCTGAAGAGAGTGGGGACTTGAATGTCAGGTAAAGGGATCTGCGTCACGTGTTCTCCGGCACTTTCTCGTGTGTCTGAGCCATCACATGTAATGTTTGTTTTGGAATGACACCTCTTCTCTTGGTCTCTCTTTGGAAAGTTTTCCTTGAAAAGTGCTGGTGAGTTTCTTTCTCTCACAATTCTGCCTTCGACAGCACGGAAGCCTGGGACATCAGCCTGGTTCCCATGGGACTGCAGGGCATGCTGTGCGTTAGCAGGACGCTGGACTTGGGAAAAGCGCTGGGACTTGAACCCAGGCACTCTGATGGGATGTGGGTGACCCAAGTGGTGTGCCAAATGTCTACCCCTCGCAAATTTATTTCTCATCCTTATCTGCCACTGCACTGGGCCAGATGGAACGTCTACAGTTGCCAAACCCAGCAGATACCTCAGGAAATGCGGGAAGCAGTGCCAGGACCCATCCCTAGGGGGCGCTGTGTGCCGCCCACCAGGGTTCTCACACCAGTAGTCCTTTTTACTTGATATGAAAACGCTTCCCAATGGAAGCTCTGTGCCTCAGGTTGTGACACCGGTTGATGTTGGAAGATCGTCCGAGAACCAGCACCAGGTGTCTCATCTCAAATGAGCTCATCTAAAAATGTCTTCAAGGTGGGGATCCCTGCAGGTGAATTTTTCCAAGGGGGGAGCTTCCTGCTTGGCCAAGAAGAGTGATGCGTGTCTTCTAGATCCACGCGTGGTGACGTGGGTTAACACTTCGAGAGAGGAAGGGCAAAGAGCGTTACCTGGGCTCTGCAGGCTTCCTTGCAGAGTACAGAATTCAGTCCAGCTGGTTTAAGTAGAATGGACTCAGGACAGGCTATTAAGTGGTTTGCAGACACTTTGGGGGAGGCTGAAGAATCAGATTTCAGGTTGATCTTTTAAGAATATTAGCCACAGTCACCCTGGAGAACTAACGACATCTCTGATTCAGCAGACACTCACAGACTGGGACATGGTGGGCATGGGTGCTAGCCCCAGCACCCCGCACCTGCCCTGATGGGATGCTGTCCTAACAGAATGCACCCTTGAGCCAGCGTGCACAAGGAGACTGCTGCTACTGCTGCTGGCTCCCACACCCTGCTGCGTTGGATGCAGGCCACACCAGCAAAGTGGCTTCCGTGCGTGGTGCTTTTTAACACCCCACAAGCTGGTGCCCAGCCCCGCGAGCTCTCTGCATGCATCCAGGGACACACTAGATGGCTTCGTGAGGGTCCTTGTCAGCAGTCTTAGACACAGGCTTTCCTAGTTTTGCAGGAATGCTCCTGAATAGTGGAACTGAAGTCAGCATGCAGCCCTAGAGGCCGGCAAGTCTGGGAAACGCAGCGAGAGCTCTGAGTGTCTTGTCTGATGGCCAGGACAGCAACGGCGCTAGGAGCACATCGACATGGCGCCGGCTGTTGAGAAGACGGCCAGGGCTGCACACTCTCGTGTGCCTGGCGGTCTCCCAGTGCAAAGGGCTGCGCCAAGCACCAGGGCTCCTCATTCACATGAGGGAGGGCAAGGTGCGGGGAGAGGCCTGCCCACTCCCAGGTCACTGATTCTGTAGGGGGAGCAGGTCCTTGAATTCTTTTTTAAATTAATTTTTATTTATTTGAAAGAGTTACAGAGAGAGGGAGAGAAAGAGAGGTCTTCCATCTGCAATGGCTGCAATGGCCGGAGCTGAGCCCATCTGAGGCCAGGAGCCAGGAGCTTCTTCCAGGTCTCCCAGGTGGGTACAGGGGCCCAAGGACCCAGGCCATCCTCTGCTGCTTTCCCAGTTCATAGCAGAGAGCTGGATTGGAAGAGGAGCAGCTGGGACTAGAACCGGCGCCCATATGGGATGCCGGCGCTTCAGGCCAGGGCTTTAATAGTTGCGCCATGTCACCGGCCCCGATCCTTGATTTCTTGGGTGAGGTGACATTTCTCTGTCTGGCACACATCTAGGCACCTAGGGTCCTTGTTCCAGATCACTAGACTCAATAAAAATGGGTAACACCAGGGCTGGTGTGGTGGTGAAATGCATTAAAATTGCTGCCTGCAATGCCAGCATCCCATATGGGCACTGGCTCAGGTCCTGGCTGCTCCTCTTCCGATCTAAAAGTGCCTGGGAAAGCAGCGGAGGAGGCCTAAGTGCTCGGGTACCTGCATCCACATGGGAGACCTGGAAGAGCCTCCTGGTTCCTGCCTTCGGCTGGCCCAGCCCTCGCTATTGCAAGCATTTGGGGAGTGAACCGGAGAGAGATCTGTCTCGCTCTCTGTAACTCTGCCTTTCAAGTAAATAAAATAAATCTGTAAAAACAAGGAATGGATAGCACCATTGTGGTAGACAGCACAATAGTGTCTTCTGGGATGGTGACATGGCTGTGGCACTCAACACCGCAAGAAGAGATAGTTGTAGGTCAGGACAGCTGCCTAGCAATAACTTAGTGCTGCATGAAGGTTGCTGCAAACCGGTAAACACCCCCTATTACATTATTTGCACTGATTTAATCTGCGGAATCTGAAAATTGCTGTGGCCACTTAGTGCCACTGTACATGGGGGATGTGGGAACGTAGTGCCTGGGTTCCAGTCCCAACTCTGGCTCCTGGCTCAGCTTCCTGCTGTTGCACACCGTGGGAGGTGGTGGGGATAGCACAAGTAGATGGGCTCCTGCCACCCGCATGGAAGAGCTGGATTGAACCGGCTCCTGGCTTTGGCCTGGCCCAGCCCTAGCTGTTGTGGAGTGAACCCACAGATGAGCACTCTCTTCTTCTCAAATAATTTTTTTAAGATTTATTTTATTTATTTGAAAGACAGAGAGAGAGGTCTTCCGTCTGCTGGTTCACTCCCCAGATGGCTGCAATGGCCGGAGCTGAGCCGATCTGAAGCCACGAGTCAGGAGCTTCTTCTGGATCTCCCATGTGAGTGTAGGGGCCCAAGAACTTGAGCCATCTTCTACTGCTTTCCCAGGCCATAGCGGAGAGCTGGATCAGAAAAGGAGCAGCTGGGACTAGACCCAGTGCCCATATGGGATGCCGGAACTGCAGGCTGGGGCTTTAACCTGCTACATCAGTGTCGACCCCTCGAGTAAATTTTTGAAAAGGGGGAATGTATGAGGAGCTGTTAGCCTATTACATTTACAAGGTCGTCGTCGCGAACTTCACCTCAGAGTGTGACACAGTGCTCCATGTTCATGGAGACCTTGGAGAGAATGACTTGGGAGCTCTTGGTGACTCTGCCCCAGAACTTACAGAGTGACCTCTGTGACAAAATTATATGGAACTTCTAGAAAAGCATTCGCAGGACTTAAACATTGTAGTGGCATGCTATTGACCATGGTCCACGTTAGAAATATTTGAATAATCTCTCTGCGACATTTGAAACGTTTATGTTTTTCTTTTGACACACATCTCCAGTCTACTTTTTCCTTAGGACTCTAAGAATATACTTCTCGGGCGGGGTGGGGGTTTGACCTAAAGCTGTATTGAGACAGCATTCAGGTGCTGCACAGTGCACGCACTTCACATGTATGATTCAGGCGGGGGCTGTGACACAGCATGTTGAGCCACTGCTTGGGAGGCCCGCATTCCAGATCAGAGCGCTGGTTCGAGTCCTGGCTGCTCTGCTTCTGATCCGGATCCCTGCCAGTGCCCCTGGGGAGCAGCAGATACCGGTGATTCGTGTACTTGGGTCCCTGCCACCCCCACGGGAGAGCCCGAGGAAGTTCCTGGCTTCTGCCTGTGGCTCGGCCCAGCCCAGTTCAGCCTGTGGAGACCGTTTGGGGAGTAACCCAGTGTATCTCTCCCTCTCACTCTATCACTCTGCCTTTCAACTAGATTAAATCTTTTTTTCTTTTGACAGGCAAAGTGGACAGTGAGAGAGAGAGAGAGACAGAGAGAAAGGTCTTCCTTTGCCATTGGTTCACCCTCCAGTGGCCCCCGCGGCCAGCGCACTGCAGGCGGCGCACCGCGCTCATCCGATGGCAGGAGCCAGGTGCTTCTCCTGGTCTCCCATGGGGTGCAGGGCCCAAGCACTTGGGCCATCCTCCACTGCACTCCCTGGCCACAGCAGAGGGCTGGCCTGGAAGAGGGGCAACCGGGACAGAATCCAGCGCCCCGACCAGGACTAGAACCCGGTGTGCTGGTGCCACTAGGCGGAGGATTAGCCTGTTGAGCCACGGCGCCGGCTAGATTAAATCTTAAGCAATAAAGCGTATACTTCAGTGGCATTCAGCATGTTCACAGAGCTGTACCTCCGTGGACGTTACGCATTTTAGGACAGTTCCTCTCAGAAGCAGCCTTGCACCCCTTTGCCATCACCCTGAAATTCCTCCTCCTCCTCCTTTTTCCTCCTCCTCCAGTTCTAAGCATCTGAGTCTCTGAAGCGCTCCCTATTCTGGAAATTGCATTTAAATGGAATCATAAGTGGTCCATTACAGCTGGCTTCAGTCAGCGTAGTATTTTCAAGGTTCATCCTCGATTTATGCTTAGAAGATTTGTTGATCAGTTTTTTCTGCAACCAAAAATGACTGTGAATTGAAACTGCAAAACTTGTTCTCTTTCCTGTAACGGCAAGACTTTAGGAGTTCCAAATATTTTCCAGGTTGCCTCATCGGTACAATGGCTGTTACCATCCGCAGCTCTTGAAATAGCCCGACTCGGTCCTAACGTTGCTAAAACACCGTGGCGTTCCTAGCGGCAAAGAGCACAGTTTTACTGGAAATGTACTGCTTTCAGGGGTGGGGAATCTTTGTTCCTGCCAAGGGACAATGGATATTGATAACACCATTCACCGGCCGTACAGAATTGCCAACTTAAGTGACCCTGGCTCTGCAGGCTCCCTACTTCTTGTGCTTCGTAGATAATCACTGCTGAAAATCCCAACCGCAGACTAAGCGGATGGGAGTGGGAGAGGTCTTGTTGCAGTAGAGCCAGTCGATTCTTGCAGGACTCTCCTGTTCCATCCTCTTCCCCAGGTTCTTGCAGGACTCCCTCCAAGTGGATGCCTGCTCTGGCGGCCCTCAAAGGATGTCAGAGACGAGTGTGGCATTGCTGTCACCACCTCACTCTGCCTGTGTCTCAGTTCAGAACAGCCCAGCGCAGGCCCAAACGCTGCTACTCGAAGCAAGTCCCTTCCTAAACAGATCTCTCCATGAGACAGGGAAAGGTGGAAGGGTGGGGCGGATGGCGCTTTGGGTGGTGGCCGGGAAAGACTCTTTCTGGGTTGGGGATCTGAGGGTTTGGAAATGTTGTAGTTAGTCGAGGAAGGCTGAAGGCTTTCTTGCATTCAAGTGCATCCTCGAGGCAAGAGTCCGTGCAGAGGGGAGCCCGTGCAGATACGTTGCTTTACAGCTGTCTGAGCACCGCTTGAGCCAGCAGTTCCAGAACCCCTGGGCTCGGGTTTCCCTTCCTAGTGGTCTTTTGCTATGAGCACTCCTGATGCCAGTCCAGTATTGGTTACGGTTCAGTCGCAGAGCCGACCCCTTCTTGGTATTTGAGTGGAAAGGGATTTGTTACCGGATATTAAATAGCTTGTGGAGGTACAGGGAGGGTGAACACACAGGCTCTCTGGCCTGAGCTCCCCAGGGTGGCCCTGGAACCCCTGCTGTGGGCTGTTCTCTGAGCAGAGAGTTCTGACAACATGGGGAGCTGCTGTGGGGCTGTGGCTTCAGACCAGCGCCCCACTGCCGTGAGCCGGTGGCGCGCTGATTTCTGGCCACGGTGCACAGGGACCTGGGCTTCAAAGAGCACCAGAGCACCCTGCCCGCAGCGCTGGGATGCGGAGCAACCTGGCAGGCGCCGAGATTTCTCTGTAGTAAGTGAACGTGGGAAACGGGAAGGATGACAAGAAGAAGGTGAATGGTGCCTGAGCTTAAGGCGTGTGAGGAGGCTTCCTGAGGGGCTGGGACAGGGAGCACCAGGGCGGGGCTCGGCTTTGCCTCTGCAGATAACCATGCCCAGTGCGCCCAAGGTGTGGGCCCGGAGCAGGACAGCGTGGGAGGGAGGCACGCGGAGGGAGGCTTCCAGCCCTCAGTATTTCCAGATTCCCTGCGAGGCCACTTCACGCTGCTTCGATGACCGTAAGCACCACGGGGGCGGAATTCTGTTTTCTCTGCCTCTGTTCCCCAGCAGGGATAACAGGGCCTGGTGCCGACCAGCTGCTTGTAAAGACGGACAGTGCCCGGCCCGTGATGCTGCAGCGTTCAGTAGACCTCGTGCTGGAATGTTTAGCTTGGATCTTTCTTGGGCTAGCGCAGTGTGGTCCTGTCTGGCAGCGCTTGGCAGTGGCAGTGAGCACGGCTCACAGGCGGCCTGTGGTCGCGAAGGGAAAACCATCAGCGCTCGCAGTCGCTGAGCCAGATGCCTGGGAGGCTCCGTGGGCTTTAATGCATTTTCCACTTAGGGTATTTTCGACTTAGGATGGACTTACTGGCCTGTGACTTCGTCATGAGTGGAGGCGCACTTGTATTAAATTCATGCAGAGAAATACTGGGTTGGTAACAAGAACCCGATGGGTTCATAGGGCCTCTGGGAAGATTTTTCTGTGTCTGAGACACCCAGCGTGGTGGTTAAGGTAAAGCTAAGTCTCAGGGAGGTAAAGTTAAGTTGTTTTGAAAGAGCGTAAGATTGAGAGAAGGAGACGCAGGTGTTTCCCTCACCAGACCGACATGGACTGCTCCTGGTATCAAAGTAAAGGTCACAATGACGCCATCAGCCTTTAAGAGAATGGGCTCAACACAACCTCACGTGGCAAGTGCTTACCGAGTGCTAGGTTCTGTGCTGGGTGCTCACCGTGTGCTAGGTTCTGTGCTAGGTGCGCACCGTGTGCTAGGTTCTGTGCTGGGTGCTCACTGTGTGCTAGGCTCTGTGCTGGGTGCGCACCGTGTGCTAGGTTCTGTGCTGGGTGCTCACCGTGTGCTAGGCTCTGTGCTAGGTGCGCACCGTGTGCTAGGTTCTGTGCTGGGTGCTCACCGTGTGCTAGGTTCTGTGCTAGGTGCGCACCGTGTGCTAGGTTCTGTGCTGGGTGCTCACCGTGTGCTAGGCTCTGTGCTGGGTGCTCACTGTGTGCTAGGCTCTGTGCTGGGTGCTCACTGTGTGTTAGGTTCTGTGCTGGGTGCTCATCGTGTGCTAGGTTCTGTACTGGTGCTCACTGTGTGCTAGGTTCTGTGCTGGTGCTCACTGTGTGCTAGATGCTGTACTGGTGCTCACTGTGTGCTAGGTTCTGTACTGGTGCTCACCATGTGCTAGATCCTGTACTGGTGCTCACTGTGTGCTAGGTTCTGTGCTGGGTGCTCACTGTGTGCTAGGTCCTGTACTGGTGTTCACTGTGTGCTAGGTTCTGTACTGGTGCTAACTGTGTGCTAGGTTCTGTACTGGGTACTCACCATGTGCTAGGTTCTGTGCTGGGTACTCACCATGTGCTAGGTTCTGTGCTGGGTGCTCACCGTGTGCTAGGTTCTGTGCTGGTACTCACCATGTGCTAGGTTCTGTACTGGTACTCACCGTGTGCTAGGTTCTATACTGGGTGCTCACCGTGTGCTAGGCTCTGTGCTGGGTGCTCACCATGTGCTAGGCTCTGTGCTGGGTGCTCACCGTGTGCTAGGTTCTGTGCTGGGTGCTCACCATGTGCTAGGCTCTGTGCTGGGTGCTCACCGTGTGCTAGGCTCTGTGCTGGGTGCTCACCGTGTGCTAGGTTCTGTGCTGGGTGCTCACCGTGTGCTAGGTTCTGTGCTGGGTACTCACCGTGTGCTAGGTTCTGTGCTGGGTGCTCACCATGTGCTAGGCTCTGTGCTGGGTGCTCACCATGTGCTAGGCTCTGTGCTGGGTGCTCACCATGTGCTAGGTTCTGTGCTGAGTGCTCACCTTGTGCTAGGCTCTGTGCTGAGTGCTCACCATGTGCTAGGTTCTGTGCTGGGTTCTCACCATGTGCTAGGCTCTGTGCTGGGTGCTCACCATGTGCTAGGTTCTGTACTGGTACTCACCGTGTGCTAGGTTCTATACTGGGTGCTCACCGTGTGCTAGGCTCTGTGCTGGGTGCTCACCGTGTGCTAGGTTCTGTGCTGGGTGCTCACTGTGTGCTAGGCTCTGTGCTGGGTGCTCACCGTGTGCTAGGTTCTGTGCTGGGTGCTCACTGTGTGCTAGGCTCTGTGCTGGGTGCTCACCGTGTGCTAGGTTCTGTGCTGGGTGCTCACCATGTGCTACGTTCTGTACTGGGTGCTCACCGTGTGCTAGGCTCTGTGCTGGGTGCTCACCATGTGCTAGGCTCTGTGCTGGGTGCTCACCGTGTGCTAGGCTCTGTGCTGGGTGCTCACCGTGTGCTAGGCTCTGTGCTGGGTGCTCACCATGTGCTAGGCTCTGTGCTGGGTGCTCTTATGTGCTAGGCTCTGTGCTGGGTGCTTACTGTGTGCTAGGCTCTGTGCTGGGTGCTCACCGTGTGCTAGGCTCTGTGCTGGGTGCTTGGCCTCCCTGACCCTGCAGCAATTCTTGAGGTGGATTTGCTTTTCCTGCTACAGACGAGCAAGCTGCATCTCAGAGAAGTAGCGCACGGGCCAGAGTCGTTGGATTAGACTCCAGCTGAATTTTGACTTCAACCCAGTGAAGACCACTGGGTTCTGACTCTTGGAGTAGAGGCATTGATCAGCTGCCCGGGACCCCTTCCCTTCCCACACCGAGCTCTGCACTGCTGGCCGCTGGGTGCTGAGGGGCAGTGACTGTGTCCTGTGCAGGTGACCACACTCTGCTTGTCGGTCTCTTTCTTTCCTGCCCCTGCAGCGACGGCACAGGCTGTGAGCTCCAGTGCTGTGGCTGCACAAGTGGAGCCACGGTCACCCTGGGTGGAGGGGATGGTAGAGAGTGGCCCTGGCCGCCATGCTGGACACCGTGTGAGCAAGAGCTCATGTGCACACGGGTACACACATACACACACACACACCACACACCACACCACACCACACACATGCACCACACCACATACCACACCACACCACACACACGCACCACACCACACATACCACATACACCACACACACCACACACCACACACACACCACATATACCACACACGCCATACACACCACACATACATGCTACACACACACCACACACACCACACATACACACTACATACACACCACACACACTACACACCACACACACACACCACACACACATGGGCAAGTGCTGGGATCCTATGATTGTTTGCTTCCATCAGATAACTTCACTCACTTTGACTGATGCACTCAGTCAACTCTTTAATCCTCTGAGTCTCAGGTTATCATCCGTATAATAGTGATGCTAATAGCTGCTATCCCACTGTGTGGAGACAGCTAAAGGAGACAGAGGGGGAAACAGCTCCTTTTGGGTATCCCCGAAAGCCATCTAGCTGAATGACTTACTCTACTTAAAAAATAGCATCACGTGTTCCAGGTCCTGATTTCGCTACAGCAGATTGGATGAGAAAGAATCAGAACTGGAGTTGCCAAGGGCTCCTTGTGGCTTTGAGCATCAACGTGCAAGCCTCCTACATGGCCGGGGGTACATCACCTTGAGGAGGTTCTGCAGGTAAATGGACTTCGCCTCCCTCTACCTGTGCAATACACAGCATGGCAGGTGTGGAGCATTCCATGACCGCCCTGTGGGTTATTAACTATGAGTGCAGGCATGGCTAGAGTGGGAGAAATTTCTAGTACTCCCCAGTATTGCCGTTCCATCCTTCTTGAACATGAGGGAGGATGGTCTTTTTCCAACCTTCCAGAGCCTTCTGTTAGCTGTGAGATGTGAAGGAAGTTGCCCAGGTCACTGCTGGGTGGAGGCACTGAAGAGCTGCCATGAGACCCACACTCGTGCCCTAGAGCAGTGGACTCAGGGACTTGTGAGGAGCTGGCCGTGACCTCAGATGGTGGAACTGTGTCATCCTGAGTCTGACCAAGGTGAAAAATGCCAGCCACCAGTTCTCCAGCCACCAGCTGTGGACAAGCAGCAAGGCAGGAGACCAGTCATCGTTTTGGAGCTGGACATGGAGACTGAGGGGCTGGGGGGTGGTTTCCAACTGCAAAGTCAGTTTCACCTGACCAATGCCACTGGGAATGAGGAAGATGGCAGCACAGACCTCTGGACTGGGGGTCACTGGGAGAACCATGGCTTCAGTCTCCCCGGCTGCATCAGTAAATGAGGGAATGTAGCTAGATTTCTCAGTCATCTCATGATTCTAATAGTCTCTCTCTCTCTCTCTCTCTCTCTCTCTCTCTCTCTCTCCATTTACCCCATCACTCTTTCTCTCTCCCTCCCATCCATCCACCCACCCATCCATCCATCCATCCATCCACCCGTCCATCCATCCATCCACCCACCCATCCACCCACCCATCCACCCATCCATCCATCCATCCATCTATCCATCCATCTACCCATCCATCCACCCACCCATCCACCCATCCATCCATCCATCCATCCACCCACCCATCCACCCATCCATCCATCCACCCACCCACCCATCCATCCATCCATCCATCCACCCATCCACCCATCCATCCATCCACCCACCCATCCACCTACCCACCCATCCATCCACACATCCATCCATCCATTCATCCACCCACCTATCCACCCATCCATCCACCCACCCATCCACCCATCCATCCATCCATCCATCCACCTACCCATCCACCCATCCATCTATCCATCCACCTACCCACCCATCCACCCATCCATCCATCCATCCACCCACCCATCCATCCATCCATCCATCCACCCATCCACCCATCCATCCATCCACCCACCCATCCACCCACCCACACATCCATCCACACATCCATCCATCCATTCATCCACCCACCCATCCACCCATCCATCCACCCACCCATCCACCCATCCATCCATCCATCCATCCACCTACCCATCCACCCATCCATCTATCCATCCACCTACCCATCCATCCACCCACCCATCCACCCATCCATCCATCCATCCACCCACCCATTCACCCATCCATCCATCCATCCACCTACCCATCTACCCATCCATCCATCCATCCACCCACCCATCCACCCATCCATCCACCCATCCATCCACTCATCCACCCATCCACCCATCCATCCACCCATCCACCCACCCACACATCCACCCATCCTCTCACCCATCTGTCCATCTATCCATCCGTCCACTCACTCTCCTATCCACTCACCTGTCTTTCTTTGTATCTTTCTTCCATCTATTTTTAGTCTAGAGATTAAAACTAACAACCAAGTACACCACAAAATTCGACTCTTACCGTTCCCTTACCATGATAGGTCAGAGTTCATTCGAAACAGGAGAGCAAACTTTGTCAGGACTTTCTCCAATGACACAATTTATGAGATGAAGAAGCAGCAGGCATTTCACTCTGAAAAATCTTTGTTTCTGTGAATGGCCTTGTTCCGTATTTGCTTTGCACACAGAGAGCATTAAACAAAGAGCTCTTGAATTGGGGTCAAACAGCTGGGAAAGGCATCTAAGCAAACATATTCTAATCAAAATAGTTTTGCTCCTCTTCTTACATCAATGCAGTGAATCAGAAAGAGACTTCCTGTGACTGGAAACTCACTTCCTGACAGGTGGAGCAGGAGGGGTAGGAACCTGGAGAAAAAATCACCAACCGAGTGACATGGCAACCTCGGAGTGAGAGGCTCCATCCAGAAGGGCGGTGCATGCAGGAAAATGAGAAGATTTACAGGAGAAATTCACTTCTCGCAGGCCAAGATCAGTGGGGACTCCTGGTTGTAACTCAGGAAGGAATCTGGCAAGGAAAACACAGCTCTTATGCGGTGGGAGGGACAGAGGGCCACAGGCTACGCTTCTGGGTGAGGAGGAATCCCCAGACGGCAGGGGATTTTGCTGTGTGCTATCAGGTAATAGATCATGTTGTGCTTGGAGCAACAGCTGGGAAGATGGAGGTTTATTGGAAAACTGGCCAGATATTCTGCGCCATCAATGCCAACAGCCCTCTTGTTTTTTCTTTTTTTTCTGTTAAAAGAGTTGGCCCCACTGCCTATGAAAGAAGGCCACCAGTAGTGGTGACTTCAACAGCAGAGTTTTTATGTTGTCACAGGGTCCAGATCCAGGCGTTCCCACGCTGCTACGGCAGCCTCACATGTCAGCAGAGACCCAAGCCTCTTAGACCTTTCAGATCCTGCGTTTGCAGTGTATGGCTTCCATTTTCAGAGTAACTTTTTGCTCCAGAATGGCAGATGGAGGTCCTGCCATTACATCTGGATTCCAGACAGCAGGGAGAGGGAACCACGAAAGTGCAAAATGCTCCCTTTGAGAACTCTTCCCCAGGTCCACCAGCCCTGCCACACTGGCAATGCTGCAGTGTAAGAGGGGTGGTGAGTGTGGTTTTGGCTTGGCCGTGTCACCACCACCAGTATCACCGGGTTCTGTGACTAGTGGAGTGCGGGGCTAGGACATTCTGAAGGATCCGAGGGCTCTGCCATAGGACTTTTCCATCTGCCGTCTGTGAGGGGCTGCTGAGTTTGGGTTTGTACTCAGGCAGTGCGAGGCCTGCTAGGCGCTCTTTAGGGAAGATGGTCCATTGGTTCTAACTCCCAAGTTTGTCCTCAAGTAGTTTCTTATGTGGAGCAGCGCTTCCGGAAGGCTGTTCTGGCGAGGCCTGGTTCCACGGGCTAGCAGCCGCTGTCAGTGACGTAATTCCAGAGAACAATTCCAGTGACCAATTTTAAACCAATTCCCGCCAAGACTGTAATAAATGAAAGTGCTCTGTGACTGGGGCTGGCTTTTTGGGCACTTTAACTAAGACGCTGAGAGAAGCTACTTATGAAGGGAGAAGGCTTCTTTTGGCTCGTGGTGTTGGGGTTCGCAGCCCGAAATGCGTGGCCTCATCTGTCTGGCGGCTGGTGGGGACACCAGTGGCAGAGTGCGTGCAGTGGAGCCGTCACGTGGGGTCAGGAAGCAAGAGGAGAGAGGGACACACATCCTTCCTCTGCCGTCTATGTGTGTGTCCTCGGCCAGCCTTCAGGCATGGCCTCCACAAGGATGGCCGAACCCCACTCAGTCCTCTCCAAGCTCCAGCCTCAAGCAGTGTGGCTGAATTAAGTTTCATCCTTCAGCAACGTGGATTTTATTTTTATCTGCTTGAAAAGGAGAGAGACAGAGAGACAGAGAGAATTGACCTTCTGTCCTCTGGTTCAATCCCCAGGTGGCCACAAGAGCCAGGGCCAGGCCAGGGGGAAGCCAGGAGTCTGGGACTGCATCCGGGTCTCCCACAGGGGTGGCAGGGGCCCACGGACTTGCGCCATCAGCTTCTCCCTCTCAGTATGCATTAGTAAGAAGCTGATCCAAAGCTGAGGAGCGAGGGCTCGGACCGGCACTTCGGTGTGGGATGATGGCATCCCAAGTGGTGGCTTGACCCACTGAGTCACAGTACCCACCCCAGGCTTCACCCTTAATCCATCCACCACTAGTCCACAAAAGACTTTAGAGTTTAAACATTTGCACGAGTTTGGGCAGCCAGGTTCTGCTCGGACCCTAGGAGTGGCTCTCCAGGAACGGCGTCTTCCTGCATCACTTGATCAGTGGAGAGCTTACTCTGAGCATTCCTGAAGTCTTGCTCCCTGGAGCACCACTTAGGAAATGCCCTGGGGAGAAGCACTGCGTGCCCATGACCTTCTCATGGCCGTGAAAAGTGCAGGGGCCCAGGTCTTCCATTGTCTCTGTTTCTTTACCCTACGGTGTTGCTTAGGATATTGCAAACAACGGATGACAAGGAGCTCAGTCTGTTTGCTAATTGCTGCTCAGTTAAGGAGGTGACTGTGATCATTTACTAAGGGATTTGTAGAGAATTCCCCCCATGATGAAGACGGAGTGGATGCTGCATGACGGAGGAGGGACCCTGCCGCCCCCCTGCGCCACCTCCTTTCCCCTCCTGCCTTTGGTGCGCCAGCCTGTAGCTTCCCACCTAGCTCCACCCTGGGAGTCTGCCTCCAGGGTGAGTGTCCCTGCCAGTAGCTCCATGAAGTAGGAAGTAAAGTTAGTCATTGACAGCTCTCTCCTTACTCTGTCATCCCTCTGAACACGGAACCCAACACAGGCCGGAACGCTCAGCTTCTCTAACAGGCTCGTCCTCCACAGAATTTGCATCAAGCAGGGGAGGCTGGGGGCTCCTGATGCCTGTGTAAGCCTTGGCTATGGCTCTGCTCACTCGTGTAAACCTTGGCTACGGCTCTGGTGGGAGGAAGATGATGCTCGTTTTGCTTTATTTTTTAAAGATTTATGTAGGGCGCGTGTGGTGGGGAGAATCACTATATTCCTTAAGTTGTACTTATGAAATTTGTACTCATTAGATAAAAGGTTTCTTTGGGAGAAAAAAAGCTTTATTTATGTATTTGAAAGGCAGAATGGCAGAGAGAGAGGGAGAGACAGAGAGATCTTCAATTCACTGGGTCACTCCCCAGATGGCCACAACAGTCAAGGCTGGGTCATGCCAAAGCCAGGAGCCTGGAGCTCCATCTGGGTCTCCCATGTGGGTGGCAGGGCCCAGAAGTTGGGCCATCTTCTTCTCGTTTCCCAGGTGCATTGGCAGGGAGCTGGATCAGAAGTGGAGCAGCTGGGACTTGAACCAGCACTCATATGGGTTGCTGCATCGCAGGTGGTGGCTTAACCCGCAGGGCCAGACTCTGTTTGGACATGAGGTGGTTGCCAGAGACTGGGGGAGAGGGAGGAATGAGGAGTTAGCATTCAGTAGGTGCCGAGTTTGGGAAGATGAGAAAGTTCTCAACGTGGGTGATGATGGCTATGCCACCACGTAAATGCCACTGAATTACTTGCTTAAATGGTTAAGTTGGTAATGTGTGTTTTGCAACAAAAACCACCCACTTTTTAAAGACTCCTCTCTTTTCTGCAAAGGGGGTGAGTACAGCTGGGGTCTCAGCAGATTCCTGGGAAAAGAGGCCCAGTTTCCAGTGGAGGATCCGGGCAGCGGTCCCTGCAGGTTGCTGGTGTCTGTCCCTGTGTCTCTTGCTGTGGGGCAGGGCTCCTGCTCTCCACCCCTCACCTGCGCCCCGCACTGTGGCGGGGTTGCCATCACCTGTGACGTTAGGGGCCCGGGGAAGGTTGATTAGAATCAGCTGGGTATAGGGATCAGAGCGCAGAGGGATTTGAACTTCTGGGAGAGACTTCTCCTATTTAATTCAGGTGAAAAATGTTGAAGTACTGAGCTGGCCAATCAAGCACATCCCTGAGGAATTGGCCAAAGAAGCCTTTGTATCCGTGGCCTCCGAGTCGATGACCGTGCCCAAAATGGTTGTCTCTGTGGCTCGGAGACTGAACCTGTAATGCAAGGGTAGGGCCCAGCCTCTCTGTCTCCCTCGGCCCAGAGTGCCTGCGCCTGTCCTTTATCCAAAGGAATTCTCTGACTAGAGGGAGTTGCTGGCCCAACCAAGTTCTCCCAACCAGGTTCGTACCAGGCCCAACCCTGCTTAGCTTTGGAGATCAGACAAGATCAGGTGCGTTCAGGGTGGTATGGCCGTAGAGCCAACAAGGTTCTAAGCACTGCACACGAGAAGCCATTTGCTTCCCCCATCGAGAAAACCCTTGTTGGCCAGTGTCATTGGGGTGGGGGTGGAGGGTTGATTGACAGTGCCTGAAACTTTTTTTTTTTTTTTTTGACAGGCAGAGTGGACAGTGAGAGAGAGAGACAGAGAGAAAGGTCTTCCTTTGCCATTGGTTCACCCTCCAATGGCCACCGCGGCTGGTGCACTGCGACCGGCGCACCGCGCTCATCCGATGGCAGGAGCCAGGTGCTTCTCCTGGTCTCCCATGGGGTGCAGAGCCCAAGCACTTGGGCCATCCTCCACTGCACTCCCGGGCCACAGCAGAGAGCTGGCCTGGAAGAGGGGCAACCGGGACAGAATCCGGCGCCCCAACTGGGACTAGAACCCAGTATGCCGGCACCGCAAGGCAGAGGATTAGCCTGGTGAGCCACGGCACCGGCCTGTGCCTGAAACTTTTTAAAAAAGAATTGTTTTATTTATTATAAAGAGAGGTAGAGCCAGAGGGAAAGAGAGAGAGGTCTTCCATTTTGCTGGTTTACTCCCCAAATGACTGAAATGGCCAGAGCTGAGCTGATCTGAGGCCAGGAGCAGGAGCTTCTTCTGGGTCTCCCATGCAGGTGCAGGGGTCCAAGCACTTGGACCATCTTCTGCTGCTTCCCCAGGTCATAGCAGAGAGCTGGATGGGAAGTGGAGCAGCTGGGACTTGAACCGGTGCCGATATGGGATGCCAGCACTGCAGGCTGGGGCTCTAACCCACTGTGCCTCAGTGCCGGCCCCTGAAACTCTTAGAACAAATTCTAAGTTATATTTTCCATGCAGCAGAGTGTGTGGATGTGGAGAGTACCTCATGTCAGCTGGCTTAAATCTTTCTATTGGGAACATCTGCTGAATTAACATGGTGGAGGCTGAACTTGGGCTAAGTGGAATGACACCGGCCTTGACGTGCAGTGACCATCTCAACTCCAGTGACACAGTGGAAACATTTGTCCCTCTTCCTCTGCATGGAGTGGACAGATCTGCAGCAGGAGATCGACCCTGGGGAGCACCCACAATGCAGTGCGTGCGCAGTGACGAGGCTGCGTCTTCTCTGGAACAGTCTAGAAGTTCTGGAAACCTTGAAGGACATATGGCTTCAACATTGAAGCCAAGACATGAAGTGAGTCTGCTTTCTCTGTTGACTTGTCCAGGCTCCTTTCTGATGTTTCTGGTTTGTAGGACCCCAGCCAGGACCTAGCTGAGACCCGGGGAGCCGTCTGGGACCCTGCTGGTCTTACACAAGGAAAATCATTCAGACCGTTCTTGTTGGAGCCCAATGTGCTGTCCCGGTATTCCAGATCTCTGGCTCTGACAAGAATCTCACCCAGGGACTTGAGATGATGAGCACAGACACAAGTGGACCTGCGCAGGATGTCCAGGCCGGCCGTGAAACCTGTGCGTGCGTCCCTACCTTTGTAACGTTCATGCCCTTGAAACAACATCGGAGGGAGCTCCGTTGCAAGGAAGGGCCTGGAAAGCTAGAGCCCACAGGGGCTGTGAGGCTGGAGCACAGCTGAGCGGAGCACTCCCCACACCACCAGCTCCAGGGAAGTTGGCCTTTCCTACCCCAAAAAGTAGACACCTGGTGTCCGGCAAGTTTGAAAAAGGACTTTTTTTTTTTGACAGGTAGAGTTAGACAGTGAGAGAGAGAGAGAGAGAGAGAGACAGAGAGAGAGAGAGAGAGAGAGACAGAGAGAAAGAGATAGAAAGAGAAAGGTCTTCCTTCCATTGGTTCACCCCCCACATGGCCGCTATGGCTGGTGCGCTGTGCTGATCTGAAGCCAGGAGCCAGGTGCTTCCTCCTCGTCTCCCATGGGGTGCAGGGCCCAAGCACCTGGGCCATCCTCCACTGCACTCCCGAGCCACAGCAGGGACTTTTTAGTGTGTATGTGTGTGTTTGTTTTCATCTACTGGAAAGACAGAGAGAAAAAAGAAGGGAGAGATGGTGGGGGGACATCTTGCATCTACTGGTTCATTCCCAAATGCACACAACACCCAGGGCTGGGCCAGGGCTGGGCCAGACTGAAGCCAGGAACCAGAAACTCCATCCGGGTCTCCCGCGTGGGTGGCAGGGGTCCAAGACCGAGCCGTTATCTCCTGCCTCCCAGGATGTGCTAGCAGGAACCTGGATGGGAAGCAGAGTGGCCAGTTCTTGAGCTGGCCCTCGTCTATTGGATGCTCATCTGTTGGATGCCGGCACTCCCAAGCAGCAGCTCTGCCTGCTGTCCCACAATGCCAACCCCAGGAAAGGTTGTTTCGAGCCCTTGCACTGGGAGACACTTTGTCTGGGCCGGATTGTTGATGGCTGCTGGAAGGATGCAGCCCAAGAAGGCTCTGACGAGAGCATGCTACCAGCTGGGGCAGCTCTTCTCGGGCAGTTAGTGTCCACGTCCAGCAAGCCTCACCGTGTGCTCCACGGCTTCTAGAAGCATCCACGTACATCCTGCAGCAGCCCCTGTCCTTGGAGGCAGAGAATGGGAATGACGAGGTTAGATCTGCACACGATGCCGACACTTGGTGCAGTGCGGGGACCAGCAGCCCAGGGAGTGGCACCTGCCCTAACACCATCTCTCCAGGGCCAGCCTTGGTCTTTCTGTGTTCATTGCTTTGGTGAATTAAGGGACTAATTAAGGTCTGGTTGATTTGGGGAGGGGTGGTTTAAAAATTCTCATTCTACTTAAAATTTTTAAAAAATATTAAGAGGAAGAGAGAGAGACAGAGAGAGAGAGAGAGAGAATGTCCGTCATGTGGTCCACTCCCCATGCCTGCAACCTTAGGGCTGAGCTGGCACAGGGGCAGCAGCCAGGAACAAAACCCAGGTCTCCCACATGGATGGGCAGGAATCCACTTACTTGAGCCGTCACCACGGCTTCCCAGGTTCTGCACTGGCAGGAAGCTGGTTTCGGGAGATGGAGCCAGGAATTGGGCCAGGCGCTGCAGTGGGGCATGTAGGTGTCTTAACCACTAGGCTGAATGCCCCCTCCCTTTGCTGTTATTGAATAGATATAAATGAACCAATTCTCCAAAGCCATGACACTGAGGATAGTGAAAAAAAAATCGGCAATGATCAATCGGCTATTTTGCGGCTATTCCGCTGCCTGTTTGGATCTATACCAACATCTCTAGAACTTGTCCAGAGGAAGTCTCGCGAGTGACTTTAGTCTCATCAGACAATTATCAAATGTATTCTGTGTTCTGCAGACAATGGGAAAATCCATGCCTCCTACAGTAAAATGGGTCTAGAAAGAGTTACCGTCTTCACATCGAAAGCTCGTGAGCGTCTCCCATTGGCTAATGCACCCTGTTATCACCACATAACTCCTAGCAATGTCCCCCAAGATTCCCCCGGTCTGCACTGGGCACTTCCTCCTGCAGCTTCCCTGGGTTGGCTTCTCCCCTACCCCGCTTTACGCAGCTCTGACCACCCAAGTGCCTGGAATCTTGCCTCGATCGCCCAGAGGAATGAGTTCAGAGCAATCTTGAGGTCTCCGTTATTTTTATACGTGGTGCCGTGGTACTGCAAGGGGAGCCAAATGATTTCATTTCTTCTTTTTTTTGGGTGAGCCTTCGTTTCTTCCAGACCACGGGGAGCTGTGCCTTCCAGGAGACGTCGGTCTGCGCACCTCGGCTTGCCTGTCTCTAAGTGCCATATAAGTGGTTTCATGTAGACCGATTTCCCCAACCTTGAACGTGTGGGCTCTCCTGGGCTGCTGACGGGGTTTTCTGTCCTTGACCTCTACATGGCTGTTTTGGACACAGTGGACACAGTGGGTTGGAGATGTCTTTGGGGAGCCTGGTCCCCCCTCTCCACATGTAATAAACTCAGAGGCAGGAAACAAGCGGGTGAGCCCTTCCGGCCGGCCGCACAGGCTGGGCTTGGTGAGGGCTGAGAGAGCAGCCTTCCTTGAAGACAAGGCACAGGGATCCTGTGTGCTCTTTGTCACCTAGGCCTGCTCGGGAGCAAAGCAGTGTGAGTGTCCCGCGCCCGCCTCTTCCACAGTCTCCACAGCCTTAGGGTGCTATGGGCCTGGGGTCTTAATCTTCACTCCAGGTTCTGGTCCCCCAGATAAGCATTCAAAGCTGAGACAGTCATAGATAGTGAACCAGTGAGAGCAGCATGCATTGGAGAGAGAGAGAGAGAGAGAGAGAGAGAGAGAGATGGTCAAGGGAAACGAAGGACCTTGCTCTCATCCTCAGTTTCTTCTGTGAGGCGTGCGATGGGGCCTTCATTGAAACCACAGACAGGTGGGGTTTGTGTGAGGCTTTCTGGGATTTTTGTGGCGCCTCCACACCGGGTTAAACTTCCCTGTGGCTGTCACGGCGTCTCCTCGTTCCTGGTTCTGAATGAGACACTGGTGCATCCTGGGAAGGGAGGCATATTAGACTGACAGATGAGGTCACAGTGCAGGGCTGGCGAAAATTCCAGCTCTCCTGTTTTCTCTGTAACTCCCGGCCTAGCTTCCGCGTAGCAAGGGCGCGTGCATATTCCCTGCATCTGCCTGGACGACAGGCGCAGGCGCACTCTGGGAATGCTGGGGCAGCGAGTTACAGGGGTGCAGCTGGAAGGTCAGGTGGGTCTACGGGAGGAGGCTGGGCTGCTGGACCCTGCGCAGTCAGAGCTGCACGCGGGAGGGTCTCTCTCCTTGGTGGCTGTCAATCTTCTTCCCTGAAGCTTTGCTTTTTATCTTGCAGGAGTCTAGTCTTTTTTTATGGATTTATGTGAGAGTTACACACACACACACACACACACACACACACAGAGATTTTCCATCTGCTGATTCACTCCCCAAGTGGCCGCAATGGCTGGGGCAGAACCAGGCCAAAGACAGGAGCTAGGAGCGCCATCCAGGTCTCCCACATGGGTGGCAGGGCCCAAGGACTTGGGCCATCTTTTGTTGCTTTCCCAGGTGCATTAGCAGGGATCTGGCTAGGAAGTGGAGCAGCCTGGACTTGAACCGGTACCCGTATGGGATGCCAGCACCACAAGTAGCAGGTTAACCTGCTGTGCCACAAATGCTGGCCCCAGAGAAGTCTTAATCACATTTCACGGGAAGCAGCAAGAGAAATTAAAATGAAAAATAAGGCAATGTGGGAGGAAAGCTGGATCAAATAGCAAAAAAGCTTTTAAAACAGGGCATCAGATGATAACACACTTTTTGCCCCTGTGCTGACATAAATGATGATGCTTCTGGAAACTCAGTCTAGCAGGATGAGAGGCTACCGGAACGGTCAGCCACTCTCCTGCTATCTATGGCATAGCATTTTGCTACTTATTTTAAATAGTAGTCCTTTTTAAAAGATTTTATTTATTTATTTATTTGAAAGTCAGAGTTACACAGAGAGAGGAGAGGCAGAGAGAGAGAGAGAGAGAGAGAGAGAGAGGTCTTCCATCCAATGGTTCACTCCCTAATTGGCTGCAACGGCCGGAACTGTGCTGGTCGGAAGCCAGGAGCCAGGAGCTTCCTCTAGGTTACTCCAACGTGAGTGCAGGGGCCTAAGGACCTGGACCATCTTCTACTACTTTCCCAGGCCAAAGCAGAGAGCTAGATGGGAAGTAGAGCAGGCAGGACTCGAACCGGCGCCCATATGGGATGCCAGTGCTTCAGGCCAGGGCATTTACCCACTGCGCCACATTGCCGGCCCCCTAAATAGTAGTTTTTAAAAATTGGAATATGTTTACTGCAAAATATTTGCTCAACAATGCCTCCAAATTACTGTAATCCACCGTTCAGGTACAACCATCGTCACTATTTTTGGTATCTTTCTCCTTGCAGTCTTTGCTGTTTTTATCTATTTATACATGTGGATGACAAAGTTGTCTTTTACTGTATATACTGTTTTTTAATTTTTAATTTTTATTTATGAGAGGAGAGAGAGAACACGCCCACCTGCTGCTGGTTCATTCCTTAAAAGCCTGCAACATCCAAGGAGAAATCCAGAGCCAGGAACTCAGTGCAGGCCTTCGACTTGGGGGGCAGGGACCCAACTGCTTGAGCTGTTCCCTGCTGTTCCTGCACATTAGCAGGAAGCTGAGCCAGGCACTCCAATACGGCACGCAGGAGTCCCAACCAGCGTCCTCACCGCTGTGCCAAACACCTGCCCTATTTTTTCTCTTTAACCTTGTTTTCATTCAATGGCAAGTCAAGAACCACTACCCCTCCCTGCCCAGCGTGGTCATCACGTTAGATTAATGTAAGTGAAGTCTGCGAAACACCACGTTATTTTTCATGTCAGAATACTCCCAGGCCAGGAAGTGGAAGCTAAACGTCCATGTGTGTTTCATCACTGCGGGATTCTCAGGAGAGGCTGGTGGACAACTTCCAAGCTCCTTGAGATGGCGTTGCTGGAGAGCAGGATGTTTGCCAGAGAGGGCGGGCTGCCCTGATTCAGGTCGCCCTCTGGGCCAGCGTCTCTCAGTAGGACGAGAGAGGCTCCAGATCTGCCCCTCTAGCCCTGGGGAGCTGTGCTGGGCGTTCAGCAGTGTCCACATGGCTGGATTTGTGAATGACACAGACTCAGAGGAAGGTGGCCCAGCCTGCTGTGTGCTGCCGCCGCCCTCTCTCTCCACGCTGCGGTGTACTTGGGATCTATATGATGCAGGACAGGATCTGCTAAGACACCGGGTAGCCAGCATGTTGGCGAGTGGTCAATACTCATTGCCATTATTATCTCTATTTTATGGACCTCAAGCATCCGTCCTTAGGTCTACGCAGAAAGTGAAGCCTTCTCCAATCTCAGCTAAGAATAACGATTCAGGGGCTGGTGCTGTGGCTCAGCGAACTAAGCTGCCCCCTGCAGTGCTGGCATCCAATACTGGAACTCCAGGTGGAGTCCTGGCTGCTCCACTTCTGATCCGGCTCCCTGCTGGTGCCCTGGGAAAGCAGTGCTTGGCCTCTGCACCTGCTTGGGAGACCTGGAAGAACTTCCTGGCTCCTGGCTTCAGATCAGCTCAGCTCTGGCCATTGTGGCCATTTGGGGAGTGAACCAGTGGATGGAAGATCTCTTTCTCTCTGTCTCTCCCTCTCTGTAACTCTGCCTCTCAAATAAATAAATAAATCTTTTAAAACAGAAAAAAGAATAATGTCTCGGAAGTCCCCCAGTAGCAGTGAAGAGACCCCTGCTCATTGGGAGGGCGTGGAAACCTGCCTGGGTGATTTTCTTCCAGGAAAGCAAGGTTGGTTCAGTAGTGGGAAACCTGTTACTAACAGTCAACATATGAACAGAGTGGACGGGAAAATAGCGCAGCCATTGCACAGATTCCAAACATTTGTTAAAGCGTGTCATCCTGTGTATTTCACTCCGTATAATGGAGAATTTCAGGTGCAAAAGCCGGAAGAGCAGGATGAGGGACTCCCCTGTGCTCACCACCGGTGCGCAGCTTCAGCAGTGGCTGTCCTGTTACATCCACACCACCCCCTGCATCCTGCCTTACTGAACATGGAGCCCAACCCCAGACATCGTCTCATGTTGTACGTAAATGTTGCACCACCAGGCCGGTGCCGTGGCTCAATAGGCTAATCCTCCGCCTTCCGCGTCGGCACACTGGATTCTGTCCCAGTTGCCCCTCTTCCAGCCCAGCTCTCTGCTGTGGCCCGGGAGGGCAGTTGAGGATGGCCCAAGTCCTTGGGCTCTGCACCCGCATGGGAGACTGGGAGAGGCACCCGGCTCCTGCCATCGGATCAGTGCGATGCACCGGCTACAGCGGCCATTGGAGGGTGAACCAACAGAAAAGGAAGACCTTTAAAAAAAATAAATAAAAATAAAAAATAAATGTTGCACCACCTGTCTCTTAAAGACAGGATTTTATAAAACAATCCTCATGCCCTTCATATACCCAAATGATCTAGATTGGGTGCTCCTTGACTTTCAGTGAGGTTATGTCTTGAAAAATCCATTGTCAGTTGAAAATACCGTGAATGAAAATGGACTTAAGACACTTCCCCTACCAGGCACCCTGGCGCAGCAGCCCAGTGCGGTGGAGTACCGCCTGTTTCCCCATGATTGCATGGCTCAGGGGGAGCTCCTGCTACCCGCCGTTCTGAGTGAGAGCATATTGCATGCGCATGGCTAGCCAGCGAAAGGATCAGATTAAAAACTCAGAGCATGCATTTTACTGAATGAGTACTGCCTTCACACCACTGTAAACTGAAGAACTGTAAGCTGAACTATCATAATGTGGGATGCTCTGTGCTTCCTTAATGTCACCAAATAGCCACCAAGGGCTCACACGTCTGGTCGCCTCATGGATGAGTTTTGATATCTCGTTCACTTGAAGCAGGCTGCAAATGCGCCCACACGCGGCTGCTGGCTGATGTGTTTTAAATTGCCTTGGGCAGAGGTGTGCCCTCCTCCATTCCTTCTCCCTTTGCCCCTGGAAGCGCATCTGTGTGTGTCCTGCAGAGCATGCCCCAGCGTGGGCTATGCTGAGCGCGTCGCTGTGGTGCCAGGTGCACTGCTCCTCTCTGTGTTTACACAGCCGAGAGCTGGATCTCGAGGCGGCATCGGCTCTAGCTTCCATGTCTTCAGGCAGGACCCCTCTATGGGTGGTGTGTATTTTTCCACCAGGAGGATGGAATGCCTGCTCAAGTCTTTGAGGTATCAGTAGCCAATGTTTTCTCCGTTAATTCATTAATATCATTTATTCTTTGTCTTTAAAGATTTATTTATTTACTTGAGAGGCAGAGTGACAGACAGAGAGGTCTTCCATCCATTGGTTCACTCTCCAAATGGCCACAATGGCCACAGATGAGCCGGTGTGAAACCTGGAGCAAGGAGGTTCTTCCAAGTCTCCCAAGCAGGTGCAGGGACCCAAGCACTTGGGCCATCTTACACTGCTCCCCCAGGCCATAGCAGAGAGCTGGATTGGAAGAAGAGCAACTGGGATGTGAACTGGTACCCATATGGGTACCATAGCACTGGCCCCAAAGTATCATTTATTCTTGATAAAATCTCTTAAAAATAGTTAACTTCCTTAAAATGTTATAAAAGAATATTTCAATCCCAAGGCAGTACCATGCTTGTTTTTTTCAAAGCGTATTTATTTATTTGAAAGGCAGAATTACAGAGAGAGACAGAGTGGGTTGAGTGTGTCCCTCGAGGTTCTCTGTTGGGAACTTGGTGGCCAGGGTGGCCGTGTTGGGAGGTGGTGTGGGACCTTTAACAGGTGGTGTCTAGAGGTTGGTGCTTGGCCTCGCGGCTGAGATACTGGTTAAGAGGCCCACATCCCCTGTCCCTAGGTTCCATACCGCCTTCAGCTCCTGACCCCAGCTTCCCGCTAGTGCAGATGTTGGGAGGTAGTGAGGATGGCTCAGGTGGCAGAGTTCCTGCAACCAATGAGAGACCTGGATTCAGTTCCCTGCTCCTGGTTTCAGCCTTGGTCCAGCCCTGGCTGTGGAGGAGTGAGCCAGTGGATGGGGACTCTCTCTCTCTCTCTGAAATAAATAAATTAAAAAAAAATTTGCAAAGGTTACCCGGCACATGCACTCCAGGATTAGGGGCCCCAGGATGGTCGCAGGAGTAGCGGCAGGGGGAGGAGTCTGCGGCTCAGGTCGCTGGGGGCGGCTCTCACCCCTGAGGGATGGGCAGCGTCTTCTCTTGGCCGATTCTTCAGCAACAGCACAGCTGTGTGGTGCAGCTCCTTGTGTGACAGCCTTGCCTGTCTGCGGGGCCACGGTTTCTCCTCTCTGCCAGGTTGGCCGAGTGCTGCTGTCCTCTGGGTCACCACGCCCCTCCTCTGCCAGATCCATGGAGCCGTGCGGCCTCCCCTGGGTTACTGCGTCTCTTTTCTGGTAGCGTCTTTGTCTCATGACCACGGAGAATCAAGGGAGGGGTGAGCAGAGTGAAGCACATTTATTGAAAGAAGCAGAGAAAGCTCTCTGGCATCCGGGAGGGTCTGCCCCATGAGAGACGTCCTACCTGGGGCTGCTTGCCCTGAGCTGGCTCCCAGCACTGCCTGCCTTGGAGTTTTCTGTATTTATTTCCTTTTCTTTTTTAAGATTTATTTATTTATTTGAAAGTCAGAGTTACATAGAGAGAGAGGGAAAGGCAGAGAGAGAGAGAGAGGTCTTCCATCCGCTGGTTCACTCCCTAGTTGGCCACAATGGCCAGAGCTGTGCCGATCCAAAGCCAGGAGCCAGGAGCTTCCTCCAGGTCTTCCCACGCGGGTGCAGGGGCCCATCTTCTACTGTTTTCCCAGGCACAGCAGAGAGCTGGATCAGAAGCAGAAAGCAGCTGGGACTAGAACCGGCAGCCATATGGGATGCCGACACTGCAGGCGGTGGCTTTACTGGCTAAGCTATGGCTCTGGTCCCTTTACATATTTCTTTTCTTTTCTTTTTTTTGACAGGCAGAGTTAGACAGTGAGAGAGAGAGAGACAGAGAGAAAGGTCTTCCTTCTGTTGGTTTACCCCCCAAATGGCCACTACGGCCAGCGCTGTGCTGATCTGAAGCCAGGAGCCAGGTGCTTCCTCCTGGTCTCCCATGGGGTGCAGGGACCCAAGTACCTGGGCCATCCTCCGCTGCCCTCCTGGGCCACAGCAGAGAGCTGGACTGGAAGAGGAGCAACCGGGACAGAATCCGGCGCCCCAACTGGGACTAGAACCTGGGGTGCCGGCCCCGCAGGTGGAGGATTAGCCTAGTGAGCCATGGCGCTGGCCCCTTTTTTTTTTTTAAAGATTTATTTATTTATTTATTTGAAAGTCTGAGTTACACAGAGAGAGGAGGAGAGGCAGAGAGAGAGAGAGAGGTCTTCCATCTGCTGGTTCACTCCCCAATTAGCAGCAACTGGCTGATCCAAAGCCAGGAGCCAGGAGCTTCCTCCAGGTCTTCTCACGCAGGTGCAGAGGCCCAAGGACTTGGGCCATCTTCCACTGCTTTCCTAGGCAGAGCAGAGAGCTGGATCAGAAGTGGAGCAGCCGGGACTAGAACTGGCAACTATATGGGATGCCGGCACTGCAGACAGTGGCTTTACCGGCTAAGCCATGGCACTGGTCCCTTTATACATTTCTAAAGGAGGAAATTCCATCTGGGTGGTCAAGTTGTATGCTAATGAGGTATTCCACGTGAACCAATCAGGGTGCTGACCTTGGAGTAGCCTGTTCTGCATGGGGTTCTCAGAGTGCTCACTGGGTCCCTTTGGCAGGTGCAGCAACATCTGAAGATTGTGTGGCGCGTCTCTCCCGTCTCTCCCTCCTGGCATGTCTCTCCCGTCTCCCCCTCCTGGCGTGTGTCTCTCCCGTCTCCCCTTCCTGGCGTGTGTCTCCCGTCTCCCCCTTCTGGTGTGTCTCTCCTATCTCTCTCTCCTGGCGTGTCTCTCCCGTCTCTCCCTCCTGGCGTGTCTCTCCCGTCTCCCCCTCCTGGCGTGTCTCTCCCGTCTCCCCCTCCTGGCATGTCTCTCCCGTCTCCCCCTCCTGGCGTGTGTCTCTCCCGTCTCCCCTTCCTGGCATGTGTCTCCCGTCTCCCCCTCCTGGCGTGTCTCTCCCGTCTCCCCCTCCTGGCGTGTGTCTCTCCCGTCTCCCCCTCCTAGCGTGTCTCTCCCGTCTCTCCCTCCCGTGGGGCTCCTGGAAGGTCAGGTCAAGTGTGTTCCTTCCTTGCCTTTTCAGGGTCTCTTTGGTCACGTGATCTCTTGCTCCCACCATGCGGTTCCCACCAGAAGCCCAGTGCTCGGCACAGTGCCCTTGGGCCTCCAGAACGGTGAGCTAGAGACACCTGTTTTCTTGATAAAGTTGCCTGTCCCAGCCATTTGGTGACAGCCATGAAAAATGGACTAACGTAGTGTGCTAGAAATATTGCATATGAATACAATACAGCTGTGCGGATGATGGGGCCATGCAGTTGGGGAAGGTCCCCCGGGTCACTATGCTGCTGAGAGCCCCCCAGGAGAGCCCCAGCCCCGGCGTGAAGCAGGTGTCAGCTCACAACCCCCACAAAAGAGGGGAGTGTGGCGACAAGCTCCCCGCCCTCTGGGAGTGGCCTCGCTGCCTCGCACCCCCTCGCCCAGCTTGCTCTCCCATCGGTCCTTCCGGGGAGCTCGGCACGGGTGACTTGCACTGGAAGCCAGCCCTGCTGCTTCTGCCCCCCTTCAGACTCGGGCCACACCTGTGTCCTCTGCTTCAACGGTGGCGGTAGGATGAAGGTGTAGCCACAGGCTGTTTGAAAAATGCATGGGGTTTAGGGGGAAAACCCACGACAAAACCACAAAAGCTTCATCGAAGGCAGGAAAATGATAGTAGTCTTTTGAGGGTATCAATCTTTATCTGCCAAGTCAGCAAAAGTTAGCTTGATTCCTGGCAAGTTTGCAGTTACAAAAAAATTTGTTCTTGTTCTTGGTATTTTAAGTTGTTAAAAGCTCCATCTAAGAAAGTGAGTATAAAATAATTATGCCAATCAATCCAATCATCTTGCTATGGGAATCCATCTTAAGGAAATAATTCATGGGAAAAACAAGCTGTCTACACGCATTGCAATGAAATAGCATGTGCAGCCATAGGGGAGTGGCAAAATAAACCCCAGCACTCGCTCTGAACGCGGCGGTAGCTGAATATTAAATGTGATTGTCAGACCACTGGGAGTGGAAGTGGCTTTCGATAACTTGTAAGGGGTTGGCGTTCTGGGGTAGCGGATTAAGCCATGGTGCGTGATGCTGGCATCCCATGTGGAGCAAGGTTTGAGTCCCAGCGGCTCCACTTCCAAGCCAGCTCTCTGCGAATGTGCCTGGTGAAGCGGCAGAAGATGGCCCAGGTACTTGGGTGCCTGCACCCAGGTGGGAGACCCATCTGGAGTCTCTCTCTGTAGTTCTGCCTTTCAAATAAATAAAAAACTCTTTAAAATTTTTTTAAATGGAAACATGGGATGGCCTCTTGGAACTTGGTGAAATACCCATTCATGCGGAAAGAATCGGGAAATTGAAGTGAGTGAAATCACAGGGTTAAAAGGCGGGAGTCGGGGCTATAGGTTTCCAGTTTTCAAAAGTTGCTTTCATGATGTGAAAATGGCATTTAGTGAAAATAGACATTGACGTTGTATACAGTCAGTCCCCCATACTTGTGGGTGCTGCATCCATTGACTCGACCAACCACGGACTGAAAAATATGTTTGAAAGTTGTGTCTGCACTGAACACGTAGACTTTTTTCTTGTTATTCCCTGAGCAGTGCAGCAGGACAACTCTTTCCCTGGCAGGGACCCAGCGTTAGGTCTCGTAAGCAGTCAAGAGATGTTTTAAAGAAGGCAGGAGGATGTGCTGTGTCCTACAGAAACAGGGTTCCGTTTATACAGCGGCTTGGTCATCACGGGTGCTGGCGTCCATGCTGGGACCTGGAGCCGATCACTGTGTGTACTGTGGTGACTGCACTCAGGGGCTGCAGGAGATGTGGTCCATGGTGTCTGCTGCAGACAGGAGCTCTCTTGTTGCTCCTTAGCTTAAGGTTGCAGGGTTGGGACTGAGAACAGCTCAGGCACACTCAGGCAGGCTTTTCTAAAAGGAAGGGAGGGAGGAAAGAGGACAGGGAGGGAGGGAGGAGAGAAGGAGGGATGGGAGAGGGCCCAGGAGCATTGCCTTCCCCTGTCACTCCCCGAATGCCCAGAACTCCTGGGGCTATGCCAGGGCTGATGCCAGGAAGAAGGAACTAGTCCAGGTGCCCACGTAGGTGGCAGGCATCCCCGCTGCATAGCCCGTGATGTCCATGGGTGAAGCCTGCATAGCAGGGACCTGGAGTCGGGGGTCAGGGTGGAGGCGTTGCAGTGCGGGATGCAGGCGTCAACTGCTTGGCCAGGCGAGTATCCCGGCAGGCTTTCCTTCTGTTATTTAAGATTTATTTATGCATTCAAAAGGCAAAATTAAAAAGAGAGAGACAGAGAGGGAGGCACAGAGAGAGAAATTTTCCATCTGCTGGTTTACTCTCTAGATGACAACAACAGCTAGGGCTGGGCCAGGCTGAAGCCAGGAGCCAGGAGCTTCCTCTGGGTCTCCCACGTGGGTGCAGGGCCCAAAGCAGTTGGGCCATCCACCGCTGCTTTTCCAGGCCACAGCAGGGAGCTGGGTCTGAAGTGGAGCAGCCGGGACTTGAACCCACTGAACCACAACACTGCCCCAACTACCTTTTTTTTAAAAAAAATTTATTCATTTATTTGAGAGGCAGAGCCACAGAGAGAGGGAAAGACTAAAAGGTCTTCCACCTGCTGGTTCACTTCCCAAATGGCTGCAGCAGCCAGAGCTGGGCCCATTCAAAACCAGGAGCCACGAGCTCCATCCGGGTCTCTCAAGTGGGTGCAGGGCTCATCCTCTGCTGCTTTCCTAGGCCATCAGCAGGGAGCTGGATCAGAAGTGGAGCAGCCGCACTCAAGGTGCCCATGTGGGTGGAAGCCCAACTCACTATGTCCTAGCACCACACACACCCCCAGCATACTTCTTAGAGAGACTGCGTGCTGAGATGCCTACCTCCCTCTATTTCCCTAATCAGAAGGGTCATCAGTCAGGGGAGCAGGTAACATTTCTTCAAAGCTGCAGAGAACTTTCTGGAAGTGGGGGAAAAAAAACTGCTAAGGACTGCTTGCGTGGTTGGTGGTTTGAACAATCGCTTTGCACCCTGGGAGCAGCTGGCTTTGTGGCTGTAAATACAGGGGCCGCCGACACACGGTTTCCCACCGTGGGGCTCGGGGCTGCAGTTCAGGAGTCACGTGGGCCTGCCTGAGCCGCAGGGCTTGGCCCCGGTGCCGGCCCGGCTTCCAGAAGCAGCCTTACGGGAAAGGAAACGCTCGGGTTTCACTGAAGGCGGGAGCATGCAGGGGGAGGGCTGGAGCGAGCCGGGGAAAGAATGGCCCCTTTCAAGGCAGACACATGCGCCTGGCTCAGAGTCAGCCCCACTTCCAAAAAACACCCGAGCGGGCCAGTAACACTCAGAGATCTGTACACATTCAGAGCTGTGCTTTAAATACCGCACAAGGACACACAATAAACGTGATGGCTTTTCCATCCTCTGCAGCTGGAGGGCCTGCCCCCGCCCAGGCTCTGTGCCTGTGTGCACAGGTATGCGTGTGTAGACTGGGCAAGGTGCCTTAACCCCTGCACATCATCATGGAGGCACACGCTGGCTGTGCTGCCTGGGGCACGGATACACCTATCCCAGCTCAGCACTGTCTGCATCTGGCCTGGGCTGAAACTGCAGGGGGATGGCAGCTTGGACCGGTTCTGTACGGACGGTGCCACGGGCTCACAGCTTGCAAAAAAACAAGTCCCAGGGCCGCCGCTGTGGTATAGTGGGTACAGCTGCAGCTTGCAATGCTGGCATTCCACCTGGGCACCAGTTCGTGTCCCGGCTGCTCCACTTCCGATCCAGCCCCTGCTAATGCACCCAGGAAAGCAGCAGAAGATGGCCCAAGTGCTTGAGCCCCTGCCCCACATGGGAGACCCGGATGAAGTTCCTGGCTTCTGGCTTCTGGTCGGCTTCCGTGTTCTACGTGTTCATTCCACGGTGGAGAAAATTCCATTTGAGATGGGAGTTGGGGGTCCCCTGCTCCCTCCCAGGAGTTCCAGTCCTTGCTGTGCCGCCCTCCGCGCTGTGAGCTTGTTCAGGGGTTCGTCCTGCAAGACTCAGCCCAGAGAGGCAGAGCAAGGCCTTGGGCACCAGTTTCCCTGGCAGGGGTGTCCCTCGGACAGCCAGCTGGAGCGGGGTCCCACAGAGAGCTTTGTCAGTCTGGCACTCTCACACCAGCTCCCAGGAACAGTGTCCATCTCAGGTAAGTGCAGCAGCGCCGACAGTGGCCCAGAAAACCTGCTCTGTTTCCAGCCTACACCTGCCAGCAAAAGTGAGAGGAGAGAGGGGGCTTGGGGGCCAGAGGAACCTGCAGGCCTGGCAGGTAGCAGGGGACGGAGTTGGATGGTCGTCCCCAGGCCGCGGGGTCTGTATCAGGCCGTCTGCCGTCAGACAGGAGTTGAGGCTGGTCTGGCACCTTCGTAGCCTTCCAGGGGACAGTGAGGTGTTTCATGGGGGAGTGGACGAGGAGGCAGAGCCCTGGGGGGAAGCTCACGGGCACCCCTTGTCTCCAGTTGTGTCCTTTCTAAGACGCGTGCTCTGCGCAGGCCTCTCGCCACCTGCCCAGAATCTTTGCCTGTGTCTCGGCTCCGTGTGTGCCAGCCGGGGCCTGGTGTGTGCCAGGCCCTGGCTTAGAGAGGCCCCGTGTCCCACACTGTCATTTCACCAGCGAGGCTCAGAGCTGTTTGTGGGACGCCCGGAAGCGGCACACGGAGCCAGCGCGTGGCCAGGGAGCCCAGGGTCCCCAGGGGCTGACTTTCTCTTCGTGCCTTGTTTCTCCGGCAGCCCTGGGGGTGGGGCTGGGCGAAGCCCTGTGCCGTGTGTGGCTGTGAAGTAGAAGCACTCGCTGGGTGCTGGCAGCAGGAGGCGCACAGGGAGCGGGAGGGGCAGGGAGAAGGGGCACACCGCCCGCTGCTGCCCACCTGCCGGCTCTCTCCACGACCACGCCCCCAGTGCCCATCCGGGTGGGCTGCTGGGGTTCTCTTCCAGGGAGGGAGCAAGGAAGACCCCTGGTGCCAGAGGCAGGAGAGGCAGCAGGGCCTGGGCGGCACAGTCACCCCGTCCTTCGCCTTTGCCAAGGAGTGGGATTGGCCACCTCCCATTATTCTCATTGCTCTAAAATGTACACAGCATAGCGTGTGCCATCTTAACCGTTAAGTGTGCAGTTCGTGGCACTAAGTACGTTCTCACAACCATCACCACCCTCCATCTCTGCAACCATAGGATGGCAGGGACGGGTCCTTGCGCCATCCCTGCTCCCTGCAAGGGTGCACGTTGGCAACAAGCTGGATTGGGAGCAGAGCGGGGACCGGAACCCAGGCACTCCGAATGGGAGGCAGGCATCCCACATGGGTGCTGTTCGAGTCCTGGCTGCTCCACTTCTGATCCAGCTCCTTGCTAATGTGCCTGGGGAAGCAGTGGAGAATGGCCCTAAGTGCTTGGACCCCTGCCACCTATGTGAGAGACCCAGAAGCTCCTGGCTCCTCGCTTCAGCCTGGCCCAGCTCCAGCCATTGCAGCCATTTGGGGAGTGAACCAGCAGATGGAAGACCTCTCTCTCCCTGACTCTCCCTGCCTCTCCCTCTCTCTCCCTGCCTCTCCCTCTCTCTCTCTCTGTAACTCTACTTCTCAAATAAATCAGTAAAAATAAAATCTTTTTTAAAAAAGGACAAAATGTATGGGAGTTTGCCCCAGTGGTTAAATACCACTTGAGATGCCTCATCCCACCCTGGAATGCCTGTGTGACTATGTGGCACCATTTGCTGGAACAGTGGCACCTGAAGAAAGAACGCACTCTGGGAGGGAAGTGTGTGTTCATTTTGGTGCACACTATCATTTAACACTGTTCACTGAGGTATAGACACACAGCAAACCACACGTGTTTCAAATGCATGATCTCATGAATTTTGACATATGAACATAGCATTGTGAGATGCCTATTACATATCTAAGTAGAGATGACAAGCTGGCAGTTGGGTCTGGAGTTTGCAGAAGCCTCTGGAGCCAGCACATTTTGGAAGTTATCAGCAAGTGGCTGCTCTTTACAGACTCTGCACTAGACAAGAGCGTGTTAGAAACCGGAGGAGTCCCCAGGTGTGGCGTGCCAGCAGGCACTGGGCAGTTTAATCTGCTCCACTTGTTGTAACGCCCTGCGGGGGAGGGAGCATTACTCTTGTGATGGAAAGTGCTGGTCGTAAGCCAGAAATGCTCTCGTCGTTCCATAGACATAAATTTTACCTGGGATTTGGATACCAGCCAGGCACTACCTCTCCCAGCAGTCCGGGGCTGGCGTGGGTGAGTCCTTCCCAGGTGGTGTGAGTGGGGACAGTGTAGACCGCTTCCAGACAGGGCCCAGAAGATGGTGGGAGTGCATCGTCCCTGCTCTGCCCTCTCTTACAGACAAAAGTGGTCTTGACCACAGCTGGCTTGGAAGCCATGGACTGAAGATTCTAGGGGCTCTCAGCCAGGGCCCCAGGAGACTACGTGGGACAGAAGCACCTGCCAAACCCGTGCGCTCACTTCAGCCTGCCACGTGAGAGAGCAGTGAATCGCTCCTTTGTCCGTAAGTGCCTGCGCTTTGAAGGTCTCTTTGTTGTACCAGTTTATTCTGCCACGTTTACTGCATCTTTGCTGCGTGCGTGGAGAAGGTGAGATACTCAAGACCCCACAGCTCGGATCGAAATATTGCTCCACTGAGTTTTCTTTTCTTTTCTTTTTTTTTTTTTTTTTTTGACAAGCAGAGTTAGAGAGAGAGAGAGAGAGAGGTCTTCCTTTTTCCGTTGGTTCACCCCCCAAAGTGGCTGCTACAGCCGGCACGTTGTGCTGATCTGAAGTCAGGAGCCAGGTGCTTCTCCTGGTCTCCCATGGGGTGCAGGGCCCAAGCACTTGGGCCATCCGCCACTGCACTCCCGGGCCACAGCAGAGAGCTGGCCTGGAAGAAGGGCAACCGGGACAGAATCCGGCACCCCAACCAGGACTAGAACCCGGGGTGCCAGCGCCGCAGGCGGAGCATTAGCCTAGTGAGCCGCGGCACCGGCCATCCACTGAGTTTTCAAACATTGATCCAATCATTGCTTCAGACCAATCGAGACTAAGAAAGAGACTGAGGCTTGGAGCTAGCTGGGCCCCAGTTCTCGGGCCAGCCTGGCGACCCGGAGCTCAGTGAGAGGCAAATCCTGCCGTTTGGTTGAGATCATTAAGGAGGCCGTGGTTTGTGTCATTCATGCCCCAGAGAAACACTGAAGAAAAATTGCAGGTCTTCTTCTTTTTCTTCTTTTATTTTTTAAGATTTATTTATTTATTTGCAAGGCAGAGTTGCAGACAGGCAGAGGCAGAGAGAGAGAGAGAGAGAGGGAGAGGGAGAGGGAGAGGGAGAGGGAGGTCTTCCATCCACTTGTTCACTCCCCAGATGGCTGCAATGGCCGGAGCTGTGCCAATCCGAAGCCAGGAGCCAGGAACTTCTTCCAGGTCTCCCACGTGGGTGCAGGGGCCCAAGCACTTGGGCCATCTTCTATTGCTTTCCCAGGCCACAGCAGAGAGCTGGATCGGAAGTGGAGCAGCTGTCTTGAACCGGCGCCCATATGGGATGCTGGCACTGCAGGCAGCGGCTTTACCCACTACACCACAGCACCGGCCCCGCAGGTCTTCTTCCTGACTAGGGAGACCAGGTGCTGGCCCACACTGCGTATGCCAAGCTCTCCTGTCTTCCAATGTGATCTGTGCTCAGTTCTCAGAGACTTCTGGGAAATTTGACTCCCCAGGTCCCTCTACAGGATATCGGGAGTGTTCAGAGCCCCGGAGAGAAAGTGGATCTTTGGTTTCCATGACAACCAAATATGAGAGTCTGAGACCATTGTGGGTTTAGAAAGGACTCCCCAGACAGCCAGGGAAATATCTCCTGCCGTCAATGGGTGCCACCTGGCCAGAGAAGGGTGCGGGGCAGATGGCAGAGAGGCCACCCAGATCATCGTGCTGCCAGTCCCGGGGCAGACAGAGCCACTCCAGGTGAGCACACTGGACAGTGAGACCTGAGGCCTCAGGTGGGTTGGGTTGTCGACCATCAGCGCACGGCCTGCTTTGGAACCAAGGCCAGTTGAGGGTGCTCTGCCGGCGGTGGTTACTGGGGACTTCCCCTGAAGGAGGACAGCTCCCGGTCAGTGTGGGACTTGTCCAGGCTGGGCTGCTTTTCAGATGAAAGGGGATGGTATTCCTGACAACCCTGCGACCACAGAATAAAATGATGCCGGCTTGGGCAGGCTGGGGTGGATGGTCACGGTCGTCGGCACTAAGCAGTTCCTACCGGGGTTGCCAAGAGTCCCAGCCTGGACACATTGGTTTAAACACATGAACGTCTCTAAGGGCTCGTCATGGAGGCCTTTGGCTTCCACACCAGCCCTGTGTGTTGTTGTTTCTGAGTGTGTTTGCTTTGGATGGGGCTGCCGTGTTATGGATTGATCCAAAGAACACACAAAGGCTTCACAGTCTCACGGACGTCCCAAGGAGACTAAGCTTTGTTCAACCTTAGTCTTTCTGCCCGTGGCCCTGCAAGGAGAAGGACGCAGGGTGACGGTGTGGGAGATGAAGTCTAAGTCTCAGATGGCAAATGCTGCCCGGTCCTATTAGCCTTCGTGACCCCTGGTGGGCCTCGGCCTTGCGGACCTGCAGGTCTCCAGGGGCGAGTCTTCGTGTGTCTTAGATCCACGTTCAGAAGTGCTCCCCACCGTCAGACGTGGTGAACCCAGGGTGGGCCAGCCCGTGTCAGTGAACTGAGCCATTCACTCCTGCTGCTCCTGTGTATCCGGCTGCCAGGGGCGTGGAGTTTCAGTGATGCTCAGAGACAAGTGCCTGGCTCAGGTTCTCTTGTCCTTGAAACCCTACTGAGCAATCGCAGCCCTGGCTGATCGGTCTTGTTCCTATCCTGCAACCCATTCCCAGAAGTCCCGTGGCCCTTGGTGTCATCGTGCAGGACCCGGCCTCTTCCTGCCTTCAGTGATTAGACAGGGACGTGGCTCCCCGTGGCTCCCTTGGCAGGTTGCTCACCGTGCTCCTGGTGGATGGGCTGGTGCTCCATGGAACTGAGAAGCCGGGCAGAGAATGGGCACCTTGCTTTCCCCTGCACATGAACTTTGCTGTAGTGAGGGCTCTGGTGTGTGCATGCTGGGGACTGTCAGCTTTCAGTTAGAAGCCAATAAATCCTGTGGCCTTGAGTTGGCCCCTGGAGCATTGCCGTCCACCTCATAAAACTAGTACTTAATTAAGCACTGCGCAGTACAATTGGCAGCCTCTGCTTCTGGCCAGAGCGCCAGGCCTTGCTGCGTCTGTGATTAGAAGCCGCTGGGTCCCTCGCAGGGTTTCCGGGGGAGGCTTCTTTGTCGAGCTGAAGGGCAGTCTTCCGGGATCACGGGAACCTTGCACGGTCACCGGCCAGCACCCCCTGGACGTCCTCCCAAAGATCTGCGCTTGGCAAGTGTTGCTTTCCAGATCGGACGTGGTTAAAAATGGATTCAAGAATTAGAGGAAATGCCCGTTCAGTTGTCAGTTAGAAATACTATCTAGTTCAGCTTAAGTCTCCCCTCTCTGAATTTCTTGGCACCAGAAGCGTTTCGGGTTTCGGATGTGTGTGTGAGTGTGTGTGTGCACGTGTGTGTGTGTGAGTGTGTGCACATGTGTGTGTGTTGGAATATTTGCCTGCATCCCATGGTGTGCATCAGTCACTCCAAGTGGCTTCTTGCTGCCATCTGGAAACACAGCACGCGTGAGATGCACGAGGCTGCTACCAGCGCAGCACGGCGGCTGCTTGACAGCGCTCTTTTAAAAAGATAAGCGGGAGGACACTCTCAAAATAATGGCAGAAGTCTAGTGCAGTAAGCGCAAGTACACGCATCGGTGGCACAGCCCTGCTCATCATGCCGAGTGTGCTGTGCCGTGCCGGACGATGGAGGAGGTGCTGTACTTCCGTCTGCCTGTTGGTGGAGTAGTCTGCGTACAGGCCAGCTCCACCCAAGGCGCCAGGAAGGCGCTGGGCTACACCTTTGCAGCCAGGAAGTGTGCCTGGCGCTCTTCTGCGTAAATCAAGATTGGAAGAAATGGGGAATGAGCCATGGACCTGATAGAGAGGAGGAGCAGCAGGTGCGAAGGCCCTGAGGCAGCTGCTCCTGGGTCATCCAAGGACGAGCAGGAGACACAGAACGGATGGGGTGGACTGAGCAGGACTAACAGGACCAGGTCACACAGCATCTTGTTGCCCACGCTGAGAATTTGTTCAGCATCTGCCCAGTGGAAAATGCGAAGCTAGTAGAGAGGTTTTAGTTTTTAAAGATTTGCTTATTTGAGAAGTAGAGTCACTGACAAAGAGAGGGAGAGGTCTTCCATCTGCTGGTTTACTCCCCAGATGGCTGGAACAGCCAGGGCTGGGCTGGATGGGAAGAGGAGCATCTGAGACTCGAACCAGCACCCAATGGGGGATGCCTGCGCCACAGGTGGATGCGTAACCTGCTAGGCCACAGCGCCGGCCCCGTGGAGAGTTTGGGGCAGAGGTGTGATGTGATCTGACACACGTTGGGCTGATGTCTGGAGACTGGGCTGAAGGCAGCCAGGAAAGATCCAGGGTGCCCAGCTGGGAAGATTTGTAGCGACTCGGGTCACACGAGGTGGTAGTGGCCAATCCCGCCGGGTAGCAGCGGGACTGGGGAGAGGTGGCTGCATTGGGATCTCTTCTGGGATTTGCAGATGCATTGGATGCAGGGTACAAGAGACAGGAGCCATAAGTGGGGTCCTCCTCCAACATCATAGCACTCTCCCTTCCTTCCCTTACACAGAGCTCTGGGTGGCAGGAGCCATGGAGACATTTACATTAAAGCAGGAGATGGCTAAAGAACAATGTCCTGATTCACTTAAAAAAAAAACAAAAGCCTCCCAGTCTGGCAGGAGGGGCGGTGGAGCAGAGGCACGGGGGGCTTTGTCCCAGGGCCTTTCTCTGGCCCTGATTTCATGCCCTTGCCCGCTGCGATGCTGTCCCCCCGTGAGCGCCGGCTGCCGTGTGAGCTGATCTTCTGTGTGCTATGATTTCACTGTGGTTTCTGTCTCTTGTTTGGGTAAAAGCAAACTGACGCAGGAATTGAGCGCGTGCCTGTTTGCATCTGAATAGAAGTCTTCCCTGCTCTGTTCTGTTCTGTTCTTTCCCTGTCCCAGCCCTGACGCCACAACGAGCTACCCTTAGCAGCCAGCAGGTGGCTGGGGCCCCGTCCACCATCGTGGGCTAACGTCGCCCCCTGCTGTCCAAGCCCTGCCTGGGATTTTTTATTTTTTATTTTTATTTATTTTTTTGGGGGGGCACCCTGTCCAGAGCGTGATACTCGGGAGCCAGACTCCTTAGTTCTTCCCGACTCCACGAGGTTGAGTGCCTAATGAAGTCACTGCCTTGTCTTTATGTTTCTGACAGCCTAGACTCGTTGATAATGTTTTTGACAACCGCCACGCCCTGTGCTCTGAAGGGACTGTCCTTACAAAGCTTGCAAACCTCAGTGAGTACTTCCGGGGATTCAAACGTGAATTATCGGCCCTAACGGCTCCTCCATAACGCGCTGAAACAGAATTGCAGGTTCACCGAGCTTCACCGAGCTTCCCCGACTGCCCCACCCCCACCCTTGAGCAGCCTGGACACGGAGGGAAGGATGACTCTGCTAAGAGGACTTGGTCTCTAAGGCTCAGGGGAAAATAACTGATATGACAGCGCCTGGCCACCCCGCGTGTAACGTGCAGCCGGAACACTTTCCATTGCGTAGAAACGTGAGAATTCAGCCGTGAAGCCTTGTGGAGGAAGCCACAGGTTCCAGTTTACAAGTCCGTGTCTATGCTCCCCAGAGGACTGCTGGATGTCTTCAGTTCTGGCTCGCACACGCTGCCCGGGGATGTTGCATCCGTCAGCAGCACTCCTGGTCCCAGCACGCTGCATTAGTAGTCCTGAAGGACGCAGGTCCCTCCCTCCCACCCTCCCTTCCTTTCTGTTTTAAGATTTATTTATTTATTGGAGAGTCATAGTTACACAAAGAGAGAAGGAGAGGCAGAGAGAGAGGGGTCTTCCATCTGCTGGTTCACTCCCCAATTGGCTGAAGTGGCTGGAGCTGCGCTGATCCAAAGCCAGGAGCCAGGAGCTTCTTCCAGGTCTCTCATGCAGGTGCAGGGGCCCAAGGACCTGGGCCATCTTCTACTGCTTTCCCAGGCCATAGCAGAGAGCTAGATCTGAAGTGGAGCAGAGGGGACTTGGACCGGTGCCCATATGGGATACCAGCACTGCAGGTAGCGGCTTTACCTGCCATCCACAGCGCCGGCCCCACAGATCCCCGTCTTATGTTGTGAGAGTTGTGATTGGAGAGTCCTTTCTGGGTGGTTCTTGGAGCAAAGGGTCCTTCAGATGGATGCTCAGAGCTGGCTCAGTGGAGTCATCCTGGTTTGATCACGGCTATTCTGGGTAACGCGCTTGTCTGTAGAATTCAGTTTTCTGTATCTGCATGAGATGTTGAAGTGCATTATGCACTGACGAAATGAGATTGGCAGAAGGGGCTCCCTGCTGCTGAGGTCCCCACGTGTCTGTCCACTACAGCTGCCTCTGGGAGTCCCACCCCACCAGCAACCCCCGGACCCTCTCGTGGTTACCGTGCAAATCCTGGGCTGTGGAACAATGATGGATCTGGCAGGAGATTTTGAGAACCAAATAGGCAGACTTTCCTTTAAAAAAAAAACTGACTTTGCTGACTTTGGCAAACTCTTCTGCTTGTAACACTCGGTGCATTTACAAATAACAGAGTGAGCTGAGAGGGGAGAGCGAGTGTTTCGTGACAATAGCGTCAGGTTCCGGTGTTTACAGTCTCGCCACAATGAGGGTCTGCACACCGTGCTGTGCTCTGACAGTGGGCTTCTGTGAGTGGCTCAGTGCACTTGACCCGTGGGTGTGCCGTGGCTGTAGCCGTCGGCATTGACACGTGCCCCAGGAACTGAGACAGTTTATGCACCTAACTGCACCATTCGCAGGTGGCACAGAGAAACGGCTCAGCATAGAGAATAAGTTGATATAGATGGGAATATATATATATATATATATATATAAACATTTTATTGGCATAATAGGTAGTCAATGTAAAACAATAAATTTTTTTAAAAAGATAGATTCATGGTTTTTAGAAACCTGTGAAGCTCTTTTACTTGTTGTTGTTAATAATATAGCAATGCTTAGAGTCCAAGATTATTCTAGAATGATGAGTCCAAGAGAGGTGGTTTGTTACACCAACATGCAGAACAGCTTGAAAAGGCAGCCAAAGCCAGACAAAGTGACAAAATATTTCCAAGTCTTGCACTGATGTCATAGATGTAGCCAAAGCCAGACAAAGTGGCAGAATGTTTCAAAGTCTTACGCTGATGTCATAGATGTGAAGCTACCTGCACGTCACTTTATGACGAGACCCAGATGAAAAAAATCCAGTAGGAAATATTTCTAAGGAATCTGGACTCTGGGACCGGCACCGTGGCTCATTTGGTTAATCCTCCGCCTGTGGTGCCGGCATCCCATATGGGCGCCGGGTTCTAGTCCTGGTTGCTCCTCTTCCAGTCCAGCTCTCTGCTGTGGTCTGGGAAGGCTGTGGAGGATGGCCAAGTGCTTGGGCCCTGCACCCGCATGGGAGACCAGGAGAAGCACTGGTTCCTGGCTTCAGATCGGCCCAGTGTGCCGGCTGTGGCGGCCATTTGGGGGTAAACCAATGGGCTCCTCTCTCTCTCTCTAACCCTGTCAAATGATAATAATAATAATAATAATAATAATAATAATAAAAGACATTAAAAAAAGAAATCTGGACCCCGGGACCTGCTCAAGGGTTTGGGGTCTCAGTGAACCAGATGTTTAGAAAGCAGAGTGACTTTGAACAGTTATTTGAATTTGAGCAGAAACTTCTTGTCATTTTGAAATCATTTTAAGCTTAGGGAAAAGTTTAAAAAGTACGGAGAATTCCTGTACCCGCGTCACCCGGCGTCCCCTAATGTCGAGAGCTGACGTGTCTGTGTCACAGGCATCAAAACGAGGTGATCGCGCTGCTGCAGCGCGCGGGGCCCAGGTGTGGGGCTCGTTCGATTTCCCTGAGGTCCCTTTGCCGTTGCTGTTCTGGGATGTAACCGCCACGGTTTCTGTCGCACCCTCAGTCGTGACGGCCGCCGCACCTTACGTGTCCACACCCCTCCCGGTGTCACGCCAGGCGGGTTTCAGCCTAGGGAGGCAGGAACCTTTCTGAAGTCAAAACTCAAGAGGGCGGGCGCCTCTCTGGCCAGGGGCTCTGACAGGGTCCTGGGGTCCCTGGGACGGAACCGTTCTCGGGAGACAGTGAGACTTCGCTGTGTGAGGCTGTCCCTCGTCAAATCACCCTCTGCAGTCTGCATGCAGAGGGGAGCAGACAACTCACAGCAACAGACACAAGAACAGGACTTCCAGAAAACAGGTGTCTGGTTTACGCTTGGTTTCTCTTTACAATTGTATTGGCTTTGATGTTGCTCTTTGGGCTGTGTGTGTGTGTGTGTGTGTGCTCTTGTCCTGTTTCTAGACTCAGAAGTCATTCTGGATGGTGCCGCTTCAGCGTTTTGCAGTTGTGGCTTCTGATTTGCCGTTTGCTGTGGTTTGGATATTAGTTTGGCTGTTCCCCAAAGGCTTGGTCCACAGGGTGGCACTATTGGGAGGTGGCGACACTTTTAGGAGCCTGGTGGGAGATGGAGCTGCTGCCCTGGGAAGGGAGTTCTTTTTTTTTTTTTTTTTTAGTTTTATTTATTTATTTAAGAGGCAGACAATAGAGAGAGCGGTCTTTCACCCACTGGTTCACTCCCCAGATGGCTGCAACAGCAGGAGCTGCATTGATCTGAAGTCAGGAGCTTCCTCGGGTCTCCCACGCAGGTGCAGGGGCCCAAGCTTGGGCCATCTTCTACTGCTTTCCCAGGCTGGGAAGACGGCCCAAGTGCTTGGGCCCCTGCACCCTCGTGGGACACCCAGAAAAGCTCCTGGCTCCTGGCTCCTGGCTTCACATCGGCCCAGCTCTGGCTGTTGCGGCCATTTGGGGAGTGAACCAGTGGATGGGAGACCTCTTTCTCTGTTTCTCCCTCTCTCTCTCAAATAAACAAAAATGTTGACAAGAAAAGAAAAGAAATGTGATTTCCTCTCTCCATGAGAGCAGGGGACGCGGGTGCTTTTCTCATTGCTGTATGCGTCGTGCCTGGCAGAATACAAGCAATAAGTATTGATGAAACTGCCAGATCGATTCTGCAGGCTCTCTCTGAATAGCGGGTGGCTGGTTAACCTGACTCAGAGAGGATGCAAGCGCGGCTCCTTGGTAGAAATGCGGTGATCTGGCCGTGAGGAGCTGGGCTTGGGTTCTCTGCAGGGCTTCCAGGAGCAGTGCTCCTCGCACAGCTCACGGGGACATTTATAGAACCATAAATTCACGTGCACTTACTGCTGACGACTCTGATAGTCCCATTGTAGCTCCAGTACATCATAAATGTCGAAGTCATACAGTCCTGGAGTTCCTCAGATAAAACACGGCAAATGAGATTTTATAATCAAAATGGAAATTAAATGGTAGAATTAGCCAATGTATAAATCCTGCCAAAGTCATTTTAATTACTATTGTATATAATTTTATTTATTGCCTTAATTGAAAATGTATTTTGCTCATATAGTTCAATCTATTTAGAATACAAAATATGTTTTTCATGTGGCTGTTGATGCATTATTTTTATCCACTAGATACACTACACTAAAATAGTAAAGGCTGGAGAGAAACTTTTTAATGATAACCATGTCAAAAGACCTGGAGACCCAAGTTTGGGGTCAAAGACATCTAATGCTATTATTTAGCTTTTTCTCATTATTTCATCTTTGCAATTCCTCAGAATAACAGATATAAATCAATATATAACAGATACTATAAGGAGTGGCCACCACCCCTTTGACGGAAGTCAAATGCCCAAGAATGGGCCTCGTCCCTGCCCTAGGGACAGACCTGGTGAGACTGGTGCTGTGTGGGTGGCGAGTTCTGAAATCCCTCATTTAGAACTTGCTGGAAAACCGCCATCTGGGAGCCTGGGACAGCTGTTCGCAAGGAGGTCTCATGGGGTAGGCCACCCAAGCTGAGGGATCCAGAGGGTCCCCCAACCACCAGAAGCCAGGAAGGGAAGCCCCTCCCCCCAGCACCCTCCAGGACAGTGCTGAGCACTGTGCCCGCCCCCTGAGGAACCCGAGGAGGGGCCCAGCTCCAATTTCACAGGCAGATAATAAAGGAGGAATCTGAAATCTTAATAAACTGACAGCAGGCACAGGTGACATCCTGGCGGCTTGGTGTCACACCGTGGTGACATCCCTGTGCTCACCCTGAACTTGGAGGCCGAGTCACCCTGCTGTGAATGCTTGGGGCTGGAAGGAGGCCTGGAAGTAGGCAGGAGCAGCTGTGAGTCGTGGGACCCCCCCCCCCCCCCGGCTTCGGGCAGCAGCCGTCAGGGAGGGGCTGGCCTGGGGACCCACTCGCTTCGAGCCCTCACCCTCACCCTGGTTGCTTCCACTGGGTTCGATGATCTTGCAGCGCACAGCCATACCTGACCTCTGTAAAAATGAGTTCTGATCTTCCCGAGTCCTGGGTAACAGTCAGGGCTGAGCAAGAGCACAGTTCCAATCCACTAGTCGTACGGTCATCCTTCCGTGGGGAGTGGGTCCGGAACCCGCGGATGCGCCAGTCCTTTATATTGTAGAACCAACGCACCTCCTCCTGCATACTTTAAATCATCTCTAACTCACCTACAATACCTCCCACAACATAAATGGTATGGGAAGAGCAGTTACGCTATACTGCTTAGGGAATCATAAGAAAAGAAAGTCTAGGGGTTGGCATTGTGGGGTGGCGGGAGCCTCCAACACCAGCATCCCATATGAGCACCAGTTTGAGTCCCGGCTGCTCCACTTCCAGTCCAGCTCCCTGCTAATGTGCCTGGGAAGGCAGTGGAAGATGGCCCAAGGGCTTGGGTCCCTGACACCCACACAGGAGACCCAGAGGGAATTCCAGGTTCCTGGTTTTTCTCTGACCAAGCCCTGGCCATTGTGGCCATCTGGGGAGTGAACCAGGGGATGGAAGATTGTGTGTGTGCGTGTGTGCGTGTGTGTGTGTTTCCCTCTCTCTCTCTAACTCTTTCATGTACATAAAAAGTGTACGCTATGACCCACGTGCTCTAGCCAGGCCCGAGTGTGCTTGACCTGTGCTAGCAGACCCCAGGCAGTGGCTCGGGGCAGCAGAGACCCAAGGCTAGAACCTTGCCTTCCTGAATGGGGGCCCCCAGCAGCCTTGGCAGCAGATGAGGTGCCACCCCAGCCCCAACCACAGCTGTGATGGTGGGGAAAGCCTGAAGCCACAGCTCGGAGAATGGAGCTGAGGGCAGAGTCTGCAAGTTCTCTTCTACTGCTAAGATTGGGTGGCCTCAGGTGACAGGGTAGAACTCAAGGTTCAGAGGCGACAGGGCTGCCTAAAGAGATTGAGTGTCGGAAGCAACCACTCAGGGAAGCAGGGTGTCACCCACTACCCAGCACTGCATTGTTTTAGGAGTCATAAGTGCTGTAGAGGGGCTGGCATTGTGGCATGGTGAGTAAAGCCACTGCCTGCATTGCCAACATCCTATATGGACAACGGTTCAAGAGCTGGCTGCTCCGCTTCCCATGCTGCTCCCTGCTAATGCACCTGGGAAAGCAGTGGAAGATGGTCCAAGATGCACCCATGCGGGAGACCTGGAAGAAGCTCCTGGCTCCAGGCGTCAGCATGGCACAACCTCTGGCTGTTGTGGCCATTCGGGGAATGACCCAGCAGATGGACAGTCTCTCTTTCCTAACTCTGGCTTTCAAATGAATAAAAAATAAAATCTTAAGTAACTATGTAGAGATGGTTTAAAGGAGGATATGAGTAGGTTCTATGCAAATGCTGTGCCATTTAATGTACAGGACTTGGGGGCCATGGAATTTACTGTCCTGGGGGTCCTGAAGCCCATCCCCCATGGATACTGAGGACAGCTGTGCTGTGTGTGGCTTAAAACAACATAATAACATCCATTTTCAAACAGCTCACAAGTTCGTAGTGAGGAATCCAGGCAGAGCTCAGCAGGGCCGTTCTGCTCTCTGCACAATTGGTGGACTCGGCTGGTGAATGGGCTGCTCTGGTTGTCCAAAACCCTTGCTGATGCTGGGGGTGGGGGCTGGCTCTCTGGGCCTGAAGACTGGCACGTATACGCATGGCCTCCCAGGCCCGCAGCCGTGGGGTGGCTGGCTTTCTTAGGGGCTGGCTCAGAGATCTCAGAGTGAGTGTTCCGGCCAGGAGATGGGACACTAGATGGCCATTGCTGGCCTCACACTAGATTGTCGCGTCACTCCATGATCTCCTGGTCAGAGGAGCCAGGAGCCCACCCAGCTTTCAAGGACGAGGGACTTGGACTCTGCATCTCGGTAGGAGGAAGGGCAAAGAACCCGCGGCTGTACCTTCCAGCTGCTCTGTGTAGCAGTTTGGTGAGATGAGGGATGCATGGCAGTGCCGGGGGGTGTACTAGCCCTCATCCTGTAAAAAGAAAGGGTTCGATCAATGCATTTCAGAGCACTTTCGAAGAATGGTGTGGGCATCCAGGAAAGTGTTATGCAAATTGGGGCCTGGGGAGGCAGGGCCTGGGGAGGCGGGTCCTGGGGAGGCGGGGCCTGGGGAGTTCCTGGCTGGTTGTTCCCTCCATTGTGTATGCCTTTCCCCCCAAGCCGGGGCTGCGTAAACCACTCACAGGCTAGGCGGGGCCAACAGGTGCCTTTGAGATTATCCATGTGGCCCAGCACACAGGCCCTGGGTAGCTGCCAAACACAAGGCTCTTGCTTGGTCCTTGCCCTTGGCCACGGTGGTCCTGTCCCCTTAATTCACAGAAATGCATGGCCCCGTAGCCCTCAGCAAATACTCCTTCCAGTTCTCCTGGCAACTGCTTCAGGATCTGCTCTCCTGAGCGCCTCCGGGGATTGGAGGATGCCGGAGGGATTCGTCCTGTCTACAGGGAGGCTCTGGGGCACAAGGGAGTGGACTGCAGACTTGGGGCTGGGTCAGGGGCTTCCCGTGCCCCCCGGCTTCCCAGCCTGCTTCCTCCCTTCCTTGTAATAGCATCCACATTTGGGGAGCCTGGCAGATAGTCCCTATAAAATGCTCATGTAGGAGCTCAGTGATGCAGAAGTTCTCTGCTATTTCTACATCAAAGGATACATGAAAGAAACGCCTGTTCCATGGGGAGAACACAGAAATGGAAGCCAGGGCCCCTGCCCACCTCCCACAGATAGCCGGCTCTGCCAGCGTCGTGCTAGGAAAATGGCTCATTTCAGATGCCCGAGTCTGCACATCTTGGCGTTTTGTCAAACCAATAAGCTTAATGTGAGAATCAAACCATCATTGCCAAGCAGAACAAGTGGTCCAGGCCCCCAGACAAAGCCGTCTAGAGTTTCCCAGATGAGCGCCAGCGTTATTCTGAGTTCAACCCCCACCCCCACCTTAACGCAATTTATTTATTCAGCCAGGGACTTGGGGAATATACAATTCAAGCTGAAAAACAAGACTGGGCAGGGTATTATATATCAATCCGGTTACCAAAAAGGAGGCTAGAGTCCAGCTTCTCCTGGGTACCGCGTGGCTCTCTGGAGGCGCCTATGTAAATCCAGGACATTATGCTGACAAAGCTTTTTGATAAGATCAGCCTTAGAACCGACTGGGAAGGCTTCCTTGGGCCGCCTCGGGGGTGGGGTGGGGGTTTGTTTTGAATATGCCTTGGATTTGAAGAGTCCTCAGCTCGTGCAGGGGTGGGTGAAGCAGCCAGGATGTGCAGACGTGTCCGGATGCACTTTGCAAGTTTCCTCCTGTGTGCAGAGCCCAGAGCCTCGAAAGACGGAGCGGGCATGAGGTCTGACCCCGGCCGGATTGTGTTTACATGGAAGGACAGACTTTCGGGGTCCTGGGTGAAGCTACCCCTTCTTTGCCTTATGGGCTGAGTTGTCTCCCCAGCATTCCTCCTGTGCCTCAGAAGGTGGCTGAATTCAGAGATGGAGCCCTTTAAAGCCTTATTGAAGCCACAGAGAGTCATGCTGATGGACGCCGGATCCAGTGTGACTGACATGCATGTCAGAGAGAGGAGAGGAGGACGGGCGCACACCCGGAGAGAGGGGACCCCGTGAGGACCGAGGGAGAAAGCAGCCTCTGCAAGCCAGGAGGAAGGGGCCCAGGAGAAACCAGCCCTGCCGACCTTCAGCTTGGACCTCAGCCTCCAGGACTGAGGACATGAAGTTCTGGGATTCGGGCCCCAGTGTTTCCTCACTGTGGCCCTGTTGAGCTGCTGGTTTACGAAGAAGCATGACCCCCCCACAGCCCAGCCACATTGGGCAGCTCCAGTGAAGGCTTGTGATGCCTTGAGGGGAGCTGCACAAAGCACTAAATGGTGATAATGTGATGGGTGCAAAAGGTGACCTCCCTCCCTGCTGTCACTCAGCCCCAGCCCTGGGGAATGGACTAAGAGTGGGTCCAGGCCTGGGGTGAGCGTGTGTCTGCTGGGAGGCTCACTCTGGATCAGGGATCTGCTGGGAGGCTCGCTGTGGATCAGGGATCTGCTGGGAGCCTCCTCTGGATCAGGGATCTGCTGGGAGCCTCCTCTGGATCAAGGATCTGTTGGGAGCCTCACTCTGGATCAGAGATCTGTTGGGAGCCTTGTTCTGGATCAGGGATCTGTTGGGAACCTTGCTGTGGATCAGGGATCTGCTGGGAGCCTCACTATGGATCAGGGATTTGTTGGGAGCCTTGCTCTGGATCAGGAATCTGTTGGAAACCTTGCTGTGGATCAGGGATCTACTGGGAGCCTCACTATGGATCAGGGATCTGTTGGGAGTATCCTCTGGATCAGGGATCTGTTGGGAGCCTCATTATGGATCAGGGATCTACTGGGAGCCTCACTATGGATCAGGGATCTGTTGGGAGTATCCTCTGGATCAGGGATCTGTTGGGAGCCTCATTATGGATCAGGGATCTGTTGGGAGTCTCCTCTGGATCAGAGAGTGACCCTGGCTGTAGAGATTCAGATAGGAGAGAAAGGTTGCTTTTTTATATTGCTCGCGAATCAACTCGGTTTGGACTCCAGCCCTGATCTTGTTGAGCTGGTGGGCGATCCATCTCAGTCATGACAGAGCATGTGACCAGGGTGATTTTATTTTTATATCATTTTATTGTTTCAGTTGTAATAACATATGCATATGTTTTACCATTTCAACCCTTTTAAGATGCAATTAGGGGGAATTAAATGCAGCCATATGATGGAAATGTGGCCAGACGCTTTCAAGACCCTCCCTCTACGTTTGCCCTATGAGCAGTACTATGGCATTCACTAATTCAGGGTTCACACTGACTCTGTGAGACTGAGAAGCCACCTGTAAGGAGAATGGAGAAGCTGATGAGAAAGGAAGAGAGGGATTGTATTGTG